>JBAMCF010001239.1:0-728785 GCA_037075285.1 Drosophila lutescens | reverse complement strand
GGGGGGGGGGGGGGGGGGGGGGGGGGGGGGGGGGGGGGGGGGGGGGGGGGGGGGGGGGGGGGGGGGGGGGGGGGGGGGGGGGGGGGGGTTTAATTCTTCACATACAAAAAAAATTTTTTTGCACTAGAGTAATCATTTGGTTTGACCTCCCCCCCCTAGGTGATTACGTAATATATGGACAGCCCTCATAGTTATGATGCAGCTCAGATCGTATTGGTATTTTTCGGTAATCTAAAACAACAAACAATAGCTGTCATAGCTCGATACATGGAGTTAACCCATGGAAACACTTTTTGAGTAGTCGGCTTGTCAGTCACTTGATAGCCCAGCGGAAAAGTGAGAAGTTGGTTTTTAGTGTTCTTGAAATCTTGCCCTTTTGCAGGCGGCGGTGTAGATAGGATAATTTCTGAGCGTTAAATTAGTGGGTTTCTGAGTAGATCAATATCAGGCCACTTATGTTGTGTGATTTCTGTGGCAATTTTACGATTATAATATTTTTTAACAAAAAAATTCACCAACTTATAATATTCAAAATCCTATGATTTACACCAAAACCAAAAATCTTGTTCTCCAACCTATCTTTAATTTTTTTAATTCTTAAACAGCTGATCAGAGGCTAAATGATCGGCCATGGCAAACTAGGTACAATTTCTGGAGAGATCCCTTAATTTTGTATGGAGATGTAATAATGGTAATTACTCATTTTATTATTCCTGGTCTTACATTCATATCTTAATTATTTTTGATATTTTCAGAAGACAGGCTTACAAGACATGGATACCTAAGACCTGCATTCGGCCATAAATAACCGGGAATGCTTCAGGCATTAACAATTTTTAATTCCAATGCTTCGATTGTAAATATTATAAATAAATACACATACAAATATTACATGAAAAAAAGTTATTTTTTATTGTGGGAAATCAGATATTGCAAAGTAGTGGAAAACCAAAACTGGGAGGGTGCGGAAAAGCAGATATTGCAAGTAGAGGAAAACCATAACTGAGTACGTGTGGAAAATCTATAATGCGGGAAGTCGAAAAACCAGTGGATTTTGTCCTGCATTCTTCTGCCAGAGATCCAGATAGAAACCTCATTTCCCCCTACTTTTTGTGTCACCCCCGTGTATTTTGAAACAAGAGATGGAAGAAATGTAAGGGGTGAATGAGGTTTAGTCCCTTCCGCTTATATGGAGAAACCTGATAAAAATATGTTATTTTTCCAGAGGAATTTTCCCGGTGGGTATTTTTGCAATATTTTTACCAGGAACCGAAAATAACAGTTATTTTTTTTAAGTCCTTTAAAATTAATTGAATTTTAGAATTTTTAGAAAACTCAGAAGTGTTTATTTTTATGCACTCTTTTGATTTATGCACAAACTTTATGGTGGGACTTTATCGAAAGACTTTTATTATAAAGTCATGACCGATATTTTCAAAAATATCAGTCAGTGATATTTATATATGTGATATATATTGGCAGTAATGCTTCTCCGGGTGTTAGCTTGTGTTATTAGAACGCGATTTATTTAAAGCAGCGGTCGGTAGCATCCTATTAGGTGAGCATAGAGATTTGTCATGCCCATCCGCCGCTGCTCACATACACTGTAAACAGCGGTTTGCATGCACACATCGATAAGCTGCCCCGTTAATATTACTCACAACAAGAAAGGAAGCTAGCTTCGGCCACCCGAAGCTTATATACCCTTGCAGATAAAAGAAATACATTTTTAAATTGTCAGAAATCAAAACGCGTACTTCCTGCAAAGCAAATGAATTTTCTTATATTTGTTTGATTATTCGTATGGGAGCCTTAAGATATAGTGGTCCGATCCGCAGCTCGCTCCGACATATGTACTACCTGCAATAGAAAGAAGACTTTGGAAAGTTTCTGTCATGATAGCTTTAAAACTGAGAGACTAGTTCGCATAGAAACGGACAGACGGACAGACGGGCATGAAGCGCAGGATGGACTCGGCTATTGGTGCTGATCAAGAATATATATACTTTATGTGGTCGGAAACGTCTCCTTCACTGCGTTACAATATCTGACTGAAATTATAATACCTCTGCAAGGGTATAAAAATATAAAACAAAATGTCATTGTATTGTATGTGTGTGCCGACCGCTGATTTTAAGAAAGGTCGTCCGCTTCTCAAAAATCGAATTCAAATGTCTTTCCATGCCAGGTTTATCTTCTGAATAGCTAAATAAAACGCGATCTCTTCTAATGCACATAAACTTTTAATACTGAAATTAAATACAACAAGAGAGAACGCTATAGTCGGGTTGGTGTCCCGACTATCTAATACCCGTCACTCAGCTAAAGGGAGTGCGAGGGAGATGGATATATAAAATTTTGATTGCGCATAACTTTTTAATGAATGGTCCGATTTGAAAAATATCTCCCACATTTCAATAGGTATTAATAAATACTATAAAATTGCATTTATACATTTTTAAAATGTTAAAAGATTTAAATTTTTAAAATCGTTTAAGGCGATTGTGGGCGTTAGGAGGGGCGTGGCACCTCGCTGTAAGAAACTTGTTCAGCGTAGGAAGCCGAAGAATCTACATTATAAATATTAACTTTCTAGCTTTTATAGTTTCCGAGATCTCAGTGTTCATACGGACAGACAGACAGACAAACAGACAGACAGCATGGAAAATAACTGTTACCAGACGACTTTTATTTTAAAAGTTATAACTGTTACAGTCCCTGATTTTTACTAAATTATGTTACGTAGGCATATTAGTGCCCTGGGTCCCGAGGAGTATGGGCTGAGGGAGATGAGTCCGATGTTCAGGCACCATTTTGCCGGCCATTTGACGGATGCGGTTCTTGCGCGTTCTACCTCTGCATAACCAGAAAGAATTATTAAAAGGCTTGGGAAAAAAATAATATAGATCGTCTGTTTCGTCTGTCATCTGTCCTAGCTGCCCGTAAGTTTCCCGAGTAGCTAGCTCGAGCACTTAATCGAAATACGATCGGCAGCTTGTGGCTACACCCTCCCCCTTACACAAATCGTTTGCCGCTGGATCAGTGCTAGCCTGCAATCCGATCCCCCATCGTTAATGTCGTCTATCAAGAAGTCGTCGCTGTTTATTCGCAGACTCATTTCACTTGCAGGGAATCAGCACCCCCTTTAAACGTGAACCTAGCGACTCAAGTTGAGACTTTCCTCACACGATAAATTTTAATAAATATATATTGAAATAAACTGGCAAAGATTTATTTCTTACGGAAGGTATCGAATTTATCGCTTGTAAAAGCTGCCACCGCCGTAAAAAAGATTGCACGACCACGACAAAAATACTGAATGTGCTGCTTATATTTGAACATTCAAATATAAGAGCGGATACTGCCCGCTGAAAACAAAATTTTTATTTAAAAGAAAAAAAAAAAGGAATACAGAGTTTATGTTATTACTGTACTATTACCATACATCTTATCAGGATAATAAAAGTAGTTAAAATTATTTAAGGGTGATAAAGTAAATTAACAAAATAGTGCTTAGTGTATGCTAGTAATTTAACTGTTTAAGGTTTCGTTTACTTAGTTAGAACTAAATTTTATTAACATGCAATTATTATATAAATGCTTAATACTATTACAAATATAGGTTAATTAGAAAAATAATATTTTAAGTACAATTTAAAAGTATAAGAATTTAAGAGTAATTGAACAGAATAAAATTAAAAAACAATATTATATTCCGTAGTACGGTTTTTTACACTAATTATTAAGATAATATTCTTTAAGATAATCTATGAAAGTAAAGATTTGATTCCCGGAACTTATTATTTACGAGCAATTACAAACTTCATAATTCTCCGAGAAATTGATTTTCTTCAATGACAGAATACAATTTGGTAAACGGAAGGGTAGATATAACACTGCTTATGCTAGTAACAGTTAATCGGAGAAAATCAGTTGTATAAATCCATATATTTTTGTTCGAATTCATTAACAGATATTGGAAGTGAAATATTTCATTAAAACATATTCGGATCGGCTATTGAATTGAATCTTCTCATAAGTTTTAGCAATAACTTTCGTAGCTAACATTATGTATTTTTTTATATGCACAAATATATATAAATAAGAAATAATATATAAAGAGTGGAACTTGGGTTCCGTAAAACTCACTCAAGGTACAGGCTGTAACCTTGAAGAATTGTTAAATATGTATTTGTGCACGTCTACACTCTTTTGAGGTACCAATATGTGGTTATACTTCACTTATTACACTAAGTTATACATATGGTTGAGATTAAGGTCGCACAACAAAAATAATAATATATAATTTCGCCGATCGAGCGTTTTTCGTGGCACACGACTGTCGCGGGTAGACGGGTCTTCACTCTACTCCGATTCCGTTGTGTCAATGGGTTTATACTTTGGCGCCGTTGGCGGTTTACTATTTCATGCACTTATCTTCTCGGCACACTTATACTGCAAACTGATGATTGTGTTGTACTTTTCGCAATGCTCGGATGTTCATCGCGATTCGGATTAAATGGAGCACGGCAATGAAAACGAGAATATAGAACACTTCCGCGATTTGTTGGCAATTAGGATCTATGTCCTTGGAGTTCGTTCCTCCCATGGTTTTGTTAATGTTATGGTATAATTGTTTCTTTTTTTCTTTTTGATTTCACCTTATTGCTGCGAAATGGTATTTAAGCCCAGAGCGCGTTCGATATCACTATTGTTCACTGTGTATTTCTTCCTCAAATTGCGCTTGTGCATTACATATGCATTCATAGCCACGTTAAGGAGCAAAAGGACAGCAATAATGATCAGGACGTTGTATAGTTTATCAATCTGTTCTGAGTGATCGACTACTTGAACATTGTTGACAACGTTAGCTGAGTCGTTGTCGGCCTTGGAGGTCTTTCCTCCCATATTGCATATTGACTGACTATTGTCAGGATTGGCTTCGTCCTTTTTTCCAAGAAGACTAAGAATGTCCTTAGTGGTCAGGACTATGTTTTTATGCCTTTCTTAGGATCCTGCCTCTTCTATCCTGTTAACTTAGCCTTTTAGGTTCACGGTTCACTTTTAGCCCGATTCTTTTTCTGATCTTCCCTTTTCAGGTGCGGCTCTTTATAAAGGTTTTCCGGGACTAAGATCGGAAAGAGGTGAATTCCATCGTTCCTATTAAAATTCCCGTTCCATCCAGAATCCCTTCTCATCAATGCACCCAGCTTGAACTCCCCCATGGTGAAGTTAGAGTGCAACGCCGGTGCATCCACCTGCAAAGTGTCCAATTTCCGTGTGTCAGCGGTATTTAAATCAGGCCACGCAAGTGCATCCACCTGTTCACCATAGGTGTCATCTTCTTGTTTTTGCATTCGGCGCGTGCTGACGGCCACGTGGAACTTTTCTGCATGCTAAGCGTTTTCCACGGCAATTATGTAACTTAGCAGGTGGGGTTAGATATTCTTACGTAATTGAAAACAGTGGTTGACACGTGACCTTATTGTTTTTGCACATGCTGTCTGCATGATCAATTACATAATTGATTGTTGTCTTCATCGGATGATGCTGTCACACTTGGTAAATGTAACAATTAAAAGTCGTCTGCCTTGGCAATATATGGTATCATTTCACATTTTTGTGGCCGGCCTATCGATAACGATATCGAGTGTGGGCACAGGGTGGTCACACAGTTATCGATGGCGATGTCAGGTGAAAAACAGGGTTGCTGAAATTGCAAAAAAATATGATTGGTTTGACCTGGTCACCCGAATGTTATCCGGCCGTTGACCCGGAATATTCGAATAACGGAATGTTTGAATGACAATAGCGAGATTAGGAATAGGCTGATCAGAGTCAAAGTCACGGTCAAGGGCATTACAGCTGCTGCGCTCATAGAAAATTTGCTTAAGTCTCACGTTGCACGTGAAAAAAATTGCATAAAAGTGTAAATGAGTTAGATTCATTTTGTAAAACTTCTGAATTTAAGTCGAGCTGCATCAGCGCCCTAGTGAAGCAACCAAATAAAACCGATATTGTGGCAAAACCAAAAAAAACTAGAAACCAGGATTTTTCGGAGGATCTCATGGGAGGCCGGTGCAGGAAAAAATTTGGTAAGTGATCTGAGTCCAGGAGTGAGGCCGTAATTAATAGGCTCTCTATTCCAGACCAGACCCAGTGAGACCTTTAAAATAGCAGCCAGATCAACCAAAGTTGGCCTGGCAAATTTTTTTTATAAGGACAGGATTTACATAAACCCAAGGTCATGTGCTGCCCGGTCAGAAGACCACGATTCCGAGCCATATCCGGCGTGAATATTCCTCTGGCTGGCATCAGAAATTTAGTTTGATTTTTCATCGCGAAAGACCGACACGCCTTCCAAGTGGCGGCAACGGATCCTTCAGGCTTCGGTAAATTTTGTTTTTTATTAGTAGGGGAGTGTAGGGTAATGTGACGAGTAGGGTAATGTGACGAACTCGTCGAATCTCACATATGACGTCACGACAAAAAATCCAATTAAATGTAGTCGCCTCCCCTTATCGTGTCGACAATGTATTTACAGTAATATTAATAAGAAGTCCCGTAATTTGTTCGTGAGGTAATTTTTTCTAAAAAGGTGGTGCGCAAACTAGCAAACGTATTCAATTTACTTGTGTTTCAGCAGTGCCAGAGCGAAGAGGAGTGAAAAATAAAATCAGGTAAGTATATGCACGTATAAATGAGATCTTTATTAACAGTTTTTGGTACTTGGCGTTTGTTTTGTTTGCACCGTTTGAGAGTGACACCGTTTTTGCTCCAAGTCTACCATGTAGGGTATCGTGACGAACTTTTTGTAGGGTATGGAGACGAACTTTTTTTATTCAAGAATTTGAATTGTTATCGTTGATTATGTGTAAAAAAACTATTATAATACCGAATAACATTAACTTTTGCAGTTTTATTGCTTTTTCGTATTGTTTTAGATATGCCGTCAGTTAAATCAAAGTTTGTTAAAAAAAATGAACTCGAAAAAGTGTTGCAGGCAATAAAATTAGTAAAGCTCCATGGTAGGTCGACTAATTCAGTTGCAAATGAACAAGGAATTTCGGAACCCACTCTCAGACGTTACATTAAAAAAGTAAACGAAGCCAGTGTTGATGTTTCAAAGGAATCCGACGACGTGGTATTGAACTTTTTGAACAATCATTCTCAGGTTGGTTCAAATTGTATTCAGGACTGAATCGGGATATTTTTTGTTAAATTTAAAATTACCTTTATATTATATTATTGTCATTTTTCATCCATTCTTGAAAAAATAAAATAATCGCACATCTGCATACAGTTTTAGTGTGTATTTATTAGTTCGTCGCCTTATTTGGCAACTTTTGAAAGCGAAAAAAAAGGATGATTCACGCCAAACGCTGTAGGATTTGGCTCCGTTAGATTTTCGAATCGTACTTTTAAAGAAATATGCTCAAAAGATGTAAGCAACTTTCTGCATTTACACTTTTAAAAAATATTGATTTTTGGGAAAGTTACATTAAAAAGCAAACCGTTTGTCACATTACCCTACAATTTTTAAAAGTGCAAAAAAAGGACGGTTCACTCCAAACGCTGTAGGACTTAGCTCCGTTGGAATTTTGAATCCAAATTTTACAGAGATATGCTCAAAAGATGTAAGCAACTTTCTGCATTTACATTTTTGAAAAATATTGATTTTTGGAAAAGTTACATTCAAAAGTCGAATAGTTCGTCACCTTACCCTACACTCCCCTATTGATTATATTATCTACATTTATATACTATCTACATCCCTATTTACACATATAATGTACACCTTAATAAGTGGTTTACAACAGCATTCTTCTTAAGGGGATCCATGAACCAATACCAATTATATTGTCCTAAATTTTGTTTGCTTAAATAACTGTGCTCAAGTAAAGAAGTGTCCACCTTGAAAGCTCTTACGGTAGGATTAGGATAAAGTTTAAAAGAAAGTCATTGAGAAGGGAGTTATCGAATGGTTATCACAGATCAACCCTAAATATGCTTAATAATCTTGTATAATAAACGTTTAGTTATGTTGGTAAATATGGAGTAGATTCAATTGAATGGGAGGAGAAGCCACATAAGAATGGGTGTGTAGGAGGATACAAAAAGGATCATTATGTTCGGGGCGGCTGCTAAATAAGTTTGCTCAAAGCAGCTCGCAAGGTCGGGGGGGATGTGACCTCCAGTCCAACACAGCCTGCTTTAAAAAACCTTTTTGGATAGAGCATTTGCTTGCGAGGCTGGAAGGGGCCGGAAGTTCAGCAGAGGAGGAAGGAAACGATGGAACACAGCAAAGCCAACCTCCAAGCGGGAACAATCAGGTGGCGGGTGCAAACAGGGTACTTTTCCCGAATGTTGCAGCTAACGTTTTCCAGCCGATTCCACGCTACAAGTAGGCCAATTAATGTTTCCCAGCACAGCATGCGGTCGCAGGCGGGTCAGTATGGCAGTGCCTGTCTGGAACAACAGTCAAGGGCAAAACATGGGCAGTTGGACCAGGAATCAAGGGATAAATCAAGCAACAATCCAAGGGCTTGGATCAAGGAGGAATCCATCTGCAGGGATGGCAGATACACGGATGGGGAACTGGCCGAGGTTCTATGTCCCCCTGGATAAATGGGGATTCCAATTTTCGGGCAATCCTGGAGCTATGAGCGCCGAGGATTTCATCTTTAGGGTTGAACACCTGCAGCAAACCTACGGGATGTCATGGCTGGAACTTCTTAGGGACTTTCACCGCCTTTTAGTGGATAACGCCCCGGAGTGGTACTGGCTCCTGATCCGCACGAAGCAGCCAAGGGACTGGCCGGAGCTTAGGAATGCTTTGGAGCGGCGCTACTGCGATAATCGAAACGGTTATGATCGCATTTAAGACATTGCGTCAGGGGGTCTAGCGTAGACAAGGATTGGGTAATAAAGACAGCGAAGCGAAATCTAGCGGAGCTAATGAATCATTGGGTGCTTCCTGTCCGGGAATATACGTTGGAACACCTGCAGGAGGAATCCCGGGAGGCAGAAAGAGCGTTCGACCCGGATTATGGAAGGCAGCGATCCCTTGTTCCACCGGCATACAGACCTAGAATGGATGGCCGAATAGGAAGAGTGGTGGAAATCCGGAATCTCAAAGTGGATGACAGAGAGGAAACCGAATCGGTAAATGAAGAGGTGGAGGCCATAACTAGCGCTTCCATAAAAAAGGCTGTAGTTTGCTGGAAGGGTCACTGTACAAGCAGTGTGACGTAGAGCAGAAGGCAGTATAATTAAATTATTTTATATTGTCTTGTTCGTCTTATTTATTTTTTTATTTATTCATTTATTTTTGCTATTTATTTTTCCCAGTTATTTATTGACCAACCCAATATTTTTACAAATTACTTATATTATAATATATATAATTATCTACATTTAGATACTATCTACATCCCTATTTACACATATAATGCACACCCACCGGGAAAATTCCTCTGGAAAATAACATATTTTCATCAGGTTTCTCCATATAAGCGGAAGGGACTAAACCTCATTCACCCCTTACATTTCTTCCATCTCTGGTTTCAAAATACACGGGGGTGACACAAAAAGTAAGGGGGAAATGAGGTTTCTATCTGGATCTCTGGCAGAAGAATGCAGGACAAAATCCACTGGTTTTTCGACTTCTCGCATTATAGATTTTCCACACGTGCTCAGTTATGGTTTTCCTCTATTTGCAATATCTGCTTTTCCACACCCTCCCAGTTTTGGTTTTCCAATACTTTGCAGTATCTGATTTCCCACAATAAAAAATAACTTTTTTTCATGTAATATTTGTATATGTATTTATTAATAATATTTACAATTGTTAATGCCTAAAGCATTCGCGGTTTTTGCTTGGCCGAATGCAGATCTTAGGTATCCATGTCTTGTAAGCCTGTCTTCTGAAAATATCAAAAATAATTAAGATATGAATGTAAGACCAGGAATAATAAAATGAGTAACTACCATTATTACATCTCCATACAAAATTAAGGGATCTCTCCAGAAATTATGCCTAGTTTGCCATGGCCGATCATTTAGCCTCTGATCAGCTGTTTTATGTCGGGGATGAGGACTATGAGAAAAAAAATCAAATATGGGAAAGTTAGTAATGAACACCGCACACCATTTACCACTGATGAAGATTAAAAACATTTCAAGTGACACTGAAATGCAGAGTTTGTGTTAAAGATAGCATCTGGAGGCTTATATTTATTAATGGCGAAAATATCTGTGGTACTAACCTCTGTAACGCTGAAATAAAGATTATTAAGCAACCACATTTATGTTATCACTTACCTTTTTCTTGTTTTTTAGAATTAACCGAACGATTTCTCACTTTTTTCACTTTTTTGGACGAAATGTAAAATGATGTGACCCTGCATCATATACTTGATAATACCAAAATGCAAAATGCAGATAAGTTTGGTGTTAATTTCGTTGTAAGTTAGGGTCACACCTTCCACGATCTGACGATCAAATTATTTTATTTCACAGAAAATGTTTAAAAATATAAAAAACAATAATATTTTTCTTTGTAATTTTATGGCAATCCTTGATAAATGTGATCAAATTTGGTAATCGTCTTACCACTTTACCCACATTCATTCTTATTATTATTTGTATAAATTTTGAGTAAAATAAATTAAAATCATCAATAAATATTATGATTATAGACATTATGATTATAGTATTTAGTTTAATTTATTTGATTAAAAATTATTAATATTTTTTCTACGAATTTTAAAATTACTAAAAATTAAAGATAAATGTGAGAACAAGATTTTTTTTTGTGTAAATCATAGGATTTTTAAATATTATAAGTTGGTGATTTTTCGTTAAAAAATATTATAATCGTAGTGCCACAGAAATCACACAGCGCATAAGTGGCCTGATATTGATGCTACTCAGAAACCCACCCTCATTTAACGCTCAGAAATTATCTATCCCCACACCGCCGCCTGCAAAAAGGAACAGGATTTCAAGAACACAAAAACCAACTTCTCACTTTCCCGCTGGGATAGTCAGCATTTTAGCATGGCCGTTGTCGACCAAATGTTGAGATTAATAAGTGTGTATAAATATATATATATGTGGGAAGACTATTTCGGGGTCCGAAAAATAAGAAGACTTTTAACCTTTATTCCCATAAACAATGCACCAACCTTTTATTAAATGTTATTATTTTTATTATTAAGGCACCCACTAAAAATCTATAAAGAATCGATTACTTAAAGATTATTTCGGGGACATGATAGGTAAGCGTAATTTTGGGTACTAAGACCTCAAAGTAGTCGACAAATAAAGGACTGCAATTTTTGGTTTATATATATTTCTATGACATGTTTATTTTGGGTACATTTTTGCAAGGTTGCCACCTTTTGAAAAATATGAAAACACAACGGTTTTTTTGGGGACAGCGGAACAGTAGAATGAAATAGCAATATATGGTCAGTTTCGAGACCATTATATATAAGGCGTATAACAGAGACAGTGCCGCCAAAATGATCACATCATCTACTGTATAATATTAATATTAATATATCATAAACGAAATGGAATTACTTGAAACATATACATAACGCATTTTTTAGAGACAATGTCTTCAAAATAACCAAAGCAAGTGTTTATAAGCATACATAGCAGGGGAATGAACGGGATATAAATGTATATTTCTGAATTTGTATATATAAGGCGTATAAAAGGGACAATGTCGCCAAAATTATCATAATGTCCGCTTTTTAATACTTTTCCCATATTTTTAAAAACGAAATGGAATTACTTGAAACATACATATACATAACGCATTTTTTAGAGACAATGTCTTCAAAATTACCAAAGAAAGTTTATATAAGCACACATACGTATTATTTATATTGATATAAAAAATAGACTGCAATATCTAAACACAAGGGTATAAAGCTTAATGCAGGACATCAAATTAATTACAGTTTACTCAAAATTTAATTTAAATGTAAACTGAATAATGTCGGCAACAACCTCGAGGTGGTATTCTTAGGTACATACATCAATACAAACTTTAGCCGAATGTCGTCCGAAGAGATATTCCCATTGTTTCTAAAAAAGGATGCTTGGTTCTAACATTTTCCCTTTATTTTGCTATCGTTCCTTTGACAGCTATGTGATACAGTCGTCCTATTTGCATACCCTTATAAATGCCATTTTTGCTTCAGCCATGTGCCACATCCGCTTTAAGGGGGCATCTTTGGCATCAAAAAATCAATTAACTTTGCGATTTTTTCTATAAAAATTCAAACCTTTTGTATATTTTTGATTGTCATTTTAAAAACGTCGACTACTTTTTATAGCCAATACTATCGGCTAATATATTGGTGGCAATGCGATTGCTGTAACACTATTAAAAACATGGCGTTTTGCGGTAATCACTGTATCTCCGCAAAAAATTTATGGATTTCCATTCTGCCTTTACATTTCGTTTAAGAATAAAAAGAATTCCCGCCCCTGGGAAGCTCGATCTTTAATTTTATATTTTTTTAGAATTTTTTTTTCGATTTTTCAAAGTGACTTATACCCAAACAGCTGATCAATTAATCAAAGCACGCTATTTTTCGCGCTTTACAGCACAATTCTGTGCCCGAACAGCACTCTGTAATTGTTTCTCATTCAGATAAATTAAAGGAGTCGAGAAGGCCGATTTGCTTTTACGAACAGTTTATCTGGTCTCTAAATTTTTCGGACAGATAGCTATCGGGGACTTTTTTTTCACTAGTCGAAAAATATTATTCTTTGAAGTGTGACCGAAGAAACGGCACACAAATCAATTGACGCCAATAAAAAGAATTCCCGCCCCTGGGAAGCTCGATCTTTAATTTTATATTTTTTAGAATTTTTTTTTCGATTTTTCAAAGTGAATAAAGCGTTTTTCAGATAAAAAAAACTCGACTTTGGGTAAAAAAAAATGTATTTTAAGTTGAAAAATAAACAAAAAACTCTTCCCAGGGGGCAAGTTTTTTTTATGCAGAAAAATTTGCGACAAGTTTGAAAACGATCGGTTGAGCCGTTTAGAAATGCCGATAATCACGGACTTTTAAAACGTGCTTTCTAGAAAAATGCACTTAAACTTGTCACATGTAAAACACACATAGAGCACTTTAAAAAAGACGTTTTGCGGTTATCACTGTATCTCCGCCAAAAATTGACGGATTTCCATTCTGCTTTTACATTTTGTTTAAGAATAGAAAAAACCCGCCCCTGGGAAGGTTTTTACTGTTTATTTTTTTAACTTAAATATTTTTTTTGAAAAACGCTTTATTTTTAATCGAAAAAAAATTCTAAAAAATATAAAATTAAAGATCCGAGCTTCCCAGGGGCGGGAATTCTTTTTTTTGGCGTCAATTGATTTGTGTGCCGTTTCTTCGGTCACACTTCAAAGAATAATATTTTTCGACTAGTGAAAAAAAAGTCCCCGATAGCTATCTGTCCGAAAAATTTAGAGACCAGATAAACTGTTCGTAAAAGCAAATCGGCCTTCTCGACTCCTTTAATTTATCTGAATGAGAAACAATTACAGAGTGCTGTTCGGGCACAGAATTGTGCTGTAAAGCGCGAAAAATAGCGTGCTTTGATTAATTGATCAGCTGTTTGGGTATAAGTCACTTTGAAAAATCGAAAAAAAATTCTAAAAATATAAAATTAAAGATCGAGCTTCCCAGGGGCGGGAATTCTTTTTATTCTTAAACGAAATGTAAAGGCAGAATGGAAATCCATAAATTTTTTGCGGAGATACAGTGATTACCGCAAAACGCCATGTTTTTAATAGTGTTACAGCAATCGCATTGCCACCAATATATTAGCCGATAGTATTGGCTATAAAAAGTAGTCGACGTTTTTAAAATGACAATCAAAAATATACAAAAGGTTTGAATTTTTATAGAAAAAATCGCAAAGTTAATTGATTTTTTGATGCCAAAGATGCCCCCCTTAAAGCGGATGTGGCACATGGCTGAAGCAAAAATGGCATTTATAAGGGTATGCAAATAGGACGACTGTATCACATAGCTGTCAAAGGAACGATAGCAAAATAAAGGGAAAATGTTAGAACCAAGCATCCTTTTTTAGAAACAATGGGAATATCTCTTCGGACGACATTCGGCTAAAGTTTGTATTGATGTATGTACCTAAGAATACCACCTCGAGGTTGTTGCCGACATTATTCAGTTTACATTTAAATTAAATTTTGAGTAAACTGTAATTAATTTGATGTCCTGCATTAAGCTTTATACCCTTGTGTTTAGATATTGCAGTCTATTTTTTATATCAATATAAATAATACGTATGTGTGCTTATATAAACTTTCTTTGGTAATTTTGAAGACATTGTCTCTAAAAAATGCGTTATGTATATGTATGTTTCAAGTAATTCCATTTCGTTTTTAAAAATATGGGAAAAGTATTAAAAAGCGGACATTATGATAATTTTGGCGACATTGTCCCTTTTATACGCCTTATATATACAAATTCAGAAATATACATTTATATCCCGTTCATTCCCCTGCTATGTATGCTTATAAACACTTGCTTTGGTTATTTTGAAGACATTGTCTCTAAAAAATGCGTTATGTATATGTTTCAAGTAATTCCATTTCGTTTATGATATATTAATATTAATATTATACAGTAGATGATGTGATCATTTTGGCGGCACTGTCTCTGTTATACGCCTTATATATAATGGTCTCGAAACTGACCATATATTGCTATTTCATTCTACTGTTCCGCTGTCCCAAAAAAACCGTTGTGTTTTCATATTTTTCAAAAGGTGGCAACCTTGCAAAAATGTACCCAAAATAAACATGTCATAGAAATATATATAAACCAAAAATTGCAGTCCTTTATTTGTCGACTACTTTGAGGTCTTAGTACCCAAAATTACGCTTACCTATCATGTCCCCGAAATAATCTTTAAGTAATCGATTCTTTATAGATTTTTAGTGGGTGCCTTAATAATAAAAATAATAACATTTAATAAAAGGTTGGTGCATTGTTTATGGGAATAAAGGTTAAAAGTCTTCTTATTTTTCGGACCCCGAAATAGTCTTCCCACATATATATATATATATACACTTATTAATCTCAACATTTGGTCGACAACGGCCATGCTAAAATGTGATAACTCCAGCGGGAAAGTGAAAGTTGGTTTTTGTGTTCTTGAAATCCTGTTCCTTTTTGCAGGCGGCGGTGTGAGGATAGATAATTTCTGATGTTAAATGAGGGTGGGTTTCTGAGTAACATCAATATCAGGCCACTTATACGTTGTGTGATTTCTGTGGCACTACGATTATAATATTTTTTAACGAAAAATCACCAACTTATAATTTTAAAAATCCTATGATTTACACAAAAAAAATCTTGTTCTCACATTTATCTTTAATTTTAGTAATTTTAAAATTCGTAGAAAAAATATTAATAATTTTTAATCGAATAAATTAAACTAAATACTATAATCATAATGTCTATAATCATAATATTTATTGATGATTTTAATTTATTTTACTCACAATTTATACAAATAATAATAAGAATAAATGTAGGTTAAGTGGTAAGACGATTAACAAATTTGATGACATTTATCAAGGATTGCCATAAAATTACAAAGAAAAATATTATTGTTTTTTATATTTTAATATTTTGTGAAATAAAATAATGATCGTCAGATCGTGGAAGGTGTGACCCTAACTTACAACGAAATTAACACCAAATTTATCTGCATTTTGCATTTTGGTATTTATCAAGTATATGATGCAGGGTCACGTCATTTTACATTTTGTCCAAAAAGTGAAGAAAAGTGAGAAATCGTTCAGGTTAATTCTAAAAAACAAGAAAAAGGTAAGTGATAAAATGTTGGTTGCTTAATAATCTTTATTTCATCGTTACAGAGGTTAGTACCACAGATATTTTCGCCATTAATAACATATAATCCTAGATGCTATCTTTAACACAAACTCTGCATTTCATTGTCCTGAAATGTTTTTAATCTTCATCAGTGGTAAATGGTGTGCGGTGTTCATTACTAACATATTTGATTTTTTTCTCATAGTCCTCATCCCAAACATAAAACAGCTGATCAGAAGCTAAATGATCGGCCATAGCAAACTAGGCATAATTTCTGGAGAGATCCCACTTAATTTTGTATGGAGATGTAATAATGGTAGTTACTCATTTTATTATTCCTGGTCTTACATTCATATCTTAATTATTTTTGATATTTCAGAAGACAGGCTTACAAGACATGGATACCTAAGATCTGCATTTCGGCCAAAACAAAAACCGCGAATGCTTTAGGCATTAACAATTGTAAATATTATTAATAAATACATATACAAATATTACATGAAAAAAAGTTATTTTTTATTGTGGGAAATCCGACATGCAAAGTATTGGAAAACCAAAACTGGGAGGGTGTGGAAAAGCAGATATTGCAAATAGAGAAAACCATAACTGAGCACGTGTGGAAAATCTATAATGCAGAAAATCGAAAAACCAGTGGATTTTGTCCTGCATTCTTCTGCCAGAGATCCAGATAGAAACCTCATTTCCCCCTTACTTTTTGTGTCACCCCCCGTGTATTTTGAAACCAGAGATGGAAGAAATGTAAGGGGTGAATGAGGTTTAGTCCCTTCCGCTTATATGGAGAAACCTAGATGAAAATGTGTTGTTTTTTCAGAATTTTCCCGGTGGGTGTGCATTATATGTGTAAATGGGGATGTAGATAGTATCTAAATGTAGATAATTATATATATTATAATATAAGTAATTTGTAAAAATATTGGGTTGGTCAATAAATAACTGGGAAAAATAAATAGCAAAAATAAATGAATAAATAAAAAAATAAATAAGACGAACAAGACAATATAAAATAATTTAATTATACTGCCTTCTGCTCTACGTCACACTGCTTGTACAGTGACCCTTCCAGCCAAACTACAGCCTTTTTTATGGAAGCGCTAGTTATGGCCTCCACCTCTTCATTTACCGATTCGGTTTCCTCTCTGTCATCCACTTTGAGATTCGGATTTCCACCACTCTTCCTATTCGGCCATCCATTCTGGTCTGTATGCCGGTGGAACAAGGGATCGCTGCCTTCCTATCGGGTCGACGCTCTTTCTGCCTCCCGGGATTCCTCCTGCAGGTGTTCCAACGTATATTCCCGGACAGGAAGCACCCAATGATTCATTAGCTCCGCTAGATTTCGCTTCGTGTCTTTATTACCCAATCCTTGTCTACGCTAGACCCCCTGACGCAATGTCTTAAATGCGATCATAACCGTTTCGATTATCGCAGTAGCGCCGCTCCAAAGCATTCCTAAGCTCCGGCCAGTCCCTTGGCTGCTTCGTGCGGATCAGGAGCCAGTACCACTCCGGGGCGTTATCCACTAAAGGCGGTGAAAGTCCCTAAGAAGTTCCAGCCATGACATCCCGTGGGTTTGCTGCAGGTGTTCAACCCTAAAGATGAAATCCTCGGCGCTCACAGCTCAGGATTGCCCGAAAATTGGAATCCCCATTTATCCAGGGGACATAGAACCTCGGCCAGTTCCCCATCCGTGTATCTGCCATCCCTGCAGATGGATTCCTCCTTGATCCAAGCCCTTGGATTGTTGCTTGAGTTATCCCTTGATTCCTGGTCCAACTCCCATGTTTTGCCCTTGACTGTTGTTCAGACAGGCACTGCCATACTGACCCGCCTGCGACCGCATGCTGTGCTGGGAACATTATTTGGCCTACTTGTAGCGTGGAATCGGCTGGAAAACGTTAGCTGCAACATTCGGGAAAAGTACCCTGTTTGCACCCGCCACCTGATTGTTCCGCTTGGAGGTTGGCTTTGCTGTGTTCCATCGTTTCTTCCTCCTCTGCTGAACTTCCGGCCCCTTCCAGCCTCGCAAACAAATGCTCTATCCAAAAAGGTTTTTTAAAGCAGGCTGTGTTGGACTGGAGGTCACATCCCCCGACCTTGCGAGGCTGCTTTGAGCAAACTTATTTGCTTAGCCACCCGAACATAATGATCCTTTTTGTATCCTCCTACACACCCATTCTTATGTGGCTTCTCCTCCCATTCAATTGAATCTACTCCATATTTACCAACATAACTAAACGTTTATTATACAAGATTATTAAGCATATTTAGGGCAAGTCTGTGATAACCATTCGATAACTCCCTTCTCAATGACTTTCTTTTAAACTTTATCCTAATCCTACCGTAAGAGCTTTCAAGGTGGACACTTCTTTACTTGAGCACAGTTATTTAAGCAAACAAAATTTAGGACAATACCTGCATTGGTATTGGTTCATGAGGGATCCCCTTAAGAAGAATGCTGTTGCTAAACCACTTATTAAAGGTGTACATTATATGTGTAAATAGGGATGTAGATAGTATATAAATGTAGATAATATAATCAATAGGGGAGTGTAGGGCTAAGGTGACGAACTATTCGACTTTTGAATGTAACTTTTCCAGAAATCAATATTTTTCAAAAATGTAAATGCAAGAAAGTTGCTTACATTCTTTGAGCATATCTCTGTAATAAAATTTGGATTCAAAATTCCAACGGAGCTAGAATCCCCTACAGCGTTTGGAGTGAACCGTCCTTTTTTTGCACTTTTAAAAATTGTAGGGTAATGTGACAAACGTTTTTTAATGTAACTTTCCCAAAAATCAATATTTTTTAAAGTGTAAATGCAGAAAGTTGCCTACATCTTTTGAGCATATTTCTTTAAAAGTACGATTCGAAAATTAACGGAGCCAAATCCTACAGCGTTTACGTGAATCATCCTTTTTTTTCGCTTTCAAAAGTTGCCAAATAAGGCGACGAACTAATAAATACACACTAAAACGTAATAACTGCCACAGATGTGCGATTATTTTATTTTTTCAAGAATGGATGAAAAATGACAATAATATAATATAAAGGTAATTTTAAATTTAACAAAAAATATCCCGATTCAGTCCTGAATACAATTTGAACCAACCTGAGAATGATTGTTCAAAAAGTTCAATACCACGTCGTCGGATTCCTTTGAAACATCAACACTGGCTTCGTTTACTTTTTTAATGTAACGTCTGAGAGTGGGTTCGAAATTCCTTGTTCATTTGCAACTGAATTAGTCGACCTACCATGGAGCTTTACTAATTTTATTGCCTGCAACACTTTTTCGAGTTCATTTTTTTTAACAAACTTTGATTTAACTGACGGCATATCTAAAACAATACGAAAAAGCAATAAAACTGCAAAAGTTAATGTTATTCGGTATTATAATAGTTTTTTTACACATAATCAACGATAACAATTCAAATTCTTGAATAAAAAAAGTTCGTCTCCATACCCTACAAAAAGTTCGTCACGATACCCTACATGGTAGACTTGGAGCAAAAACGGTGTCACTCTCAAACGGTGCAAACAAAACAAACGCCAAGTACCAAAAACTGTTAATAAAGATCTCATTTATACGTGCATATACTTACCTGATTTTATTTTTCACTCCTCTTCGCTCTGGCACTGCTGAAACACAAGTAAATTGAATACGTTTGCTAGTTTGCGCACCACCTTTTTAGAAAAAATTACCTCACGAACAAATTACGGGACTTCTTATTAATATTACTGTAAATACATTGTCGACACGATAAGGGAGGCGACTACATTTAATTGGATTTTTTGTCGTGACGTCATATGTGAGATTCGACGAGTTCGTCACATTACCCTACTCGTCACATTACCCTACACTCCCCTACTAATAAAAAACAAAATTTACCGAAGCCTGAAGGATCCGTTGCCGCCACTTGGAAGGCGTGTCGGTCTTTCGCGATGAAAAATCAAACTAAATTTCTGATGCCAGCCAGAGGAATATTCACGCCGGATATGGCTCGGAATCGTGGTCTTCTGACCGGGCAGCACATGACCTTGGGTTTATGTAAATCCTGTCCTTATAAAAAAAATTTGCCAGGCCAACTTTGGTTGATCTGGCTGCTATTTTAAAGGTCTCACTGGGTCTGGTCTGGAATAGAGAGCCTATTAATTACGGCCTCACTCCTGGACTCAGATCACTTACCAAATTTTTTCCTGCACCGGCCTCCCATGAGATCCTCCGAAAAATCCTGGTTTCTAGTTTTTTTGGTTTTGCCACAATATCGGTTTTATTTGGTTGCTTCACTAGGGCGCTGATGCAGCTCGACTTAAATTCAGAAGTTTTACAAAATGAATCTAACTCATTTACACTTTTATGCAATTTTTTTCACGTGCAACGTGAGACTTAAGCAAATTTTCTATGAGCGCAGCAGCTGTAATGCCCTTGACCGTGACTTTGACTCTGATCAGCCTATTCCTAATCTCGCTATTGTCATTCAAACATTCCGTTATTCGAATATTCCGGGTCAACGGCCGGATAACATTCGGGTGACCAGGTCAAACCAATCATATTTTTTTGCAATTTCAGCAACCCTGTTTTTCACCTGACATCGCCATCGATAACTGTGTGACCACCCTGTGCCCACACTCGATATCGTTATCGATAGGCCGGCCACAAAAATGTGAAATGATACCATATATTGCCAAGGCAGACGACTTTTAATTGTTACATTTACCAAGTGTGACAGCATCATCCGATGAAGACAACAATCAATTATGTAATTGATCATGCAGACAGCATGTGCAAAAACAATAAGGTCACGTGTCAACCACTGTTGTCAATTACGTAAGAATATCTAACCCCACCTGCTAAGTTACATAATTGCCGTGGAAGACGCTTAGCATGCAGAAAAGTTCCACGTGGCCGTCAGCACGCGCCGAATGCAAAAACAAGAAGATGACACCTATGGTGAACAGGTGGATGCACTTGCGTGGCCTGATTTAAATACCGCTGACACACGGAAATTGGACACTTTGCAGGTGGATGCACCGGCGTTGCACTCTAACTTCACCATGGGGGAGTTCAAGCTGGGTGCATTGATGAGAAGGGATTCTGGATGGAACGGGAATTTTAATAGGAACGATGGAATTCACCTCTTTCCGATCTTAGTCCCGGAAAACCTTTATAAAGAGCCGCACCTGAAAAGGGAGGATCAGAAAAAGAATCGGGCTAAAAGTGAACCGTGAACCTAAAAGGCTAAGTTAACAGGATAGAAGAAAGGCATAAAAACATAGTCCTGACCACTAAGGACATTCTTAGTCTTCTTGGAAAAAGGACGAAGCCAATCCTGACAATAGTCCTGCCAAAAAAGGACTAAAGGATCCAGGAACAAAGCAATATATAGTTGGTCCTGGCTAAAACATATGCAATATGGGAGGAAAGACCTCCAAGGCCGACAACGACTCAGCTAACGTTGTCAACAATGTTCAAAGTTAACTTGGCTATGAATGCATATGTAATGCACAAGCGCAATTTGAGGAATAAATACACAGTGAACAATAGTGATATCGAACGCGCTCTGGGCTTAAATACCATTTCGCAGCAATAAGGTGAAATCAAAAAGAAAAAAAGAAACAATTATACCATAACATTAACAAAACCATGGGAGGAACGAACTCCAAGGACATAGATCCTAATTGCCAAATACAAATAATAGACCACAATCAACAAATCGCGGAAGTGTTCTATATTCTCGTTTTCATTGCCGTGCTCCATTTAATCCGAATCGCGATGAACATCCGAGCATTGCGAAAAGTACAACACAATCATCAGTTTGCAGTATAAGTGTGCCGAGAAGATAAGTGCATGAAATAGTAAACCGCCAACGGCGCCAAAGTATAAACCCATTGACACAACGGAATCGGAGTAGAGTGAAGACCCGTCTACCCGCGACAGTCGTGTGCCACGAAAAACGCTCGATCGGCGAAATTATATATTATTATTTTTGTTGTGCGAACTTAATCTCAACCATATGTATAACTTAGTGTAATAAGTGAAGTATAACCACATATTGGTACCTCAAAAGAGTGTAGACGTGCACAAATATATATTTAACAATTCTTCAAGGTTACAGCCTATACAACAGTAAGGAGAGCTCTCTTCGCTGGAGATATTAGAGGGTGAGTTTTACGGAACCCAAGTTCCACTCTCTATATATTATTTCTTATTTATATATATTTGTGCATATAAAAAAATACATAATGTTAGCTACGAAAGTTATTGCTAAAACTTATGAGAAGGATTCAGATTTCAATAGCCGATCCGAATATGTTTTAATGAAATGTTCACTTCCAATATCTGTTAATGAATTCGAACAAAAATATATGGATTTATACAACCTAGATTTTTCTCCGATTAACCATTGCACTAACACTCAGAAAGCGATTGTTATATCTACCCTTCCGTTTACCAAGGTATATTCTGTCATTGAAGAAAATCAATTTCTCGGGAGAATTATGAAGTTTGTAATTGCTCGTAAATAATAAGTTCCGGGAATCAAATCTTTACTTTCATAGATTATCTTAAAGAATATTAGTTATAATATTATATTAATTAATATTAGAATATTATCTTAATAATTAGTGTAAAACCGTACTACGGAATATAATATTGTTTTTAAATTTTATTATTAAGTACTCTTAAATACTTATACTTTTAAATTGTACTTAAAATATTAAGTACCTCTAATTAACCTATATTTGTAATAGTATTAAGCATTTATATAATAAGTGCATGTTAATAAAATTTAGTTCTAACTAAGTAAGCGAACTACTTAATGAGTTCTAATTACTAGCATACACTAAGCACTATTTTGTTAATTTACTTTATCACCCCTTAAATAATTTTAACTACTTTTATTATCCATGTTAATCAGATGTATAGGTAATATTTTGATAATATTGTAAACTCTGTATTCCTTTTTTTTTTTTCTTTTAAATAAAATTTTGTTTTTCAGCGGGCGGTATCCGCTCTTATATTTGAATGTTCAAATATAAGCAGCCCACAGAGCGACCTTTTTGTCGTGAATAGTCTGCAAATCTTTTTGCTGACGTGCGCGCTTTTACAAGCGATCAATTCGATACCTTCCGTAAGAAATAAATCTTTATGATTTATTTCAATATATATTTATTAAAATTTATCGTGTGAGGAAAGTCTCAACATGAGTCGCTAGGTTCACGTTTAAAAGGGGGTGCTGATTCCACAAGTGAAGTAGGTCTAGAATAATGACGACGACTTCTTGACAGACGACATTAACATTAGGGGATCAGATTGCAAGGCTAGCACTGATCCAACGGCAAACGATTTGTGTAAGGGGAGGGTAACAGCCACAAGCTGCCGATCGTATTTCGATTAAGTGCTCGAGCTAGCTACTCGGGAAACTTACGGGCAGCTAGGACAGATGACAGACGAAACAGACGATCTATATTATTTTTCCCAAGCACTTTTAATAATTCTTTCTGGTTATGCGGGAGAGGTGAAATGCTTACCAAGAACCCACCCCATCCGTCGAGCTCAGCCGGCAAAATGGTGCCTGAACATCGGACTCATCTCCCTCGGCCCATGTCCTCAGGACAGGGCACTAATATGCCTACGTAACATAATTTAGTAAAAATCAGGGACTGTAACAGTTATAACTTTTAAAATAAAAGTCGTCTGGTAACAGTTATTTTCCATGCTGTCTGTCTGTTTGTCTGTCTGTCCGTCCGTATGAACGCTGAGATCTCGGAAACTACAAAAGCTAGAAACTTCGGATTAGCGCAAGTTTCTTTCAGCCGAGCGCCACGCCCCCTCTAACGCCCACCATCACCCACTAACGATTTTAAAATGTGTCTGGCGGCCACATCTTTTAAGATTTTAAAAATGTATAAATGCAATTTTATAGTGTTTATTAATACCTATCGAAATGTAGAAGACACTTTTTAAATCGGACCGTTCCTTAAAAAGTTATGCACAATCAAAATTTTATATATCCATCTCCCTCGCACTCCCTTTAGCTGAGTGACGGGTATTAGATAGTCGGGACACCAACCCGACTATAGCGTTCTCTCTTGTTGTATTTAATTTCAGTATTAAAAGTTTATCTATTGCATTAGAAGAGATCGCGGTTTTTATTTAGCTATTATTCAGAAGAAGATAAACCTGGCATGGAAAGACATTTGAATTCGATTTTTTGAGAAGCGGACGACCTTTCTTAAAATCAGCGGTCGGCACACACATACAATACAATGACATTTTGTTTTATATTTTTATACCCTTGCAGAGGGTATTATAATTTCAGTCAGATATTGTAACGCAGTGAAGGAGACGTTTCCGACCACATAAAGTATATATATTCTTGATCAGCACCAATAGCCGAGTCCATCTAGCCATGCCCGTCTGTCCGTCTGTCCGTTTCTATGCGAACTAGTCTCTCAGTTTTAAAGCTATCGCAATGAAACTTTCCCAAAAGTCTTCTTTCTATTGCAGGTAGTACATATGTCGGAGCGAGCCGGATCGGACCACTATATCTTAAGGCTCCCATACGAATAATCAAACAAATATAAGAAAATTCATTGTAACTTTGCAGGAAGTACGCGTTTTGATTTCTGACAATTTAAAAATGTATTTCTTTTATCTGCAAGGGTATATAAGCTTCGGGTGGCCGAAGCTAGCTTCCTTTCTTGTTGTGAGTAATATTAACGGGGCAGCTTATCGATGTGTGCATGCAAACCGCTGTTTACAGTGTATGTGAGCAGCAGCGGATGGGCATGACAAATCTCTATGCTCACCTAATAGGATGCTACCGACCGCTGCTTTAAATAAATCGCGTTCTAATAACACCATTAACACCCGGAGAAGCATTACTGCCAATATATATCACATATATAAATATCACTGACTGATATTTTTTTTTTTGAAAATATCGGTCATGACTTTATAATAAAAGTCTTTCGATAAAAGTCCCACCATAAAAGTTTATTGCATAAATCAAAAGAGTGCATAAAAATAAACACTTCTGAGTTTTTCTAAAAATTCTAAAATTCAATTAATTTTTAAAGGACTTAAAAAAAATAACTGTTATTTTCGGTTCCTGGTAAAAATATTGCAAAAATACCCACCGTGAAAATTCCTCTGAAAAATAACATATTTTATGAGGTTTCTCCATACAAGCGAAAGGGACAAAACCCCATTCACCCCTTACATTTCTTCCATCTCCTGTTTTAAAATACACGGGGGTGACACAAAAAGTAGGGGAAAATGAGGTTTCTATCTGGATCTCTGGCAGTAGAATGCAGGCCAAAATCCACTGTTTTTTCGCCATCCCGCATTATAGATTTTCCACACGTACTCAGTTATGGTTTTTCTCTACTTGCAATATCTACTTTTCCACACCCTCCCAGTTTTGGTTTTCCACTACTTTGCAGTATCTGATTTCCCACAATAAAAAATAACTTTTTTTCATGTAATATTTGTATGTGTATTTATTTATAATATTTACAATCGAAGCATTGGAATTAAAAATTGTTAATGCCTGAAGCATTCCCGGTTATTGCTTGGCCGAATGCAGGTCTTAGGTATCCATGTCTTGTAAGCCTGTCTTCTGAAAATATCAAAAATAATTAAGATATGAATGTAAGACCAGGAATAATAAAATGAGTAATTACCATTATTACATCTCCATACAAAATTAAGGGATCTCTCCAGAAATTATGCCTAGTTTGCCATGGCCGATCATTTAGCCTCTGATCAGCTGTTTAAAAATTAAAAAAATTAAAGATAGGTTGGAGAACAAGATTTTTGGTTTTGGTGTAAATCATAGGATTTTTGAATATTATAAGTTGGTGATTTTTTTGTTAAAAAATATTATAATCGTAGTGCCACAGAAATCACACAGCGCATAAGTGGCCTGATATTGATGCTACTCAGAAACCCACCCCAATTTAACGCTCAGAAATTATCTATCCCCACACCGCCGCCTGCAAAAAGGAACAAGATTTCAAGAACACTAAAAACCAACTTCTCACTTTCCCGCTGGGCTATCGAGTGAGCCAGCAAGCCGACTACTCCAAAAAAGTGTTTCCACTGGGTTAACTCCATGTATCGAGCTATGACAGCTATTGTTTGTTGTTTTTTTTAGATTACCGAAAAATACCAATACGATCAGGCACCGTCATAACTATAAGGGGCTGTCCATATATTACGTAATCACCTAGGGGGGGGAGGGGGTCAACCAAATGATTACTCTAGTGCAAAAAAATTTTTTTTTGTATGAAGAATTGATTACATGGGGGGGAGGGGGGCCAAAAATTGTCGAAATTGTGATTACGTAATATATGGACAGCCCCTAAGTTTTATCGAAAAACTCAATTTTTTAAATCTATTTTTTGAATTTATTTATTAATCCAAAAAAATCGTTATTTTTTTAGTTTTTATATAAAAATGCAAAAGAAATGATTATATTCTGAGTTTTATTTCCAGGGACCAAAAATACCTCTTATTGTACATTTTTCTTATTTTTCTTATAATAAAACTAAAAAAATAACTAATATTTGTTGATTTTTATTTATAACAGTTATTCCCTTGACATTTTTGAATAATAAATGAAATAATTAAAAAAAACATTCTAACCGTGTTTTATATAACTTACTAAAAATCTTTAAAAAAGCCACCCGCCCATATTGTATAACTATATTTTTTTTAAATTTATTTTACCCACAAAATCGGCATAAATGAAGTTTGAGTTTTTTTTTTGATCACGACGAATAACTGTTATTTGTCATTATTTATTTATTATAAAACTAAAAAAAAAACAGTTATTCTTTGAGTTTTACTTTTAAATTTTTAAAATAAAACTCATAGCAGTTACGGACCGTAACTTACGGTCTTTGCTTATTTCAGATCTAGAAAAAATGATTATTTTATGAGTTTTATTTTCCACTTGACAAATAACGCTTACTTTCTGATTGAAAAATGAAACTTATTTCATAAGTTTAAAAATGAAACTTATTTCATAAGTTTTATTTTTGATCAATAAATTTCCAATTTCTTTGAATTTAAGACACACACACAGCCAACACATTAAGTGTACTTTTAAGTGTATACAATTACCGGAAGCCGCCACAAACTAAAAAAAATACTCAATAAGGAACGCTGTAGTCGAGTGACTTGTCTACAAATTTGAAGTGGGCATCTACGAGCTTACATTGCGGCGGGTAGTAATACCGCTGACATGATACACGATTACATGATTACAAAAAATAATCGGGGCATCGCCAACTTGATTACTTTTATTCGTGGAATCGGCATCGGCATCGTATCGTGCAGGTCTCTAACGGGGACTTATATATTTAAAAATCGATTTTTGTTTGGTCACTGATTTACAGGTTTGGAAATGTCTCCTTGACTGCATTGCAAATCTGATTAAATGTAATAGAAACCCTCATTGGGATACATATTTTCAGTTAATTACTCTTCTTTTTTTTTCTAATTTTAATACATATAATATTATTAAAATAATACATACAATAATACTTTGAATTCAGCTAGCATAGGAAGAGTATTTTGTCTAAGTTTTTGGCAGTTTCCGGTAATTGTATACACTTAAAAATACCCTTAGGCCCTTTCTCCATTATGGACGCGTCGCGTTTGCATCCATTTACCGTTTAACGTGCCTTAAATCCCATGGAAAATTGTCGCGTTACAGGGCTGCAAAGTCAAATTTTGTGGTATTTTTCAGCAGTATTAACCAGGCATGATCATTTTTCTGGACCCGGAACTGATGAGAAACGGGAAAAATTGGCTGCGTTCAGCAGAACAACATCATCACTGATCACCGATGGATTTCTAACGATAGTTCTGCTGAACGCACATGATCACTGATCAGTGATCAGGTAGCGTAAAAAAAGTACGCAACCTTTTCTTGATACATGATACATAGCTGTTGGCGTGTATCGATAGGCGAAATATCGAAACTTATTAACATAATAATTTTAAAAAAAACCATGAATTCGGTGGAATTTATTATAATTGTTCAGCAATTGTTGATTTTTATGTATATACGATAGCTGTGAGATTTATATTTTATTTTTAGGTCATCGAAATGTATCATGAGCGTGCAGCAGAACAAACTTGATCACTGATTACTGATCCATCGGTGATCAGTGATCATGTTGTTCTGCTGAACGCGGCCATTAAAACCATTTATTGTTGATGTTGAATTATTTACAGATTTCTTTTGCACTTTATTCCGTATAATTCTGGCATTTGATATGCCAAAATATCTGGCAATAGTTCAGTATTCCGAGGATGGTCCAAGCGCATAAAGGGCAGTAGCATTACGTTTATCCAATGGAATGACTCGGCTAGATAGGATCGGAAGCGACCAATTGGTCGTTGCAGCGCAGGCACATGGGCCTCCTTCTCCGGTTCCATGTTAATGACGCTTGCGCGTGCGCCCGCCATTCATCCATCAAGGCGATCTCCTGGTCGCACTTTGGGCGACCATTGATGGCCATTTCCTATCCAAGTGACACACGGTGGCAGGCGAAGACGCCCCGCCTTAGATTCTGTTCACTGACATTATGTGCCGCCGCAGAAACTGCAGCTACTGCTGTCGCGGGTCGTGTCAGAGAATTATTAAGATCGATATATATGAGAGCCTTCTGCAGCAGATCCTTTTGCTTTTTGTTGTCTGGACTGAACTGGACTGGACTGTTCCCGGGCAGTTTCTGACACATTTGTTTGCCGCTACCCGATCTTTATTTGGATCTCCACCAACTGCTGGCAATAGAAGCTCACGAGGCACAGCGTGGGATGTGGTTATTGCTATCATCAGCAATGTTTCCACATATATTTACGATGTGCAAATGCTATTCTGCGATTACAATTATTAATAACCAAATATTAAAATATTTTGTTTTCGTTAGCTCGCGCTAGAGCTGGAAATAACATCGGCGATGTATCGATACATCGGTGTTTTCCAAAACATCGAAACATCGAGGTTTCCAAACATCGATGTTCGATGTTTCCTATTCATCCATCACACTTGGCATGGAAGAATCTTGGTAACCTGAACGCATTTTTTATCAATTAAAGCCTAGTACTCAGTACGACGAAAACTGCTAGCTAACCATAGGAGTAAGCGAGAGGCAAATAGGTAGCTAACGCCTTCAGCCGCGACTTTTTTTCACCGAGGTACTCAGATGAGCTAAGGAAATAGTAAGGAAATACCAAAAAAAATACCAGATTTAGCGGATGAATTCCGATGAAAGCCTAGTACTCAGTTCGGCTAAGAGTTTTACTAGTTGAAAAATATTAATCTTTTAGTGTGGCCGAAGTTTTTGTAGTTCATCCGCAATGCATGTAGCATGGTCTTACTGGGTTTGTTGACAAACAGCAAAGATCAACTGGCGCCAATTTTAAAATATTACAAAATGTTGAGCCGACTTGGGTCGCAAGAGTTAAATTCGCTGTTGGCATGGCGATATGTATTGCCGCAAATCCTACAGGCACTTTTTTATTGGTTTTCGGGGTTTTCCTTCCATTTATAATGTGTTATTGGCACACCGCTTCCGCACAAACACAGCCAAAGATCAAATTTTCTATTCTTTGGGCCGCGGCTAAAGGCGTTCATCGAAATTCATCCGCTAAATCAGGTATTTTTTTGGTATTTCCTTACTATTTCCTTAGCTCAACTGAGTACCGAGGTGGGAAAAAGTCCCAGCTAAAGGCGTTAGCTACCTATTTGCCTCTCGCTTACTCCTATGGTTAGCTAGCAGTTTTCGTCGTACTGAGTACTAGGCTGAACGCCTTTAGCCGCGGCCCAAAGAATAGAAAATTTGATCTTTGGCTGTGTTTGTGCAGAAGCGGTGTGCAAATAACAAATTATAAATGAAAGGAAAACACCAAAAACCACTGAAAAACACCTGCAGGAGTTTCGGCAATACATATTGCCATGCCAACAGCAACAGCTTGCGATCCAGTGTTATGTGCGAACTATAATTAAATACAAAATTCGCAAATTCCACGGTTGTTTACAGATGACGATAGGCGTTTATCCGATAATCGGTCATCGACTACTCGTGAGTCCAGGGAGTCGGGACACTGAGTTCAAAGTGGAACTGGTTCCCTAGACCGGATGACTCCCAAATGAACCGAAGTTTAAATTCGAAAAAGTTTGAGTGGTTTTTGGCGAAGAGGGACTGAGAAAAAAGGCAAAGGTGACTTAAAGGGCGAAACTCAGTAGGCGCAGGCGGTTCTGCTGGCCGAGATTTTTCAAATTTAAAAAAATTATAGTTTCTACCAGTGAGTTAAGAAAAATTAAATATAAGTTAAGTGTGAGTGAAGTTAAAAATTAAATTAATTCCAGAGTATTCCGGAGAGAATAATCCTGGGTCAGGAACGGCAATTTTGTGAAGTAGTGAAGGAAGATCAGCCACCAGGAAGAAGAAGATTTTTCTAGGAGAAAAATTGGCCACTCATTCCTGGGTGGCCACAGGTTTTTATTTTTTAAGTTAAAACATATATAAGCCAACATCAATACATCAATACACAAACCACTACACGAAAAACGGCGGGCGGCAAAATTGCCGCAAACAAAATTGAATAAACTTATTAAATTAACCTAAAATGTAACCCACCCAAATTAATTAAGTTAAAGTCATATTTAATCGAAACAATATTTATTTAAATTATTTATCTACTTAAATCCAAAATACTCGCCCTATAACTATTTATTACTTATTTATTTATTTGATTATTTATATATCTATATGTTCCTTGTAATAGTCCTTCGGTACCGTGGGTAGGTTATTTCAATGTTAGAATTTAAGAGAAATTTTTGAAAAAAATACAGTGAGAAAGTGAAATGAATCTGTCAGAGTAGACATTCGTGTTGGGGGGTGGGATGAAGTAGACAAGGTAGCACGACCCACAACTAAAATTTGGGAGATGTGTCCGAGGACGCTCTCGTGGTTGGGAGGGACTCCCAGGACTATGAATTTAACAAATAGTCCAATCCAGAGGTTCCAAAGTCCGTCGTAGAAAATGTAGCCGTTGTTAAGTTCGAAATTCCGTTTTGTTTTTGTTTTGTCTGCTGCGTGAACGTAATCTTGGTTGTTCCCCTCCCTGGGAAAGACTTTGCATAGCCGGCAAGGAACCCGCGCGAAAAGCAGGACATGACAAATGGCGCCCAATCTAAAAATAAAAGAAAATTAATGAAATGGAATAGATAAAAGTAAAAAAAGTCAAACATAACGTAAAAACTAAACACTCACCAGGATAATTTGACAGTAGGAGAAGATCTCGGAACCCAGCTGTTTGGACCATGAGCAGGCCAAGAAGGTCAAACTCATCGTAGCCACAGTGGGGAATATTCCGGAAAGTCCTTGCTGCTGAGCATAGTCCTGGGTGAGAAAGTGAAGACCGACTGGAAGTGGACCCATGACCGAATAAACACGGGACATGCGAAGCCAGGCTAGGAGGTGCACAGTGTCTGAAATTAAAATAAAACAATTATCTTTTTAATATGTTGTCTGAAGTAGAGTAAATTTGTAATAACTTATCTAAATCTGTTGTCTGTGTTTGAAATTGGTGTGGTCCATGTACACTGTTAACAATGTGTGACATCGATGCCCAGCAATTGCATATATAGGCTGAAAAGAGAAAATTAAATTAAATTAATAAAATCTTTAAAATATTTATGAATTAATTACATGTACACGGATTAGGAACTGAAGGAAGGGAGAGGAAAGTTAGTGGGTAGTGGATAGCTACGTCTCGCCCCCCCATACTAGAAAAATTCGAAGAAAGAGGAAATAAGTAAATATAAAAAGAAAATAAGTTAGGATATGCAAAATAGTGATAGGGATAGAATTCAAATCGGAAGAAAACTAAGGAGAAGTTTGGATTTCATTCGGAATAGGGGATCAGCCAGTATGACTCCGCCTACAACTCGCTCACAAACCAATAAAGAGGAGAAGTTGGAGAATATATCGGCACCCGAAGGCATGGAGTCGCTAAGGGAGCAGAATCCTGAAGGAATGGGAAGCGGAAGTCCTGGAGAAGCTAGTGGTCATCAGTCGGTAGGCGGAACCGGGACAATACCGAAAGCTCTGCCATCTGAAGTGAAGTCAGGCGTCAATGCAGCACTACTTCAAGCACATCAGACTTACCAGGTGGGGATGTCGACCGAGTATGATGCGTTTAAACATCAGATGCAGCAGGATATGATGCAGTTCATGAAGGACATCAATGACTGCATGGCGGAGTGGCGCAGAGATTTTGTAAAGGAAAACGCAGCGTGGCAGGCATCTACACAGGTTCGTCAGGCTCAACAACAACAGGTTGTACAGGGCCAAATACACACTTCGGGGACGCAGATGCAGCCACCTCCAGGCATAGCAGCGCAGCCGCTGGCGAATCCAATGCCACCATTCGACCCGAGGATGCTACAGCAACCTCCACCTAACATGTTGCCGGGGTTACGTCACCAGATGGGATTCCCGCCACCATCATCTGGGCCGTTCTCCGAGAAGCAGGAACCGAATCGTCAGGCCTCGGAAGGGTATCGGCAAACCGCCTGGTCGACGGATCAGGAACAAAGAAGATGGAATGGGTCCCACACGACACCGCCAGAATATCCTACGGGAAACGGTGGTACACAGCACAACGTCAATCCCGGACAAGATCCGCGACGAGCAAGCGGGACAGCAGGCGATTCAGCTTTTAAAGTAGGTCAGCTGCGGAAGTGGGGGCTAAGTTTTGATGGAAGTCCCAGAAGTATGCCCGTGTCCGAATTTATATTCCGCCTAGAACATCTCCAAAGGTCGTACCAGGTGCCGTGGAAGGAGGTCCTAAGAGAATTTCACGGGTTAGTGGAAGGACAAGCCAAGGAATGGTACTGGATGTACGTGAGGTCGACAGAAAAGCAAGAATGGCCTTACTTGAGGTATGCACTACAGCAGCAGTTCCAGAGTCACCGATCCAACTTTGAGCGAGAGTATGAGCTGCGAGAACGGAAGCAGAAGCCAGGAGAATCCAACGAGGTGTACATCCAGACCATGCTAGCGCTCAGATCTCGTCTAGAGATGCCGTTTTCCGACTTCGACCTGATAAAAGTGATAAAGATGAACATTAGGGATCAGATTTCGAGAATAATATACCCGATCTACATCACTAACATGGATCAACTTCGACACGAATGCCACGACGCGGAAAGAATCCTGGCGACTCGATGGACCAGGCAGCCAAGCCACATCGAAGCTCACCGGGGATATAAAGATCGTCCGAGGGTAGATGAGCTTTGTCCGGAATCCGTCGGAGAAGAGAAAGGACCTGTGGAGCAAGAAGAAGTGGAGGCATTAGCTAGACACTGGGAGAATCACAGAGAGCGACAGCCGCTTACCTGCTGGAATTGTGGAACCGTGGGACATACATTCCACGCGTGTGAATCGGATGTATTGAAGGTGTTCTGTTTCAAATGCGGACTACCTGGTGTGAGGACTCCAAAATGTACGCGATGCCAAACGGGAAACGGTGGGAGGAGCTTGGGCAAGAACGAGGAACCACGCTCCAATCCGTTTGCAACAAACAAGTAAAGGCCTCGTCGAATTGCATGTTTAAGGATAAGGATAGCTGTAAGGAAAATAAAATTAATAGGATTCTGTTGAATGTAAATAAACCAGTACAGAGCATTAAATGGTCGAAACGTGAACCTATAGCAGTCCGAGAAGCAAATTACCAAGAGGTCAGGAACCGTATATTGGGAACACATAGCCCAGATCGACACATTTCTCCAAAAATTGCCAGAGCCCGTAGGAGAAGCCAACAGCGGAAAACGGAAAGAAGGATGATTTGCTCGGCCATCAGAGCTGCGGTGGAAGGAGACAATAGACCATTCGCACAGGTCAAGATAGAGGACCTAGAGATTGTGGGTCTTTTGGATTCCGGGGCATCCGTCAGCTTGCTCGGGGAAGGTTGCCTGGAAATAGTGGAAAGGTTAGGACTGAGATTAGAGAAGTCACAATCGATAATGAAATCAGCAGGAGGTACGCAGCATCGAGTAGTGGGAAAGATTCAACCCAACATCTCGTACAATGGGATAACACATCGATTGCCGATACTCCTTTGTCCTTCCTTAAAGCAAAAGTTATATCTGGGAATAGATTTTTGGAGGAAATTCCAATTGGCACCAGAAGTAGTGGGTGTGGAATCGTTACATCAGGTGGAATCCGAATTCATGGCCAAAGGAGAACCTATAGAGGCCCATATCCTGTCCCCGGAGCAAACTGAGCAGCTGGAAGAAGCAAAAGGGCGTTTTCTGACATACGAAAGTCAAGGATTAGGACTCACCAAGGTGGAAGAACACTCGATCCAGTTAGTTGAAGGAGCAGTACCCGTCAAGGAGAGATTCTTTCCAGTTTCCCCGGCAAAACAACAACTGCTGTTCACGGAAATCGATGAAATGCTACGGCTAGGAGTAATCGAGTTGAGTGAAAGTCCCTGGAATAACCGAACGACGCTGGTACAGAAACCTGGAAAGAATAGGCTGTGTTTAGACGCAAGGAAACTGAACACACTGACAGTGAAGGATGCTTACCCCTTACAAAACATTGAGTCGATCTTAAGCCGGGTAGATGAGACGATTTTCATTAGCAGTATAGATCTAAAGCACGCTTTCTGGCAAGTGGAACTTGATGAAAAAAGTCGTCCATTAACTGCTTTCACAATACCCGGAAGACCACTCTATCAGTTTCGACGGATGCCATTCGGCCTTTGTAATTCGGCTCAGAGGTTGTGTAGAGTAATGGATAAGGTAATCCCACAGCGTCTTCGCAGCCGCGTCTTTGTTTACTTGGATGACTTGCTGATGATATCCAAGACTTTCGAAGAACACTGCATTTTGCTGAAAGAAGTGGCGGAGTGCTTGAATAAAGCTAATTTGACGATCGGCCTACATAAATCAAAGTTTTGTTTTAAATACTTACGATATTTAGGATACATTATTGGTGATGGGGCCTTGCGAACAGATCCGAAGAAAGTTGAAGCGATTTTGAAGATAGAAGTACCCAAAAATACGCGACAACTACGCAGCTTCTTAGGAACCGCAGGATGGTATCGCAGGTTTATACAGAACTTCTCCGGTGTAAGTGCGCCGCTCACCGACTGCCTGAAAAACAAAGCCAAATTTACTTGGACGGAGGAAGCGACTACAGCATTTGAAACGTTAAAGAAAGCACTTACCTGTGCACCCGTATTGGCTCATCCAGACTTTGAGAAACACTTCTGGATCCAGTGTGACGCCAGCCATGTAGGAATTGGGGCAGTGTTGTACCAGCAGGGTGTAGAGGGTTCGGACCGACCAATAGCTTTCTTTTCGGCGAAGCTAAGAGGAGCACAGCTCAATTACAGCGTGACCGAAAAAGAGTGCCTCGCAGCAGTAAAAGCCGTGGAAAGATTCCGTCCATATGTGGAGCTGATGCCGTTTACTATCGTGACCGACCATGCAAGCCTGAAATGGCTCATGACGCTCAAGGATTTGAACGGAAGACTGGCGCGGTGGTCATTAGCATTACAGGCTTTTGACTTTAACATCGAGCACCGGAAAGGGAAAGACAACATCGTGGCAGACATGTTGTCCCGACCGAATGAAGCCGCCGAAATAGAGTTCTTCGATTTTGAGACAACGGAATTTGAGAGTCCTGAATACCTGGAAAGACTACAATTAATTGAAGAGCAAGGAAAAGATAAGTTTCCAGACTTACGTGTGGAAGAAGGACTTCTTTTCAAAAAGACCCATTTTAACAGAGAAGAAAGCGACGAGTTTGAATGGAAACTATGGATTCCGGAAGCTCTGACAGAGACTCTAACCCAACAAGCTCACTGCAGCAACATGGCCATGCACGGAGGAATGGGAAAGACATTAGCGAGACTCCAACAAATGTATTACTGGCCCAAAATGGTAGTTCAAGTCCGAGAATTCGTAGCAGCCTGTGAAAACTGCAAGGAAAACAAACACACAACGCAGATAAAACGGCCAATGATGGGAAAGGAAGTACAGACAGATCGACCCATTCAAAAGCTGTATCTGGACTTCCTAGGAAAATATCCGCGATCCCGCCGAGGAAATACAATGTTGTTCATCGCATTAGACCATTTAACCAAGTTTGTATGGCTAAAAGCAATGCCAAAAGCCACATCCACAGCTGTAATTCGATTCCTGCAAGAAGGCATATTCACCCAATTTGGAGTTCCAGAAACAATACACACAGACAACGGAAGACAGTTTATCTCCAAGGAATTTGAGAATATGTTGCAAGAATACGGGATTACGCACATGAAAACAGGGAGATACGCACCACAATCCAACGCTTCGGAAAGAGTAAACCAGTCGGTTTTGGCAGCAATTCGAGTGAACATCCAGGACGACCACACACGCTGGGATGAACACCTTGCGGACATACAAGCGTCGCTGAGGTCATCCGTCCATAAAAGCACCGGAACTTCTCCATACTTTGCCATGTTCGGACAGCATATGTTTACGAATGGGAAAGATTACTCGCTGGCTCGCAAGCTGAATGCTCTCAATGAAGCTGAGATAGCCCAATTGCCCAGATCCGAACGACAACAGCTGTACCGGGAGAAAATAAAGGAGAGGATACATCAGGCCTACGAGAAAGCAGCGAAGAACTACAATTTAAAGGCCCGAGAAATTCGATACTCACCGGGACAGGAAATCTACAAGCGGAATTTTGTGCTTAGTGACTTTAGCAAGAACAGAAACTCCAAGTTCTGCCGAAAGTACACTAAATGCCGCGTCACAAAAGCATTGGGAAATTCGTTGTACGCGTTGGAAAACTTGCGCGGCAATCCTTTGGGAGTTTTCCATGCAAAGGACCTCAAACAATAGTGCCCGGCTAGCAAACCACACTCACCAGACTGAAATCTCAGGGTTGTGGGCGATGGCCTACGTTGAGCAATACAACCAACCATACACGCACATCCTCCACTCCTGTTCCGAGACAAGCATCGAAACCGTAGTGTGCTTGTTATGTGCGAACTATAATTAAATACAAAATTCGCAAATTCCACGGTTGTTTACAGATGACGATAGGCGTTTATCCGATAATCGGTCATCGACTACTCGTGAGTCCAGGGAGTCGGGACACTGAGTTCAAAGTGGAACTGGTTCCCTAGACCGGATGACTCCCAAATGAACCGAAGTTTAAATTCGAAAAAGTTTGAGTGGTTTTTGGCGAAGAGGGACTGAGAAAAAAGGCAAAGGTGACTTAAAGGGCGAAACTCAGTAAGCGCAGGCGGTTCTGCTGGCCGAGATTTTTCAAATTTAAAAAAATTATAGTTTCTACCAGTGAGTTAAGAAAAATTAAATATAAGTTAAGTGTGAGTGAAGTTAAAAATTAAATTAATTCCAGAGTATTCCGGAGAGAATAATCCTGGGTCAGGAACGGCAATTTTGTGAAGTAGTGAAGGAAGATCAGCCACCAGGAAGAAGAAGATTTTTCTAGGAGAAAAATTGGCCACTCATTCCTGGGTGGCCACAGGTTTTTATTTTTTAAGTTAAAACATATATAAGCCAACATCAATACACAAACCACTACACGAAAAACGGCGGGCGGCAAAATTGCCGCAAACAAAATTAAATAAACTTATTAAATTAACCTAAAATGTAACCCACCCAAATTAATTAAGTTAAAGTCATATTTAATCGAAACAATATTTATTTAAATTATTTATCTACTTAAATCCAAAATACTCGCCCTATAACTATTTATTACTTATTTATTTATTTGATTATTTATATATCTATATGTTCCTTGTAATAGTCCTTCGGTACCGTGGGTAGGTTATTTCAATGTTAGAATTTAAGAGAAATTTTTGAAAAAAATACAGTGAGAAAGTGAAATGAATCTGTCAGAGTAGACATTCGTGTTGGGGGGTGGGATGAAGTAGACAAGGTAGCACGACCCACAACTAAAATTTGGGAGATGTGTCCGAGGACGCTCTCGTGGTTGGGAGGGACTCCCAGGACTATGAATTTAACAAATAGTCCAATCCAGAGGTTCCAAAGTCCGTCGTAGAAAATGTAGCCGTTGTTAAGTTCGAAATTCCGTTTTGTTTTTGTTTTGTCTGCTGCGTGAACGTAATCTTGGTTGTTCCCCTCCCCTCCCTGGGAAAGACTTTGCATAGCCGGCAAGGAACCCGCGCGAAAAGCAGGACATGACACCAGGTCGGCTGAACATTTTGTAATATTTTAATATTGGCGCCAGTGGATGTTGGCTGTTTGTCAACAAACCCGCTGCTTGAGAGTAAGACCATGCTACATGCATTGCGGATGAACTCCGAAAACTTCGGCCACACTAAAAGATTAATATTTTTCGACTAGTAAAACTCTTAGCCGAACTGAGTACTAGGCTTAAGTGAATAATTTATAATAATATTTGTAGATTTCGACAAATATTGGTGTTGGCGGCGCTTCGAAATGGAGAAGAAGACTTTGAAAGAGCAGAACAGCAATGGTAATTAGAGTAATTCGTTACATTCATATGATTTGTAATAATATTTTGTACAATATAGTTGCATGTGAAGAGGAAGAGAGTACGGTCCCAAATAAGCGGAAGAAATATGGACAATCTGTTGTATGGAACTATTTTGACAAGTCGGCTGATGGCAAGACAGCCAAATGCATTAAATATGGAAAGACCTACCAAACAAGTGGCAATACGACAAACTTTTCTGGCCACTTAAAAAATATTCATCCCAATTTAACAATAAGCGAATTGCCACAAAAACAGACGGACTAGTCATAAGCGAAAAACGCAGCTCGCTAAAACCAAAAAATGTAAATATGATCCTATTCCTCAACAAAAATGATTGGATTTCTTAAGTTTTTATTATGTTACTTTTTTTCTTATGTTTTTATCGAGTAGAACTCGATTGTTTTTAAGTTTAAATATTCAGATAATAAAATGAATTGATCTCGAATAAAGCGTAACTTTTTATAAGGAAGAAAAAAATTTTTTTTAACTTAGACAAAAAAAATTTCGATGTATCGATACATCGATGTTTTTTCCTGAAAAACATCGAAACATCGATGTAGGTAAACATCGATGTTTTCCTAGCTCTAGCTCGCGCCTGACAATTTCATAGAACAGCCGTTTTCAAACGCTTTTACCAATGGAAACACATCACGTTTGCCTATCGCGTTCACAATCGATAATTCACAAAAATACCAAAAAAACCGCATAGTGGACAATGCCTTTAATGTGTTGGCCGTTGTCTACTTTGTAGGGGGATTCCCTAAACTGTTGAATTACTGAATTGTTGAAAATTCAACAAAAATTTTCAGCAATTAAGGGAACGACCCAAAATGGTTCCTGTTGAATTTTCAAACAGCTGTTATTTGTTGAAAAGTTTCACGGAACTTTAAACATGTAAAACTTGATTTATTATTGCTATTTACTGTCTAAAATTGTTACCAAAGTAAAAGGAACCACAAATATGCTTTCTAAGTTGATTTTAAAATAAATAATGCGTACTGGTGATACTAAAATGTTACAGAGTTCCCATGACTTTTAATAAAAAAGGTGACCACTCTGGCATTTCAGCAATTCAACAAAATTTTCAACAGCCCCGAGGCTGATGAATTGCTGAAATTTCTGAAAGTTGACTTTGTATGGAACAGCTGAACACAGCTGACCAAAATTCAACAATTCAACAGTTTAGGGAATCCCCCTTGTATATTCCCTAACCACTTTCAAAGTCAGCCGCCTTAAATTCAACGAAATTGGACTTTGAGTTTTACTTTCGATCAAAAAATAAGGCTCAAGGAATAAGTTTTTTTTTTCAATCAGAAAATAAAAATCAGAAAGTAATCGGTTTTTGTCAAGCGGAAAATAAAACTCATAAAATAATCATTATTTTTAGATCTTAAATAAAACTAAAAAAAAATGACTATCCTTCAAGTCTTAAATAAAAATTAAAAAAAAATAAATTAAACCGGATATTGAAACTATGGTGCATAAGAAACGTACTGGCATGGTTTTTTCTAGGATTGTTCTTTGTTTGTTTTTTGTTTAAAAAACAAATAATGATTATTTATGGTCCCTAATTACGATCCCATTGTTAAAGTAAGTTAGTTTGCAAAGTTGTCATGGCTTTCTTATAAAATAAGGTAAACAGCTTACCGAAATCAACAATTCAGTATTCAGTTCAACAAATTAGGGAGTACCCTAATATATTAGTGGTATATGTTTGGTATATTTAATATAAAGTGTAGCTAGCGATAATTCCTTGGTCACACTGCAGCTGAAATAATAATAATAAATAATAAATCATACCATTTCTTAAATTCCACCAGAATAAGAATAATAGCTGCGAAAAATGTTTGTCAAATCAGTCAGGGCAATTACTCTGCTGAAAGGGCGCTTACCTATTGGATTTCAGCATATTAAGAGGAGCCCAGGTAAACTAGACTTTGGACTGAAACTCACACAGATCAAACTTATTAATCATTTTCAGTAAATTCCGATAATTATTGCAATTGGCCTGGGTATTATTTTATGTATTACATATTATTTATATATATATACATATGTACATACAGTGCCGAACTTTACTGTTGGCACACTTAGCATATTTAACTTTAAGTCCGCTTTTCTCCCTCTAATATATTGATTTTAAAATGTAACTAAATTTGTTTGGATAAAGTGAATATTTATCTGTTAAATTCACTTGGTTTCATTAATTTATCTCTTAGACCTAATTTTTTAAAATTAAAAAACGTTAAAATGAGATTAAAAAAAAATTTTTGGCACACTTGTGTTGTATTTAACTATTTATTACGCTAAAATTTAACCGATTTCACTAATTTTTTTTGCTAAATTCGCTTTGCCTCAGTTGTCTAGATGGCATAATGCTAAATTTGTATCCTTACATTGTTTTAATAACTTAATTTTAACTAAAAACGGTTACTTAAAAAAATGTAAAATGCCCATACCCATATATCTGCGAACAATAATATTTAAATGGCAGGATCAGGGTCAATCATATGCTAATATTAGGAAATATGTGCCCAGAAGTTGTTTTTACCATTCGGATCCTTTTACGGCGTTTTAAAGGACTTTCACTGTGCCAAAATGCAAGGCACATAGCCCGCACCATGGGTTTAAGAGGCCAGGGAAGTGAAATGATCAAGGAAAAGGATAATGTCAACCCTTAGATCTTATCAGCACAGATCGAAGTTTAGGATAGGAAGGACTTTTGGAAGGATGTGCAACCATGGGCTCTTTTAAGGGCCGTGTAACGTGCTAACTAAAAAAATCGAGTGATTTCAAAGGCCACCAATATAACCATTTATGGTACGAAAAGAAATATTTAAGTATTCCAATCGACTTTTAGACCCTTATACCTTATCAGGGGCTATACCAATCCTTTTCATAAACTAAAGGACTCGATAAGTTGACCTTAGAAATCACTCGATTTTTTCTAGCTGCAAAAAAATTAATTTTTTTTGCTAGATCAGCTTTGCCTCTGCAATCTAGATGAAATAATGCTAAATTTGTATCCTTACATTTTGTTTAATTTTTGTATATATATATTAGTAGGAGAAAATGGAACTTAAAGTCCAAGATGCCAAGTGTGCTAAGAATTAAGTTAATCACTGTACATACATATGTAACAAGGAGAAATATACATATGCATATGTCATATATACTTGATCAGCATCATTGTCCTTTGTCGATGTAGCCATGTCCATATTAGAGGTTTAAGCCGATGGCTTTGTCGTCGGCGGCGGCGTCCGTCCTGCAAAGTAAAATTTAGCTAATGGAAAGATAAATGTATCCCGGTGGCAAATCGGTTTTCGTTTTCTCGTCCGTCATTTAAAACTCCAAATAAAAGGAGCACTAATTTGAGACTAGGTGGCAACCCCACATCAGAAGAGTTAACTAATTGTCAAAAATTAATCGAAAAACTATCGAAAAATACCATAAAACAGTCATACTAACAGCTGCTGATATAAACAACATTTAAAACTAATAAATAATGGATTTAATAATGGAGTCATCATGTACTTGCACTGCTTGTACCCGCTGTCTCCTAAGATTACATTGTTTCGGAAAAAATAAAAATTTTAGACGACTATTATTAAAAATATTGCTGTCATGTGATGATCCTGGCCACCTTGCCACCAAATCCTGAAATTCTAATTTCGCATTGCAGACAGCTTGCACATTTATAGAAAAGTAACCTTTTCTATTCCGATATATCTCTCCGGAATCGCCCCCGGGAGATTGAATTCTTACGTGCGTGCAATCTATGGCTCCTATGACTTTCGGAAACTTGGCTATTTTATAAAAATCAACAACATTTTCTTGAAGATCTTCAATATGCGGGAACTTATTAAATTGTTTTGATAAAGACGCTATAGCAAAATAAACTTCCCTTACAACTCGACTGGCTGTAGCCACGCTAACACCACAAAAATCGCCTACAGTTATAAGAAAACTGCCGCTTGCGTAGAATCTAAGAGCTATTAGAAGCTTAACCCATGGCTGTATTGTCGTTTCCCTGTAATAATGGTTTTTTGATTATATGGAATTAGTTAAACCAAATGAATGATCTTACTTCTTTACTTTAGATTCAAGTCGAAAAAATTTTTTTTTGCAAAACCGTGCTTTTACACAACCGAAACCTTCTAACAAATTCTTCATCACTGTAATGTTAGAAGTAATTTCTCTGGACTTGATATCTGCGCCGATAGGTTCGCACTTCAGACAATTCGACGACATCCCACAGAGTTTGAAGATAAATCCTGCGCAATCCGTCTGTCCGTCTGTCTGTCCGTATGAACGCTGAGATCTCGGGAACTATAAAAGATTCTTGGAGTTCCTACGCAGCGCAAGTTTGTTTCAAGAAGGTGCCACGCCCCCTCTAACGCCCACAATCGCTTATATACGATTTTAAAAATTTAAATATTTCGGAAAAGTAAAAATGCAGTTTTATTGTGTTTATCAATACCTATCGAAATGTAGAAGAATTTTTTCAAATCGGACCATTCGTTAAAAAGTTATGCGTGTTCAAAGTTTCTATCTCCATCTCCCTCGCACTCCCTTTACCTGAGTAACGGGTATCTGATTGTCGGGGCACCCGACTATAGCGTTCTCTCTTGTTTTTAAACTTAAAAATATGAATAAACAAAATCCTAACTTAAACTTTCTTTGCATGTCTTTAAACTAAAAAATATGAACAAACAAAAACCTAACTTAAACTCAAACAAAATGCTATTGCGCCGAACGCCACCGCCGCCGCGCCGATATTTTCGTAATTCGGCGGCGGCGCCTTAAAAAAGACAAAAATCGGCGGCGGCCGATGCTGAGATCTGAGAAATTAAAAAAACTGAAAAGTTTATATGTATGAACCATTTTTTGTGGTTCCCGCGCAGCGCAAGATTGTTTTAGCTGAGCGCCATGCCTACAATCGCCTTAAACGACATTAAAATAAACCTGGCGCTTACACCTTTAACGATTTTTTTTAACGTGTAAAACTGCTTGCATTTTTTCATCTCTTTCACACTCATTTGGCGGAGTAACGGTTATCAAATAGTCGAGGTAATCGACTATAGCATTTCTTCTAAAATTATAAAATCTTCTAAAATTTAATTATTTTTTATACATACGTGTTACGTATACACAGCTGCTCAACAATTTTACTTTAGTCTCACACTGGAAAATTACATGGATGCGGCCCCAATTCCTCTCCCAAATAATGTTGATGCTGCCGAGCCAACTCGTTTCTCTCGCCAGCGCTCGCGGGATATCTCGTCCACAGTGATTCCAACGCAGGCGTCTATCTCAAACATCGACATCACCACTGACAACAGTTTTAATGCAGTCTTAAGCAAATTAAATATTTGTCAGGATCTACATGTACAATCGTATGATTGCTTCGGTTTAATCAGTCTTAGCTCGGCCATGCAAAGCAATGTACCCATGCCGTTCGAAGGGTTTAACAAGTATTCGCATCTGAACATGCCCGGCGGACAATGGTCGCAGGAATATAAGTTTATAGCACAAAACATGCATTACTCTCACTACAGCAGTCTTCGAAACGGTTTACGAGCAGATTGGGCGACCTACGATCAGAACGCCACCCTTAAAAGTAATGGCCAAGGTAAGAAGTTTCTTAAATGTAATTTACCTACATATGCCCAAATAAATCTTGATCACTAGCCGATTCGATCTAGCCATCTCCGTATAAACGCTGATATCTCGGAAACTAGTTAAGGTAGAAGGTTGGTTAGTAGGAATATTGTTTAATCACTGTGCCACACCTACTCCTATGTATAACGCCCACAAAGTTTGTGACTCCCACATTTCTAAGATTTTCAGAGGTGAATCTTTTCTAGACAATTCACGGCGAGCAAAAAGGCGCACAATAAAATTACATTTTGTTTTATATTTGTGTGAGTACCCTGCAGTTTCCCTGCACAGTCACTGTTAAAAAGTGCGCTTTTTCACTAGTGAATTTGTATGAAAAATAGCGATGGTTTTAACATTAACATGACTTTGTGGTTCATCACTGCACGAATTTTGCGCATATTCAACTTCATTTTTTATCACCTAATTCATCACCGATTTCATCCCCTTTTCGGCGCCATTTTAGCGCCAAATGATCACCCAATATCATCAGCAAAGAGAGCAATTTTCATCACCTTCATCACATTTTCATCACATGTTCATCGACCCTTTTCATCACCTGTTCACTGACCATTTTCATCCCCTGTTTTTATCAAAAAATAATTTTATAGATTTTTCACTAGTTTTATTTCATTTAGTTTTACTAAATATCTAAATATCTAAAATTTACTCCGATAAATGCGAAAAATTTGATTTCGTTACGAATTCCCAACTTAAACTGCGTTCTCCATAAAGTTCCCCAACGCAAGGATTCTGAGAAACAGGACCTCAAAGTTTGAAAAATGTAATAATAAGGGATCATTTCAAAATTAGAATAGCTTCAATTGTAATTTAGACAAGACAAAGTTTTTATACACTTGAAAATTACTTACCTAAAAATGTATTCTTAGTTAATAGCAGTTTTGTTTGAACTCGAAAATAACTAACACTGTGCAACATTTTTATAGTTTTGGAATATAAATGCAGTTTGGTTTTTGAAGCCTGAAACTACTCATCGAAACGATTTACACCCCATATGGCGTTTTTATGACTTAGCTCGCGCTTGAATGCTATACTGATTTAAAAAATTTAAGTTAAAATTGGATATATCCATATATATATATATATATCTTAAGAGCCGAATGAAATTTCATTTGTATGTACCTATGATTATTTTAGGTGTTGACTTAAGAATTAAAAATGCAACGTTTATCGAAAAAGTGCAGCTATCGTGAGATAGGCTTTAAATTGTTTTTTTACTCTTGTTATTATTTATTTATTTACTTTATAAGTCATCCCAACGCTACAAGCTTCGAGCTTATTTATTAATGCGCTAGTCACAAAGACAATTAAAACATTTTTTAATATTAAAATCTTTATTCTTTGATAATAATTCTGGTCTTAAAACGAACTATTTAGAAACCTACTATATTTTATTGACTCTATTCCTACCCTACCAGAAATAAATTCTTCAGTTTTTTGTTTGTTTAATACTGTTGCAAAATTATGAATATTTTATATAAAGTAGATGGTTATAGGACACACAAACTGTAAAAAATTGGCGGTGTTGTCGGACTTGGAAAGTCTTGAACCAATTTTTCGAACATTTTAATCGCGATTTTAGTTACCTTATAAGAATGGTAAAAATCCAAAGATTGGCTGACATTCTTAAAGGTTAACACAAAAATTTTTGGCATCAAAAAAGTTTTCTTAAGAACCACCGAAGGCAAGATTTATCAAGTGATATGTTCTTAAGTTGCGGCAGATTACTCGTAAACCAGCGGATCAAAATATTTGAAAATTGGAATTCCTATCCATTAGGTTCCTATCTTGCAATATCGCCTGGGGTAGTTTTCTCAGGCTTGTTCAGTTATGCCCTTTATTTTATATCTTTACTTTTAATATATAACACCTTTTGTCATAAAAGTTTCAGTTTGGGTGGACGACTTTTTGTTGGGTTGAGTACTAGCCCTTAAGATGTGTTTTTGTTTGATACACCAATCGGAAGGTATCACAAAAATTCATTAAATCTACAAAGGTCTTAAAACTTCAGCTTGCTGAGGTAAGCTTCTCTTTTCGTTTAAGTGACATTAATTTTTTTTGTAGTATTATTTATTACCTTAGTAATGGTAGTCAGAAGATTGCAACGCAGTGCAGGACGCGTTTCCGAACACATAAAGTATAAACACTACTGGCCAAAATAATAAGAACACAGGTTACATCCTCACTTGCTAAGAGATATCTCTATAGTTATTGAGGCCGGACCTCCCAAACCTATTTATTTCGAAAAGTTTTTTTGTTTTGAAATATTTTAATAAACAATGGATACAGTAATACCTGTCTATTCCGTGTTAGCCATAAATTTGTGCTGAAAGGTCGGTTTTGGTGTGGCTAAAATAATAAGTACACTTGTGTTATTTATAAATTTTAAAATATTGGGTGGGCAAGAAAAGAAAGTCATGTCGTTTTTTTTAGTAATTGTTTTTAATCTAATTAATTTACGACTAATCGAGCACCAGGGTCACACTTTTTAGTATTGTTTTAAAGCTTGTTGTCTTAGGTACTATCGATGAAAATTTGGTAATTATTCGATAACATTTGTGGAAGCTATAGCAAATTAAACATGGAGGATCAAAGTGAGCATTTTCGGCATATTTTGCTTTTTTATTTCCGAAAAGGAAAAAAAGCAGTCGAAGCTCGCGAAGAATTGTGCAAAGTGTATGGTAAAGATGCCATGAGTGATCGCCAATGTCAGCGCTGTTTTGCCAAATTCAGGCTTGGAGATTTTGGAGTTAAAGACGCCCCATGTTCTGGTCGACCATCGGCCGTTTTTGACGAACAAATTCAGGCTTTGCTGGATGAAAACTGGCGTTATTCAACGGAGATGTCAGAGAAGTTCAGTGTGTCGCATACAACGGTTGAAAACCATTTGAAGAAACTTGGCTACGTAAACAAGCTCGATGTTTGGGTTCCGCATTACTTAAAGGAAATTCGCCTAACTAAGCGTATCAATATCTGCCATTCTCTACTGCAACGAATTAAAAACGATCCTTTTTTGAAGCGGATCATTACTGGCGACGAAAAGTGGGTTGTGTACAATAATGTCCAACGAAAAAGATCATGGAGCAAGAAAAATGAGCCAGCTCAAGCCACATCAAAGGCCGATATCCATCAGAGGAAAGTTATGCTGTCTGTTTGGTGGAATTGGAAGGGTGCACTTTAAGCTGCTGGGACGGAATGAAACCATCAATTCAGTTGTGTACTGTCGCCAACTATCCAATTTGGCGGAAAAAATTAAAGAAAAGGAGCCGGCACTAGCTAATAGCAAGGGTATAGTCTTTCACCTTGACAACGCTAGGCCCCATACACCTTTGGTCACTCGGCAAAAATTAACGGAGCTGAATTGGGAAGTGCTACCACATCCACCTTATAGTCCGGACTTAGCTGCAGGCCAACTTTGGTACTCTTTTAGAGGTGCAGGATTGTAGCACTTGCAGATGCTGCATGACTGAGCAAGGTTTTTAATGCCTGCGTCGATTGTAGGCCACCGAACATATTGTCCAGCTTTTTGCTTCATTCGAACAATGCCCCAATGTCCTTCGTATAATAGCTTAAGGAGATGCGCTCGAAGAGTTACTGGTGTGTAGGCAAAGCAATTTTTTGTTGATCATGAGGGCAAATTTTCGATTAAAGTATGGTGATAATGCTTCCTCGCCTTGCTGAAGATTTTCTGGCCATCCTACAGTAACATACCGTAGGACTTGTTTGACAAGTTTGTCCTTTTCAATGTGGTTGCGAATGATCTCAGAATTGATCGGTGATGACAGTTCCATTACGATGTGGCAGGCTTCTTCTTTTCTGTCGAAATCCGGATCCATGCCCACGGGAAAGCACGATAGTGCATCTGCGTTGCTATGAGCAGATGTAGATCGATACTGAATTTCAAATTTAGAGGCCATGAGAAGGATGGTCCAGCGCTGTAGCCTGTTTGACGTCATTAAAGGAAGATGCTTGCCTGGTTTGATAATGTAACAAGTGGCTTGTGATCCGTTATAAGAGTAAACTTTCGGCCATACAAATATTGGTGAAAACGTTTTACTCCGAATATTATAGATAGTCGCTCTTTTTCGATTTGGCTGTTCTTAACCTGATGTTTGTCAAGCGTTTTGGATGCGAAAACAATAGGTCTCTCCTTGCCATCTTCTTGAATATGCGAAAGGACTACACCGATACCAAAAGATGATGCATCCGTCGCTAGGACTAGTGGTAGGTTTTCATCGAAATGAGCTAGCTGAGTCGCGTTGATAATATGGGACATCAGGGCTGTAAAAGCTTGTTGTTATTGCGGCCCAAAAAGGTATGCTAAATTTTTTCTACGAAGTTGGTTCAAAGGAGCGGCCAACTGAGAAACATTCGGTATAAAGTTGCAATAGTAATTAACTTTACCCATGAATGCTTCTAATTGCTTTAGATTAGAAGGCGGACTCATCAATTTAACAGCCTTCAAGCCTTAGCTGTCTGGAAGAATCCCTTGAGCGCTTATTCTTCGTCCTAAGTACTCTATTTTCTCCTTTTTCCATCTGATACCGTTCTCACGAAGAATACTGAGAACTTGGGCGATTCGCTTTAGATGTTGCTCGCTTATAGGTGCTGAGATGATGATGTCATCTAAATAGTTGCCACATCCTTCTATTCCTTTTAGAAGCTGCTCCAAATACCTTTACCGCTGATATTGAAATAGGAAAATACCTGATATAGAAATAGTTTTTGAATCCTCATCCAGTTCCATTTGAAGATATGCATCCTTTAAATCGATTTTGCTGAACTGCTTGTCGTTACGTATTGTGTGAAACAGAGCCTCTTTTGTCGGTAGCGGGTACTGTTCAACATCGATCTGCGCGTTGACTGCTTGCTTAATGTCGCCACATATGCGAATAGCGGTTTTGGTGCAAGCACAATTGGAGAGGACCAATTGCTGAATTTGATCGGCTTCCAAATTCCGGCTTGTGTAAGTCTGTCTGCCTTAGCACTGAATTGGTCCATCTGTGTGAATGGAATTTGACGGCTCTTGAAAAACTTTGGTGTTGCTGACGGTTTTCAAAAGACACTTGCTTTGAAGTCTTATATGACACTCATGGCTGGATCGAACACCTCGTTTTACGTGCTGCAAAGGTCACCTAATTCGTCTTCGTGCACCTCTTGAACGTTTGATACTTGCATGATATCAAAGCTGCAAAGGTCAACTAATTCGTCCTCGTGCACCTCTTGAACGTTTGATACTTGCATGATATCAAAGCCGAAAATGTTGAATAAATCCATGCCAAATAGATTGTTTGATGTCTCAATGTTCGCAACAATAATGACCACTTGCTTCTCTTTTTCACCGCACTTTCTAATTGTGTGCAACTCCCCAAGCAATGGTATTGGTATATGACCAAACGCATGTAATACTCGGGAATACTTGAGTAATTTTGGCTTATTTAACAGCGCGTAAGTAATGGCGTTAATTACGGACGCTGTGGCTCCATTTGAAATTATATCACTTTGCTGTGTATTTAAAGATCTATAAGAATCTTGTTCTGCATTTCTTACATTTTACTTGACCTGTAGCACTGTTTACAGATTCGTTTCGATGTCGTTTGCTTCAAACTTGCGACTTTTTTGCGTTTTCCATTTACTTTTGTCTTTATTTGACGTGCATACAACAGCTATATGTTCTTTTCTACCGCACTTGAGACATACGGCATCGTGAAACTTGCATTTCACTCTGGCATGATTGTGTCCACAACCAGACCATGATTTTATCGAACTTTGGTTTGATTTGGCATCACTTTTACCAAGCAATGTTTTCTTTGTATAGGTGTGAACTGCGTTTATTGAGTCTTGCTTTGATACTGTTTCTTTGAGGGCTACTACGGCTTTTGTAGTTGTCTCATAGGTTTCTGCAACTATAAGCACATCTTCAAGAGTTGGCTGGGAATTCTGAAGAGCAGATGCTCGGACGGCATCGTATGGCGTATGTACTATGATCTGACGATCTGATCTCGAATCATTTCATTTACATAGTTAGAAGAACAACCGTTGGCGTTACAGACGAATTGGCATTCCCTAACGAACCCGCGAAAGTCGGCTACCCACTCTCTGTGCGTTTGCGAATGTGTCATCTCCCTCTTTAAAAACTCATAGCGAGCGACAACAACGTGCGAAATGTTCCGTTTACTTGTCTGTGAGTTGCATGTATGTATATGTGTTCAAATTGTTGCTCCCGAACTAATTTTTCAATAGATCAAATATGTTTATGCCACACCACGAAAGAAATTAAGCCTTTTGCTTAATTTCTGCACTAACCGAATACGCGTTAAAAAGCTGGGTTAACTGTTCAAGGTAAGACTCCCAGTTTTGATTGTCTTTGTCGAATTTGTGGAATGGAGGACACGAAGATAATTCACCCGTGTGGCTTGAATCACCCTGCCCTGGAGCAGCGTTTCTATCCATATTGCTTGCATCCATTTTTGTTGCTGTTCCAAATGTCTTTTGTAAATGCTTGCTGTTGAGCAAGTATTGCTTTGATCAAAATCAACGACTACTCGACACGATTTATGCGATTTAACTGTTTTTATATTTCGACAAAATTGTTCACTTTTTTCCTCGTCCCCAATATGTTGTGTTCTCTTTGAGTTCTATTTCAGACTGCTCTTATTGTATGCGAAGCATACAGAGTTGACAGATTCTTAAAGTACTAACAGAGTATAGAATTAAGGAATAAAAAACAGATGTACGGTTGACAATATATAAGACTGTCTATTTCATGTTAGCCATACTTTTGTGCTAAAAGGTCGGTTTCGGTGTGGTCAAAATAATAAGTACACTTGTGTTGTTTATAAATTTTAAAATATTAAATCTAGAATGGGGCTACGGTTAGTATTTTATATTAAGTTGAGATCATATTTAATAAAAGACTGGGCCGATTGGACTTTCAAAAAAGTTTCCAAGCCTGGATTTGGTTAATTCAAAGTCATCAACCATGCTAAAATCTAATTTGAAGCTTAAAAGGAACATTAACACTTAAGCACGGCTTGTATGGACGGGCAATTTGTATTTATGTATCGATATCTCGCGTTGTGCGATTCGTGTACAATTTTTAAAGTTGTTGACCGATCTTTTTGAACATATCTCATTTTTATACCCTTGCAGAGGGTATTATAATTTCAGTCAGAAGTTTGTAACGCACCAATAGCCGAGTCCATCTAGCCATGTCCATCTGTCCGTTTCTATGCGAACTAGTCTCTCAGTTTTAAAGCTATCGCGATAAAACTTTCCCAAAGACTTCTTTCTATTGCAGGTAGTACATATGTCGGAGCGAGCCCGATCGGACCACTATATCTTAAGGCTCCCATAGGAATAATCAAACATATATTAGAAAATTCATTGTAACTTTGAAGGAAGTAGGCGTTTTGATTTTTGACAACTTAAAAAAAACATTATAAATAGGCACGCAGAATCTGGAATCCCTGAAACTGCACCGATAGAGTGAGCATTTAACTATAGGTATTTACTTTATCTGCAAGACTTGTTTTTAGTCGTTTTATCTACTAACAAAAAAAAATTTTATAGAATTTAGAATTTAAAATTTATATATTTTTTTTTAATAAGAACCCCATGTAACTTTAGTTTCTGACAAGTATTTTCCTGATTTTTTACGGTGTAAGTACTCATTTTGATCCAAATCTATTTTATTTATTAAGAGTAGTATTTTTAAAGAAATTTTAAGGTATCACAATCCATACTTAACTGTTAAAGTTCCTTTAAAGTTTCAAATTAGTTTTCAGCAATGATGATGACTTTGAATTAACCAAATCCAGGCTTGGAAACTTTTTGGAAAGCCCAATTGGCCCAGACTTCTTATAAATATAATTTTAACTTAAGATAAAATACTAACCGTTGCCCCATTCTAGTCATGTCGTTTTTTCCAATATTTTCAAAGATGATTTATTTATATCAGGACTTATAATTTATCAATTATGTATTGGCCGTTTTGTTCGACCACTAATGACCATCTCTCGGGCAGCTGCATAATTCCGCGCTCGAAGAACTTTTGGTCTTTTCCAGCAAAGAATCGAGACAAGTGGTTTTCGACAGCCTCATCTGAATCAAAGTTTTTACCATTCAAAGAGTTTTGAAGAGAGCGAAACAAATGGTAATCTGAAGGTGCTAAGCCCGGACTATAAGGTGGATGTGGTAGCCCTTCCCAATTCAGCTCCGTTAATTTTTGCCGAGTGACCAAAGGTGTATGGGGCCTAGCGTTGTCATGGTGAAAGACTATACCCTTGCGATTAGCTTTTGCCGGCTCCTTTTCTTTAATTTTTTCCGCCAAATTGGATAGCTGGCGACAGTACACATCTGAATTGATGGTTTCATTCCGTCCCAGCAGCTCAAAGTGCACTACACCCTTCCAATTCCACCAAACAGACAGCATAACTTTCCTCTGATGGATATCGGCCTTTGATGTGGCTTGGGCTGGCTCATCTTTCTTGCTCCATGATCTTTTTCGTTGGACATTATTGTAAACAACCCACTTTTCGTCGCCAGTAATGATCCGCTTCAAAAAAGGATCAAACATCGAGCTTGTTTACGTAGCCAAGTTTCTACAAATGGTTTTCAACCGTTGTATGCGACACACTGAGCTTCTCTGACATCTCCCGCGTTGAATAACGCCGGTTTTCATCCAGCAAAGCCTGAATTTGTTCGTCAAAAACGGCTGATGGTCGACCAGAACGTGGGGCGTCTTTAACTCCAAAATCTCCAAGCCTGAATTTGAAAAACAAGCGCTGAAATTGGCATCTTTACCATACACTTCGCACAATTTTTCGCGAGCTTCGACCGCTTATTTTCCATTTCGAAAAAAAAAGCAAAATATGCCGAAAATGCTCACCTTGATCCTCCATGTTTAATTTGCTATAGCTTCCACAAATGTTATCGAATAATTTTCATCGATAGTACCTAAGACAATAAGCTTTAAAACGATACTAAAAAGTATGACCCTGGTGCTCGATTAGTCGTAAATAAATTAGATTAAAAACGATTACTAAAAAAAACGACATGACTTTCTTGCCCACCCAATAAAAAGTTCCCAAACATGGATTTGCATGTACAAACAATTAATATTTATTTAATACTAGCAATACCCGAAGCGACGTGGTCCGCTACTATTAGCAAAGCATTTCTTGCCATAGATAGTAAACTAATTTTTCATATTTCAGTATTCTTATTAATATCCGAGTAAAATCCCCTCTAACCTTAGCTGAGCATCACAGTAAACCCACCTGGAACGCACTAATATTCTACCCATATCCCGCTAGCCATAACTTACTTTACCTTTCCACCGCCTTAACTCCAACATTACCTCACCTTAACCCCACCTATCTCCTATTGTAAACTCACCCAAGGCGCTATTTTTTTAGCACTTTGAAAAATGCTTTCACTTTTTCCTCGCCAGTGAAACCTATACACACTCAACCTTCGCGCCGAATTAACATCATTTTATCCACCTATCTTCAGCTTTACAGCTGTTTTTTCCTTAGCTAACCTTTACGCCACTCTAGTCTCATCTGAAATTAAAATGTTTCTTTCCAACCCCTCTGTAATTCCACTTTAACTTCACTTTTTCTTAATAAAAGTTATTTCTCACCTTAACCCACCTGATCCTCTCCTATGTCAGAACGAACCCTCACTTTTTCACCTTCACCATTCCTTTTCATTACTTTTACCGACACCCTAATCTATCTAATACCCCCTTAATCTCACCTCACCTTATTTCCACCTTTTTGGTAGCCTAAATCTATAATTTTGGTCAGCTAAGCGAATGCTTAAAAATACTCTTGCTTTTTTTTACCGTCACTTTTTTCTTTTTCAATCAAATATATCCCCCAAAAAACCTCAAAAGCTTAAAAATATATAAAAAGCAAGAGAGAACGCTATGTCGAGTACTTCGACTATCAGATACCCATTACTCAGATAAAGGGAGTGCGAGGGAGATGGAGATATGCAGTTTTCAAAACTACTGGCTCCATCTAGCGGCCATTTAATTTTTTGCTCTTAATTTTTTAATTGATTGTCCGATTTGAAAATGTTCTTCTACATTTCGATAGGTATTAATAAACAAAAAAATGGCATTTAAACTATACAAAATTTATAAAGATGTGGGCGCCAGGCTTTTTTATGAACCGCGTCTTCTGCTGTCTTCCTCCCTCTCCCCTCTTCCCCAACATAACCGGCGCTCGTAACAAATGGCATCCATTAGATAGTCCGTTATGGTATTCTAATTTTAAAGTTTTGTTAAGGTGCTTGTAAGGCAAAACAAAACACTCTGGCTTTCTTTTTGAAAAAACTCTCTGCTTTCTGCTTTCTCGATCAGCTTGTGCAGGTGTAGTTTTTGCGAGTGTAAAAAAGTAAACAACGTACTGCTAGAAAGTGCCCCCGATCCCGCATCCACTGCATACTGTATGGAGAAGAAGCTTTTCCGACCCTATAAAGTATATATATTCTTGATCAGGATCACTAGCCGAGTCGATATAGCCATGTCCGTCTGTGAGTCAGCCTGGCTGTCCGTCCGTATGAACGCTGCGATCTCGGAAACTACAAGTGCTCAAAAAGTTGGGATTACCCACACATATTCTTGGGCTTCCTACGCAGCGCAAGTTTGTTTCAGCCGAGCGCCACGCCCCCTTAAACGTCCTTTGGGAGCCACTCCCTCTCCAACATAATGAGAATAAATTTATCGTGCCTGAAAGGTGGATAGAATTCGTAAAGTTCGTCGGTCTTCTGTTTACATAGCTAAGATTAAAAGTTTACATAGAAAAATTTTAAAAAAATAGATATAAAGTATAAATTTAGTGTTCTTATAAAATTATAGTGTTTGGTTTTTTTTTTTTTTGTGTATACTTAGAAAAGATTAATTATTTTTATTGATCATATAAATAGTGACATCACCTAGCAAACTGTTGGAATCGATTTCTGGATATACTTGTACATTGGGTACCGTGGCTACTATAATAGCTTTCTCTTGTTTGGTGCAATGAATTAGTGGAGAGAAATCTAGACAGAAGGTCTCAAGGTATAAATTCTCTAGTTCTGTTACAGATATTGGTAAATTAACTTTGGATAGCAAATATTTTACTTTAATAACGAAATGAGGTTCTCTTGTAAGAGTAGTTAACATTGCCTGTGTTGTGATCATGGTGCAGTTGTTACTTATATATATATATATATATTTATGGAAAAAGATATAGAAACTTACTCATTTATATCCTGGCGATGAGATCTCGACGCTCTGGATCATTTGGGTTGTAGATAAATATTAAATTAATTAAATTATATATATATATATGGAATTAGTGCACTTAAAAATAATATTTAGGAGTTACATATATATTGAATATCGTGTCTTTCGCGTAACTATTCATTATACCCGTTACTCGTAGAGTAAAAGGGTATATTGTATTCGTGCAAAAGTATGTAACAGCTAGAAGGAAGCGTTTCCGACCCCATAAAGTATATATATTCTTGATCAGGATCACTAGCCGAGTCGATCTAGCCATGTCCGTCTGTCCGTCTGTCCGTCTGTCTGTCCGTCTGTCTGTCCGTCTGTCTGTCCGTCTGTCTGTCCGTCTGTCTGTATGAACGCTGAGATCTCGGAAACTATAAAAGCTAGAAGATTGGCATTTTGCCTGCAGATTCTAGGAGTTCCTACGCAGCGCAAGTTTGTTTCAAAAAGGTGCCACGCCCCCTCTAACGCCCACAATCGCTTATATACGATTTTAAAAATTTCAATATTTCGGAAAAGTAAAAATGCAGTTTTATTGTGTTTATCAATACCTATCGAAATGTAGAAGAAATTTTTCAAATCGGACCATTCGTTAAAAAGTTATGCGTGTTCAAAGTTTCTATCTCCATCTCCCTCGCACACCCTTTATCTGAGTAACGGGTATCTGATTGTCGGGGCACCCGACTATAGCGTTCTCTCTTGTTTTCTTTTTCTAAAACACTGAACAATCAAATAATAAAAAAAAAATATTAGAATATGTATGGAATGAAGGAAGCGGCACTCTGGCATTTAGGTAAACTCCACAGCGGTGCCTTCTCAATGGGCTTCTGATTACACATGCACGTTCGCTTTGCGACTGTCGTTTAATTCTTCTAGTTATTGTTAGCGTTGCCGTTTTTTTTTTTGGTTTTTCAATCTTCCGAAATCTGCTGCCCGCGATATTCAAAATATTTATCTACAATACAATAAAATATAGTACTTTTTAAACCAACTTCCCATCTTCGCCACTGCCCACAGGGGTGGATGGGCAAAAAGCCAGGTAACCGGCCAATTCCCAACCCCACCGCGATAGCGCCGCCAGCTCAAACGGGGCACTGGGGACCGAGTCGGAGCGGTATAGCTCCCACCAGGCATAAGCCGGGGGAAATCCCGGTTCACCGAGGGACCTCCGTTTGGTGCAGGCGATGGACAAGGAGAAAGGTTCTGGACACGACGAGACCTAGGCCCTCGCAGCTGCCAGGGCCGAGGAAGAGCTGCTGAAGAAGTTTCAGATGATGAAACAGAAGATGCAGCGGTCTCCCACGGGGATAGTGCAGTACTCCGAGGCTCATCCAGCGTCAGCGCCTCCCAATGTTCAACTTCGACAGCAACGAGGATGAACAAACCACGCCGAAGAGAAGCCGGGAACCCACTAGCCCTGAAGGGGCGATCGATGGAGCCCACAAGAAGCAGCGGGTCCAGGAAAACGCCGCAGCTCTCACCCAGGAGCTGGGTAAAATGCTCGACGAAATGATCGCGAAGTTCACCGACACAAAGAGCAACAACAAGAAGGTCGTCCGGCATGTCACACAGGCCACGATCGACGCACTGCAGGCAATGAGAAAGCTGTAAAGCAAAATAAGTGCGACGCTGGGCAAAGCCCACGCCATGGCCCCGACCGCCTGCGCAACCCAGCAGACAACACCATCGCTTGCTGACCTAGGGCAAGGAGCCGCTAGCAGAGAGAGGATGCATACTGGCGTGGGGAACCCGCCGAGAAACCCGGTCTGGCAGCAAGTCAGGCGAAAAACCAAGAAGCCCCAAGAGACGGCAGAAAATATCGGGGAATGCGAAGATCAGGTGACACGCACCGTGAAGCGAAAGAGCCAGCGCACTGACGCTATTCTGATCAAATGCAGCGAAGGATCGTACGCAGACATGCTCAAAATGATCAAAACCGAGCCTACCCTACAAGGGCTTAAGGATGGGGTACAAGGCATACGCAGAGTTCGCACGTAATTGCGCATGGAGGGTGTCAGACATCTACACCCACAGCGACCACGCGCTGATCATCACCCAATCAAGCCCAGATTGGCCTCCCCAAGCAGTCACCAAACGTCCTACAAAGCACATACCCTGGACACAGCGCCACTCCTATCTCGAATGGAAGGCATCTGCGTTACAGGAGACGCTAACACCTGCGCGAGAGACATTGCATAGGACAGACGGCGTGCGATGCATCCAAGGAAAAAGCCACGAAAGGCGGCAACGGGCGTAGATCTGTACCGTGGTGGAATGACGAGATAGACAGAGCGAGGAGAGACTGCCTAGCGGCCCGACGCAGGTGCCAGAGAAGCAGAGGACGCGGAAACCATGAGCCGAGCGAAGCAAACTATAGGGCCAAGAGAAAGGTGCTGAAGAACGCCATCAAAGCTAGCAAGGCCAGATGCTTTCAGGAGTTGTGCGAAGCGGCCGAGGCAGAACCATTCGGGGCAGCATACAGGATGGTCATGGGCAAGCTCAACAGACAGCCGACCCCTACTGACCACTTACAGCTGGGCCAGATATTGTCTACCTTGTTCCCCACACAGCGGCCACTTACCTGGCAAGCTACTGGGGTAGGCGATACAGTTCTCACCAACGAAGCCGAAGTACTGGCCGCACCTAGGAAAACCAAGGTTGGTAAAACCCCTGGTCCCGATGCCATTCCCAATGTTGCCCTACACACACTGGTGGCAGCTTACCCGGGTATATTCACGGAAATGTACAACAAGTGTCTCACCCAACGAACCTTCCCCTCAGGATGGAAGCGGCAGAGATTGGTGCTCATCCCTAAACCCGGAAAGATGACCGACGACGCATCCGCATACAGACCCCTATGTATGTTAAATACGATGGGGAAGATATTCGAGCGCATAATCTGCACCCACCTCGAAAAAGGGCTCGACGAACTCAGAGCCTTCTTGGACCACTAGTTTGGTTTTCGGAGGAAACGAAGCACAATTGACGCGATCCGAGCGGACACAGGACGGTGGACGCACAGGTTAATCCCCAACCTAATCCCTTGGCTGCAGAGAAGGCACGGGCAGGTAGACTTCGACCTCACGCAGATGATCTCCGGGCACGGATGCTTTATAGCGTATCTGTACAGGTTTAAGCACGAGCCAAACCCCTGCTGCGACCACTGCGGCACAGATAGCATCGAAGACGCGGAGCACGCGTTCTTCATCTGCCCCCTGTACGCGAGGAACCGAGCCGAAGCTAAATCCAGAACCGAGTGCAGTCTGACAGCGGATAATGTGATCGGCTGCATGCTGGAAAATCAGAGGAATTGGGATGCGGTAGCCAACATGGCTGCTGGGATCATGAAGAACTTAAGGCAGCGAGAGCAGAGTCGACGCAACGAACCATAAGGACGAGCGGCAACCTGACCGCCATCCGTCCCGCGAAGTATAGCTTTACGGCGGTTCCGCGGGAACGAAACTTTATTTCAGCTTTTCTCAATAAAAAAAATATATTTATCTGTCTCTCGTTGCTTTACTGACCGCTATATTTTCCATTGAATCGCCCAATTTGTGCATTATATTGCATTGTGCAAATTTTGGTCTTTCTTTTTGTTTTCTTTCGCAACTTTACGAACTGTGGCTTCTGCTGCCCCTTCCTTCCTCTGCTACCGCCATAACCGGCGCTCGTAACAAGGTGTCTGGCGCCCACACCTTTAAAGATTTCGGAAAAGTAAAAATGCAGTATGAAATGTAAAAGAAATCTTTCAAATCGGACCATTTGTAACAAAGTGATGCGCCATTAAAATTTTATATCTCCATCACCCTCGCACTCACTTTAGCTGAGTAACGGGTATCTGATAGTCGGGGTACTCGACTATAGCGTTCTCTCTTATTTTAGTTGAAACTCAACGTGAACTTTTACTCAAATGAGTTCTTTGACTCCAATTTGTATCATGTGTTCGGCAAAGACAGAGATGGCACGAAAACCCACTGTGCTACAGGAGGTGGTGTAATTTTTGCTGTTCGCTGCTGTTTGCGCTGCTAAGGTATTGGTCTTTTCATTGCAGATACCCTTCTTGATCACATTGCGGTGTCGATAATTGGACATTCGGAAACGCTGCAAATTGTGACGACGTACATACCGCCGATAATTCCGCGCTCGAAGAACTTTTGGTCTTTTCCAGCAAAGAATCGAGACAAGTGGTTTTCGACAGCCTCATCTGAATCAAAGTTTTTACCATTCAAAGAGTTTTGAAGAGAGCGAAACAAATGGTAATCTGAAGATGCTAAGCCCGGACTATAAGGTGGATGTGGTAGCCCTTCCCATTTCAGCTCCGTTAATTTTTGCCGAGTGACCAAAGGTGTATGGGGCCTAGCGTTGTCAAGGTGAAAGACTATACCCTTGCTATTAGCTAGTGCCGGCTCCTTTTTGTTAATTTTTTCCGCCAAATTGAATAGTTGGCGACAGTACACATCTGAATTGATGGTTTCATTCCGTCCCAGCAGCTCAAAGTGCACCCTTCCAATTCCACCAAACAGACAGCAAAACTTTCCTCTGATGGATATCGGCCTTTGATGTGGCTTGGGCTGGCTCATCTTTCTTACTCCATGATCTTTTTCGTTGGACATTATTGTAAACAACAATTTTCGTCGCCAGTAATGATCCGCTTCAAAAAAGGATCGTTTTTAATCCGTTGCAGCAGAGAATGGCAGATATTGATACGCTTAGTTAGGCGAATTTCCTTTAAGTAATGCGGAACCCAAACATCGAGCTTGTTTACGTAGCCAAGTTTCTTCAAATGGTTTTCAACCGTTGTATGCGACACACTGAACTTCTCTGACATCTCCGTTGAATAACGCCAGTTTTCATCCAGCAAAGCCTGAATTTGTTCGTCAAAAACGGCCGATGGTCGACCAGAACGTGTGGCGTCTTTAACTCCAAAATCTCCAAGCCCGAATTTGGCAAAACAGCGCTGACATTGGCGATCACTCATGGCATCTTTAATATACACTTCGCACAATTTTTCGCGAGCTTCGACCGCTTTTTTTCCTTTTTGGAAATAAAAAAGCAAAATTTGCCGAAAATGCTCACTTTGATCCTCCATGTTTAATTTACTATAGCTTCCACAAATGTTATCGAATAATTACCAAATTTTCATCGATAGTACCTAAGACAATAAGCTTTAAAACAATACTAAAAAGTGTGACCCTGGTGCTCGATTAGTCGTAAATAAATTAGATTAAAAACGATTACTAAAAAAAACGACTTTCTGACTTTCTTGCCAACCCAATAGTTATCTATTAGAGTTTTGGCTTGCCTTAGGTCTGTACTATTTCTCCAGTGCTCTTGCCTCATGGTGCCTTCCTCTTTTCTAAATTATTCTTTTATCGTGTGTCTTCCTATGCCACAGTAGGGTTCTGGTCCTATCAGGGGCTGTTCGGCCCCCAATTTTGCCATTTTATCGGCAATTTTATTTCCGGATATGTCCCTATCACCCGGACTCCATCTGAGGGCCAGTCTGTTTCGACTGCCCAATAGATTTAGCTTACTCTTCACCTCTAAGGGCCGGTTTCTCGAGTGCCGGCTAACATTTCTCGAACAGATAAAGTCCCTGCTAGGACTCTCGGACTCCCTGTTAAGCGATTTCGGCTCGATAAAATGACAGCTGATTTCCCAAAGACAACTAAGAGGAAGAAACGAAATCGCAGCTGACTTTGCCATTGAGTTTTACCCAAACAGCTGATGAAATAATCAAAGAACGCCATTTCTTGCGCTTTACAGCACAGTTCTGTGCCCTAACAGCACTCTGTAATTGTTTCTCGTTCAGATAAATTAAAGGAGTCAAGAAAGCCGATTTGCTTTTACGAACAGTTTATCTGGTCTTTAAGTTTTTCGAAAAGATAGCTATCAGGGACTTTGACAGGGACTTGAGAAACCGGCCCTAAGACTATCTTTGAGGTGACTTTGTTAATTTATAGTGCAGTTATTGTTGCTCGGCTGTCCGAAAGGATCGAGATGTCCTTTTCCTTGTAACCACGCAGTATGTTGAGCTCTGCACAACGTCCAATAGCGCATACCTCAGCCTGGAATATGCTGATGTATTGGCCAAGGGATTCGTGGTATTTTATGCGGGGACTTACCCTTCCAAGGCTAGTGCCATTTTGTGTTGTTAGAGGTGGTTTAAAGCATAGGAAGCCAACTCGGAGCTGAGCTAGCTTGCCGAAGTCTGGGACTTTAACCCAGTTAAAACTCCACCCCCTCCCCGCTTCTCCGGCGGTACTGCCGGGAGGGGAATGCTCTTAGGGCTCTCTAGGATTCTATCCTATTGGAATTTCGCAGTCTTTCTGCGTTGCGCAGTTTTTTTTAGTACTATTGTGGCCATGTTGCATACAGCAGACCAATTTTCTTCTGAATCGAGCATAATGTCCACCAGGTTACAAGCGGCTGGCGTCCTCCCAACCCTCTTGCTCAGATCTCTTCGTTCGTTTTCGAATCTCGGACAGACAAAAAACACGTGTTCTGCGTCTTCGTTATCCGACTCGCAGAGTGGACAGTGCGGATAACGTTTATGTTTAAACATATTCAGATAGTATTTAAAGCATCCGGTCAACAGTTGCGTTAAGTAAAAGTCCACATGTCCATGCTTCCGTCCCAGCCATCTCTGCAGTTCTGGGATAAGCTTATACGTCCATCGTCCTTTGCTACTTCGTTCCCACCTCTCTTGCCACTCTCTCAACTGATTTCAATGCCAGCTTCGTTGCAGGTTCTCACTGCATCTGGGAGTTTCCTTGCAGTAACTACTATGGCTAAGACATCGGCAAAGCCAATGATTCGTGCCCCTTCGGGCATCGTGATCCTAGAGATCCAATCGTACATGGCATTCCACAACAAGGGGCCTAGGACGGATCCTTGTGGGAGTCCCTCGCTGACCATGTGGGTCGATTGCCCGGAATCTGTTTCGTACAGGAGCAGGCGGGCTTCGAAGTAGCTCGCTATTACTCTCTGTATATACATTGGACCGTTAAGGTTTCTCAATGCATTTAGTGTGTGGTCCCAGCTAGCGGAGTTAATTGCGTTTTTAACATCCAACGTGGCCGCTATGCAATACTGCTTAGATTAGCTTACTATCCAAAATGATTCCTAGATACTTAACCTCTCGGCTAGAATTCCTAGCAGTGAGATTTGTCTCATTCTCTGTATTTTGTACTTCCTTGTGAAGGGAACGATGACTGTTTTTGCAGGATTTTGGTTTAGTCCAACCTCCATGCCCCAGTCTGGCGTTGTCTTGAGTCCGAGTTGGACGATGTCACAGAGTGTCTCTTTAAATTTGCCTCTGGCTGTTATTACAATGTTATCGGCATATTCCTGACACTGGATCCCCTTTTCAGCAAGATTGCTGAGAAGATCATCTACCAGCAGACTCCATAGCAAAGGGGAAAGTACTCCTCCTTGCGGACATCCTCTGCTAGTTACAATTGTCATGTTATCTGAGCCCAGTGTACATGTTGCTTGTCTGAATTCAAGTAGGTTACCAATCCATCGCATCATGTGATGTGTTGTCGAATGCATCCTCTATGTCTAGGAAGGCACAAATAGCTATTTCTTTACTGTTAACTGTCCCCTCTAGGGTGCGGTATAGTTGAGAAAGTGCCGTGTCTCTTGAACGGCCTGCTCTGTATGCATGCTGCGTGTGTTGCAGCGGACAGTCTCTGAGAGCTGTTCTCCTAATATTGTAGTCTACCAGTTTTTTCAATGTTTTAAGACAAATCGAAGTTAAGCTGACAGGTCTGAAGGACTTTGGGCTGGTGATATCTTTCTTCCCGGCCTTGGGGATGAAGACCACCCTAGCGCTGCACCATGCACTTGGGATATAGACAAGGGATAGGCTGCTTACCATTAGTCTTAAGCGGGTTAGGAGTACCTCCTTATCTTATCTTATCTTATCTAATCCAGGTGACTTAAATGGTTGGAAGGTCCCGATAGCCCATTTAAGTTTCTCGGGCGTGACTATAGACATGGCTGTCGCCCAGTCTCTTGGTACTGTTCTAGGGGTTCTATGATGATCACGCATAATGTTTCCGGTAATGAGAGTTCTTCCCGGGAAATGCGTCTCAAAGAGAAGTTATAATTTCTCCCGATCCGTGGAAGTAAAGGTGTTGTTACCTTTCTTCAAGGCTAAATTACTATTCGTTGCTTTTTTAGCCATTGCCTTGTGCAGTATCGCGCCCTTGTTGACGTTACTTATTGCCTCACAGAAGTCCCTGTAGGTCTTCCGTTTGGCTTTCCTGATCTCTTTGTTATAAATCGGCAGGCTTTGCCTGTACAGTTCCCAGTAACTTTCATTTTTTGGTTTGTTGAAGAGCCTTCGAGTGGTTACTCGTAGCCGTTCAAGATTGGTATTCCACCACGGTGCGTCTGTTTCCCGTTTCTGTCTGCCTAGACGACAGCTGTCTTCAAAGGCTTTCCTATTTTGCGACCTAGGCTGTCTATTGGTATATCTATTTCCAAGGGATTTCTAGAGTATCCTTACGATTCGTTGGAAAGATTTTGATCTAGAGTCGACTTGAATTTATCCTGGGATTTCTTTTACGAAATTACAAATCTCTAGGTTATTGTTTAAAACAAATTCTAGCAGTTGCTCATCTCTGATGTTAAAATCAGTACTGCCCCAGAGCACATGATGTGCGTTGGCATCACATCCTATGATAAGGGGATCTTGTTCTTCCGGCAGTGGTCCACTAGCCCGAGAATTTCTGGCGGTGGACAGGCTTCCTCCCCAGCAAAGTAGGCGGAGGCCACTGCTAGCTTCGGTGCTGCTCCTGTGCCGTCGATGGCTATGAAGACACAGTCTCTGCTCAGAAACTCTGAAAATATACTGTAATTAATATCTTTTCTTATGACAATTCATGATCTGGGCGGCAGTCTTCCTGGATCGTACAGGCCTTTTATACAATGGTGCCACCATGGATCCTGTACAAGGGCTAGCCCAAGGTGTTGGGAGGTGAACATCCTGGCCAAGACAGCAGATGCTGGTTTGGCTCGATGGGTGTTTACCTGGGCTGGCCGGGTGCTGCTAGTTGCAGCCATCAGTCGGGGGTTTGGTGCTCTCCATGATGTCTGGTGAAGAGAGAAATCCATTCTCCCCAACACCGTCTATCACGGTAAAATCTGCCTCCTCGCAACTGTCATTCAGGAGGAGCTCCTGGGCCAGCTCTTGTGATGACCTGACCTTTGATTGAGGCAGACCACGCCTGTTTGGGTCAGCCAGTTCTCCGGGCTGTTCTAGGGCTGGAAGGGCATCCTGTTTCTTCAGCTGTCTGATAGATTGTGGCCTATCAGACGCGAGAGGTGGACGTGCTGGCAGGCTTCGTTCGCTGGCACACCACGCTCTCTAGCTGGGAACGTGGGGGATAGGATGGTGGTAGGCAGTTGTGAGGGAAGGGGTGTGTAAGGCTACTATGATAAGACGGACAGACAAACGTCTTGTCGGTATACCTTCGTCGGTATACCCGCTGTTTGTCCGGGGTTGCTTTTTTGCTTCCGCTTATTCGCAACTAACCCTTCCGGAAGGCCGTTCGCTATCCGCAACCTGCGACCCGCCTGGTGGCCTATGCTGAGCCTCCCTTTGAACCATCCCACTAGTTCTTGAGGACCAAGTTATTGCTAATACAAAGTAACAAACAAAATTCAAAGTAAATAATTTTTAATTGACCAACAATTTTTGTTAACGGAGAGTATCGAATTTACCAGCTGTAAAAGGTGCTCACGTCAACAAAATGCTGACGTTCTGAGGGCTCTTGTGTTGTTCATACAAACACACGGCTCCCCGGCGAAACTGCCGGGAGGGGAATGCTCTTAGGGCTCTCTAGGATTCTATCCTATTGGAATTTCGCAGTCTTTCTGCGTTGCGCAGTTTTTTTTAGTACTATTGTGGCCATGTTGCATACAGCAGACCAATTTTCTTCTGAATCGAGCATAATGTCCACCAGGTTACAAGCGGCTGGCGTCCTCCCAACCCTCTTGCTCAGATCTCTTCGTTCGTTTTCGAATCTCGGACAGACAAAAAACACGTGTTCTGCGTCTTCGTTATCCGACTCGCAGAGTGGACAGTGCGGATAACGTTTATGTTTAAACATATTCAGATAGTATTTAAAGCATCCGGTCAACAGTTGCGTTAAGTAAAAGTCCACATGTCCATGCTTCCGTCCCAGCCATCTCTGCAGTTCTGGGATAAGCTTATACGTCCATCGTCCTTTGCTACTTCGTTCCCACCTCTCTTGCCACTCTCTCAACTGATTTCAATGCCAGCTTCGTTGCAGGTTCTCACTGCATCTGGGAGTAACTACTATGGCTAAGTCATCGGCAAAGCCAATGATTCGTGCCCCTTCGGGCATCGTGATCCTAGAGATCCAATCGTACATGGCATTCCACAACAAGGGGCCTAGGACGGATCCTTGTGGGAGTCCCTCGCTGACCATGTGGGTCGATTGCCCGGAATCTGTTTCGTACAGGAGCAGGCGGGCTTCGAAGTAGCTCGCTATTACTCTCTGTATATACATTGGACCGTTAAGGTTTCTCAATGCATTTAGTGTGTGGTCCCAGCTAGCGGAGTTAATTGCGTTTTTAACATCCAACGTGGCCGCTATGCAATACTGCTTAGATTAGCTTACTATCCAAAATGATTCCTAGATACTTAACCTCTCGGCTAGAATTCCTAGCAGTGAGATTTGTCTCATTCTCTGTATTTTGTACTTCCTTGTGAAGGGAACGATGACTGTTTTTGCAGGATTTTGGTTTAGTCCAACCTCCATGCCCCAGTCTGGCGTTGTCTTGAGTCCGAGTTGGACGATGTCACAGAGTGTCTCTTTAAATTTGCCTCTGGCTGTTATTACAATGTTATCGGCATATTCCTGACACTGGATCCCCTTTTCAGCAAGATTGCTGAGAAGATCATCTACCAGCAGACTCCATAGCAAAGGGGAAAGTACTCCTCCTTGCGGACATCCTCTGCTAGTTACAATTGTCATGTTATCTGAGCCCAGTGTACATGTTGCTTGTCTGAATTCAAGTAGGTTACCAATCCATCGCATCATGTGATGTGTTGTCGAATGCATCCTCTATGTCTAGGAAGGCACAAATAGCTATTTCTTTACTGTTAACTGTCCCCTCTAGGGTGCGGTATAGTTGAGAAAGTGCCGTGTCTCTTGAACGGCCTGCTCTGTATGCATGCTGCGTGTGTTGCAGCGGACAGTCTCTGAGAGCTGTTCTCCTAATATTGTAGTCTACCAGTTTTTTCAATGTTTTAAGACAAATCGAAGTTAAGCTGACAGGTCTGAAGGACTTTGGGCTGGTGATATCTTTCTTCCCGGCCTTGGGGATGAAGACCACCCTAGCGCTGCACCATGCACTTGGGATATAGACAAGGGATAGGCTGCTTACCATTAGTCTTATGCGGGTTAGGAGTACCTCCTTATCTTATCTTATCTTATCTAATCCAGGTGACTTAAATGGTTGGAAGGTCCCGATAGCCCATTTAAGTTTCTCGGGCGTGACTATAGACATGGCTGTCGCCCAGTCTCTTGGTACTGTTCTAGGGGTTCTATGATGATCACGCATAATGTTTCCGGTAATGAGAGTTCTTCCCGGGAAATGCGTCTCAAAGAGAAGTTATAATTTCTCCCGATCCGTGGAAGTAAAGGTGTTGTTACCTTTCTTCAAGGCTAAATTACTATTCGTTGCTTTTTTAGCCATTGCCTTGTGCAGTATCGCGCCCTTGTTGACGTTACTTATTGCCTCACAGAAGTCCCTGTAGGTCTTCCGTTTGGCTTTCCTGATCTCTTTGTTATAAATCGCAGGCTTTGCCTGTACAGTTCCCAGTAACTTTCATTTTTTGGTTTGTTGAAGAGCCTTCGAGTGGTTACTCGTAGCCGTTCAAGATTGGTATTCCACCACGGTGCGTCTGTTTCCCGTTTCTGTCTGCCTAGAGAACAGCTGTCTTCAAAGGCTTTCCTATTTTGCGACCTAGGCTGTCTATTGCTATATCTATTTCCAAGGGATTTCTAGAGTATCCTTACGATTCGTTGGAAAGATTTTGATCTAGAGTCGACTTGAATTTATCCTGGGATTTCTTTTTCGAAATTACAAATCTCTAGGTTATTGTTTAAAACAAATTCTAGCAGTTGCTCACCTCTGATGTTAACATCAGAACTGCCCCAGAGCACATGATGTGCGTTGGCATCACATCCTATGATAAGGGGATCTTGTTCTTCCGGCAGTGGTCCACTAGCCCGAGAATTTCTGGCGGTGGACAGGCTTCCTCCCCAGCAAATACTGTAATAATATCTTTTCTTATGACAATTCATGATCTGGGCGGCAGTCTTCCTGGATCGTACAGGCCTTTTATGCAATGGTGCCACCATGGATCCTGTACAAGGGCTAGCCCAAGGTGTTGGGAGGTGAACATCCTGGCCAAGACAGCAGATGCTGGTTTGGCTCGATGGGTGTTTACCTGGGCTGGCCGGGTGCTGCTAGTTGCAGCCATCAGTCGGGGGTTTGGTGCTCTCCATGATGTCTGGTGAAGAGAGAAATCCATTCTCCCCAACACCGTCTATCACGGTAAAGTCTGCCTCCTCGCAACTGTCATTCAGGAGGAGCTCCTGGGCCAGCTCTTGTGATGACCTGACCTTTGATTAAGGTAGACCACGCCTGTTTGGGTCAGCCAGTTCTCCGGGCTGTTCTAGGGCTGGAAGGGCATCCTGTTTCTTCAGCTGTCTGATAGATTGTGGCCTATCAGACGCGAGAGGTGGACGTGCTGGCAGGCTTCGTTCGCTGGCACACCACGCTCTCTAGCTGGGAACGTGGGGGATAGGATGGTGGTAGGCAGTTGTGAGGGAAGGGGTGTGTACTATGATAAGACGGCCAGACAAACGTCTTGTCGGTATACCTTCGTCGGTATACCCGCTGTTTGTCCGGGGTTGCTTTTTTGCTTCCGCTTATTCGCAACTAACCCTTCCGGAAGGCCGTTCGCTATCCGCAACCTGCGACCCGCCTGGTGGCCTATGCTGAGCCTCCCTTTGAACCATCCCACTAGTTCTTGAGGACCAAGTTATTGCTAATACAAAGTAACAAACAAAATTCAAAGTAAATAATTTTTAATTGACCAACAATTTTTGTTAACGGAGAGTATCGAATTTACCAGCTGTAAAAGGTGCACACGTCAACAAAATGCTGACGTTCTGAGGGCTCTTGTGTTGTTCATACAAACACACGGCTGATACTCGCCGCTGAGAAATCAATTTTAATTAACGCAAGAATAAGATGATATGTTACAATACAAAAAAATGTTACTTTTGGGACTACTAATTTTGAAAACAGTTTGTGTAGACTATCATATAAATTTAATGCATAGACAAATATTGACTGAGCACTGATGTATACATACATGGGTAAAAAAATGGAACTGTATTTCGACATCCTGGGCGATTAGATCTCGACGCTCCGGATCCTGCGCTTTAGAGGATATTGTAATTGATACATAAATATATATACGTGCGCCAAACAACTGTTGTTCTTAACTACATTATTTTCACTTAAACACAAACATACAGTGGTGGTCACGAGTTTAGCACATTATGCTCGACTCATCATATTTTCTCCATATCTCCTTTCCCGTTAGAGATTTTAACTTTATGTTTTCACCCACCTTTGTGCTATAAATAGAACAAATTCCACTGTTAATATCGTCCCATTCGCTTTTACTATTGTTCTGTGGCAGTGGATCCACCTGGACACGAGCATAGCACACTTTAGCACATTCATACTGTTTTGAGGAGATGCTGTTTTGCACCCGACTTCGGCCGTTTCGATTAAGTTAAAATAAAAAGGCCTAACTTTCGTTTTAGAAATCGTGTACTTCGTAGTTTTAGTGCAAGACGAGAGCAGAGAATAGTAAGTGTTGTATAGTGTTCGGTTTAGAGGTTTTACATTCGTACTGTTAAAATAACATGGTGCTGTTAGCGCAACGCAGATGCTGCACAGCTGTTTGCAAACTTTACGTTACATTTATAAATTGATAGTAAACAATTAAATTTAGGCGTTCTGCTGCGAACACATACTTTTTTCACCTTTCAGTTTATTTTCTTTGACTTCTTACTTCTTATTCTAATTAATGAACCTTAGTAAGATAAAAAAATGAAGAAACGAAAGTTCTATATAAATCGCAAGGACACTGGTACATAAATAACTTAAATTATCTATACATCCCATTTTTAGGCAGCATAAGTGTCCAAATTGGTCCTAGTGTAATGAAATAGACTTGTTTTACTTAAAATTAAACAATTAAAAGATAATGCGGTTGAAATCATAGAGCTGGGACCTGACACAGTGACTCCACCTTGCATGGCGTTTCAGGTGGAGAGACTCGGTTCTTAAATTACTCATCACTGATCACTCCATGTTTTTTTGATTCGATTTAGTTAATTTGCATTAAAAAATGTGACTATCTTTACTGACGGATCATGTTTCTGATCTCTTGATTTTCACTTGTTAACCATTTTAATTAAATTTAGCTATGTATTAGTACATATTCATTTTCATTGGCTCGTTTTGGGCTTCTCTGTTTTAACACATTTGGTACTGCACATTACTTTTTCCAAAGTGGGCAATAGTCTGCAATAGAATAATAGGAGTATTGTTCGTTATCAGATGGCGTCCTTATGTCCGATCTTCTCCACGGTTTTGATGATATTGGCGGCGGTGTCCAACTCTTGAGATCCTTGCGAATCGATAGGCGTGTCCTTATCGAGGACCGTAGAAAAGGACAACTGGTCCCGATCTCCTGGTGGTATTGGACTCCGTGGGTCAATGGCCAAAGCCCATGGGGAAAATCCTCCTCCCTCGGAGATAGCGGCTTACGTCGGTTGAGACCAAAATAGATTCTGTCTGTCTTTTCTAGTCGGCTAGTCGGTTAAAGCCCGTGGGCCTTTTGACACTTTTGCGAGTGTCATAACGCCCTTTAAAAAAGTGTCATTGTGCCCGCGGGCGCTATGTCACTTTTAAAAGTGTCATAACGCCCGCAACTTTATTTAAACAAAAATTAAGCAAAAATAAAAATGCATTTTGAGTTAATGAGAATACCGATAAGAGAATTACTGTTTGCGCATTCAGAATCAATGAGATTGCCGAAAAGAGAAGTATCACCTAGTATGCTTCAAAATTCTGACACTGCGTTAACAATAGCCCGTACTGCAGAAAGATAGTTGAAAATCATTTACAAGTGTTTCAATAAATTGTCCAATACAGCGCAGGCAAACATTATTTTTCTAAAAAATCGCGCGATTTTTTTTGAAAAAAAAATTTTTCCTGCGCTGTTTTTCGAGGAATGTTATGTTTTATGGTGTAAATATTGTATCAATTAGATAAGGTAACACTAAGAAATAACACATGTAACCATCGATAAGAAGATGAATCGATTGATCGAGAGGGTACGATGGATGTGAGTGCGATCACTAACGACAGAGAACCAAGCAGAGTGGACGTAAAATAAGAATAAAAGACAGAAAAATAAAAAGTTTACATACCAGGTGTGGGGTAAAAGGCCCGTACAAAATATAACTCATTGGTCATGAGATATAGTGATATAATAAAGAAGACGAGACCTGAGCTGAAAGCTTTTCTGGAGCGGGAGAACGTATTTTTCCAAGAAGACGCCACCATCCATCAACTACGCGCGGCGGCGAAAACCATAATGGACAACCTGGAGAAGCCAAGCCTGGAGCATTTGGAACTTGAGAAGCTTGACCTAGAGGAGCTGAGCTTGGAGGAGGCATCGTGTGGAGCTGCAGAAGTTTCTAGAGCAGACGGCGACGCTTGTGTTGGTGGCGAATTGGAACGTGAGCAGAAAGGAGACGGCGAAGAAGTTCTGGAAAGTTCTAATATGGCGGCTGCACACGTGCAGCGCTGCGATCGAATTGCTGCTTGTGATGAAATTCTCGAAGTTACGAATGTTGCAAGTGCGGACATGCATCGTGATTTGATGGCGGAGGCAATTCTGGAAAGTTCCGATACGGCGGCGTTGGACGGGCAGCGTCGTGCACGAGTGTCGGCGAGCGTCGAGGCAGAGCTACAACACTTACAGCAAATCGAGAAGCTGTACGCTGCGCGTAAACGTGTGGATGATTTGGAAAAAGAGTTGAACCGAAATAAATTAACTCAAGAAACCGACATCGATATCAGTGATCTGGACGCCCTAATTCAACCGTTTTCTGGGGACAACGGATACCCTGTATTACGTTGGATCGACGACTTTTCCAATATTATGGATATATATGGGGTGCCTGAGAAAAAACGTTTTATTTTCGCTAAACGTTTGTTGACCGGATCTGCAAGAGCATTTATGAACGAAGCAGCAGCTCTAAATTGGCCGAGGCTGCGAGCAGAACTAATAGCCGTTTTTGACCTCAAGCTCACTGCATTCGATGTGTTCAAGCAGCTAGAAGCCAGGAAGAAATTACCTGGAGAAAGTGCCCTGCACTATTTTTTTGCTATGTGCGGCATTGGGCGACAGGTGGATCTGGCGCAAGAGGATATCGTCCGATTTATCGTCGAAGGATTGGGAGATCAGTCTGGAAAGGCGTCTGCAATGGCTTACTGCACTTCTTTGCACGAGCTTCGTCAGAAAATTATGATTTATGACAAACTGAAGAAAATGCCGGCGCAGCAGACTTCTAAGCCGGAGGAGCAGACTAAACTGGGGAAACTCCAAGTACGTGCGCCCGTTCCTGAAGGCATTCGTTGCTACAATTGCAGGCAAATGGGGCACATGGCTAGAGAGTGCGGACGACCCAAGAGACCGGATGGGGCCTGTTTCAAGTGCTTTGGGCTGGACCATAAATACCAGCAATGCCCCAAGCGAGAGGTGTCAACAAGGACGGCGCTGATGCAAGATGAAGAGGAATCTGGATCAGAAGAGTTGACAGCGGTTCAACCAATTTGAGGATTGCGCGGTGAAAAGGGAAAATATATTTCTACTGTAAGTTTATTTGATACTGGTAGTCCGGTAAGCTTTAATTCCAAAAAATATTGTTTTGAGTTTAAAAAAATCGAAGTACGCTGGTTTAGGAGGACCGCGACTATCAATGTGGGGCATTGTGAAGGCCTCTGTTAAGTTTTACGCAAAGACATATTTTCTTTTCTTAAATATAATCGATGATAAAATATTACCATACCCTGTACTGATAGGAAGAGACTCACTTAAAATAATGAATGTTCAATTAGTTCATAAGGCTAAGTACAAGTCATCCTTAAAATTAATAAATATTAATGCTGGTAAATCAAAAGACTCTCCCCTTTTCACCGCGAAGATAAAACCAGCGCATAACTTTAACAAAAATACTAAAGTAAATTCTAATTTAAGCCATAATCCCAAGTTAGGTTTAGATAACGAAAGTTTTGGAGAAATCCTGAATGCTGACAGGGATGCGCAAGGATTCTTGAACGCTATAGAACCATTTCTAGACGATTTTTTTGAAATAGGAACTGAGTTTGGGTTAGATTCGGCAAAGATGTGTGAACAAGTTGTTCAAACGCATTATGTTAGTAACCAATACGATTATAACACAGCACCTAGATATCGGATGTCCATTAAATTAACCGATACCACTCCGTTTTACTGTTCTCCGAGACGTCTGTCTTACTTTGAGAGAGAGAAAGTTGCGGAGATCATTGATGATTTGCTTAAGAAAAACGTAATACGTCCGAGCGCTTCACCTTATGCGTCACCTTTGGTCCTTGTGAAGAAAAAGTCTGGTGAAATTCGAATGTGCGTTGACTACCGAGGTTTAAACAAGCGTGTCGTTAAAGATAATTTTCCTTTGCCGCTTATTGAAGATTGCCTGGAGTATTTGGAAGGAAAATGTTGTTTCTCTGTGATTGATTTTAAAAGCGGATTTCATCAAATAGAGGTCGAAGAAAAATCTGTGCCGTATACGGCGTTTGTTACCCCTCAAGGACAGTATGAGTATCTGAGGATGCCTTTTGGATTGAAGAATGGTCCTGCAGTGTTCCAACGATTTATTTCGGAAACGTTTTCAGACTTTATAAGAAAGAAGAGCCTAGTAATTTATATGGACGATATAGTTATAGCGACAAAGACAGTATGTGAGCACTTAGAGATTTTAGGAAAACTTTTGGATCGTATTAGTGAATATAATTTAGAGATAAATAAGAAGAAATGTGTATTTTTGAAGAAAGAATGTGAGTTCCTGGGGTACAGTATTAGTAAATATGGTATTAAACCTAGTGAATCGCATTTGGAAGCTTTGAGAAATTTTCCTGTGCCCCAAAATGTTCATACCCTTCACTCGTGTTTAGGATTCTTTTCGTATTTTAGACGTTTCGTCCTATCATTTGCGCGAATAGCTAAACCCTTGACAGAGTTATTGAAGAAAGGAGGTCCTTTTCCACTCAATGAAGAGCAATTAAGTGCATTTAATGAATTGAGGAATGCTTTGGCTAATCCACCTGTCTTAGCCATTTTTAGTCCTGGTCGAGAAACGGAGCTCCATCCAGATGCCAGTTCACATGGGTTTGGTGCTATATTATTGCAGCGACAAGATGATGGAAAAATGCATCCTATTTCTTTTTATTCAGGTAAAACCACTGCAGCAGAATCACGATACCATAGTTTTGAGTTGGAAACACTTGCAATAATAAATGCATTGCGCCGTTTTAGAGTATACCTTGAGCACAGGCCGTTTAAAATAATTACGGACTGCAATTCGTTGGTGCAGACACTTAGTAGAAAATCTATTAACCCTAGGATTGCCAGATGGTCCCTTGAGTTAGAGAATTACGATTACTCAATTATGCATAGACCCGGTGTGAATATGGCCCATGTTGATGCCTTGAGCAGACAAATAGAAGTTGTGAAGCTGTTAAAGAGTAGCGAGTTCGACAATGATGAAGACTTATTAGAAAACCTCGTAGAGAACCGTAGAGACGAACCTTTAGAAACCCGTAGAGAAAACCTTGATGGGAGCAGTGGAGATAGCATTATTGAAAGCCTTTTAGAGATCCGTAGAGACACTCCTGTAGATACTATGTTAGTTAATAGCTATAGTAAAGACCCCTTGGAGAGAATACGTGCCTTGTTAGAGAATCTTCATGAGGAAGAAGAGGAAGATAAAGCTAATGGGAATTACATGGACGGTAGTAAAATGGCCTGGGGAAATGATAAATCGGAGTCTCGTGAGGACACTTTTCTAAAATCCATACCTATAGTAGGAGTCGTAGGAGCAACACCTGACGACGTAGACCTGATTCTACAAACTGAGCAAATGAGAGATCAAAATATAGTTCGATTGAGAGAGAAACTAGAGAGGGGACACTTGCGTTCCTTTGAGTTGAGGGATGGACTAGTATGTAGAAAGATTGGCGACGAGGCTTATTGTTTGTATGTGCCTGTCTGTATGGAAGAACAGCTTATTAGGAAATCTCATGAAAAACTAGGACACTTGGCAGCGGATAAGTGCGTTAAGGATTTAAGAAGAACCTATTGGTTTCCAGAAATGAGAACTAAAGTTGAGCATTTTATTAGAAATTGCCTGTCGTGCATTTTGCATTCAGTGCCGAGATCCATTCATGATAGAACCTTGCATAGTATTCCAAAACCTTGTATCCCGTTTCATACACTCCATATAGATCATTTGGGCCCCTTACCGAGTATAATTTCAAAGAGAAAACATCTGCTAGTGGTTATTGATGCTTTTACCAAGTTTATCAAACTCTTTCCTGTAAATACAACTAGTACAAGAGAAGCGAGAGATGCGTTGAGTAAATACTTTGATTTTTATAGTCGACCCCAAAGAATCATATCGGACCGCGGTACTTGTTTTACGTCCCTCGAGTTCACCACCTTTTGTCAAGAACGGGACATTGAGCACATAAAAGTAGCTACGGGAGCACCTCAAGCTAATGGCCAGGTAGAGCGTGTGAACCGCGTGTTAACGCCCATGTTAGGGAAATTAGCAGAACCTCTTAGTCAGTCCGATTGGTATAAGCTACTTAATAAAGTTGAATACGCAATTAATAACGCAGTGCATAGTAGCACCCAGGTACCGCCAAGTGTTTTGTTGTTTGGAGTAGTACAAAAGGGACCTATAGTGGATGAGCTTTCTGAATACTTGGAGAATAAATTCAATAATGAACCTAGAGATCTGGTCAGCATCCGTGAGCACGCGGCTGTCAATATTCAGAATTCCCAAAAGAGAAACGAAGAGTTATTTAGTAGAAAGCATAGAGCTCCTCGAGAATATCAAATAGGCGATTATGTGGCTATAAAAAATGTCGATACCACTGCAGGAACAAATAAGAAGTTTGCTCCTAAGTACCGTGGACCTTATAAGATAAGTCGTGTGTTTGATAATGATAGATACGAGGTCGTTGATATTGATGATTGCCAGTTAACGCAAATGCCATTTAGAGGTGTTTTAGAACCAGCTAGACTTAAACCTTGGATAAGTAATGTTAATGAAACTGTTGCCCTTTGTTTGTAAAGATCGTGGTCGATCTGTAGCCAGGTCGGCCGAATGTAAATAGTGTAAATATTGTATCAATTAGATAAGGTAACACTAAGAAATAACACATGTAACCATCGATAAGAAGATGAATCGATTGATCGAGAGGGTACGATGGATGTGAGTGCGATCACTAACGACAGAGAACCAAGCAGAGTGGACGTAAAATAAGAATAAAAGACAGAAAAATAAAAAGTTTACAATGGCTATGTTTTCTTTTATTCTTTTCTCCCTTAAAAAAATCGTACATTTATTTTGAGTATGCAGTTTGAAAAATAAAGAGTGGCACTTTTAAAATCCTTGCGTCGGGGAACTTTTTGGAGAACGCAGTTTAAATTGGATTTCGTAACAAAATTCTAATTTATCGCATCCATCGAGGTACATTTTATTAATTAAATTATATTTTCCCTGCGGGCGTTATGCCACTTTCCTGTGCGTCATAAGGCCCACAAAAAAAATGACTTAGCGCCTGCGGGCGTTATGACACTTTTGAGTGTGTCATAAGGCCCACGGGCCTTGCGTCGGGGAAATTTTTGGAGAACGCAGTTTAACTTGCGATTTCGTAACGAATTCCCATTTATCGCATCCATCGAGGTACATTTCAGATGTAATATACGGGGGTGTCACAGAAAACCATTCCAACCGAATTTCCCCCGAATAGCAAATCTCGGTGTCACAGACGTCATTTTTGACGGTTTCTAAATCCCCCGTATTTTGCCGGACGTTTTGATAAAATTAACCAACTTACAAATGTTTCCCAAAAATATAACTTTATTTAAGACAACTCTAATTAATTTTATGAACTATCTGCATACTACGATTTTTATATTTACTTCGGGTTGTATTTAGAAATATGCTTTTTATAAAAACTCTCAAAAAATAAGCTAAAAAAAATTCATCGGAAAACCGTCTAACCTGACAGTGGTACCAACTAGCTCGAACTTTAAAATACCAAATTTCGGAGTAGTTATCGAAATGTTGTGTTAACGATTTATTTATTCAAAGGTACTTAGTATTGTAGTTTAAAATAAAACTTATTTCTGGTAAAAATTTCATGTTAAAAAAGGTTGTAGTTATTGAGAAATTAATAAAAAATGCCGCCTTTGCAAAGAGGTGGCAGCACTGTCGTGAAAAATGTCCTATTTTTGCCGGAAAAAACTCCGGCAGTGAAGAAGAAGACATGTAAGTAAAAGTAAACAATTTTTGTTTATTATTAATGTAAACTAATAAACTTTGCTAATTTTCCGGGGTAAACATAGGTCACCAGCGTAAGACGCCATATTCTTGCGATTCATTCGCGATAATATCGACATTGCCAAAGGATTTACTCAGGGCGGCCGCGTTCTTGTAATCCCCATGGACTACAATGTAAAACCGCTTCTGAGGATTCTCCTCTACATCCTAGCCTCTCGCAGTTTATGCCTTCACAAGTACTCTAGAGCAAGAGTTCACGCAGATGGCATTTTGGTTCGCTTTTAAAATTCTTGCCAACTTACAAATGTAAATAAACCAACGCAGCCGCGGCAAACCGCTGTTCAGGGATGCAATATGTAGCCTGGCGGGTAATTCAAATTTTTCATTTTTTTCATTTTTTGTATACAATGTGCGCTTTAAACATATATTATTTTTGTAATTTAGCAAGAAAAACATAATTTAAGTTTAAAACTTATTGGAAAATAGTCCAAATAAGTCAAATAAAATTCGATAATTATTGAATATTCGATATTTAGTGTATGCATCCAGCCCTGGTCGTTTTTCGGTAAATTTTCCGATAAAAGGAAATCTCCCGAATTTCTGTGACACCAACGGTTTTGATCGGTTGGTTTCTAAACCAACCGTCCCCAAATCCGTCCCCGGTTTCTGTGACACCCCCGATAGTGTAATTAAATATATTTTCCCTGCGGGCGTTATGACACTTTCCTGTGTGTCATAAGTGACAAAGCGCCCGCGGGCGTTATGACACCGGGCGTTATGACATGTACCCTGGCCGTTGTTCTGGCTTTACGACACCCGGAAATTGCCGACTTGCTTTTTTTTTGCTTGCTTTTCTGTGTCAACTAGCAAATGGTGTCTGTACTTTTGCCTCGAGATTCGTTGTTGTTTTAAAAGTGAATCATTCTGCATCAAGCAAAATTGATGGTGAAATACACAATACATATTTCATATCAAACAAGAAAGGAAGCTAGCTTCGGCCAGCCGATAAAAGAAATACCTTTTTAAGTTGTCAGAAATCAAAACGCCTACTTCCTGCAAAGTCACAATGAATTTTCTTATATTTGTTTGATTATTCGTATGGGAGCCTTAAGATATAGTGGTCCGATCCGGCTCGCTCCGACATATGTACTACCTGCAATAGAAAGAAGACTTTTGGGAAAGTTTCATTGCGATAGCTTTAAAACTGAGAGACTAGTTCGCATAGAAACGGACAGACGGACAGACGGACATGGCTAGATGGACTCGGCTATTGGTGCTGATCAAGAATATATATACTTTATGTGGTCGGAAACGTCTCCTTCAATGCGTTACAATATCTGACTGAAATTATAATACCCTCTGCAAGGGTATAAAAATTAGAATTAGTTTTAATATTCATCCATTAATTTTTTTTTTAAATGAAACTCACATAAATCATTTCAAAGTATTAATTAAAAATTTTTTAACTGCACTAGTACCAGAACCGGAAACAAAAAAACTACCGAAATACAATCGTTTACAGAATAAGCAGATTCGGTATGGGATCAGTACTGTAACCAAAACGGAAATAAGATTCATTTTAATTCTCTGCATTGAGTATATTGCGAGCTACAGTTCTGCAAATTTTGAAAATGGCGACGACGAAAGAATAAAGAAATTAAAAGTTTGCCCATAACTTTTTAATAAATTATCCGATTTGAAAAATGTCCTCTACATTTCGATAGGTATTAATAGGAAAAACAAAATTACATTTATACTTTCTCAAAATCTTGGAAGATGTGGGCGCCAAACACACGACAAACATCGTTTAAGGCGATTGTGGGCGTAAGAGTGGGCGTGGCGCTCGACTGAAACAAACTTGAGCTGCGTAGGAAACTAAAGAATATATGTGGTTAATCCCAAGTTTCTAGCTTTTGTAATTTCCGAGATCTCGGCGTTCATACAGACAGACAGACGGAAACGCTTTCATCTACCTGTTACATACTTTTGAAGTATTACAATATACCCTTTTACTCTATGAGTAGCTGGTATAAAAATCAAATAATTAAGCTTGGTGGAGCAAATGTAGACTAAAATAGGGTCCCAATTCTCAATTTTAATTCCGGAGAGTTTTAAGGCAGTTCAACAACCCAGAATGGTGTTTTGAAGTTCCTTCACATTAAAGAGAGTTTTCAGGTGGCTATTCACCTGCAATCGCTTATTTTCGAAAAGCTCAGTGAGGTTGTCCCACGCTGAGCGAAAGCCTTCATTGGTGAGTGGGGATTTGAAAACTATTGAATGAATTCATTTTTGAATTTAAATGTATATTTATGGTTGGTTGCACCCACTGGGTGTTGCCGCTTAGCCCGGAAAGCGGAAACCGGAAATTTGCTAATTATTATGTTACTAACTTTGTGTTGCCTGCACCAATGTCCCAACTCCTTGTGTGTGTGGATGTGGAGCTATGAAGCTAGGCAGCTCGTTGTTGGCTGGTGTGATAATGTCCGGTTCTGTCCCTGGCCTCCCAGGGTCGCATTCAACTTTTCATCTCCAACTGGGAATAGTTTCACGAAAACTTTTCCACCTCGAATGGCAGTAGCAGTGGCATTCAACTTTAAACGGCCATAGAATAAAAATGTGCGCTGAAAAATTGAATTTGGCATCAAACTAATTTTTTAAGCCTCACGTTAACTATTTTTTTTGTTGTTTTTTGGGACATTTTCAGATTTCCTTTTCGATGTTTTACAGCTGCCCAGAAATATACAATTTTTTGCGTTTCACCGCAAACAGAATGGAACAGATTTTTTCTTGGTCAAAATTAATAACTCCCTCAATTTTAAAGATATCAAAGTAAAAAAAAAGCAATCGTTCTTATTTATCCCAACGCATATTCTGTATGAATATCTTTCGGATTAGACAACTATATCATATAGCTGTCATAGGAATGATCAGATCAACATTGCTATTTTTAGAGATAAATGCATAAAACTTGAAGAGTACCGTTTTAATACGGTATTAGTAGACAAATTAAAGTCTATTAATATCATTCTTCCACAGTGCAAACAAAAGGGCATTTGCAAAAATTTAGGTTATAATCTAAAAAACTAAATTTCTGCAAGAATCGTTAAAGGTGTTTTTTCTGACTACATTAATTATACCCGTTACTCGTAGAGTAAAAGGGTATATTGTATTCGTGCAAAAGTATGTAACAGTTAGAAGGAAGCGTTTCCAACCCTATAAAGTATATATATTCTTGATCAGGGTCACTAGCCGAGTCGATATAGCCATGTCCGTCTGTCCGTCTGTCTGTCTGTCTGTCTGTCCGTCTGTCTGTCTGTGCATCTGTATGAACGCTGAGATCCCGGAAACTACAAAAGCTAGAAGGTTGAGATTTCCCACACATATTCTTGGGCTTCCTACGCACCGCAAGTTTGTTTCAGGCGAGGGCCTCTAACACCCACAATCACCTTAAATGATTCTAAAAGGTCTTTGGCGTCCGCATATTTAAAGATTTCGGAAAAGTATAAATGCAATTTTGATGCTAAAGAAGAAGACAACTTTCGGGTAGACAAAGAAAACTTTATAAGGTGGTCTCATCAGCTCTGCCGAGGACGTTATTTTTCAGAGAGACAAGAGCTAGAAAGAGATAGAAATAGTATTTCATTCGTACGACTGGCACAAATAACGTCCTCAGAAGAGAGCAGCTCTCGCGACGAGACCACCTTATATAGTTTCACCATGGCCGCGGCTAAAAGGGTTCACCGGAATTCATCCGCTAAAACTGGTTTTTCTTAGCTCATCTGAGTACCGCGGTGAAAAAAAGTCGCGGCTAAAAGCGCTAGCTACCTATTTGCCTCTCGCTTACTCCTATGCTATCAGGGGTGTCACAGAAAACCATTCCAACCAAATTTCTCCCGAATAGCAAATCTCGGTGTCACAGACGTAATTTTTGACGGTTTCTAAATCCACCGTACTTTGCCTGACGTTTTGATAAAATCAACCAACTTAAAAATGTTTGTCAAAAATATAACTTTATTTAAGACAACTCTAATGATTTTTATGAACTATCTGCATACTAACATTTTTATATTTACTTCGGGTTATATTTAAAAATATGCTTTTTACCAAACCTCTCGAAAAAATTAGCTAAAAAAAACCGTCGGCAAACCGTCCAACCTGACAGTGGTACCAACTAGCTCGAACTTTATAATACCAAAATTCGGAGTAGTTATCGAAATGTTGTGTTAACGAATTATTTATTCAAAGGTACTTAATATTGTAGCTAAAAATAAAACTTATTTCTGGTAAAAATTTCATGTTAAAAAAAGTTGTTGTTATTGGGAAATTAATAAAAACATGCCGCCTTTGCTGGCAGCACTGTCGTGAAAAATTACCTATTTTTTGCCGGATAAGAAAGAAGAAGAAGAAAACATGAAAGTAAAACTAAACAATTTTTGCTTGTTATTAATTTAAACTAATAAACGTTGCTATTTTTCAAGAGTAAACGTAATTCAGCAGCACAAGATGTCATATTCTTGCGATTCATTCGCGAAAATATCGACATTGCTAAAGGATTTACTCAGGGCGGCCGCGTTCTTGTGACCCCTGCTTGAAAGAACCTGGCCAATGAGTTAAATCCCCATGGTTTACTGTGTAAAACCACTTCTAAGGATTCTCCTCCGCATCGTAGCCTCTCGCAGTTTATGTCTTCGCAAGTACTCTAGAGCAAGAGTTCGTGCAGATGGCATTTTGGTTCGCTTTTAAAATTCTTGCCAACTTGCAAATGTAAATAAACCAACGCAGCCGCGGCAAACCGCTGTTCAGGGCTGCAATATGTAGTCTGGCGGGTAATTCAAATTTTGCATTTTATTCATTTATTGTGTACAATATGCGCTTTAAACATATATTCTTTTATTAATTTTGTAAGAAAATAGTCCAAATAAGTCAAAAAAAATTCGATAATTATTGAATATTCGAAATTTAGTGTATGTATCCAGCCCTGGTCGTTTTTCGGTAAATTTTCCGAAAAAAGGAAATCTCTCGAATTTCTGTGACACCAACGGTTTTGATCGGTTGGTTTCTAAACCAACTGTCCTCAAATCCGTCCCCGGTTTCTGTGACACCCCTGTATATGGCAGTTTTCGTCGTGCTGAGTACTAGGCTTAATTGCTCATTGCAGCTGACATATATCTGTCTTGCTCGCAGCTACGTAACATCGTATAGGCTGAGAAAAAATTGCTTTAATGAATAAGCCGAACAATGTGTCATTCAGGGTATTCCCTAAACTGTTAAATTGCTGAATTGTTGAATTTTGGTCAGCTGTTAATCAGCTGTTCCATACAAAGTCAACTTTCAGAAATTTCAGCAATTCAACATCCTCGAGGCTGTTGAAAATTTTGTTGAATCGTTAAAAACCAGAGTTGTCACCTTATTTTACTAAAAGTCATGGCAACTCTGCAACATTTTACTATTTTAAGTTCGCATTATTAACTTTAAAATCAAATTAGCAATTCTATTAATAGTTTTTCTTAACTAGCTAACAATTTTAGTCAGTAAGAAACAATAAAAAATCGAAGTTTAAGTTCCGTAAAACTTTTCAACAAATAAAAGCTGTTTGAAAATTCAACAAGAACCATTTTGGGTCGTTCCCTTAATTGCTGAAATTTTCTGTTGAATTTTCAACAATTCAGCAATTCAACAGTTTAGGGAATCCCCTCAATATTAATTTGTTTTAAAAATGTTCAACAATTAAGCAATTCAACAGTTTAGGTAATTCCCAGAGTGTCTGAGCAAGACACTTTGAAACAAAACACTTTGAGAGTGTCTTTCGATAACATTTTTCATTGAGTCTTAAGGTAACAGATCTTTTTCTGACAGCCTGTTAAATGGGGTCACTTTTGAGTAGCTTTGGTATGTTCGGCTTATTCATTAGAGCATTCATTAGAGGCTTAGAAAGATTTTAAAAGAAAGTTTTTAAAATGTTTTGGGCTGTACAAAGTACATATGTAATGGTTTTTAATGTTATCATATGCGGCATAAACTTATAGAAATGCCACTTTATATAAATTTATAGACGCATAAATGTCTTAATTTTGAAGTGTGAGCGATATTTTTAGTTCGCAACGGAGTAAATACGCCGCTGAAATAATAATTGTATTGTTCTTATTTGTTTATAGCACCTAATTAGTCGGAAACGGTTTGATAATTCAAACAAAAACCATCAAATTAATTTTTATTATTGATCGCAGTTCACAGGAGCTCTAATGAATGAGCAAAATTGTACTTTTTAGATTTAATTTGGCCCATTGCTCTTCGGACCAGGTAGTACCGTATACCGTATTTAAAATACCAAAAGTGCCCTTCGGTCTTAACAATTTTGCTCATCAATTGCTTATTGCAGCTGACATATATTTTTCTTGCTCGTAAAATCTACCTTTAAAATATTTAAGGCAATATATAGAACATTTATTCAAAATTACGTATATAGTGAATAACTTAATTATTAGAACTTGTGCTCATTACCATTATCTTCTAAAGAATTAGCGGTTTTTCAACTTTTATGGTAAAGCGCCATTGGTGATGCTGTTATACGAGTTAATATATACAATGGCCATCATCTCCTGAAGAAGTCGCGGTTTTAAGTATTGTAAGATAAAGCCTCTGAGTGATGGTGTTTTACGAGTAAATATATACAATGGCCATCATCTTCTGATAAAGCGTCTAAGATATAGTGTTATACGAGTAAATCATCTTCATCTTCCATCTTCTTCTGAAGAATTCGCGGTTTTTCATATTTTACATTAGGCAAAAGTATAACTGGAAATATTGGTCTGCTAAAGTTCTGTACTTCGCGTTCAAGCTTAAGAGACAATAATGAAATCCAAAATACTCTTTGATTAAGATTTTTATAAATAAAAAAATCGAATTATATTTAAAAATTGAATTATAAAATTTAATTAGGTTATAAATATTAGGAAAAAACCAACAACATTTTTGGTGAATAGAACATATCTGTAGTTTCAACACATAGGTATAAAAAGTCAAAAGACGGAGAACAAAAGCGTCTCCGTTCAGTTAAAACGGTCTTTGATCAACCGAAATAGTTTAGAAAGAAAAAAACCGGTTACTGGATGAGCAAAGACCGAAAACCTTTTGAAGCAAAATAAACATTCCTATGTGACTATTTGGTCAAAGGGTCCCAAAGTGAGAGTTATTTTGAGAAGAAATAAGTGTTAACAGTTATTTACGAGCTCTGAGAAATAGTCAACTGTTTTTTACATGCTCTGGATTTGACCTACTAACAAACCAATTCTTTCGCCTGTAATTGCGGTTCAAATATAGAAAAAAAAGCTTTTAAGTCAGAATACTTATAGTCGGGTGCCCTGACTATCAGATACCCGTTACTCAGGTAAAGGGAGTGCAAGGGAGATGGAGATAGAAACTTTGATCACGCATAACTTTTTAAACGAATGGTCCGATTTGAAAAATTTCTTCTACATTTCGATAGGTATTGATAAACACAATAAAACTGCATTTTTACTTTTCCGAAATATTTAAATTTTTAAAATCGTATAAAAGCGATTGTGGGCGTTAGAGGGGGCGTGACACTTTTTTTAAAACAAACTTGCGCTGCGTAGGAACTCCTAGAATCTGCATGCAAAACGCCAATCTTCTAGCTTTTATAGTTTCCGAAATCTCAGCGTTCATACAGACGGACAGACGGACAGACAGACGGACAGACGGACATGGCTAGATCGACTCGGCTAGTGATCCTGATCAAGAATATATATACTTTATGGGGTCGGAAACGCTTCCTTCTAGCTGTTACATAAACATAGACCGTTTTTATACCCGTTACTCGTAGAGTAAAAGGGTATATTGTATTCGTGCAAAAGTATGTAACAGCTAGAAGGAAGCGTTTCCGACCCCATAAAGTATATATATTCTTGATCAGGATCACTAGCCGAGTCGATCTAGCCATGTCCGTCTGTCCGTCTGTCTGTCCGTCTGTCTGTCCGTCTGTCTGTCCGTCTGTCTGTCCGTCTGTCTGTCCGTCTGTCTGTATGAACGCTGAGATCTCGGAAACTATAAAAGCTAGACGATTGGTATTTGGCATGAAGATTCTTGGAGTTCCTACGCAGCGCAAGTTTGTTTCAAAAGGGTGCCACGCCCCCTCTAACGCCCACAATCGCTTATATACGATTTTAAAAATTTCAATATTTCGGAAAAGTAAAAATACAGTTTTATTGTGTTTATCAATGCCTATCGAAATGTAGAAGAAATTTTTCAAATCGGACCATTTGTTAAAAAGTTATGCGTGATCAAAGTTTCTATCTCCATCTCCCTCGCACTTCCTTTACCTGAGTAACGGGTATCTGATTGTCAGGGCACCCGACTATAGCGTTCTCTCTTGTTTAACCTTACATTCTTACAACAGGTTTCTCCACGAAGCGAAAATATGGAACTCAACCACAGCCTTCGAACTCCACCACAGCTATATCAAGCCCATCGAATTCCATACCCACAGAGACATCTGAAAAACTGAGTAAAAAAATGCAGCTCAAGCGGGCATTTAAGGACTATGGAGTGTCTATTGTGGCCTTCCATGTAGGGATATCATTAATTTCACTTGGAGGTTTCTATCTACTCGTATCTAGGTAAGGTTATATTAAAACAAAACAGAACGTAAGTACGTATTAATACAATATAAAACTCCATAATCCAGTGCCTGGTGAGATCCTATGCAAAATATGGATATCCTATCCAACATCCAATGACTGCAAACTATGCGACGCAAGCAAAAAACATTAAAAAAAAGCGCGCGATTTTTTTAGAATAATTTTTTTTCTGCGCCATTGCCCACCGAAAAAGTGAGAAGGTGGTTCTTTGTGTGTTGGAAATCCTCTTCCTTTTAGCAGAAAATGTTGGAAATCCTGTATCGTTTAGCAGGCAACGGTGTAGGGAATTCGAAATTCCTTTGGAAAACCAGAGGAATTTTCCCGGTGGGTGCACTTCTTTTTCTAATTTTCTTGAGTACTTGTATTAGTTAGGATTATAAAATTCGTGCATTATTGGTGTAGCCTTTTCTACGTTTTTCTTTAAAATTATAAAAATTAAAGGTTTTATAAAAAAGGTTAAAATATATAATCCTCCTTGGACCGCGATTTCTTCAGATTCACCTAGAGGTTATATATGTATGTCTTGGTCATCCAAGGTCACTCCAGTGAAAAGACCTTAAAATAGTCATTGCACCCCCAAAAAAAATATATTTTTTTAATTTTAATATATGCGCCAGATTGTTAGCTACAATCGGTTTTTGTAAAAATATCGAATTTGTTTTACAAGTCCTCGGTTTTTTTCTATGAAATTTTTATAATGAAAACACGTTGCGCCAAGTAGGGCTACTCGCTCACTCTTATCGGATCTTAAGGGAGTTGATGTTTTCACCAGTCTTTTAATAATTTTTAATGACAAAACGTTAATTTTAAGTCTTTTGAAAATTTTGGAATGACAAAAAGTAAAAAAGTAATTTTTTAATCTATTAAAAAATTGCAATTATTTATTAACCCCTCCATTTAATAATAAAATTTAAAAAAAATTATTAAAATCTGAATTTGTTTTTATTTTTACGAAATTTGAAACTTATTTGTTTTTTATCAAAAGAAGATGTTTTAGAGGAATTAATTCAAAAGAAACTAAGTCAATCGAATTACTAGAACCGGAGATACAGATTTTCAATGAGAGGATACTTTTTTAAATTTGTCGTTTTTTGGCCAACTAAAAAAAAAGGACGTGAGATTTTGCCGAATGAGACACCCGAAAAATCTGATAAAAAAATTCAGAATTGATTCCAACGCCGCATGTTGACTTTACGTCTGGAGTACCGACTGGAACTGTTAGTGCATTCATAAATGCTGTTGTACCAAAACCTGTCACATGCGTGGTACCTGAAACAGTCACCTGTGTATCGCAGCGGAAACAAATTTTTGTTTCTCGACTGAATCCTGACCTTTCATTCCTGGACATTACGGCCTATATTGATGATCTAAAGGTTGAACAATTTAATTTTCTACATGCTAGGGAAGTAACATCATTTAAGATCAGTGTTCCCTGTGCTCATTTTGCAACTACAGTGGCGTGCAAGTCTGAGTACATGCTTGCCACTATTGACTTTGCGTACGCATTAAAAAGTTATTAGTAAAGGAAATGAATCCAAATTTTTTGTGTTTATTCTTTGAATATTTATTAACAAATTCGTATAATAACTGCAACAATTTTTTTTGAATCTCAGTTATTTTTAATTTTGCTTGGGGAAAAACTTTGCATCAAAACATTTTTGTTTTAAGCCCCAGGAAAAAAGTTTAAAATTTTACTTTCATAAAAAATTGCGGGTTTATTTTGTTTTTTATTTCTTAATGAGACCAATTAGTTTTTTTTGTTATATTTTGTATACGAATTTGTTAATAAATATTCAAAGAATAAACAAACAAAATTTGGATTTATTTCCTTTACTATTGGGTTGGCAAGAAAGTCATGTCGTTTTTTGTCAATATTTTCAAAGATGATTTATTTATATCAGGACTTATAATTTATCAATTATGTATTGGCCGTTTTGTTCGACCACTAATGACCATCTCTCGGGCAGCTGCATAATTCCGCGCTCGAAGAATTTTTGGTCTTTTCCAGCAAAGAATCGAGACAAGTGGTTTTCGACAGTCTCATCTGAATCAAAGTTTTTACCATTCACAGAGTTTTGAAGAGAGCGAAACAAATGGTAATCCGAAGGTGCTATGTCCGGACTATAAGGTGGATGTGGTAGCACTTCCCAATTCAGCTCCGTTAATTTTTGCCGAGTGACCAAAGATGTGTGGGGCCTAGCGTTGTCATGGTGAAAGACTATACCTTGCGATTAGCTAGTGCCGGCTTCTTTTCTTTAATTTTTTTTCGCCAAATTGATTAGCTGGCGACAGTACACATCTGGATTGATGGTTTCATTCCGTCCCAGCAGCTCAAAGTGCACTACACCCTTCCAATTCCACCAAACAGACAGCATAACTTTCCTCTGATGGATATCGGCCTTTGATGTGGCTTGGGCTGGCTCATCTTTCTTGCTCCATGATCTTTTTCGTTGGACATTATTGTACACAACCCACTTTTCGGCGCCAGTAATGATCCGCTTCAAAAAAGGATCGTTTTTAATCCGTTGCAGCAGAGATGGCAGATATTGATACGCTTAGTTAGGTGAATTTCCTTTAAGTTATGCGGAACCCAAACATCGAGCTTGTTTACGTAGCCAAGTTTCATCAAATGGTCTTCAACCGTTGTATGCGACACACTGAGCTTCTCTGACATCTCCCGCGTTGAACAACGCCGGTTTTCATCCAGCAAAGCCTGAATTTGTTCGTCAAAAACGGCCGATGGTCGACCAGAACGTGCGGCGTCTTTAACTCCAAAATCTCCAAGCCTGAATTTGGCAAACCAGCGCTGACATTGACGATCACTCATGGCATCTTTACCACACACTTCGCACAAATTTTCGCGAGCTTCGACCGCTTTTTTTCCTTTTCGGTAGTAAAAAAGCAAAATATGCCGAAAATGTTCACTTTGATCCTCCATGTTTAATTTACTATAGCTTCCACAAATGTTATCGAATAATTACCAAATTTTCATCGATAGTACCTAAGACAATAAGCTTTAAAACGATACTAAAAAGTGTGTGGTGCTCGATTAGTCGTAAATAAATTAGATTAAAAACGATTACTAAAAAAATGACTTTCTTGCCAACCCAATAATAACTTTTTAATGCGTACCCAAAGTTAATAGTGGCAAGCATGTACTCAGACTTGCACGCCACTGTATGTGCTCAGCCAATTTTTGGCACTGCTCGCACTGCTAGCTGAGTGACGGGTATCAGGAAGTCGGGAAACCCGTATGTTATCTCGCTTCATAAAATGGGGAGCAAATTAAACGCATGTAATTACAGAGGTATTTTAAAGCTATCAGCTGTTCCGAAGCTCGTTGAGAACATTATTACTTTCCATTTGCTACAACTGAGCAAAGAGAGTATAAACACTAAGAGGTGTAACGCCCATACAACTGAATGTACATCAAAATTTTTGATGTGGATTCAGAAAGTGGTTTTACAATCTTCTTAGTGTGCGTTGTCCGTGTTAGATTCTTTGATTGTGTTAGTGTATAATTTCGTTTGCTCTGCCGCATCTGTCTGACGCCCCTTTACAAGGTCCTGTGGGCTAGGGGTGTAGTCGCTCAACTGCGGATCTTGTCGGACCGAGTTCAACTCCAACTGAAAACAACTTTTTTATTTTTAAACATTGTTTAATTAATATGCATTTTTAAATTGAAAGAAAGGTAAACCGCACTAATGGATTGAATGATTTCGGTGTAAATCATTTGTTTCTAGGGATAGTGAGGTTGATTTTTTGTTTAACAAATGAAATTATTGTTTGGCAGTGCACTATGGGCAAAAATTCAGTTTTTGAGGCATAAACTCTAGTTTTAAAGATAGAAATTTAAAATTTTTTTATGTACTTTTAAGACTAAGATGTAATTTCGGTTTTTGTTGATTTTTGGATCTGACCACATCTTCATCCTCCGCCCACGCCCCATATATAAATTTGAGGGCAAGGATTTAAAGAAAATGTTATTTGTGTTGGTAAGACTGTAATACAATTTCGTTTTTTTTTTTAAATTTTGACCATGTCTCTATCCACCGCCCATGCCGCATTAATACATTTGAAGGAAACGATTTCAAAAAAATTTATTTGTTAATGAATAATTACTAGACCCTTTATCGCAAAAATGAATTATCCGTGTCCCTGTAAACTTTTTATTAAAACGTTAGTTACACCCTAATATTTATTTTAAAGACGACATACCTGTAAGTGAAATCTTTTATTTACTCGTCCCAAAATTCTTCTTCCAAAACAAGGGTATCAAGTCCCAGAATTTCGATTTCATCTTCACCGGCTTCATCGACATCATTATTATTGTTGTCTTCACATGTTCCTATTCTTGAGAGTTCGACCTCAGGAGATTCCAAAAGAGCTATGACATCTTTTGGCAGACTTTTTTTGCGTGTTGAACTTTTTCTTTCCTGTAGATTGATTGTGGACAGCAGTGGGTCAGAAGAATCTAATGCTCTGTTAAACACGTCTGTCATGGTATCTAACCGGCTGCATTTCCTTGCGTGTGAAAGTCTATCGCGTTTGTATAATTTGTTTCGCGCTTCTGAGGCGTTTTCACCCATAACTCCAAGAGGAAGTATGGAACATTCAATAATTTCGTGACCGTGTACCAATACCTTGTGCACAGTTGGAGACATTGGATACCAATTATATTTTTTCACGTATGAATTAAAAGTCTCGGTACAAAAGGTTTTGAATTTTACCGGGCATATCTTATACGCACAAGATATGGCTATTAATATAGTATAAAAGTTTTTCAAAATCTTCAAGTCAAAGCTAAGAAATGTGGATAAAATTTCAGCATCTGCAAATGCTCTTCTTGCAGTATTTCCGTCGTTGCTATTTCCACTACCATTTTGTTTGGGATTGTCTACGTTAAGACCCATCTCATCCCATAGTCTGCGTTGAATGTCCTGCTTTCGTAATGATACCACTTCTTTGTCAGATCCTGTGACTCGCCATTTCTTTAAAGAAATTCTGTACGACACTTTTAAAACATATTCCAGAAATCGTATCCAAGCATGAAGAGGGCTTATTCCGTATTTAAGATTTTCAGAAATAACTTGGAAGTTTTTCGAGTTGATCTCTTTCGTTTTCAAAAGCTGAGTTGGCTTAGCACCACATAATGGGCACGATTGGCATGAATTTGTACCAGTTAAAATATTCAAAACCTTACCATCGATTAAAGTCAGATTTGCGTTATAGTTTACTGCTTTCTTTTTATTCCCGTAACAATATGTGTGCTCTTTAAGATTTTGAATTTGAAATTCCAAGTTTTCTTTTTCACTTAATATGAGATCAGTGGTTTCTTTGACGAATTCCATTTTTAGAGGCCGGCAAAATCTAACTGATTGTGGAGACCGATTGTACCAAATTATTCGATTTTGGTGGTCTATTAATTTCAAAGAAATTATTGCCGTCACAAACAGTGAATGATCCAAGCCAACAGGTTTATCCGTGTGAAATCGCTGCTTATATACACTTTGACAGTATTGAACTTCATCATCCGCCCAGTATCGTGGGCATTTTCTGGCACCGTCTCCGATCTGTAAATCAATTTAAACATTAATTTCAATAGGAAATCAATAAGGTAGACAAGGCAATACTTACTTCAGATATCATTACCAGGGTTGTAACACTCTGCTCTGAAATCATCCTCCAGAAATCTCCAATAGTGTTCTCAAGTGGATCTTGGGCAATTATAAAGGTTTCGCTATTATCATAGCCCTCGATGAAAGATGCATTTATGTAGGTCGAGTTATCCCGCATTGGAAGTGGTGTCAGTATTACCTAGAAATTCATCAAGACATTTTAAACAGTACTTTCATGAAAGTAAGACTCAATTACTCACTCTGTTACGATCGTAGGGAATAATCTCTTGACTCCGGTTTTTCATATTGTTTTCCTCGTTTTCGCCCACACAACACGACTTACTTATCTCATCCGCTGTGACCAGCAGTTTCTAAAGTAAACGATAATAAGTACATCGCCGGAAAGTAGATATCAAAGTATACAAACCTCGAATTCCATTTCCAATTTGCATTTACCCTCATTGGGTTTACGTTTGAGTGATTCAATAGCTGACGTCATGGTATCAATGCAAATATCCGTGTTTCCAAAAGTTCCAGTGTCTAATAAAGCCCGATAAAGGAAGATGTATTGTTTCTGTAACCGAAATCGAAGGTTAATTTCAACTATTGTACAGTGGTGTTTCTATGAGTATATTAACTTACCAAAGATTGGACTAAAAAGTTTCGTTGGTGTCGTAAATCGCACACTGTGTTGTAAATGGACACCGAATCCTCCTCCTCCAGTTGTTGGATCAGCGAATCCAAAGCCACTAGGGTACCGGTTCTACCGACACCAGCGCTGCAGTGCACTAAAATTGGACCCCTTTGCAAGGAGTAGACGGAATTTATTTGTCGTATGAATTTGATGATGCCATGCGGATGCTCGGGTGCCATAAAGTCCTTCCACGTTAAATAGTGGTATTGTGTGATTTGTCTACGGTCCTCCTCCTCGCCCACATTGGCTTTGTTCTTAGAAACGTTCAGGGTTCGTTCAATATAATCTCCAGTCTTTCGTTCTTGTGCGAATTTGACTAAAATATCTCCAAATTGTTTTGTATCAAATACTTTTTCTGGCCAATATTTCGCACACTTGGCCTTGTTATATTCCTCCAAATTTGTAAGCATCACAATTATTTCTAGATGTTGTTCCCAAATCATTCGCCAGAAGTCGTCGATGGTGCTCTCCATTGGACCCTGTGCGCAGATAAACTTCTTTCTCTCCTTGTATCCAATTACGAAATTTGCATTAATATAGTCTGCCGTCTGTAGTCCATTTATGACGGCCAATTTTACGCGAGTTTGATCGTACGCTTTAATATCGGGGTACCTATTTTTGCAGGCGTTCTCCTTTAAATCACTGTTTTTTGTTGTTCGATCGCTGAACCGGTTGGGCAGCATCTCATATTCACGAAGAAATCCGTAATCAGTGTCTTTATGGCGGTTCTTATAGGCGTTTTCCAAATCTAATCTGTGAATGGGGCCAGCATCGAATCCTTTGTGATTTCCAGACGTAATAAAATGACTGTGGTTGTGACTTCGGCGACCGAACAAAGCCCTGCTTGATAGTAAAACAAAAGGTTAATGTTAATTATAAATTAATAGAAATAATCTATCAATAAGTAGTTACCTAAGGGAATCTCTTAAGGTTAAAGTGTCTTCGCCCTGCAATTCGTTTTTGGCTTTTTTGTGATGGAAAGCCCACAGCACAATAAGAAGGAGGATAACACCAAAAAGTACGGCTCCGGCCTTGATCCCAATATTTAGGTAGTAGTCCATATTATTGAAGGATTGAATGGGTTCCGCTTCCGTAGCTGGAGTAATTACATCAAAGTATTTGCTATATGCCATCAGCACATTATTTCTATCCCGAACTATGAGAAATACCAAAATATAAGTTATTTTCCCTTAGAGTCTTAACAAATTACTTACCTATAATCTCTAGGAAACCAGTGTAATTGGAGTTAATATCTATCTCACCATCGAAAACATCTCGACTAGAATCATGGAGTGGCACATTTGGGTTGACGGAGCTTAGAATTGGATTCTCATCGCTGGTCACCGCATTTCTTTTATCTCTCAACTTACTTTCTAAGATTTTAAGAGCATGCTCTGTTAAGTTAGATCCTTTGATAAAGTTGTCTTTTTCAGAGGAATGTGGTAGATCAGAATCGAAATCTGCAGGAGTAACAGAAACATTGGTAAACGATTTAGAAATTAAGTTAAAATTCCTTACTTGATAGTGAACTCAATGGAGGTTTGGGGGTGACCTCGGGTTTTCTCAAGAATGGAGTACCCTCCAAGCATTTGCGGCAAATTTCGTCATTGTCCCTGATTATATCATTGTTTTCGCTGAATCTCTGCTCATCGCCCAAAAATATTTCGGGTCTAAAGTACTTGCTACTGATCATTTCCGCAATATATGCACTACTTCTAGTGACGTTATCGCTGTGCACTTCCTGATATGTGGCTATATTTAGCTTATCCGGCTCCGGCAGTTCCTTGTTGTCATTGTTAATCCTAACTAGATTTAGTCTATAACAGCATATGGGACCATTTCGTTCGCTGATTTTGGGTAGGTATAATTTTAGGACGTACTTAGAGCCCAGGTTAACTTTTGTCCACATGGTCCGTCCAATGGTATCCGGCGTGGAGACAGGCATGAGACAACTTCCGGTGGCCGGTTCGCCGTTCTTCTTGTGCCGTGTTATGGCGGACACCGTCACTGTGTAGTTTGTATTGGGGCTAACACTTTCGTAGAGGGTCTTGTGGTGGGGCTCATCGATTCTTCGGATCTTGGGTCCCCACGTCTCTCTATCGACAGTGCTCATGGGGTTGCCCAGCAAGTGAATGAAATAAGACACAACCTTGCCATTTGGCGTTTTGGGAACATCCCAGTTAATGGAGATTGAGTTGCCTCTCGTCACGTTGTCATGATGGCAGTTGATCGTCAAGTTGGTGGGTTTTGTTGCCACGCCGTCCATAGTTGTGCCATTCACATTCTCGGACCATGGTCCGCAGGTCTTGGTTAGATCGCTGCATGCCCTTACCCTAAATTCGTAGTCTGTGGCGGTCTTAAGTTTATCAAACATGTATGGCAAGTTCCGCGAATTCTGCTGGTAAATGGCCTCCTCAATCACTTTGGGCACCTCGCCCGATTCGGAGACAATCAGTTCGTAGTACTGTATGTAATCAATGAGGTCCGGCGGCGGGGGATTCCAGCCAATCGTTATTGTGGATGGTGTGCTGCCTGTGGTCTCGACTTTCGGTATAAATATGGGATCAAAACTGAGCGTGGTGATCCCCTGGGCATACTGAGTGGGCTGACCATCGCCAATCGAGTTCTTTCCCAGAATTTTTAAAAAGTACGTTGTGTTTGCCTTAAAATGGTCAAAGATATACGATGAATAGCTGCCGTTTATAAAGTCCTTATAGTATGTAAAAGTCGGTGTTCCAGCCTCCTGAAGAAGAATGAAGAACTTTTGAACTGGATCGTTGCCGTCGTTCACGGTCCAGTTCAGGTATATTTTGTTAGCGCCCACAGCCTTGGCAAAATCAATGCTAACTTGTGGCACTTCCATTACGAAAAGACTTATCTCTTTGGATGTAACTTCAAGTCCCGTATCATCGAAGACGGTACACCTGTAGGATCCATTCTCTTTCTTGTAGACCTCTGTAAATTCCAAGGTAAAGTTCAAGTGTGTATCATTCAGCTTTGAGATGGATGAAAAGGTGTCCAGGAACTCAAAGTGGCTTCCGTCTTTGAGCCATTTGAGATTTTTATTCGTCGTCTCATTTTGCGGGAACATTTCAATCAAACAATGCAACACACAGTCCTGTTTGATCTTTCTCTTTATCTTGTCGGCGGTACTTTGCAAGACCTTGGATGGAAGGTATGGCTTAACTTGGAATTCAGTCGACAGATTTTGGCCAGTTTGGGATGTGCAGGTGATGTTTCCCGAGTCCTTTATATTTACATCGAGAAGCGTCAGGACATTTTTATACTTGATAAAATCTTGACTTTCATTGGTTTCACTGACGTCGTCGTTGGATTTTAAGGGTTCAGTTCTGATTTTAAATCTGAAAGCAAGAAGTTGGTAAGAGAAATGTCGTGAGAATAAAGATTTAAATACAAGTTGTTTACCTTGTATTATTTTTATTAATCGTTTGATTTCCCAACTTCCACATTACTGCTTCGTTTTCAGACGCACATTCTAAGGATAGGTTTCTTCCTATTTCCGCCCATTCTGTAATAAAAGATAATAATCATAATTTGTACAAATACAAATCAATTTAAATACAATTTTTCTGTTTCTTTTGTAACAAGTTCTTAAGTTATTTATTGCATTTACTAGGAGTAAGTTGTAAACCTTATATACGATCATGTTTTTGAAGAAATATGAATATCATTTAAACCACTTCATAAAAGAACCCACAAAAGAGGGGGTTGGGTGGTCAGCGATGGGCTGCCCGCCCAAAGGCCAGACATAAAAATAAAACTCCACCCATAAGAACGCCCATAAAATTAGCGATAGTAATCCAATGTAATTCCGGAATCAACACGTATTTCAGTCCACAAATATTACAAATAGATATGTATATTTCAGAAGATAAATCGTAGAGTTGTATGTATGTACGCACAGACATAGGCACGTCCGTATGTATGTGCACCGGGAAGAGTGTACATACATATGCTCGACTACTTTTGTTTAGCCCCAATTGAAATCTCACCCCATCGCCGTAATCTTTGGGCGTTACCGACATAGTTCGAGTACTGCTGTATCTTAAAATGGTTAGCCCAATTAGTTTTTCAGCCGTCAATTGATACCATCATTCTGTCCAGACTGTTGTAACATATTCCATTCACATTTGCAAAAACAAAAAAAAGACACTGCAATTTGTTGACACCCACAAACCATTCTTTATGTATGTAAGTATGTAGGCTGCACTTTTGCTATAAGCTCTTAGGACTCGAGGAACTCCCTTTCGGAACATTACCTTGTTTCAACGATCCTTGCACACATATCGCACAAAGGAAAATATATGCAAGGACTATATTTAAGAGCAGCGACATGCGTCGCTGGAAGAACGCCATGGCTATTTCTCACTCCGAGCCGGATAAATACATATGTCAAAAACTATATTCGATGTCTGCGTTCCGTAAAAGGGGTTTCTATGCGGAGCTCTTGCCGCGGTGACTAACAAATACCGGAAAATGCGTTTTTAAAAAAAACATTTAATAGACGGCAACCGCGAACAAGTATTCATTAATCGTTATTTTTTTGGATTGTTTTTTTGTTTTTCGCGATATGGGTTCTTTTTAGAGTGACCGTGGGAGCAGTTCTCCATAATACCGTCCGGCTCTAAGAAGTATACCTTGTACGCCATTTTCATTTTGTAAATATACCAAATGGTCACCTATAAGAATTTATTTCCCGTGATTACTTTCTTTCCTTTCTTTATTTAAATAATCTTTAAATTAAAAATTCAAAAATTGATCATTTATCATTTTGAATCCACTTTCGTGATGGGGCAAATGTTCACTTCGATTACTGGCAGCTCTGTGAAATTGCGGTACAACTTAAAACTTTTAATGTTACCTTCGGACTTTAATATTATGACCAATTTTAAAATAGTTACACATTTTTAGGTCATTGCGGATATGCATAGGCCGCATTAAACAGGTGTATGATTTTCTCAGATTTTTAGTGTGATCCCCATTTTTTTCGATACAAAATAATAAAAAATAACTGTTATTTTCGTTCTCTGTAAATAACTCCTACACTATTCGAAAAAAAACAAATTTTGGGGGCAACGGCTAGAAATAAATCAATTTCGTACGCCTTCAGCCTATGAACCAAAGCAAATATCAAGTGAATAAAATCACGATATAAATATTTATTTGTATAAAAAAATATCGATATTTTTATAAATTTCCACATCCCTATGACACACACAGACACACGCCAAGAATTAGAGATGCAAAACCATCGATGGTGGGTACATCGATGTTTTCATAAACGATGGTTGAAAACATCGATATATCGCTGAAACCATCGAAAATTAGTTCAATTTTTTTAAATTTCCCATAAATTGCTCCAATTGATAATAAAACGATTTTTTTTTTGAACCTTAATACTAACTTATATTTATTTAACGAAAAATTGAGATCCAAAACGAAAATAAAGAAAGAAAAACAAAAAAATCTTCAGTCCATTTCTTAAAAACTATTCATCCATAATCCACTCATTTTTTTCTAAAAAAAGTAGAATGTTCACTGCCTTAGGCTTTAGTCTCGACCTTTTCTCACTTGCTATTTGGCCCGCCTTGCTGAAAGCCGTTCCGTTTTTTAATGTCTGGAGGCTCACAGTCAAATTCCGATTCTGGATTTTCCAAAATAGCAGCAGACGAAGATGGAGATGGGGACAACGCAGCAGATGAAGGAGCAGACGAAGGAGATGCATTGTCTAAAAAAAGCACCATGGGTAAACATTAATTAAGTAACTACTGCGCTGCCGCTCATACTTACTTGTTATGTGCAGGAACCTGTCCATTTTGATACGAGGAACCGCCCTAAGGGGTTTCAACTGGAAAAAAAACAGAGCAAAACTAAATATATTGAAAAAAATGTGCTCATTTATCAAGTTTACTTACGGCTGCTTAGCGTCTCTTTCTCTTAGTGATACATCGATGGTTGAAAAAAACCATCGATGTATCGCCGTTTTTAAAAACATCGATAATATCGTAAGTTACATCGATGGTTTTGCATCTCTACCAAGAATACTTCACCACAACCACCAAATCCCAAGTAAACTGCCGGCATTGTTTGTGCGCGTTTTTTTGCAGAAAATCCATTGAAAACAAATAAAACCATGAAATTAGTAAGGTAGGCTATATTTCAATTACTTATTGCATCGACGATTCTGTTGGGAACCGAGTGTTTGTGTGTTTCATTCAGTTTTTGGCGTGTGCAAATGGTACACATGTACGCATGTAGAAGCGATGCGGCCAGTTGTTGTATTTGTACACATTATTTACTGTAGCAATGAATTTGATATGAAAATCATATTTTGTTTATTAATTTCTTTCCGCAAAATTAATATCAGACATTTTTCAGAAACCAGACAAACTATTTAATATAATTGCCTCTATAGGAAGTTTTAAAAATTAAATATAAACTAGCTATTCTAACGTTTGTTGGTTCGCCCAATAAGATACTTAATTATTTTGAAACGAAACTGCCTAATATCATTTTTATCTTGCAGATTCCTGATGAAATTAAGTCACGAGACTGTGACTATTGAACTGAAGAACGGCACCCAGATCCACGGCACCATTACCGGCGTGGATGTGGCCATGAACACCCACCTGAAGAGCGTTCGGATGACGATCAAGAACCGGGACCCCGTCCACCTGGAGACCCTGAGCATTCGCGGCAACAACATCAGGTACTTCATACTGCCGGACAGCCTGCCGCTGGAGACGCTCCTTATAGACGACACCCCGAAGTCGAAGACAAAAAAGAAGGACAGCGGCCGCGTGGGAAACCGCGGCAGGGGCAGAGGCGCCCGCGGACGAGGTGGACCAAGGGGTCGCGGAAGGGGCCGAGCTTCGGGTCGACGTTAATTTTTGTAACCGCTACACCTAATAAACAATATTCGATAAATATAGAATATAAATATTCTTTGGATAAATCTATCATGTACACATACTTATTTATGTTCAAACAGATCACGATTTATCATCTAGAAAAGGATCTTTACCTGAATATATTGATGGAATCCATTTTTGTAGTAGCCCATGAAAAGTGTGTAAAATCCTTCGGAAAATATACTTTAAAGAGATTACCTTTTATGAACTGTAATTTTTGAATAACAGATATAAACATGATTTAATGTTTTTAAAATCGAAATTAAATTCTTTATACAATGGCCCTAAAATTCTTAACTTTATTGGCCAAAAACTTTAGGACCTATACTAGGCTTGAGATGTTGATTTATTTACTATTGCCCTTGCAAATGCTCCATTTAGTTTGGTTGCGATGTGGCCAAAATCACGAAAATCCAGTTCATTGTTTGGCATGGCGAAATGGAGTCCTTGGGGATAATGTTAAACTAACTCCACTCTAGTAAGTTCAAATTAATTAAGTTTCGGTTTTAAATTCTGAACTAATAAGTACCTTTATGTTTTCAGTAATTCAATGGAAAGCACAGACCAAGAAAGTCCTTTAAAGGAACTTTTATTGCACACAAATGAAGAGTCAGTGACATCCAGACTTACGCCTGCACTGAAAAATATTTTAAAGCTAAAAAAAATAACTCAGACGAAATCCGAAGACGATTTAGAAAATCGTCTTAGAAAAAAAATTATTTAGCTGGTATTATTTGGAAAGTTGAAGGTGATAACACTCTTGTTACAATTAGGTTTCCCAGCTCATTGAGAACTAAGCCGACTAATTTGTGGAATACGGATAAATCCGAATCGGACAACAATGTGCCATCTTTGATTTACAGGGATGAGGGATTTCTTCAAATACTATATGCTATTACAGCATTTCTGAATCAACCTGATGTAATAAAACCTGCCCAGAAATATAAGGATAAGGGAGTAAGCATCTCGTCGAATCCCTTCATTTTGGACAATAACTATAAAAGTGAAAGAGATCAAAAACTTGAAGACCCAATTAAATCAAGTCGCGAAAATATTTTGACATTTTACTTGGGTATCTTATACATTTATCCTTTTATTCGTTTAGTTATGGTAAGAAAATCTGTTAAATATGTTTGTTGTTTATAAAAGTCTTAATTTAGATCATTTATTCCAGCATATGGAGCGGGAAAAGTCCAAACAACAAGTGGATTTAATGAATATTGCTGGTTCAACTCGTTTTCTTCACTATTTATCGTGGTTTTTTTCAACTCTTATTTTACTGACTCTGATTAATATTTTAACTATATTTTTATTAACGGTAAGCACTTCAAACAGCCCTTTTAGCCTATTTTAAATTTTGAAAAAAGGCGCCAACCATCATTCCTCTTCCGTGAAGATGACATATAACTTTTCCAGTCTGGTAGCACCAACTTATCCGCTTCTATCCGATATCTATCGAAGCAATGGTTTGGGTACTTGCTAAAGGTTTGGCGCCAAACCCTTGACAATTTGAAAACCAAAGCAATTATGTATTCTAATTAAACATTTATTTTTTCCCCTTTTTTTAGGCCCCCTTCTGTGAAAATGGAAATGTCTTGAACTGCTCAAGTTTCTCAGCCTTGCTGTTTTTCTTTGAAGTCTGGGTATTGTCTGCCATTTGTTTTTGTTTTTTAGTTTATAGTTTAATTCAGAATATTACTTTGGCAGCGCTTCTCGTGGCTTTTTTTTGCATACTTAGTTTCTTGCTTTATATGTTTTTGCAATCAACACTATTACTCTTGCAACACATGCTCTGCATATTATTTCATTATGCATTTCTTATCGGTCTAAGTCGAATTCTATACTTCGAGTGGTTTGATAATACCGGCCTGCAGTGGAATCATATTTCTAGTATAGAAAATAGCTTTAAGCCTAGTGGAAATAATGAAGACATTAATTTCGTTGATATTATATTAATAATGTTAACAGTATCGTTTATATCGTTGCTTCTTTGCCTACTGATTGAGTTAAGTTTTCCTGGAAGGTATGGAATTTCAAAATGTCGAAAATCAAAGTCAGATAACCATTCGAACCACCATGATACCCCGGCAATTGTTCAAACCAATATGCTCCGAAAATGGCAAAAAAGAAAAGCTCCACTCAGAAATTTCACCATGAATATGTACGATGATCAAATAACAGTTATATTGGGTCTTTCCGATTCGGGAAAGTCGGCCGTAATTAATTCCATTACCGGTAGCATTCCTCCAGAATCAGGATGGGTTAAGGTGGACAATAGAAATATCATCAGTCATCGCAGATCGGCCAGATCTCTTTTGGGACTATCTCCACAGCACAATGCTTTATTCGGTTCCTTGACGGTTAAGCAGCACGTGGATTTGTACTCATCTCTGCGAAATTCTCCAAGAAAATACAGAAATTCATCCATGAACAACTATTTGAAAGCACTGGATCTCTGGATCGTAAGGAATGTGAAAAGTAGAAATTTATCCCAAGCGGACAAAAAGAAACTTTCGGTGGCATGTGCCCTTTGTGGGAATCCCCGGATCATTGTTCTGGACGAACCCACCGAAGGATTGGAGCCCTGTGAGCGGAGATTACTGTGGGATTTACTGCAGTCCGAAAAACGATGCCGCACTATAATAGTAGCCACTTACCAAATCGAAGAGGCCGATGTTCTGGCCGATCGGGTGGCTATATTATGCGATGGACAATTGATATTCAACGGAACCGCTGTTTTCTTGAAGAACTCTTATGGGTCGGGCTATCAATTGGTGAGGGGATTTTAAATTAGAATTTAAAAAATTATTCTAATAATCCTATTTTTAGGTATGCTCTCAGGTTGAAATTTGTCCAGAACCACAGATAACCTCATTGGTTTCGAAATACATTCCCGATTCGAGTGCGTCCTGCGACAGTCCTTGCGAAATATCCTACTATATTCCACAATCTAGTTGTTGTGGAATTGTGCCTTTGCTGAAAGAGTTGGAACTTTCGAAAAATTGTGTCGATATGGAGTCGATTCAAATTGGAACAACTCCAATGGTAGAGAAATTCGTAAATGCCACATCTGCTGGATGTAACTCAAATAAGTGCAATAACTTTTGCAACCTACCAGAACCGGATGAATGTCTATTAAAGGGTGGAAAATTGTGCAGGAATCAATGGAAAGCGATGATGTTGAAACAGTTCTACCACATCAAACACAATCCCTTGCTGTTCCTTGGACTTCCCTTGATTTTGCTTCTGAGTTTTGCGGCATTACTGGCTTATTTTTATAGCTCGCCCGATAAATATAGATACCACTATACAGGTAACAGAAATTTTGCATCTCAAGGCGCTCGCAAATTGGATTTAGATTCCTATGGAGAGGATTGCAGTTATGCATTTGTGGAAAGTGAAAGCAATCAGCATCCTTTAGTAACGCTTTTAAAGAATAAAATAAAAGGCTGCTCGGCTGATAAAATATCCCAGAATGATTTAAATAAAAATCAAGATCTGTTAAATGATAAATATGTCTTTGCCCTTAAAATGCATAAATGTGATTATGAAATATTTTACAGTCTGAAGTATCTGCATTCTGAGGCGGTTGCCGCAGCACTAATGGGATATTTGGCAAATAGGTATTCAGTTATCAGTTTTTAAAACATTTCCTAATTTTGTATTCTATATTTTGTTAGTGACTTACTGGATCTATTTTGTTCGGGTTATGACAGGGAACCTATGACGCCTGAGAAAACCATTGATTTTTATAATCATCCCTACCGCTCTACTCAGTACAGTGAAAACTCAACCCCTTTTGAAATCGAATGTTCTAGGAGGGACGCATTATATTTACTACTTTTATGTCTAAGTATCTTTACTGGCTTTTTTGCTGCGTTCATTATAAGGGAACGCATCATTGGGTTTAAACTAATGCAACAAGTTGAGGGAATAAATATGGCAACATTTTGGCTTTCTCATTTGCTTTGGGATTGGATGTGGCTTTCTCTGTTTTCCACAATGCTAGTGGTTTTAATAAACATCGTTCTGCGAAAAAGTTTAAACGGTGAAACGGGTAAATAAATATACATATTTTTCCCCTATTTTATTTCATTTCATTTCAGTTGCGTATATAATGGCATTGATCGTCTTTAATCTGGCACAGTTGACTTTCTTGTATCTTTTATTGCAACTCTTTAATCGCGAAATTTATGGTTGGATAATTCCAATACTTTTACTGCTTCTCCTGGGTAAGTAAATAAAATTGGATGATTAATTGTAATATACTTATTTTCAGTCATTCCATTTGAGCTTGGAGCTCCGGATATACCATTTGGAATTCTCTATTTATTACCCATTTATTCTGCGATTGCACTGCTACATGCAATTTGCATTCAGGCAGAAAGGCATAAAGTTTGTGAAGGAATCAACTCGAATTTATATGATGAATGCCGTAAGTTATGAAATCAAGATAATCTAATTAAATCCATTTTCTGAAATGCATTCACCCTGAAAAAGGGTTGAAAGCATTTTGTTGTAACCTTACACCCAGCTCAAATAGAGGGTATAAAAATAAAGGGAAATTATTTCAAACAAAGTTTTATGTCCAGCCGCTAAATTAATCGCTTGTATTTTTAAAGTAAATAAAAGCCGGTATTAAGGAATAAGTCTATTTTTGCAATGTAATTTTTGGTAATAAAATAATAAATTCCTTATATAAATGTTTAAATGTTTTTCAGAAAGAAATCCGCATTGGACAGTTATTTGGGCAGGATTACTATATGTTGCGGTACTTCTGTTTTTAGCCATACTTTACTTTATATTGCTCATGCTTTACGAAAAAGGATTTCCTTGTAAAAAAAAGCGGAGGTATTTTGATAGGTATTTTTTATTCCGTTTATAAATATGTTTTCCATAGAATTGCTGGTGACGAATGTCTAGGCAACTGCGATTTGAACAGAATGACAAGAAACGAAATGCGAAACCATACCCTATTTCTAGAAAATGTGAGGTCAAGTCAATCTAGAAGATCTATCAAAGATATATCCTTTGGTCTAAGGCCGTAAGTTACATCATAATCCGAAAGATTTACAAATGAATTTATTAATATTTTTTAGTAAGGATGTTCTCGGGTTGGTTGGCGAAAGATCGGGCAAGACACATATTAATAAAATGATAGTATCAGAACAGGATATATCGAGGGGTCGTATTTCAGTGAAAGGCATCGATGTTCACGACAAAAAGAAGAATAGATACCAAGCATTCAAATACTTGGGTTATTGTCCCCAAAAAGATTGCTTTGAGCCAAAGTTTACGGGTAGGGAAAATCTAAAAGTATTTTGCCTTATTCGAGGCATAAGGTCGAGAAAAGTGCGCGATGTATCCGAAGAACTGGCCGAAAATTTAAATTTCAAGGAACATCTAGATAAAACAGCGCAAATGTACACCGTAAGTGATAAGCGAAAACTGAGTACTGCAATAGCAGTGATTGGTACACCTCCCCTAATAATATTGGATGAACCCACCGCTGGGGTTGAGAAAGTCCATCGATCGGATGTTTTGGACGCGCTGAAAAGTGTTAATGATTGCGGCAGTTCCATTTTACTATCCTCGAACAATATTGAGGATTTTCAAACTCTATGCAATCGATTAGCTTTGATAAGGCGGGGAAAACTTATTGCAATTGGACCAGTCGAAAGCTATAGAAACCATTCAACTCGTGGCTTGATTCTAATGGTCAAGGCCAGACCTCATGCAATGGTTCGCGAATTGGGGTATTTCTATTGAATTAGTACAATATTTTACCTTACCAATTAAATAATTTAATTTTCTTCTCATAGATATGGACGACCGGAAATTAGCAATCACGCTGTAATAAATGTTATTTCCAGATTTCTGATTACCAATTTTGGAAATGTTTACTTATTGTAAGTAATATAAAGACGTTTCTTCGTTTTAAATTATATTTTAAATTTTTTATTTTTCAGAGAAGAAATACAAGGCGATATGTTATTCTACATTCACAATACGACAGTTCCCCTGGCCAAAGCCTTTCAAATAATTGAGAGAAATAGGCACGAGCTATATATTTCGGATTTTTATTTGAAGCATGAAAACATGGAGTTGTCTTTTGTATCTCAAAACTTTAGAATCCTCCGGTGAAATTCCCTTGAGATGTAAAGTGTTTTACTTTGTAAATAAAAATCAGCGCCTCAAATTAGTCCGCTGTAAATTTTATCGTAAAAATTAATGGACATCCCAAGAGACTTGGGATTCACATTTAACTATGCTCTGTGTTGAGCAGTTAAATAATGATGCTTCGGCATGAAACAAAGCCGAATCGTAATTTAGTGTCTGTATTTCTCCATGTGAAAGTTTGTATCGCCTCCTCGTCTTTTTTACTGCGTAAGCCCGAGGTCCTTAGACTAAATGAGGCAGGCCAAACAGGTTCAGCGCAAATTCATTGATGAGCAAAACATGTTTCTCCAGAAGGAACCATCAATATCAATCGAAAATGCATGCCGCGGCCTGATCAAAATAAATTATAAAACAAAAAGGGCCGCGGTCCGCATAAGGTTTGCCATAAAATGAATCGCAAAATTAACAAGATAAGCATCTTCTTAAGATAGGAGAAATAAAATCCATTGGGTACAACCAAATTAATTTTGACATAATGTCAGACAAACAAATGTTTGCACTTAAGGAGACAGTGCCTTTGTTAAATATCTTGCCCGCGCAGTCCAATGTGAAGTGGTTATAATATTTGTCTAGACATAAATACAAACATGGGATTCCAGTATGCAAGCTGTTATATATTTATTTGGAAAAAATATAGGTTATTTGAGTGTCCTTTCAGCAATATATTTTATTTTTTTCTTTTCTCGATTAATAATAATGGAAAAATAATCTCCAATACAATACATAATAATAATATATGGATTTCTTTTTCAGCTTACATCTTACACTGAAACATATCGCTTGGCTTACTTCCAGCATTTCAAAAAACAGTGAAAATTGATGTGAAATTTGTACATAATAAATATTAGGGGATAAGTTTTAACGGGCATACTATCTTTGGTGTATCCGCTAACCTTCCTAGAAAATAAAGTTACTTAAGAGATGATATCAAATCCGTTATAAAGAAAAGTTCCCACTGTACGATGCTCCCTTATTTGAAAAATGTTTCCCTGTGCTGACGGTGTTATTTTAAGTTTGTGTCATAACTCAATCGCAGGATAATTCGCAGCAGGGTATATCCATAGCGCATAGAATCGAAGCGCACCCACCGCCACCGATTCGATATAAGTCTTTGCTCTACCGAACTGAGGAGAATCGAAACCGGCTTTATTAAGGTAAACAAGGACCAACGCTCGCTGTTTGTGTTTGTCTTTGCATCACTGTCAGTGCAGTGAGTACTGACTTTGACACGTTTTCCGACTTAATTTTAGTTTATTGCTTTTTATGTGAGCGCTGTGGGATTGCTATTGCTGGATCGTTGGACTGTGTGCACTGCGTATCTGGGAGGACGAGGACAACCCACCGACCAAGTGACACGTGTTGCGGATGAGGACCATCCGCCGAAATGCACAGCCACGGCGTCTAAATGCTGTGTAACTTTTGTAGTCCTCGGTTGACTTTTCCGGGTGGCCATTTCAATGCGGCCCAGATCTTTGAACGTAAAATTGAGTCAGCCTCCGTCCGATTTTCGCTTCGATTTTCGGGGTGGCGGGTTAGAGGGGTGCCAACTCCCCCGTGAGCTCACCGGCTTGTTTACCATTCTCACGCATGTGACTTCCAAATGACGGATTGAAGTAGGCAAATATTTGTGCTAGAGCCCTGGGTTGCCGGTGCCCTTATTAGATAACGATGATTATGGCCCGTTTGCGCACGCGTTTCGACTATTGCCCATTGCTGGGCGATAATGTTAATTATTTCTGTAATATATTCATGGATTTGTTTTTAACTCGAACAGAGACATTTCGACGCAGCACGTGGCGCGTTTTAACATTGCGATAAGGTGGCATACAAATAAATACGATACTAAGTTGATAACTTCACCGAAATTGCTTTCATGTTGGACCAACCCTTTGCGATGTTGATGGCTTAATAAGGAAGCTTTAATTAAATTATATACAGGAAACATTTTCAATTAATTTGCCGTTTTATTTTGATAATCCTAAAAATAAAAAATGTATAAGAAATATAAGACATTTTTATTATTATAACATTAATTTGCGAATATGTCTTTAGAGAGTAAATATCAACCAAAAAGTACCTTAATTAAATGATGTTTATTCTTCAAAATATAACATTTATTTTTAAGCGTATATAAAAATTTTAATTTAATAAGTTTTTATATCCATTATTTGATCTAAAATACAAACTACTAGTTGAACAGAGAGTAAATATCAACAAGAAAATGCCTTAATTAATTTCTGTTTATCATATTCTTCCCCATTTTTAGAATTTTACACATCAAATGAACAAGCGTAATATGCACATGTAAATACGAGTGCAAATACAGAGCGGTGGAGGACTCTTTAGAGCTTGTGGCAACAGACAGGTTTCATTAAATTAATTAGCGTTCCCTTCGCAAATACTGCCAGCTGCACGGCAATAGCAGCTCACTCGGCCATCCGGCCTTCCCGAGTTTTGAATACGGAGCGCTGCGACACGGTAGCCACTTGATTTCACGGCGCTCTCAGACGGAAAATTATGTTTTTCAGTTAAAACTCAAGACTTATGTAAACACTCGTCCAAGCTCGGGTTGTACGCTATTTCAACTTAATGAATATTTGTGCCCGTGACTGCTGGCAAATAAACATCAACTGCTAGTATCTCTCTTTGATCCTACATATATGTAGGGATAGGGATATGTAGGAATGGACCTATGTTATTTTACACATCACAATTTGGGATGTTCTAACTGTATTTTAAGCAGTACCTATCCTCTAAAAAAAAATATTAGTTTGTTATTTAAGTTTAAAATTTTTCAGTAAGTGAAGTTTTTTCAAAATTTTTCTAAAGTTAAAGGATTTATTTTTAAAATATTATTGTCAAAAAATGTTATGTGTGTTTAAACCTAGAGGCATCTCAAAAAAGCTTATGCTGCAGGACCTTTTCACTTTTCATAAATTATTCAACTTCTGATTCTGCATCTTTCAGATACCAAAAGTATCTTTTTAACGACACGAACAGAGGATGTTTAATGGGTGTTTACAAAAGGCGACCCATAAAAGGAAGCCTCTATTGTGTGGAACAGCGATTGGGCAGATATTATCTGGCAATATATTAAGACAGAGTTCGTCCTCAGCCATCCATTTGGTACGCATCCGGTTGGTGACACTTACCCTTCGTTACCGTAATTAATTTCACTTTCAAGCCCCCGGTTCGCTTGTAAATATCTCGCCCAGACGAATTGCGACACGTGTATCAGAAGCCGGATTTAAAAACACACAGCAGCAGCGATCCGATCCCACATTCTGCAAGTATATGAGAGTATATGTCCCACCCTCGCCCTGCGAAATCTTTCGGGCGGTTCCATACTGCGAGTTAATTCGTTCGATGTGGTTATGAATTAGGCACAACTCATCATTTGCAGCATCGACGGATGCCTCGACGGGGGTGGTCGTCGGTGGTCGGCCTGAGGAAACACCCAGCAGACACACGATGATTGTGTTAACACCCCAGTGCCACCCACTCCCCACCCACTACCCACATTCACAACCTTGGAAGTAGTAGCCCCGGGCCGCAACGGTAACAATATGGCAACCGGCACGTGTTTTAGGGCTCTCCAGCAGTTCTATTCATAACTCGGCAGAAGCTGGCACCTCGAACCCTTTTAACGCATCCGAGTTAAGAGCCCAGGGGATGGGAACAATAATATTTGATTTTATGTTCGTATACCTTTCAAAACAGCCCGGCCAGAATATTAAGCAGTGCGACCTTTTCCATATTTTCAATAAATAATAATATAACTGCTTTAAATATATATAGAAATGAGTTAATCTGAATTCGAAGTGTTATAAAATTAATATAGATTTATGAGGGATGTTTTTAAAAATCTGCCAAGAGTTCCTCAGGGATTTGCAATATACGTATTACGCCTAACACTATTTTCACCCCTTATCTAAATGGATCTTTATGTTTATCATAACAGATTGAATATGCGCTGTAATTAGATTAATTAAATAAAATAATATCAATAACTCAGAAGAAGTAAACATTTTAATTGGAAGGTAATGAAAAAATTCCTAAATAGTCTAATAATGTTTTGAAATTGGTTAGGTTTATTTTTAAATTTTCAAAAATTAACAATCTTACTTTAAAACGCGTGTTCAGTTTGATATATAATTCGATTGATTATTTTGTGAGACCTAAAATCGTATGATTGTTGTGGTATCAAGTGTCTGACTGGGACTCCAAATCTGGCCAGTTTCCTTTCAGATTTCTACTCTGCGTGAAAAATGTTTTAATAAGGCAAACAAAAGACCGCAACATAAACATAATAATTATTTATTGTTTCTGCAATTGTAATGGGCTGTGCTGGGTCGGATTGAAATCCGCCAGTGATTCAGTGTCGTGCAGAGCAGGGAGACCGAGGTCCGAGGTCCGAGTTCCGATGGCACAGCGGGCGCTAGTTGACTCTTGGTTTTGGTTTTGGTTTTGGTTTTGGTTCTGGATTGCGGCTGAATCCGCAATCTGGGCTCTCAGCTCGGCGCATCCTCATCCTCACCGCCATCCTCAAGCTCAAGCTCATCGGAGATCTGGTACGCGAACATAACACAATGCTCTTTGCTCTCGGCTTGCTTATTTGTGAACTTGTTTATTTGCGGCGATCGGGCGGGCTAATCTACAGCGAATGCTGCCAGTTTGTCGTTGTCTTATTTCCCTGTCATTGCGGGTATCGACTCGGTTTGCTTTGGTTCGGGATTGTTTCGCAAGAACAAGTCCAAACATCCAAACATCCAAACATCCAAACAATGGCCCTAACAAGAGGGTTGCATCTCGCATCTTGCTTTTCGCTTTTAGCTTCTCGCCTGGGGCATTAGTTCGCATCCTCGGACCAGCGGACTCCGACCCCCTGGGCAGTGCAGCCTCGGCCACATCATCCTCTTTTTTGACTTGCCCAGATACATGCTTCCTGCAGATATGTATGTACATTCGAGCGTTTTTTTGACGAAGTACTGAATTGCTGCGACTTACTCCTTACATACACTAGCAAAAACTCATGTGGTATATAATATTTGATTTAAGGTTTTGCTCTTCATCATTTTTGGAAGTATTGATAAAATATTTAATTTATGTTGCCTGTTTTTTAAAACACCGAATGGTTATGACCTAATTCAGTATACTGGTATTATAATACCATAAATTTAGAATGTTACCTTATAATCTTCTTTTTAAAATAGGTGGCAGAATTCCATAATTAAATCAGATTTTCTGCTTTTTTGTTTAATAATAATAAAAAATATTTAATTGAATTTGAATTGAATCTTTACATCTATCTAACTCCTATTAGCTAAGTAACGTTCTCTTTTGTTTTTTTGGTTTTACCTAGTTATACGTTGAATGTGCAAATAATTTTAATTATTTTTAAATTCAAGATTAAATAAGAAGTAATAGTTTCTTCTTCAAGTGCACACTGCCTGCTGATACTGATGAGCAATGCATTCGCATTCACGCACTCGTTTACAAAGTGCGAAATACTTCCTTTTCTGCTCACAAAAGTGAAGAGGGATTGTGGAATAAATAAATAAATCGCAATATGGGTATCAACAATCGGGCAGAACTCCATTCGCCGCGTGACAGTTTACACTCGCTTAAAGGCGACGCAGTGATGTGAATGGAAAGTGATTTCTAAAGACCACTTATGGTGCATGCGTGCGAGCATGAAATGCAATAACGCTTGTGAGAGTCAATATTTTGGGTTCACGACCACCAGGATAGATCCTTCAGAGACAACTGCCACACATGTTTCCTGAATGACCCGAAGAATTATTGCCAACTCATTTTGGACGGCTCGTTTTTTTATCATTACTGTTTGTGGCAAACAAACAGCCTTCGAAATAATGTGAAAGATGTAACAAATACGTTTGTCCCATTTTACTTTCTCTGGGTGTCCGGGTGAAATCACTTCAAGTGTCACGTATGGATGTAAGTAGGTAGTCCCTGGGACAATAAGTATTAGAAAAGTGCTCTCTTTTTAAATCTGGCAAAGTGTCGTTTGTATTTCAGGCATTTCTTGGCTTTTTTAAATAGTTTTGGAAGTGAACATGAGAAGTTCATGGTTTTATATTGTTTAGAAAATGTATTGTCATATTTCCCATCTTGATTCATTAGAAACAAACATTAATAAAATAAATTAAAATTTTTTATGAGTATTTTAATCTATTAAAACTAATTAAATGTACCTAAATATTAAAAATACCACGAAGTATATATAGTTTAAGTCATATGTTTACCCCAGAAAACATACATTTGTTTTATTAATTAACAACTATTTAAACTTGTTCCACCTATTAAATATTATTTCCATTTTATAAAGATTTAAAGTGAATGGTTTTGCGAGTACGCATCACTCACAAATCTCTCATTTTAGGCTTACCTTCTGGCACTTCGTCGCGGCCTTCAAGCCAGCGCCTAAACCAACAAACAAATAAGAAATATGCAAATTCTGGTGTATTCCACAATGGACTAACCGTTTAAGTAATTGGATCTCCATTTGGCTCTGTTTACATTTTCGGCACCAGCATCGCCGTCGAGATGCCGGGCACACAAAGGAGTCGGATCGAAATCCCGCTCTCCGCTCACTTCGGCATGTCCTGCGACACCGCAATTGAACATTTGGCTGCCACATTAAGTGTCCGCACAGATTCCATTTCCACCCCGGGAAACTGGCAAGCTGGAAAAGTGCAGGCGAAGGCTGTGGAAATGGAAATGGGAGTAGAATCGGCGGATGTGTGTGGGCGTTGCTTTGCAATCCAATTTTCGGATTTGATTTCATTTATATGTAGCGAAGGATTAGAGTAGGCGAGGAGGACTTCGGAAAGGCCAACTAGACAATTTCATTTGTCGTCGTGTGCTTTAAAGGGGATTTTCTTCTCGCTCGAAATTGATGATGCTTTCTCATTACATTTACATTATATCACGCATTTGGTAGCCGCTGCCCCATCCCCCCGGCACTCTAAATGTACACAAATGTTCGCTTATGCTCCGCCAGTCTTCCATTGAAAATGAAAATGCGAGCATGTGGTTCTGACAAATACACGTCTTTTCTCACTTAGATCGGGCTTACTTTACAAGTGTTTCTACTTTATCCATACTTTGTACTTTCGCCAACTATGCCGAACCGAAGGGATATAGTCGGGAAGTTTCGATAGACCTTGGGGAGTTGAGAGTGACGCGTGTCACCTGCGGAATCAGTATCATAATGTTAACGTGTCCGTCAAATGTTAATTGCTACACAAAGGTTTGTCAGTCTTGATTGTTTGATGCGAAAATTTGGCATAGGAACAACTTCTACAGATGCTATAAATTTAGGCATGAAAGATTGGTGTAATGTACTTACATCAAGGGATGTTTATTATAAACGAACTTTTAGGAATTTAAAAGTATTAACAAAGAACAATGTAAATTATACGATACATGTTATTATGAAATAATAATACATCTTTAATTTTGTTAAAGGATTTTCAAAAGTTACGTTCAAGAATAATTACCAAAATATTTGTTTAGGAAAGCTAATCATAAATTTAATAAAAAACGTCTACTGGTTTTTAAAATAAGTAAATATTAAAAAAAAAATATAATAAAGGTATAACGCATGTGAATTGCAAATGGATCTGTCATAAAGTTGCAAAAATACGTCTAAAGGTTGTGAATACATCGATAAAATTGGATCCTTTACAAAACCATTGTCCATTTTATGGCAGAGTATAAGTAACAATAAGGAAAACACTTCGTCGAAGAAAGGGAACATTCCCTTATTGTGGCCATAGGTTTTCCTTAAGAGCTCAGGATTTACACATGAGGCGTTACAGACACGTCCATATGCGAACGGATACATACAAATATACCCATATATATCCTGAGTGGTTGTTGGGATTTTACACAACAATGCTCCTTTTACTTCTCATTGAATTCCGTGAAGCATGGAAAATTTTAAACAGGATTGACTTTTTATTCGGGCGTGTGTGTGCTGATTTTTGATGTGCTTATTAGTCCACGGTGGTGATATCCTTACGGCTTGCCAAAGATTAGGTCAATCACACCTTTTTCAGGCGTCATGTAGACGGTCAAAGAGGATTTGGAGTGACATATTGGGCAGCATAAATAACCGGAACCTGATCCTGCTTTATGGCCACCACAAGGGACATTTGATAATGTACGAAATTCCGCACTGCTTTTAATGTAATGTTGTAATCAAAAAATGCTAAAAAAAGACCTTCGACAGTTTAATTCGGCCATTTGATACGCCTAACTATGTACTACACAATATAAATAAAGTGAATCGCCACTCCCGGATTTATCTGGCAAGCAATTGATGGTGTGACCAATGGATTTCCGTCGACGGTTAAAAGTATTAAAAATGCAAATCATGGCGTGTGAAACAAGCGACCTTAGAACCGCCAACTGAGCCCATTTTCTTTATCCTTACTTTTCCGCGGAAAAAGGGGGGAGGTACGTGTATATAGGCGGAGGCTCATTTCCCAATTAAATGTCCCCGGGCTTCGCGATTTCTTCGCCGACTGTCTATCCCATTCGGTCCTCTCCTCTCGTTTGGCGGCGGCCATTTGGAGTTTCTCGAGTTAATGCGATAAATTTGCATATTTTGATTGTGTTGCGGTCAACAATGGGTTGCTCTGTGAATTAATGGGATTTTACAAGCTTATGCAAAATCCGACAAATATTTTACAATTTTAATTAAATTATGCCGGCTTCTTCGCGGCGTTTAATCCAGCCGCCAGTGGGTCTGGAAAGTGTCAACAGTGCCTAGGAGGGCATTAAAACATCGTTTCGGCCGGCCCACGTGAAATGCGCTCCTGGCCACGCCCCGCGCATCATTGGAAAAACCACATCAAGGCCGGCGAAAATTCAATTTCCATATGGAAATTGCAACCGAATCGCGGGACCCGCCCGCCACCGCGCGCTTTAATGAGCCTTCAGCCGTCCGATGAAATTGTGAGTATTATGAACCCAAATACCCCGCAGCCATGTGTGCATGTGCATCTAGAGGTGCCAAAGTGGAATTTTTCCAGATAAATGCATCCTCATCTTGGCATCAGTTCAGGCGGAAGAATAGTAAGCTTTGTATCTTTAAATGCTAGAATATTTCATTTGCCATGCTTGTATAAAAGTAAAAAAAATTAAACCAAAACGGTATGCGCATGGTAAATTTCTGGTATTTATACTCATATCGTTTTTACCATGCAATACGGATTTCTCTATTTCGGAGATTCTCTGACTTCGAAAAAGAGAGCAATAAGCAATATGGCTACTTAAATCTGGCCTACTTAGAACATGTTGCTTACATTTCGAGCAGATCAAGTTAAAATTGATACCTCATAACATCAAATCGATCCTTGTTTCATATCAAGTTTTTTTTAGGTGTGGTTAACAATTGGAGAAATTTTAAAATATTTTCTAAATATAATTAATAATATTTATAAACTTCTTGGAATCTAATTATTTGTTAAATGTGTTTTTAAATCTTGAGTAAAAATTATAAATTATTATGAAAATCTATCAAAAAATGGTATGTAAAACCATTAAAAAGGTTTTTATCATTTACAGATTTCTTGGACATTTTCTGGTTTTCATTTTTAAGTCCCTGGCATCACTGATGTGCATCCGCAGGCTCCACCCACTGCTCCTCATCCCGCACCACATTTTCTGCGCACCTGTCGGTGGTGCAGGACCCTGGCAATGGGCTGGGTGTATTTGCGGCAACGTCAACACATGTTTTGTATTATCCCCGGGCGGTGGACTCCGCCAGTCGCAAAATTGCCACACCCACCAGTCTTTCGAATGCCCCGAGGCAACCGAGGATGTAACATCATTGGGTTGCGGCCATAACAATGCGACTGTGAATGTGTCACAGGGCGCCGAATTTGGTTACCGTCTGGTGGAGACTCAACTGGATGATGCCGCGCCGCAGATGAAACTTCCGGCCAACTACAGAAGTTAGTTGGCCGGCAAAAGGGGATTATCTGACGTCACGTGTCCCCGGCCTAATCGAACCGCACAAATGTACTAATTAGCTAGGAAAACGTATTTTCCAGCATAAACATACAATTTGCAAAAACAGCAACCGGCTGAAGGGCACGGCTTGCATAATAAGCTACATATTTCGGTTCGAATAGCACGTGCCGACAGAATTTGGACACGTTTTCGGCACAAGTACCCAAATTATTTGGGAATAATGTTTGGCCTTAATATTTGTTATGGCTATTAGTATTTTTATTACTTTACATATGGCTAATTTGCCCCGAATGCTAATAATGTTTTTCATCTTGTTTGCCTTTTTATGTTGTGAATTAATGTCTATCTTTGCTATCAGCTAAACAATATTTTAAAAACTAGGACCAATATTAAAATATAATAAAATAAAATTCCATATTATGGAAATATTTTATTTAAAACAAGAGAGAACGCTATAGTCGGGTTGGTGTCCCGACTATCTAATACCCGTCACTCAGCTAAAGGGAGTGCGAACGCTGTACTCGGGTTGGTGTCCCGACTATCTATTGGGGCTAAAGGGAGTGCGAGGGAGATAGATATATAAACAATTTTGATTGCGTATAACTTTTTAATGAATGGTCCGATTTGAAAAATGTCTTCTACATTTCGATAGGTATTAATAAACACTATAAAATGGCGTTTATATATTTTTAAAATCTTAAAAGATGTGGCCTCCAGACACATTTGAAAATCGTTTATGGCGATTGTGGGCGTTAGGGGGGCGTGGCACCTCGATGAAACAAACTTGCGCTGCGTAGGAAGCCCAAGAATATGTGTGTGAAATCTCAACCTTCTAGCTTTTATAGTTTCCGAGATCTCAGCGTTCATACAGACAGACGGACAGACGGACAGACGGACAGACAGACAGACAGACGGACAGACGGACAGACGGACATGGCTAGATCGACTCGGCTAGTGATCCTGATCAAGAATATATATACTTTATAGGGTCGGAAACGTTTCCTTCTAGCTGTTACATACTTTTGCACGAATACAATATACCCTTTTACTCTACGAGTAACGGGTATAAAAAGAGTCATTTTATTTTAAAATTTTCCTTATAATAATAATAACCACAGTTTGCTACACAGTAGTTTATTTTCCAATAACAACTCTAATCGGTAAGTAAATAGGTTGTTACTTATGCATTTTTTAGGTGTTAATGTAAAGAAAAACGGTATATGATGGATGGATCTGGCAAAAACGGAAATCATCCCCTTAAAATGTCAGATGCGCAGAGCACCCAAAAAAATGTTATGTCATTTATTTGCAGGGTAGAGAGAGCGCAGAATCTTTATAGTTCGTTCTATAAATACTTAGTTATAATAAAATCTGTTAATAAAAATATTAATATAAATTAAACAAACTTAATTTTTTCCATAAAACTATTCATTACAGGGTTGATCTTCAATAAAAATCAAACGCGATACTCCACAATAAATTCATTAATTTATAGGGTATCTCTTAGTCGAGAGACTCTGGCTTTCGTACAACTTTGTGGGCATACACGTAAACATATTGTGTGTTAGAATGGAGCCGTTTGAACGTCAGCTTATGCGAGTTGCCAATTCATGCGTGTGCATTGAGAGGCATGCTTGGGTAATCAGTCAAATTATAATTTTGATTATCCCCGGCAACGTCGAAAGGTCACGAAGTCCCTGTCCAACCGAGCATAATCAGTCCTGTCCCGACAACTACAGGACCCATCGAACAATGGCTTTGTAAAACCACACTGACACGAAGTGGGAATCCTAACTTTGAGTGTCTCGACTATTAAGTTCCTTGTACTCCCTTTTTTTGCCTGACCCTTATAGGCGTAATAAAAAGTACCCTTAAGTTTTATTTAATGCCAATCAAATAGCACCTAAACATAAAAGCCTGGCCATAACTAAATCCTCCCCCCGTTTGAGTAACCAAACTGTTAGGAATCTAATAAAGAAGAGTATTTCACACCAAAATATTTCCTTGCGTAATAAAGGCGAATATCGTCGCCAGGTTTTCCATGGAATTACATTACTTATAACCCGACGTCTTGACAATTAATTAAGTCTCGGGATTAACGAACGCATGTCATAAATAATGACGAATCCAGGCATTCGTTAATATAAATGTAATGAAGCTGTTCCTCCAAGGGTTACTTGGTTCATTTTGGGCCGGGGAAAAGCGACGGTTTCGGAAGAAGAAAAATGCTGACAGTAAATATTTTGACTCCAAATGCGTTTCCCTGCCCGGGAAGGCAAACAAAATAAGACAAACAGACTCGTTTTCATTCTCATTCTCATTCTCGGACTGGACCTGGACTCCTTCATTCGATTCGATTCGAATCGACGAGTTTCATCCCTCGAACGGTGATGGTCCTAATGATACCACTTCGAATAACATCATGGCCAGATTAGGGGTTTCCGTTCCCAAAGCGAGTAGACAATGCTCGAAATTAAATGACAGCGAAAAGGTCATCCCATTCAATCGAATCTGGCCGGGCAGCTTGGTATTTATTTATTATGATAGTGCGAATGGAGGAACTGATGGCCAGGCTGATGGAGATGTGGCACTGAAGCGGGAAATGGGTTCAATACGATACGATGCCAATCTTGGAGTCGGACAATATGCCAAAGTGATAAATGGCCCGGGCATTGTGTGGGTATCCCCGGGTATCCAGTTTGCAAGGACACTACACCACCAGTATCCTGCTGACTGCCTTGTGCCTTCTGCCTTCTGCCTGCTGCCCTCGGCCCATTGTCGCAGAGGATATTGTGGCGATTTGGACAGGAAAAGCAGAATTTAGTGCTGGACCACAGTGCTGGCCGCCAATCAGGACAGGATGTGCTCCTCAGCCGGCCACGGGTGGTCCATCACGGCCAGTTCCTGGCGACAAATGACAAATGTATTTATTTTCCTCTCCTCTCGGTCTATAAGAACATGAATTAAAAACTCCATAGCGTGTCGCCTGCAAACATTTCATTATGTTTGTTTTGGGCATTTATGAACTAGGGTTTATTTACTAAAACAAATGGCAGGCCACAGAATGACCGTGAAATTTTATTAGCCGCTAATAAAGGACAACACTTTGGTGGTTAATCCAGATGACCTATCTTAATATACGTATTATCTAAAAAATGTTACGGTATCATTAAGACTGCAAATGCGCAGATTTTCAATGCGAAGGGTTATAAGTTTGATTGATGGGGTTTGAAAAATATATCACTAACCAGTTTTTATGCTGGTAGTCATCGAAAATGTTAAGTCTGAATGATTTCAGATTTAATATGCCTAAAATATGAAAAATTGTTTCTTATTATTGATAATAACAACAAAGTCTTCAAGAATTTTAATATTTCAAGAGGGGTTATTAACCAAAACAATTGAAAACATTGTAATTGAAATTCAATTAGCCATGATACCTTTAGTTTCAGTTTTAATATGTAGAGACTTAAACATCTCAAAAATATTATGTGTGTGGAAAATAAAGGGGATTATTCACCAAATCAAATGGAAAGCCACAGCCTAGACCATGAAATTCAATTAGCCACTAATAAGGGTCTCCACATTAGTGGTCAAGCTGATGACCAACCGTAAGAGATGAATACATATTTCTCTGCCACGCCTCACGAAATTTCGAAACGGGTAACGACTTTATTAACCCCCCATTAATGTCCATGAAAAGTGAAAATTCGGAAGGTGATTGAAGGGATCTGAGAAATATGTATGGCCTAACCCTTTCTTGGGGGTGGTTATTATTCAGACATATTAACATTGTACTTTTAAAACGTATTCGGCGCCTGTTGCCAGTGAGTGGAGGCTATAAATTTAGAACAGCCGGCGACATTTTAAAACGAATTTTAAAGTTTTATTGCACAAAACGCGACGAGTGCTTGTGACGTGGGTGGGCCATTTAACCCTTAAAATATATTTCTCTGACACATTATTAAAACATAAAGAGCGTCAATAATCATTACAGTTTTAAGCCATTTATTTCTGGGCCTCCAGTTGCGGGCCCTTTCGCTTGTCGACATTGTTCGTTTGCTGTTTCAGTCGCCGTTTTCTGTTTTTCAGTCGACGACACGACAATGTTTGGATGTTTGCTGTTTGGCTGTTTGGCTGCTTGCCTGTTTGAATGTTTGAATGCTCGGCTGTTTGGAGCGCTTTTGAGGGGCGTGTTCCGTAGATTTCCCTGACGCAAGCAGCGGATGGCGGTTGTCTGAACATTTTACACAATGTAGCAGATTGTTTCGCTTCGACATTTCCCCGAAAGCGTGGCTACAACGATTCAAACAATCCTTTACACATCTGCACAAGTGTATGCGTTTATTGTGCTGTGCACTGTAAGTAAAAAAAATTTTAATTAAAAAATGTAAAAAAGGCATTTAGAAATTGTTTAACTTAAAATTATAGAAAGATCTATTTTTTTCCTTATAATTATTAACTAAAATTTTATTTAAAAACCACAAATAATCATGAATGTATTTTAAGCATAATCTTATAAAAGTTCTTAGGTATTTTTATTGCCAATTTTTCATTTCGATCTTTTAATTAAATTTTAAAGCTAAATATAAAAATTAATTGAATTAATTTTAAAGCTAAATATGATATTTATTAAAACTAAAATGTTGTACTGTCTTCTATAAATACCCAATTAAGTTTTTAAACGAACTGTTATCTTTTGAACTAGAAAATTAATACAAATCTAAAAAAACACCACTTTAAAATTAAATAAAAGACAAGACAATTACAAGCTTATTTTGTTTAGTAATTTCACCCCCAGAAATGCACATATTTTCTCTCCGTGCTTGCCTATGTGAGTTGCCAGTTCGTTTTCAAATCATAGAGGCAGCATAACGGTGGGGTTAAGAAGCTGCCGACACCCAACCACTGTTTTGGTAATCAATGTAGAACAGTGTTAAAAGTTTACAGCACGCCGGAGAAAGGGGGATAAAATTGATTGTGACAGCAGCACGTGCTACAAATGGGCCTGGCCCAGCATAATCAAAGTAATCATAAGTGCCTTCGCACTTTCTCGAGAACTGAAAGACCATACATATACAATATATAGTGAGGCGATGGGGTTGTGTGAACCCATTCACACAATGCGCATTATTGATCATCATCCCGTGTACACTTTACTTTCGAATTCTGGCCATGTTCTGCCGCGTTTACCGCACTTTAACACCTAACCTCATCACAAATTCAATTCTTGGGGCGTAATTCCTGCAGGAAGCAATAATATTACCGCTGTAAGACGTCCATATTTTATTCCACCTGATAGCATTATTATGCGCCCAAAATTGAGGTATTCCGAAACAGTATGAAAAATATAAATAATTTGAGAGGGGAGAGTCCGTGGCGCGTTTGCAAAAATGCTTGGGAAAAATGTGTTCCGAGAAAATGTACCGGAATTCGGTGTAAAGCAGCAGAAAGCAGCCGAAATCCGCTGGTCAGCACTCTTGCAGCGTGGATTACTCGGATTTCGGCGACAGCGAACGGGACCAGGGCCCCAGACTGGAAACCAGACACGTCCTAGCCCATCCAGGTGAGCGGTAAGCGGTACAGGTGAGCGGTACGGGGAGCGCTGAGCAACGACAACAGCGGTGTTGACATTACGCTATCAATTTGAGTGCTCAGCGAAAACGTTTGCCGCATGTTATTTTTTTCTTTTCTGGACAGCCGTGATTTGTGTTTCTTACACCGGTCAAAGTATTTTCTGATCATGCTGAGGTGGTTTTTTGAATCAAAATATAGTTATTTTTATCCTCATAAGTCGGCTGAATTTGTATGGGATATTAATCACCTAAAGGAAAATTTTCAAAAAATATAATAAATGCCTTTTACATGTAGTTTTTTTAGGAATACGAGAGAATTGCTTACTTAATATAAATTTTTTTTATTTCATGAAGATTTCAGAGCTACAAAACTAAGCTATTGCTATTTTACCCATCCAAGAAGTGATTCCTTAAATATAAGCAAAGAAGTGGCTACAAAATACAAAATCAAACGAGCGGATGCTCTAAGAACAAAATAAAATCATTTTTCTTTATTAAAGAGACAATCCAAGATTTTCAAGGCAAGATAAATATTCTTAATGATCTGTGTGTTTTTCCCCAACAAGCATTAACAAGCCATTCTGTCAGATGCTCATATTTATACCAATTCATTTAGAGGAACCCGTTTATAATTTAAAACAATGGAATTCATATACATTTGTACAAGTTGTACTTTGGTGGAAGACAATAAATATTCTCATACGTTCGACTTTGGATGTTTCTACTCGTGTTTTATTGTTCATATTTTGCTCGTTTTTTGGTTTTTGTTTGTTTGTTTGCTTTCTGTCCCGCCAGCGACATCGTTATTATGAGAGTACGAGGAGGCTTATGAGGACCGGGGACCGAAAGTAACATAAATTAATAAATCTTAAGTGAATGGGCAGAACAGTATCGGGAAATGTGGAGCGCGGACCGTCAAAAATTACTCCCGGACAGGCAGTGATGGGCAATCGGTGGACAAAAGTCGGGATCGGGATCGGGATGTTTGCTCTTTGGACAGGCGGACAGGACAGGACGCGGTAATCTAGTTCTTTGACAAGGGACATGGGCACAGGTCCAAGCATCACAGCCCGATCCGCAGACAGTCCCTGTCCCTGGACCAAGGATTCCACGCTCGAAAGCGATCAATTAGTGCGCCTGACTTGACATCATTTCAAATGTAAAGCACGTACCGCCTGTGTGTTCCGAGACATCCCAACATCCCGACGTTCATATTTCTGGGACTCCTTGGTCGTCGCGCAATATGAATTCATCATAATTCGCAATCGTAAAAACAACTGGTTTTTCTGGCGATCAACATTTTTGGCCTTCATAAATATAAAGTCATCAAATATATGACAGTTTGATGTTCATTTCGATGCGGTAAATGTTTTGGCGACAAAAGACATGATTCTGAAATTATTAATGGTTATATACTCGTCCAACTACCGATGGACCAAAACGGAACGAGATATTTATAAGGCCAAATAAACTAAAGACTAAAGACTGTGTGCGCATAATAATAATTAAAAAGCTTGAGTTTCAGACAATTGGATCTGCGGTACTCCCGCCCTGAAATGATGGGCGGATTGAGTTACAAAATATTTGATTATCTCTTTGTGGAAGCATTTCGGGCTGCAATATATATAGTGCCGAGCTTGTTTAAACATTTTAATTATACGCCTAATTTATGTGGAATAAATTAGTGGTCTGCGGGCTCTCCTGTTCACAACTTCCAACTGTGCCTCTCGACTCCAATCCAATCGACTTGAGTCGACTCGACACAGGTCTTTAACACAGGGACGCTCGGTTTTTACGGCCCAGTCATCGTCATCTAATGGGCGCCCCTTGTGTTCCAGTGCGCTCAATAATTTTCCCCAATTCCAGCTGTCAGTCGAGGTGTCAAATCGCAGCTACTCATGCTGTGCGCTGCTCACAGACTCGCTCGTCCCGCCCCTCGGGTAATTTAAATTAAGCATCTGACGCACACCTCTGCGGATCCCCCGAATCCCGATCCCTAAGATACCCATGCCCATACCATGCCCCCAGAAAACGGCGATCCGACAACGACAATGCGATGATATGGGTATGCATCCACTTAGCGAGGCCAGAGGATAGAGGATGCCTTCTGGTGATACTGATTAAGATCATCCACATCAACAGAACCATCGTGTTCATGTGGCGCGATCACGCTGACAACAGCTCAAATCCCCATGGGGAACTTGTAGCCGCATGTACCACTTATTTGAGCATAAAACAATTTGCTATCCCAACTATCGCGTCCATGTGCCCGAGAGTGTTCATCCGAACATGGCCTAATCAAACGTGCTGGCCACAAAAAGGTGTCTTTCAATTTGGTTTAAGTGTAAACGAATCAGTCGTCGTTTGTAATTTAAAGTACAATAATAGCCAACTTTGAAGTGAATTAACTTTAAAAGGTATGTTCATTTTAAGCATATTTCCTTTTTATTTCCAAACATAAATGAAAATTTGTTTTAAAAGTATTTCAAAATAAAAAATACTATAGTAATATTTCACTAATGTTTGTATAGTACAAATCCTTTCTTAGTTCACTAATCTCAATAAATAAATAAAAATGATATATTAAAAATTTAAAAAAAATGTCTCAATGTTATATGTTGGACATGGGTAAACAAAACTTACATATCTTATAAGCTATGATAATTATCAATCTCTATAAAATTCGAATTTAGAAATGCTTTAGCAACCAAAGTGTAAAGCTAACCAGACAAAGGTGGGCTTCATAGGGTCACGATGGGCTGTCACCGCAGTGGATTCAAATTTAATTGGAATGAACCGATCTCGATGGTGGTGCTCGATAATTTACAACTTTTCAATTTGAACATTCGGCCGAGCATTATACACAACAATGATTGGTTGCCGCTTAATTTTTCGCATTGGCCGGAGGAGCAGCACTCCAGGCAGTGGAGACAAGCTGACGCAATCACGACATGCAATAAGGAACATCCGAATTGTGGTATCTGCGACAGCGATCTCGGTTGCCATTGAAATGTGGCAGTCGTTGAATGAACCAGGACTCCTTGCTAGCACCACTGAACAGTTTGAGTTCGAGTTGGAGTTGGAGAACGAGTACGAGTACCATCAGCACCACAATCGCAATCACCGTCCCGTCACAGCCCGAACCACCAGGCACTCCACCCACATGCGAGTAAACAAGAGCTCATGTTGTTCAGGCGATCAGGCGATCGACTCCTTGCCCCGCAACTCCCCCGAAAATGGTCACTGAATCCCAGTTACACTTCTCCCGTGGAGGCGGTACTGTGGGAGCTGTTTGTCAATTTACCAACAAAATGCAGTAAGAAAAATTATTAAAATTAAAGGGTGAAGAAAATAAATTTGGAATTTCAAAACGATATTAATAGAACATGTACATATAATATGTATTGTTTTAGATCCCATTTTTTATTTACTAGACCAAAAAAAAACTTGTTATGAAACGATGATCAATTTGATATGCTCGAAATGTAAACAACATGTTCTAAGTAGGCCAGTTCGAATTTTGATTGTGTCTTTCTTCCTCCCACTCATAGACAGAATTAGTTATTCTCGCTCCCACTTACGTAGTTTAAGTCGCCATATTGCTTATTGCTCTCTTTTTCGAAGTCAGTGAGTCTCCTAGAGAGAGAAATTGGTATTTCATGGTGAAAACGATATGCGTATAAATACCAGAAATTTACCATGAGCATATCGAGTTGACCCCGACTTGATTTTATTCGTGTGTACTACTATATTTTAATATTTGCTTTACCAATACGTAAAGTAACATTTTTCAAAGGGATTTACAAATTTATTTTTATTAAAAATAAAGATCAGACAAAAAAAATTAATTTAAAGACTTTTGAAAATTATCTATTTTATTAAATCTTCAGGTACTGATTTAACCAGTGCCCTTATTTTATTTTTCGGGTTCATCCTACAGCTTACCCCTTATTCGAATGATATTCCATTCCCCAATATTGCTGAATTTGCGCGTATAGAACGCACTCTAGTACAGATGTGTGAACGTATCTGAGGTAAATGAGAGCGGGCTTGCATATGTCAGGAAACGCTTTGATCTCTTAATTTTCTGCAAAAATACTGTTTAAATCAAAGGGAGGCCGCTGAAGTGTTGGGATATGGCCACGTGTCATAATATTTGTGACAGCATTAACGAAATAATTGTTGAAAGAGTGCAATATAATTACCATACCGCAGAAGGTGACATACTCGTTCCCCCCATGTAAAACAAATGGGATTTCCTGATAAAAACTACTTTGTAGTTATGCGCTTACGAAGGAATAAATCATCTCACCACGCCAAGCTAATTGTTTTCCTGACCTAAAATTAGTTATTCGTACAGTTTGGTTGGCTAATTTATTTATCACTCTGCTTTTCGACACAGGAACCGAAGTGCGGTCCAAAACATACACATCCACGTTTGATGAAGATGTTGGCAAATTTAATTTCGAAAAACAATGAACTGTCTTTGGCTGAGAGACCTGGACCTGGACATGTTTTTGAGTCGCAGTTCCACATGGTTAAATACGGAAATGTGGGTTTTACTTCTTCGCGAAAGCTGCACATCACCTATCGACTGGAAAAAGCCCGAACAGCCGTCTGCTGCACTCTGTCTTAGTCCCATCATTGTTTTAGCTTTGCAGTGTGATCGTTGTCTGCATAATAACATGTTATTATCATTTTATTTGTTTGCCAGCTCAGGTCTTTCTGGGATCGAGCCGAGAATCTCCGGCCAGATATCATGGTAGTACGCAAAGGCAAAAAGGCAATGTGCTAAATGCTCGAAACACATGTTCTTATGTTAAGTGTGTCTGCTGAAATTAGCATAATTGTGGATTTCGGCCAGGTTTGGAAAATATCATGGTTTTAGGTGAGACCTACAAGACACCTATAATTTTGCTCACAAGTTCTGCAAATAATATTTATAAACTGCAGTTTCTCCATCACAGCATTATAATTACTTTCAGGTACTTTATCAAGATATTTTGTATACTATTTAAATAAATCAACATTCCTTGCCCCGTACTATCGTAATTTCCATGACCAGTGTAAGCTTAAACAAATTTAGGTAAACAATAGAAAACACGCTTAAGCTGGCAAAGCATAAAGGCCGTGACTTTTCGAATGTCGACAGTTTCTCAATAAAACGTGGGTATATATAGTCTGTAGACCCTGTAAACCGATTAGAGATGCGGGGTCCAAATGGAGACACTACCAATAACATTGGAATTTCCCTAAGCTGGCTGAGAATAAACAATTTGTTGGGAAGAAAGTTTTCTGTTTTGTAATGGAAATTATGCTCACCGCTCTACAATAATTAAATCATTCCGCCTCTGAAACTATAAGAAGATACACGATTGATTTAAGCTGACAACCGAAATCCGTTCCAATTTCCAATGACGATTGAGTTTTAACGGCGCTGACAATACGGATTGGATACTTTTGAGTAAGGCTTTTGTCCGATGCCATAATGCAACAAAGAGCCGTACCCGTGAATTAATAATCTACTCCATAAAAACCGATGTCAGCTTAAAATTCGGGCACCGCCTTTGTGTGCTACTGGTTTTTCCTATTCAATAGCCCAGATTACGCTACTCGTATTGAGTCGGATCCATAAAAACGGCCTTCACGGGAGCCAAAAGGCATTTCGACGGCAAGCCAAACAGGAATGCAGTGTTCATAAATGGGCTTGATTCATATTTGTTTAACAACTAAATTAATATGTTGTGAATGCCTTGGGAACAGGTCGTTTGTTAGGGGGCTGATCCAATATTCGAATTTCAGTTGGAGGAGTAGGAAATGTTTATAGAAAATTCGATTCGAAAAATTACTTAGTTCGTAAAAAGAACACAATCCAAAATTTATATAGGCATATTGATTTTCCAATTGAACTCATAAAAGGTATGGCAAAAAGTTAAACATATTTCATCCCTTTATGATATCAAAAGGATACCACATCTCTAAGAGCTCCAATCTCACTTATCCACGGGCGAGCAAATCGAGCTACGATAGTCGATAATGGAAGACCATAAATAACTTGTAGGGTTTATTAACCCCTGGCTCACTCCAGTCACTCCAGTCCGTATACCGCCTTTTGTTAACTCCATTCATAAGTTTTCTGCTCACTTTGCTCTTGTTCTGTTTATGTCGGCGAATGCGTTTCCGGTCAGCGACACAGGAAAACACGTTTATAGCAAAATATTGTTTTTGTCTTCGGTTTATCGTACACCATCGCAGGCCCTTAAATCACCACATGTGACTGTCTATGATTAACCAATAAAAATAAGACTGTATTATGCATATGCGAAAGGAAATGAAACGAACCGTCGGTTCTCGTTTGTGTTCCAATTTATTAACACCTCTTTGTTCTTGTATTTTATATTTTTCGATTGATTGTTATAGCTGTTGTTTGCACTTTTTTAATTCTATTTTTTTGTTGGGCTCACAGGTATTTTCTTTCACTTATGGCTATTGTGGGGATTGTTCGCAAATACAAACCTCATCAAAAGTATTTTTTAGTGGAAACTTCAAATTTTTGTTTAGGTTTGATTATTTTCATTACGGATTTATTTGATATTGAAAAAAGAAACTGAAAAGCACTGGTAAGCTGTCCCATTAAACTCAGTCTAGACATATTTAAAAGAAAAGTAGGATTGTAAAAGTTTTGACTGGAAAAAAATCTGCAAATTCGGAAAACATAATTTTTATATAAACTATGTTTTTACTTTTGATTACATCCTTAGAAACTTCTCTCACCCACTGCATAAATATTTCCAAACCAATAAATAAATGACCATTTTGTTTATTTATACCAATAATTGTGGCTTTTGTTTAATGTGTCTCATTATCGTTCTTTTATTATAAGTATATACAGTTTTACTAATTTACACTACGCTTAGGGCGCTACAATTACGCGAGCTTACATACTTACAACTTGTGCATAAAGTACAGCAATACATGGATCTCTAGTTTAGGAAATAATTACACACGTAGAAAATTATGGTACATACGAAGTAAAATAAATTATATTTATAAACGACAGGAACAAATTGGTAACTTAAGACGATAAAAACAATAACAGCTAAATCAATGATTGCTCGTGTACATTTGGCTTGGGTTTGGGCTCGGTTCGGTTGGTTGGGAAAGTGGGAAAGTGGGAAATGGAAGTGGAAAGGGAAAGGGGATGGGGGTTACAATCGGGGTTTTCAGCAGACTTGGGTTGATATGTTTCGGGTCCTCCCGCGGGGCCTTTAAAACTAAAAACGATATAATTGAAATCTACTGAGGTGAAAGAAGTGGACCTAGCTGCCAGGAATTGTGCTCCTACAATTTAGTGGGTGTTTCGGATCTGCCTTCTCTCGGTTATATGTTAGTGGTCGGGTATGTGTATGTATTCATTGATGTCGCCCTGCTATATATCTTCCAATTTACATCCTATAAGCTCTGATTGCATAAGTTGTATGTAATTAAATTAACGTATCTTCAAATGGTTTTTGGATTATCTTCTCCACAAAATTGCACAACGTCTGGGGCAGCGGTTCGGTTTCTTTTTGTTTTTTTGTTGAATTTTATTGGTTTTATTTCTTGAAGGGCCCATGCCAAAAGAGGAACCGCTGCATTTCAGCTGGTTTTCTTTTCGTTTTCGTTCTTTTTGCTTGCTATTTGGTATAAGCGGCGTTAATCAAAATACCGAATAATCACATTGTAAATTATTGTCCGAAAGTGTAATTATACCTTTCAAGCCCGGGCCTCGAAATCGAAATCGGATATTTGGATACTCGGATTCGGAATCGAAACTGGGAGTGACTACGGCCGCAGGAGCGTTAGCTTCTGCTGCTCCCGGAAGGCGATCAGCGAGCGGAAGGCGGAAATGGGCGAGGCAACCGAGGGAGCCGATGCTAATGCCGATGCCGAGGGATCCGGATCCGGAGAAGCCGCCGATGGATGTCATGGCTTTGCACTCAGCGAGGTCACATTCACGCCGGGCGATATCTTTCCGGAGTGCGAACTGGATGACGAGGCGGTGGAGTTGCTGGATATTGGTCCCATCATGTGCTGGGCGGCCGACTGGCCGCTGCTCGTGGGTATGTGGACCACATCGCAGCCCATCGAGGAGGAGGAGCTGGAGGCGGAGGGCGAGGCGACGGGCGGCGGGGCCACCTGGTGGGCTCCACCACCACTTCCGCCCGAGGTCGTCAGGCTGAGCGGTGCAAAGTGGGGTCCGTTGGCCGCCCCCGAGACCGCCGCCTTCCACAGCAGCGGATTCATGCCCAGTGGCCCGTTGTGGGCCGCCAGGCTGGCTCCGAAGCTGCGCTGATGCTCGAGGAACTCCTGCGTGGGTGCACTCAGGTGCGCCGCAGCTGGTCCGTAGAATCCTCGGTACAAATCGGGTCGGACGTAGGGCGAATAGTTGGGAATCCTGGCCGCCAGGGGCGATAGAATCTTGCCGGGCGAGGGCTGCTGGCCCGGGTGGCCGTAGAAGCCGGGATGCGCGGGCGGCAGCTCGGGCAGGTGATTGTCCTTGGGCCCGGAGCTCGAATCCTTGCTCGAGTCCTTGGAGGCCATGTCGGCCAGCGACCAGATCCTCGGCTTCGCCGTTCCGCCCACCGCGGTCTGCAGCGAGTTCTGCTGCGCCTGCTGGTGCTGCTGCAGCAGCTGCTGCTGGTGGTGGTGGTAGGCGGCAATGTCCGGTGGCGATCCCGCCGGCGGCCGGAAGTGGTGGTGCAGGGCGGCGGGATGGAAGAGGGGGTGGGCGCCCGGCGGCATGCTGCCGGGGCGGTCGTAGAGGTCTGGCGATCCGTTCGGCGATCCAGGTCGCGATTCGGACCACTCGCTGTTGTTGCTCTCGCCGGGGCGGTCGGCCATCATGTCGGCCAGGCGACCGGAACGGTCCTTGTCGTCCGTGGAGCCCACGCCGGAGTCCTTGGCGTCTGCAAGGAGTCAAAGGAGATAATGATGTTAATAGAAGTTTTAAACAAATAGTTATGCCGTTGCCTACTTTAAAGGGCGTTTAGGTAGTCTATAAAACGTAACCCTAAAGTTGGTTAACATTTTTAAGATCATTATATAAGTAAATACATTTTTTCCATACAGACGTATGTAAAAGGAAACATTTTCTAGGAATTAAGTTTAACCTTTAAGTAATGTTTTAACCTTTTAAAAGCGTACATAAATTATTCAACAAAATTACACCGCGAATTCTTTAGAGTCAGTGGAACTGATATCACCATGACATTTGACATTTGTTGTGTAATTCATTATACTAGAAGAGATGAGAAAAATGTAAAATGTTATTATTGAGAATGGTTGCAAGGGAAATACATTTGTTGTACACTTTGTAATACTAGAAAGTCAAATTTTTAACATCCTCTTAAAATATATATTTTTGATCTACTATTTTGTACTTGTTAAATGTAATTTATTTTTGGTCAGATAGCTTAAGGTTTGTTGGTACTTTCGGCCCCTTGTTCTTCAGAGTTGTACCCTCAAATAGTTTACATAAAATACATATGTGATGTGAAGACTTCTCTTACCTAACAGGTCGTTGTCCTCCGTGTTCTTATCGTCGTCATCGTCAATATTAGCATCATCGTCGTCGACGCGATTCCTGGGCTCCCAGGTCATCTTGTTCTCCTTTTTCAGTCTTCTTCTCGCGTTGGCGAACCACGTGGACACCTGCGTCAGCGTCATCTTGGTGATAATGGCCAGCATTATTTTCTCGCCCTTGGTGGGATAGGGGTTCTTCTTGTGCTCATTCAGCCAGGCCTTCAGGGTGGAGGTGGTCTCGCGGGTGGCGTTCTTCCTCCTGGCCCCGTTCAAATCCATGCCGTAGCTAAAAAGAAAGAGGGAAAAGGCCAGGTTAGACGGGGTTTTCAACTCTGGTGCGGACATCATTTGTGCGATAAGGCGAGAGGGCACCCAACAACCATTCCCCGAATTGCCAGCAGGTGATTAAGGCCGGAATGGAATGCAGACCCAGCTGTTGCCAGGTCGTTTGGAGTTCTTTAAATATGCGCCGGGCCGAACAATTGTTGCAATTTGTTAAACTGGCCAACAGCGACGGTGGGCGGGCGGCTTTGTTCTGCGTTAAATTTGTTCATCATAAACGCATTTGCATGGGCCCGAACATTTATGCCCGTGCAGTTTGCGGTCTGACACATTGCTCCCCATCCCACTGTGCCATCGATGGTCGATGGTCGAATGTAGCCGCATGCCTCGAGAACGACAACTGTCCTTTATCGCTTTTTGTGGGCAGTTAACATGAACGTTTTTAGTATATTGGTATATATACCTTGCGAGACCGAGCGTATATACATATATGCCAGAATGCCTAACTACACTGGGGGATAAAAATAATCTAAACTTTCAGTTATGGCGTTATAATTCCCAACTTGTTTTTCAGAAAGTTTAGAGGAGTGCATTTTGGGCTTCTATTTCATTACAAAGTGGGTTACTGGATTAGAGGATTAGTGTACTGCTAATCCGAAAATATTTTGAATTTCCTAAATAATTTTGTACTTTTTTTCTCAGTGCGTGAAATGCAAAACACCGACGGGGGAGAGACATCGCCATCGCATACATGTGTAGCTGTCTCATTTGTAGTTCTCAGACAGCTGCCCGATCCGATCCCATCCCATCCGAATGGAGAGGAGAGGATGACAACGATGTCAACTGGATGCTATATGGGAACGACGCTGCGTCCGCTGCATTAATTAATTTAAGTTTGAATGCAAAGTGTCGCCGAGTGCGAAACACCTGCGCAGACAGGCACTCTGCCTTTGATCACCTGACAGCTGAATACATTTTTTTAATTTTCCTATCAGCGCTGTAAATGATTGGTGACGACAACAACGCCCCCAACGCTCCGTAATATCGTAATGCTGCTGCGAAAAAACACAAAAAAAAACACAAACAAAATTAAAGGTGGGGCCACGAGTATTCCTCCTGAATTTTGAATCGAATTCGCCAACTACCAGCACGTCACGGCGAAATAACTCAAAATTTATTTATGTCGAATATGGATGGGTGTATGGTGAATGGTATATGGTCGATAGACAACAACGCATCGATATCGACATCAACAGTAGCTGCATGAGTCAACTATCAAATTTTGTTATGAGTGTCAATTACAGGGGAAACAATGGGCCCAGCGTTGTACCTGTCCGATCGTGAGGTGACGTGACGGGATGTTGTCGATTGTTTAACCGGCAATTGTGTTTGGAAATTTATGTCACTTTGCTTTGGCCACTGCAGTGTGTTTGTGGTTTTCTGATTTCGGTTTTGGTATTGGTATTGGTTTTGGAGGAAGCAGCCCGCCGACGTGCAAACGATCAATTACAAGCGAATAAATTGCCTGTTCGGGGCGGGAGAGGAGTAATGGTAATGGAAATGGGAATTCGAAATCCGAATGCCTGCACTGCGCCTGCGTGCCAATATGCCAGACTTTTACTATTCGAACGCACTTTTCCGAGCCGGCATTTAAATGCACCTGCACGCACCTGCAGCACCTCAATATCCCCAGCCCAATCCCAATCCCAATCCCACTCACGTTCCGATCGACGCCTTTCAGCGGACCACCATCGGGGTTTATCGATTGGGAATGGGTATTGGAATAAGAATGGGGGAAGTATCTGTCGTACTCGCACTTTCTGCCAAACTATGACTAATCCTCACCTGTTGAACGGATAACCGGCGAAGGCCGCGTCGTACGGGTGATACATCGAGGGATATGGCCAGGGCGATGCTCCGGCCACCAGGTTCTCCTTCAGATCGATGCCAGCCTGAAAATAAAACAGAACACAGATAACGCACACATTAGTTTTTTTGTTGTTTTTCTTAATTTTAGACTAATTTGGTAGACGAATTTTCTGATTTTAGCTTGAACCCGAGAGCAATGGGCCCAGACCTTGAACCAAAATTATTAAGAATCATGTTTAACAAATCATTAAGACATCTTCGAGTTTATTTTTGAGTCAATGGATGGCTTGTTATGTGTCTGCGTTATCAGCAAAGACAGAGAGAACAGCACAGTGAGTGTGTTTAATGAGAAAAGTTATAATTCATCACTTTTCAAATAATTTAATTAAGTGCTTTAGAAATTTGTACATTTCCATTTAAATACTTAATACTTTTTCCATAGAAAGTTTTAGTATATTGTTTTAATAATTTCTCCATGAGAAACAACATTTTAGTGTCACTGTGCAGCACAGTGAGGTGATAAGCCCGAAACAATCTGAACAGCATCAGGCGAGCATGTGGGCATGTCGTGACTCTGGCAGTGACTTTAGGAGCAAATAGCTCGCGTTTGCACTGCGTTTGGAGTTGTCGGAGATTGCCTCCTTAATCGCGCCACTGGTACATGCACATTTCGCCATTAGACACTCGATCCGAATCGGAATCGGAATCACACAGAGAAAACATTTAGGAACACAGACTTTGGCACTGATAGGCGTGGGACAGGCGTGTAATATAGAGCGCTGATTAAGTTTAACACGACAATTATCTCTAGGCGTCTTGTCTCAACTCGCTGCGACATTTGCCAGCTGTTAAGGCGATAATGGCGGAGTGACAGAGGCAGCTGCTGTGGAGCACCCAAATATATACTATATACCACTTATGGCTGCGAATCGGACGCATATTCGTCACTGGATGGGATTCGGAAAGCCGCCGCCGCAGTTATGACAGGCATGTTGCAAATAGTCGCCAGCCGAAAAACAGCGGGGGTACGAAAACAAGATGCGAAATCAATGAGAACGAGCCCGATACCGATCTACATGGCACCGCAGGACGAGAGTGCAGGATGCTCGATGCCCGATGCCCCGATCGGATGCAGGTCCCAAAATCTATTGTCTCGGTGTCGCGACGAGCGTCTGTCTGGCCAGATTGCCTGCCGGTAAAAGCGGAACTATTTTTATGTCGCCAACACGAAAATGTTGCTGTTGCACCGATGTTGCCGTTGCCGTTTGTTGCAACATCGCTATCGCCGACCATCGACCATCGACTCGGAGGAGGAGTAGGAGTGGAAGTTATTCCCGGGGTCTGGGTCTGGGATCTGGCCAAAAGGTTTCGGGACTGGCTGCCCAGCATGTGGTAAGTGCGAGTACAGCGGCGATAGACTGATAAACAGCAAAAGCAACAGCCACAGATCTCGAGGGGCAGGCCAACTCCAGGGCCAAGGCCCTTTGACAGGTCCGACACTCGGAGAAATAATAATCACATCTCTAATGTTAAGTAATTTAGTAAATGTTCGAACTACTTGTGGAAAATGCCTTTTAAGGGATGCCTTCATTTCGCATGCTAAGACATTGTTTAATATTTAGCGATAAGTAAATTGTATGCAGTTGATCAAACATTACAGTTATTTGTGAGAAATAGAAAGGCCCTTTAGCTCCAACTATAAAAATGATGTCCTTTTACTTCTTCCATTTAAAGCTTTCGTTCTAATCGATAGTCCCACATATCGTTACAATCCAGCCAGTGTCTACACTGTTTTCGAATACGATGATAACTAAGTATACCATGAATATTTAAAAGATATTAACAGATATAATTAGTTCTTCCGGGGTAAAAACTCTTCTAAACAATTTAGTTTGGAATTTAAACGTATATAAGTTTTTATCAATTTTGCATATATATATATTTTTTTAGTATAAAAGTTTATATTATTTTCCGAGTGGAAGAGAGAGACTCTGACTCCTTGCCATTGCAGAAGTCAGTTAGCCGAACATGGACAGCGTTTTCGGGACAGACTATATTAAATTACACGGGCTGCTCCTATTTCTCAATGGAAGCTCGTTGCGAGACCGAGACAGGGAACCGGTTTACGTTTTACAACCTTTACAATAATCACGCCCGGCTATCACGGGAATTGTGGGTCTGGATACCCGAAAGTCGGGGATGGCGATGGAATGAGGATGGCATGGGATCCCGATCCCGATCCCGAATTCGTATCCGAATCTGTGTCGTGCGTGTTTGGCAGCGAGTGCGTGTAGGCCATGTCGATGCGGGCAAAGCGCATATAATAAATTGTTGCCGCTTGGCTACCAGCTAAAGTATCTCCGAGGAGCAACAGTAGCTACCGAGCTATAAGCTCTCTAGTGAAAACGCACCCGTGCCGGGATTTTTGCGCTGGCGGTGGTTAATATTAACAACATTCGACATGTTTGCGTTTGCGTTTATTATTACCAATACTGCGATGGAGCAGCAGCAGCAGCAACAGTTGCAGCAGCAACATCTGCAGCAGCAACATCTGCAGCAGCAACATCCACAGCCACCGCACAGATGCAACTCGTTTTCGAGTTAAATATTGCATTACCACTGGCGACGACAACTGCAATTGTAAAAGCGCTGTAGCGCAGATCGCATATTGCCGATAGCTTGTTCTTCCGCAACAATGTTTATGCATTTGCCAAATGTTTGTAGTTTTGGCACTAGAGCTTGTTCCTACGGTTTGTAAAGTGTGTAGTTGGGCATTAAATGCCCCAATGTGACCACCATCAGCGAACTGGGAGAGATTTTAACCTTTGCCCGTTGGTTTCTTAAAATATTTCAGCAGCAATTGTGCGGATAGATTAGAAATATTATAGAAAAGTCTAAAGGGAAAGGGTAGTAATAAATCGAAATCCGATACCCCACAATGACTCGTAATCACCTCTTCTATTTCCCATTAATCATCTGCGTGAAGTCCAAGCTAATATTTGGTAAGGAAACAGTAGGCAAAAGTCCGAATATGAGTTGGACAAGCTCGAGAAACACTCAACCACCCCCCCCCCCACCGAAACCGAACGAACATGAATGAGTGACCACTGTTGGCCGCAAGACCTCAAGTGGTTAGATGTCTGATCCGCTGGATCTTAACAACCGGAGTGCGTCGTTTCACGCATCGGGAAGTGCGGTTTGCCGGCTCCCAGATCTCTGGTCCCATACAAACCATTCCATTCCTCTGTCTGCCGGGCAAATTAAATAATTCAAATTAAAATGGGACTTTGTCTTCATTACCAAGGAAATTCTGCGACTGTGTTCCCTTCACGCCAAACGTCAATGGATTATATGGTTCGGTTCGGTGGGGTTTGGACCAAGAGGGGTCCTGAGGGGCCTCCGGCTCCTGTGGTCTGTCGCTCTGATGCGCCACGATTTGAGCGATGCGCGTAATGACGGGTCGAGTTAATTAATTGCTGCTTCGATTTAAAAATAAACGCACGTTTGCCCGCCGCATTCCCGCCTGTACAGCGAAGAATGAATGGAATCGGAATCGGATTCGTATTCCGAATTGGAGTCGGAATCGAAATTGAAATTGAAATTGAAATTGACGACAGCGCGGAGTTTGAGTCGCGCCAAAGAATGCGTTCTGTCCTAGGAGAGCTAATCTACACTGGAAATATTTATACCCGTTACTCGTAGAGTAAAAGGGTATATTGTATTCGTGCAAAAGTATGTAACAGCTAGAAGGAAGCGTTTCCGACCCCATAAAGTATATATATTCTTGATCAGGATCACTAGCCGAGTCGATCTAGCCATGTCCGTCTGTCCGTCTGTCCGTCTGTCTGTCTGTCTGTCTGTCCGTCTGTCCGTATGAACGCTGAGATCTCGGAAACTATAAAAGCTAGAAGATTGGCATTTTGCATACAGATTCTAGGAGTTCCTACGCAGCGCAAGTTTGTTTCAAAAAGGTGCCACGCCCCCTCTAACGCCCACAATCGCTTATATACGATTTTAAAAATTTCAATATTTCGGAAAAGTAAAAATGCAGTTTTATTGTGTTTATCAATACCTATCGAAATGTAGAAGAAATTTTTCAAATCGGACCATTCGTTAAAAAGTTATGCGTGTTCAAAGTTTCTATCTCGATCTCCCTCGCACTCCCTTTACCTGAGTAACGGGTATCTGATTGTCGGGGCACCCGACTATAGCGTTCTCTCTTGTTTTAATTTTGAGTAGTCTACAGTCCAACAAGAGGGTTTACTGTTTTTGAAAAATAAATACTATATCTTTATTAATTTTAAAGAATATGGTGGCTTATCTTTTATCAAGAGATCCTGAATGTTTCCCATTATAAATCAAATTTTCTTTCTGTGTACCCTTGTTTTTTCCCCCTTTTTTAAACTGGAGCTCCCAACTCCCGATGACACTTTTTTTCACAACTCGCTTATAAAGTTGTACCACTGAGGTTGCTGTTGTTGGTGTTGGATGTTGCTTTTGTTGCTGGTCGTGTTGCCTGTTTGTTTGTACGTTGTTCGTATGCGTTGCCATGACTGCTAATTTGTTTGTTGTAGGCAGGGCGGCCATTCACACTCACACGGAGCACAAATACCAAGGCGCAGTGCTTCCTTTTTCCTGAAGCCACCCATATAAAAGTGCAAAATTTACTGTTAACGAACATTTTCAACTTTGCCAAAAAGCCAAACAACAACGGCAGCAACACAAAAACTTTCCACAACACTTACGGCAACAACAATGAGATTGGTGCGAGCAGTAAATGTATTTAGTACTTTGGCACACAACCTCCTGAAAGCTCCAACCCCACCCCCACCCGTCACCTTGCCATTAGAAAAGCAACCCCCAAAACAACACGACAACACTTCGACATTTTCAAAAGTTGACAAATCAGTGCATGTAGCCAAGGTTCCAAGGAGCAGAATGCTCCAGGATCGGGCGTTCGGAGTCGGGAGGCTGTCCGTATCTCGGGGTTGTTTTCTCTATAATGCCAGAGTGTGATATCTGGAGTGGGGCTGGAGTTCGGCTGGGTTCGGTGCCGAAAAAGAGAGAGGGTGGGTGGCCCGATTTGTAGTTGCTTTCTGCTACATTTTGCAGAATGTAGAAAACTTGCCGGGGGCAAAAGTTTTTGTAGCTCCCACAGGATATGAGCGTATACCGCACATTTGAGCCGGGCAGCCCTTTGTTGGAGTGAAAACCCAGTGCGACTATGTTGTCGAGTGTGAAATTTCATGCTTGCATTGTTGTCGTTGATGATGTTGCGGCACTTAAACTGGGGAAAAGTCAATATACCATTTTGGCTACTTGCCCGGCGTCAAGTGTCTAAAAACACCCATCCGCCCTGTTTTCGGGAGGCCTGTGTATTCGCATTCGAGTGGAAGAAGGCTCCAGGCTCTCTCTGTGCAAAATCCCTGCGTAGGGAAAGTTTAAGTGTAACTGGGGAGCCCACTCATTAGAATTTGAAAGTGACTGCACTTAAAATTGGCCAAAAAGAAAACATGCGGTTTTTGAACCTAACTTAATTTGTTTTCTTTTGGTTTTACATAAATAGGAGGTTTTAGATTATAAGATCTAAAATGGTTAAGATTTGAAATCACTTTTAGTGCTGCGTAAGAGTATGCAATAAAATAGGTTTTTTGATCTATTTAAGCAAAAATATTTCAGTTTTCATTTATTATTAAAGTAAATATTTAAGAAACATTTTATTTCTTTTTAATTGAACTAGAAAAACATGAAACAATTTTGTGATACTTAAAAAGAAAACACCCAATTGGTTCCATTAATTTCCAGTTTTCTGGGCCTCAAAAATACACAAAAGACCCATTTTAAATTAAGTCAGACATTCGGCAATTAACGAAATTAATTTCTTCGAGTGTCAGCGAGTGCAGGATGCAACATATGCGCCGGGGTCGAAGTCAATTTCGGACTTAAGGATAAACAGATAAACGGATGAATGGAGCGGAATGGAATGGGACGAGCGGAGGGCGGACAGCCTGACAGGCTGTCACTTGCGTGTTGACAAATTTATTAATAAGGTACGAGGCGGCATTGGCCGTCGACGCCCCCAAAAACACTAGATGAAGAACAGAGAACTGAGAACTGAGACCGGGAAAACGGAAAAGCGAAGGAGGGAAAAGGAAAACACCGGGCGCGGCCTGGGTTCGGCCTATTTGTTAGCGGGCGGCGCTCTTCAAATGTATCCAGCCATTTGAAATGACAGCGGTGCACCATCCTCCGGAGTCGTCATCGTCATCCACCTTCAAACCGGAGTCACATTCGGAGTTGGAGTTTTTTTTTTTTTTGGGAGCGGGATATATATTCCCGCGCTGCGGCAAACTGACAGCCGCTTGACAGCTCGTGTCAAAGTAATGAATCCACCGCATTGAGCAGACACTTTTACAACTAGGCTGCTTCTATATCTACATGTATATCTGTACGGCCATGCAAAGAGAAATCGCTCCAGTTTAGCGCCGGCGGCTGAAGTGACTAATTACGACCCCGGATGATTTATTTAGCAGATGCCACGACCCGACCTGCTGTGTCTTTTAAACGCTGTCATCAATACGGCCGTGTAAATCCTCGGTGATCTCAAGTGCCCCGGCCACATGACACTTCAATCACATCCTACTAAATTGCTGTGTCAGCGGGCGGATGGAATGTATATATATCTCGATCGGAGATTACTGATCGATGCTTTTCGTTGCGACTTTCATAATTTGTTCGCGGGGACAATGGCTAAATTTATACAGAGTGCCAGCTACCGGTTCTCTAATTTTATCACATTATTCCCTCGAAGTAAACCAGTTCAAATGCAAATTTCGTTTTGAATTTTTAATCGAGCATGTGTTTGATTAGGCGAAACACCAATGGTGGACAGCGATTGCACTTAAATCACTCGGCGGGCGATAATATTTAATCACACATTAGTGTTCACAGAGATCAGCAGAAATATTCGCTCCACCCGCCGAGTGTTTGGTGTTTAGTCACAGCAACTTCTTGTGCCGAGCCAGCTATATTCCTCCGATTCCGATTCTTATTCGCATTCGACTTCATCTCCACCAGTGAGTGGCATTCTGAATACTCAACGGGCCATTCATTAAACTCTCAGTTTCAATTTCACAGTCGTCAGCTCGTTTCGAGTTCTGCTTCTGTTTCTTTTTGCCCCCAGTGCCGTCAGCTTTTAAGACTTTTTTCTTTTTGGCTTGTAAGCAAATAAATTTATGTGTTCACTTTTGAATGCGACATTTTATCGGATCATATTTAATGGGCGCTGTTAGCGAAGGAGGCCTCGACAAAGGAGAACCGAAAGGCCCACCGATTCGGAGACAAATTTGAACATCGCATTTGAAGTGAATACCTGTGTCAGTTTGAAGACTTTAAGAATATAATCGATTTAAAAAGAAGTATCAATGAACCAAATAGTCTAGTATTTGTTCTATTTTTAGTAACCTTTCAAAGACAAATGGCACCACAACTTCAACAAGTACAAGGAATGCACATTAATCAATGGCCTTTTGCTGTAATTGTTTTGCCCCATTCAATTACATTCCGTTTAACAGTTTTACAGACAATTAAAAATGAGATACATCTCTCCCACTCTGCCCAAAATTTCCTCAAAATACATTGTGTTTAGTTCGATTGACTGGTAAATGCAGTTTCTCCGATTCCAACTAAATTTCCGAACGAAAACCCAAACCCAAACCAAAACCAAAACAACTGGGTGTCCAGTCCTTGGGCTCCGCATGTGGTCCCCGAGAACATTGTGTCCAAATAGAATTGTTGGCAAACAAAGGCAAATTACATGATGCTATTAGAAGCAATGCGAACAAAGGGCCGACGGCGAAGCGCCGGACATGTGGTGACCAAGACGTGCCACAGTCCATTGTCCATAAATTCGGACGGGTTCGGGATCGGGATCGGGATCGGAATCGGGATGCCCCGACTCAATTGCCAGATCGAGTTAAGCCAGCCATATTTCGCAACTCCAGTGCCACAGGCGAGACCTGCACAATGTGGCTTGAAATATCACCAGGGGGAACGAAAGGTCAGGCGTAGGCTTAGGCCCTAAGTACCGGGGACCCGTGGCCCCCAGGCCCCTGACAAATCGCTCCAAGCGAGGCTCTGCTGTAGGCCAGTCCGGCACAAGTTCGGAAGCATAGACGACGGGGTTCGGTACTCGGTGTACACGGTACACGATCAAATGACGACGCGACTTCAACTTCAACTTCGACGGTGGTCTCCCGCTCCTCGAGTCGACAAATTCACAAATTTATTGCGCCATTGTTCGGGGCATATGACTTATGAACAGGCTTTAGGCACAGCGAAAAAAAACCGAAAAACCGAAAATGCATTTGAGATCATTTTCAGAAAAATCTAAACATTATTGAAAGTTCTCCTTTAGAATTTCCAATAATCAATGCAGATTTTTAATTTAACGTCCATATTTTTACCAAATATTTTTACTACAGCACTGATTTCTTCCTTCTCTTCATTATCTTAAATTCATAAATTTCCAAAAACTATCGGTCGCAGCTTTTGCTCAGTGTAAGACCCACATACGTCTCCCAAAATTCCTTCAATTTTTCATGACTGAGTTCACTTACCGGATTGGCGTAGAACGGCGGCTGATCCGCCGCAATGCCGGAGAGGTAGGCGGACATGCCCTCCGGATAGACGCCGAGCGGCACTCCTCCGGCGGCGGCTAGTCGCTGGTAGTTGAGCATGTCGTACTGGCAGGAGCAGATCGTCTGGCCGCTCACCGGATCCGTGTAGATGGTGCGGCCGGTATCACAGCAGCGGTTGGGCGGATTGCCCCCTCCGGGCGCCGGGGCTCCTCCGGGGGCGGAGGAGTGCGGTCCCGGGGGCGGGCCTCCGACCAGCGAGAGGGCGGGCAGGCCGGCGGACGGACCGCACGGCGAGGTGGAGCGGGCGCCCGGCGGCACCGTTGAGGTCACCATGCCACTGTGGCCTGGCCCGGAGATTCCGGGCGCACTCAGCGGCTGGGCGGCGGGACAGGCGAGCGTGGGCAGCGTCGAGGGCGGACTCTGCGGAGCGTTGATTGGAGGCGTGTTGGGCGACGAGGTGGCAAGATGAGTTGAAACGGCATTCTGCGGAGTAAGTCAAATTGAATGGGAAAAATGGTTAGTAATTTTTTTTTTTGAGAATAAGCCTAAAAGTAAAACTAATATTTTTTATCACCTAATTTCCTGTCTCCCTCTCTCTTTATTTCTACATATTTGTTAATTTTTGAAGCAGGATGATGGTAACCTTTGCAAATAGAAAAAGGTTTTAACGAGAAATTATGATCATTGGAAAAATAAGTTTTATTTTATACCTAAGAAATATATTTTATAAACTCCAGAAAGTTAAGTTCGAATATTTTTTTAAAACAATAAAAAATATACTTAAACAAATTTAAATGAAATTTAATAAATATTAAACATTTTCGGATAGTTGGTATCAAAAATTAAGTGTATTTATTGAATTAATATCAAGGACTATTTAAGGAATAAATAAAAACCTTGCCCAAATGAAAATTAACGAGACTAATCTCAAACGATGTTCATCCACTAAGTTTCCCTTCTCAGATATTTATTTCATAAATTCGATTATTCGACTTTGGTCTTTTCCAATCCATTTCTCAAGTTTATGGCGGCCCATTAAAGCGCTGCTTCTGCGATGGATAAAAAGCCCCATAGACGGTATGAGTCTTTTGTGCCCTGCTACCAGCTGGCACTAAAACTTAATTAAAAACGTTGCCCCTTATCAGCGCGATAAGCGCTCGTCTCTTCAGTGGGTTGTGGGCTGTCCACGGGCCCTTCAGATCCCCACAGCCAGAACTCAGAACTGAGAACTCAGAGCAGGGATCCCGAACCGCTGTCTTCAGTCAATAAAACGAAACTTCACCCCAGCTCCGCTTTCCGGACCCAAACACCAAACCCCAGACCCCGGACGAACCCCTTTCCCCTGGCCGATCTTCAAAGTGGGGCCGCCATTACCAACAAATCATGTTTTCGATTGACAACATTGATTTAAATTACACAGCCGATTGCTGCCAACGACGACAGCGGCAACAGCAACAACTGCAACGACAACCAGCAACATCGACAACCAGCAACGGCAACGTCCTAAGAGCAATTTGATTGCAAGTTGTCCAATGAGTGCCTGGATCGGGGCTCTATATAGTATACTACAGGGTATGGAGTATAGAGTGTGTGTGTGTGTGCACATAAGCCTATCGCGCACTTTTGTCAACACTTTTAGTCAACTGCAACAGCAACAACAGTGGACAAGAGCAACGTACACATTCGCACATGCGACACGGGGGGACAAAAAGGCAAACAAGTTTCAGGTTTGTTTATCGCTGCCTCTTTGGTTGACTTCTCCACTTCTTGGGGCCGCTCTTCCCGTTTAACATTTTACAAATGATCCGAGGCGTAAGATACGATTTTTATCGCAGGCCGGCGGTCACAGAGCTGCATGTTGTATCGGTCGTGATTGATACCGCCGCAATGTGTTGCTGTTGGGATTCGGTGTTGCTGTTGGTGTTGCTGTTGCGTCTCGTGCTTTCATCAAGTGACAACTCAAGTGGCCCTATGCGATTAAAAATTAATTCCCGGTGTTTGCTGGATGGATGGATGGATCCACTATACGCTTCCTTATCAACTGGCTCTTTGAATCAGCCGCCGATGATTATCGACTATCTGGCTGCAGGCAATGTGTATGGCGTATATCTGGACTCCAATAAGCAGAAGTGGTCAAAGAAAATTATTATATTTTCGGGTAGCCATTTTAGGGGGTATAGAATGACAGCCATTCATGTCACTGGGCATGTTTGTTTAAAGAGCATTTAATATTTTTTGATATTCTATTTCAGCCTTCGTGTTGCGCCACAAGTTGCTTCTTGCACTCGGCGATCGAGTGTGTATATATGCTCGAGTGTCGAGTGTAAGTGATTACATTTGGGGGCCCGGGCCCAGAGGCAATATTAACTGGTCATATTTGCCAGTGGATCGAATTACCAGGGATTATTATGGCCCGGAAGGGGGAAATATGGCCGAGATGACTGCACACAGCCAACTGTGAGTGGGGAGAGTGCTATGTTGTGACCTTGCCGGCTTGGTTAACAACCAAAGACACACATAAAAGAGATTTTCCGAATTGGCAGACAGTTTTTCGAGTGTGTTCAGCTAATGTAGCACACTTGTGGTCCTGACATTTTCAACGGACATTTGGCAGAACATTCGATCCGAACATTTTGATCTGTTTTATTTTTAAATCCATGTCTTCCGTTTGCCAAATCAAAATGTCCGAGGCATTCGAACCCCGAGTAATCCCACTGTTTGTGCACCAATACATGTGTTGCACTCATTTGCCGCTGCTGATGATCTTTAAGCGGATTTTTGCGATCAACAAATGGGTTTTTCGCCCCAGTGCAATCTAATTGCCACTATTCCAAATGCCAGACAAGCTAAAGAGGGGCCATCTTACAAGTAATAGTACTGAAAACAAATTGAAATACGCACCATTACTAAACAGATACCGGTTTCATTACTGTGCACTGTCATTTAATATTAATTTTTGCTTTTAACTAAAACTATAAAGCAAATCTTAAAGTTACGATGCACCGATGCACTGAACCGAAATGTGTGTGGGCATATATATGTATGTATAATCCGAGAGTGATTTGTGATTGATCCGAACTAGTTTTTAGTTTCGATTATTTTTAAATCCGGCTTGTAAGTAACGGTAAACTTTATTGTTTTTTTTTTTTTTTTTTTTTTTATTTCACTGCTTTTTCACTTTTTCCATTCACCGACGGCTAAAAGGAGCTGGCCAACTCGGGTCAGCCGGCCAACAGTTCGATTGCCAGGCGCTGGTAAATCCGTTAAATCCGACGGGGGGTTATGTTACGGTTAGGAATCAATCAGCCAGCCGGAGGAGGATTCGAGGAAGCACGAGTGAATCTCTGAGGCGGTGGAGTAGTGTAGTGCAGTATCTGAATCTGAATCCGATTCTGAATACCGAGTTCCAAATTCCGAATCCAGCTCGCAGAACGACGGCGAGCGGCGGGAGCAGAGAGCACTATTTTCACACTGGCAGCACTGCGGCGGACACGAACGATACGAACAATCTGCGTAACAGTCAAAAGTAGACTAACATGAGTTTCTTGAGCAACTACAAAGTGTACGACAAATGGGAATTACACGACAACCGACAATCGAAAAACAGCGCAGCAACAGCAACAACAACACAGGCCCACGCACCACCACAGAGGCAGCTCGTTGGATTTATCTGTGTATCTGTGTGAGCGAGAGAGAGCCAAAGCGGACCAAAACGGGTTTTCTCCCCTTATTTTTACTTCGTTTTTCCCTTGGTATTGGAGTAAAGAGCGCTCTCTGCGAGAGTGTTGAAGTATCTGTGTGTCGAAAAGTATCTGTGAGTGAGTAAGCCAAAAAAAAAAGTGGCAAACGAGGCGGCACGACGACAACACGAACGGCAACAACGGCAATAATGATTATCATTATAAGTGGGCTGGCGCTCTGGCTGTGTGTGGTAAGAGCGCTGGGGATTGGAATCGGTATTGAGTTTAACCCCCCCCTAACCGCCCCCTAACCCCTTGCCAGAGGGAGCGAGACAGAGCGAGACCGGTTGGGTAGTCGGTAGAAGAGGGGGGGGGCAAAAAAGTATCTACCGCCTGTGTGACCATAAATAAAGTATCTGCCAGCTGCGGCCGGCGAGAGCGGGATGGCTATAGCTGGCCACGAATCGCATTCAACGGCAGCGGCAGCAGCAATATCGCAAGTTGCTCGCGTTGGCTGTCGTGTTGCTCGCGTGCAAGCGAGACGGCAGCAGCAGGCGGCGGCAGCAGCAGCAGCAGCGGCAGCAGCAACACCGAGCGGCAGAACATGAAAAAATTAACTTAACAACTAGAAAAATGGCTGTTATTGCGTGTTGTTGTAAATGCCGATGTATGTATTTGTAGGCGATGTTGTTGTAGGCGATGATGTTGCTGCTGTTGTTGCTGCTGTTGCAACGCTGCTACTTGATGTTGTTGCTGCTGCCGTTGCTGCTGTTGCCGCTGCTGCTGCTGCCGCAGTTGCTGCTGCTGTTGCTGCTGCCGTGGGTGTTGCTACGTGTAGTTGTTGCCATAAACAACACAACAACACGAACGTCGCGACGTATGAAAGCAAAGTGTTTACGCTCGCTTCTCGCTTTTCGCCGCTGATGAAAAAAGAAAAGCCTGATGAACATGAACGAGAGACTCGTGAAGAGGTTGGGCCAACCCAGCGCGATGGGTAATGTTTTATCATCCGCCTCTGCCGCAGTCGCAGTCGAGGTCCCCCCCTTTGAAGCCCCCCTCTTGACCGCTTTGGCTCTTTGGCTGGATTGGTGGCATCTTTCGCGCTGCTCCAACAAAAACGATACCGCAGCTGCCGTCGCTGCTTTTGCTTTTGCTTTGGCTGCTACAACATACGCTCTTACATTTTATTATGTAGGTATTTGCTTTTTGTTTTGCCTCCTGCCGTGGCGTTTCTTTAACTTTTTCTAATTAATTGAAACGCCACTCGAGAGGAGTGACGGCAGCTGTTAGAGCGGGATGGCGTTTATGTGCTACATATGTATCTGCTACGTACCGAGTACTGAGTACATTCGAAAGCTACTTTGTCGTTCCCGGCAATGGCAATCGCTGGTTATCCACCGCCGCCGCCACTCCCCCTCGATTCCTCTTCTTTTTTTTGGCCGCCCACCTGAGCTCGGTGTCGCACACGCAGTAAACAAATTCTTACAACATTTAAATGAAGTCACCAGGAGCTTTATCCTTTTCCATTGCCCCGACATTAACGATTAGTTTTTCGATAGTCATTTATTAGGGGTTTCCTTGTCCACGGGGACGATGGCTTGTACGTTTTCATGAAAATTAATGGATTGACAGTGCCAAAATAAAAGTTTAACCAACCACCGTATTAAGGTCACTAACATGAGGTTAAAATATGTTTTTCTTTAACAGGAAATGCGAATTTTATCACCAATGACTTTAATATTTTCCACAGAAGAAAAAAGTGTGTGTTTTAGTCTTGGTATTTTTACAATTAATATAGATATTACATTTTTAAGCCTAATTTATAATTTAAATTTAAAAAAGGTAGGTTTAATGATTACCAATCTTTAAAAAGCTTTTACTCACAAACGACACATTTTTTTGTAATATTATCAGGATGGTTTTCATTTTTATAGAATAAAAACTTTCTAAATTGGCTCAGTTTTATGAAAAAATACAATCTAAGCGATCCTAAAAAAAAATTATAATTAAAAAAAAAAATTATATTAAAAATAAAAATAACATTAAACTTTTTTGATCTCGAATTTTTTAATTGAAATAAAAAAGGTAAATTCAAGTCTTTTGGTAAATACTTGTCAAGAAAAAGAAAATGGTGTTTCCTGGTTAACCCACTTTAAGTGACTTTTACGATCCGTATCTGTATCTGCCATCAGTATCTTCTTTTTAATTCAGAGCGACATTAATTGGCTCGCGAGCAACAAATTCAGATCACGTTAACCCATTGGCGCGCCTACAAAATTGCCGTCGCCTTCTGTGCAGAAACACAGCAGCAACAACTGCAACAACATTGGCAACCGCAGCAGCAACTTCTCCCATGGGCGGGGAAAATGGTGGATAACGGGGGGACGGAAAAGGCGGTGAGAGGGGGCCAGGGGGGTGGCATTGGCCAGCTAGCAGTAGCAACCTTTTTCGAGGCGGGCTTACTGGCGCTAAGAGTGCCGAGAAAGAGTGAGACAGATTGCAGGGAAAAGTTGCCCCAAATGGCCGCAAGCAAAAGCGGGAGGGCAAGATGATGCCAAAGCAAACTCCCCGAAAGCCCCCCCCCCCACACACTGCACTCCTCTCCACCGCAACCCTCCAGTAGTCGTTAGTCGCAGTCGATCCAAATCCAGAAACAACGCCAGTCTTTGTTTAACGATTTTTATATTTCGAACACGAGATATATTTGTATCCTTTGTACTTCGCTTGTTGCCACAGAGTACGAGTATCTGTGTGTCGCTCATGTAGCAGTTGTATCTGTAGTCGTACGGCTTGTATTGATGGCTTCGCCTCGCTTCGTTGGGCTTCGTATCTTGGGGATACGTAGCGAAGACCGCTCTCCCCCGCTCGTTTTCAGTGTATCTCTTCTTGTTTGCAGATAGCTCGTCGAGAGCTGAGGAGCAGCAGAAACGACCCGACCAGACCAATGATGATTGTGAGTCGAGAGCGCCAAGCCAAGCACACCATTTTTCGTATCTATGTATCTTTGTATCTGCAAGCGCGTGTTGCGGTGCGGAGTGCGTACGCGTACGAGTACGCGTCTACAAACGTCGACATGAATTTTAATCTAATAGATACAAATGAAAAGGTGTTTGTGTGCTCCGCTCCGGTGTAATCGCTTTGACTCGCCGGGCTTTTGGGGCGTATAGTTGCGGTCGGGTCGGGCCTTCCCAAGGAGCATTCGAGTATTGATTCGTTTTCAGCCTTCGGTGGGGATTTTATTGCCTTCAGATATCCCCCCCCGGTTTCCCGGAGGACTTATCTCGGGAGTTCCCTTGAGCCTGCGGTTATGCCTGTGCCTGTGCGACGGCTGGATTTAGCCTCTTTATACAATGTTTTTGATTGATTTTCTTCGAGGAGGTTTATTGAAGAGCAGTGAAAACTTGTAATAAGTACCGAAATTGAGGATTCTTATTGAAAGAAAGTAGAGAAGGTTAGGGGTCGGAACGCTTCAGACACTTGTTTTCGACTTTAATAGTAAATGAACGAACTTTGATTCATTTTATCGTGACGGATATAAGGCTATTAAGAAAATATAGTTGGAAAACTTGAAAAAATTAAGATTAACATGATATGCTTTTTTTAAAAAAATGTCTTTAGATTTAAAGTTAACATTTTGTTAAAAATTTCAAAATTATATTTATTTGTAAATATTATTGTAAGTTTTATTTTAACTTTATGAATATTTTTTTAAATGAGAACAAATTTATAATTTATTAATTCAGAATGATTTCTGAAAACAGTTTCAAATATTTCTAAATAAAAATCGATTGTATAAAGCGAAGGATTTTAAGAACCAAAGTCTTTCACAATATATACTAAATCGCAGAAGATGGCTTTAAAAATTTTAATTCTTATTAAAATTTAAAAAGAAAGCATAGAGTCGCTATTGCTGTAAACTTTAAAGCTGTCAAGGCTTAACATTTAATAAATATTTAAATTATTACATTTTGGTAGTAAGAAAAAAATAAAAGAAATTTTTAAAATGATTTAGTTAGAAATATTCTTAGTTGACGAAGTTTAATAATTTTAAAGCTACTACATTTTGTTGATAAGAAAAAAACTTCAACAGATTTTAAAAAGCAAGTATTTATAAATATAATTAGTTTTAAAAGAATATGAAGAACACAATTTCATGCTGGGGGAGGAGCAACGGAAAGCGCCTGCCGTCTTGACGATTACACGGCTACAATCCGAGATGTTGCAAGTGGCAAGTGGGCCAAGATGCAGCCAACCAGCTAACCGACCAACCAGCCATTAATGAACGACCAGCCGTGTGGAAGACAAAAGTGCTCTTCTCTATCTGTGAATCCGAATCGTTGGGTCTGCAGACTGGAGACTGAAGACCGTAGTTGGTAAATGCGGGGCTCAGCCACGAGTGCCTGTGTATCTGTGGAGGGGGAGGTGTACATCTGCAGTCGTACCTGTATGCACCCCGGGCAGGGTTTAATGCTCGGAGTGTAGCAAACAAACCAGATAGATACTGATGCTCTCTATACGGCATACGGCATACAGCATACAGCCATCATCGACATGCGATGAACATGGAACAAGTTGTACACAGATAATCATAAATAAACGAGGCACCAGCGACGAAAAAGTCCGAAAGGTACGAGAACCGAAGACACGGCAGAGAGAGAGAGGACGACTGGGAGAAGATACTTCGGGGGGTGGTGGCTCTACGATTTTTTCCAGTTTTTTTGTTTTTCCCGGCTGCCTTTTTTCTGTTCCCCAGGAGCAGAGCGAGCGAGCACGAGCGCCGGAGCTAGCGCCAGTTCGGGGTTCGATTGGCACATCCACAGATACAGATACATCCTACGAAGCTATAGCCACGGCTACAGCTGCAGCCACATCCCTGCTGGCAATCGTAGAAACACAGAGGCAGCCAGATAAAAAGATACTTTTGCACGGCGACACTCGCTCGGCTCTGGGGCCAGAACGAGAAGGACTATTGCCACTTGGGAATTCTGCTCGTTGAAATCAATTTCGCCAACCTAATTAGAAGGAGCGCTCATCAAAAATAATAAGGGTTAAGCTTAGTGGAATGACCAATTAGATCAAACTTTTAGATTCTTTTTTGGGGGCCGCAAAACGTAATTAAATTTAAAAGGGCACCACAAAAAACAAGAAACTTTTTTCCCAGCCCCAAAAACCCATTTTCTTCACTTTTGTTTTGTTACTTTTGGCTGGGCTGTGGTTGGATGTACACGTAATAAATTTAATCATAAACCGAAATAAGCGCGTTTAACCACGCTATCTTTTTATTCGTTCATGGGCGCGTGCAGGTCCCGAAAAAGTTTTAGGGAGGGGGCGGGATTCCTGGGAGAAAGTGGCTCGAGGGGGTGGGTTGGACCCATGGATACACAGAAATATCTATATCCCAGGAGGGGCAGAGCGAGAAAGAGACCGAGAACGCGACCGAACAAAATGTAACTGATGTTTCTGTGTTTTTTCGGCCGTCTGTTGCCACCTCCCGAAAAAATGGCCAGCACCCCTCTCGCTCCCTCTTGGCCAGATTTCAATGTTGCTACTTCATTTTTATCGCGTTAAGAGAATATTGGACATGTGTGCTGGGCCCCCCTCCACCGAACCCCACTGCTTTTGGCCATAAAACATTCTACCATAGATTGTTACCTTTGGCAACTTTTCCTCCTGGCGGTTTTATCGTTTTTTGTTAGGCTTAAGTGTTTATCTTGGCTCTTTTCATTCGACTTTTTCGCTCGTATCTAACAGTTGTTCGTGTTGTTGCACTCGCTTCAACATGCACAGGGCGTGGCTTACGGTCAGCGAAAATGGAATGGAATGGAATGGCATGGCATGGAAAACGGAAAGCGAAAAAAAGGAAAAAGTAAGGCCGCTCCTAGGGGAAGCAGCCGGCTATATACTCGCTCAAGGGGGTTGCACACGTACCGCTGCTTTTTCAGCTTTTTCCGCTTCCATTCCGCCATGCAGGAGCTGCCTGAGGACCTCCGAGGAATCGGGGGATGGGATGGCGGGTATCCGAGGGATGCGACTGTGCCATCTCGAGAGGATGCGGATGCATGAGGGGCTCTGCTGCATTGTCATCGCATGCCGTGCAGTTGTCGGCTCCTCAACCACTCGGACATTACGCAACACGGAAAATCGGTAGCACGTCTAGGTAGTATTTTGTACCCATCAAAACTTTTTGTTTTCATCGATTTTATTTCGCAGTGACAGATAGTTATGCTTGCCTTAGCATTGAATCAAGGTAAAAGTAAACAAGCTTATATATTTTTCTTAGCTTTATAAGCTCTATGATCTCTTATCGCCTTGAAATTTATTTATGAACAAATTCTTAGAGAGCTGAAGGAGACATTTCTGATCCTATAAGTTTTGCTTAGATTTAATCATATTTTAAAACAATTATTCTGAAAAATATTTTATAAATCACAAAATTAAAAAAAAAACAAGTACACAAGGTAATGTACATTTTTGGAGAATGTATCTTTTAATTTTGTTTATTTTAATATTTTATTTTCATCCCATGATTTATACTTATAAAAACTGTGAAGCAAACATTTTCTTAGAATAAATTTAAAACCTAACTTGGTTTATGATATTAGATCTCACATTTATATAAGATTTTTACCTTTTTAAATTATAATCAAAAAATATTTTTAAAATTAAAACACCTAATAAATAACATTAAGTAATAAATTTTAAATCTAAATTTAATAAATTTAAAATCTAGCTTGATTTATGATATTAGTTCTCATATTTATATAAGATTTTTATCTCTTTAAATTATAATCAAAAAATATTTGTAATCAAAAACACCTAAGAAATAACCTTAAATAAAGCCCGTTTTCTCCTTAGCATGTTAAACTTAAAGTGGGGTTTAAACCTAGAAATGATATTTATAGTTTAAATTATCCCCAATCTTATCTAAATAGTACCATTTGATTGCCCGAAGATATGAAATCATCTCTTCTGCATATTACTCCGATTTCTTATCATTTGGATACTTCAATTAACCGACGCAACAATTGCGCCAGATTGTCAATATCGTCTTTCATAAACCAATAAAAATGAATAGCTTAATGGGATCTGTCGGAGTTCCGCACTCGCCGGGCGATAAAGTGGAAGATTTACTTTTTAATAGACTGCCGGAGAGCTGGAGCTCTTTGCAACGCCAATTGACAGCGGCAAAGATTTTAATTTCACATGTTGACTGCGGACTTTGTTTATTTTATGAACTTTATTAACGCTCTCGCACGTTAACGGCTTCACGCCGACCAGGGAGTTTTTCGCCTAAGGAGTACGGGGAACCCAGTACCCAGTACCCAGTACCCGGTCTAATATTAATAACAAGCTTGAACCTAATTCCTTATGATAAATGATATAAGTCAACAACCCTCGACTTGCTCGCGATGCTCCCCCATTTTCGCTTCTGTTACCACAATCGCAGTCGTTTTCCCGCTTCTGCGGACCGGCGGAGGAGGTGGATAAGTTCGGGGGGCGGGGAAAGCCAAGAGGAACTCGGGCAGACAAGGAGAATTTCATTTACACGCGGCGGGATAATGTTCTGATGATGGCATGTTTTTTTGCATACAAAGTATGCAAACGCAAAGAAGCGGAAAATATTTATGAAATTGCCGCAGAACTGGCAAGCGAATGTCGTAAAAAGTTGGAAAATTAGATTTTTTCTGTGTTATACACAGGCCGAGGGCTTTCCACCCCCGAAAGTGGGCAGATAACAATGCCAAAAGATGGGGAGTCTGGGCTTTTGGGGGAAGGCTGAGGGGATCAGGGGACGAGGGGATGCCGAGAGAGATATTTATACTACGTTAAATATTTGCCAACACTCAACTGAAGCATAACAACTCAACTTGAGCCGAGGATTCTCCGCCGTCGACTGCTGAGTGGACGTTCTGGAGTTTATTACTGGGTGGTCCTGGAACTCTTGTCGTTTAATGCCCAAGTTTTAAAGACCATTTCACTTAACACTTCTCGTACACGACGACTTCTGCCGATTTGGCTTTGCGGGTTAGGTTAGGCCGAAATCTTAAAAGCATTCTAGCCATCTATCCAGGTGTTTTGGGCCCACCAATCTGCAATGCAAAATAATGTGGGATATTATTATCGTTCACATCACAATCGCCACAGTCATCGCCAGCGGACCCACCGAACGCTGCGTTTCATAATCGGATTAACTGCGGTGGGTAGCAGCGGCATACAATATTCCCTGAATTTATGTAGACCCATAAATCGTGGTAGGGTTTTTGATTGGCCTCTGCGCGAAATGGAAATACCACAGAAGGAAAGCACTCGCGAGCCCATCTAATGTGAATTTCATACGGAAAAGTAATTCAAAGAGTCGAACTCTCCGATGCACAATGGACTTTCTACTTCTCAAGTATACTTTTTTTCGAGTTTGGTTGAGTGAGTTATGTGTCAGGAAAGAAGAGGGTTTTTCTTTTAAATTGATTGATAATTATATGGGTACCTACTTAATAGAGAGGGACAGACTGCAAGGTAAGGTCTAGGAAAAGTATAATCAATTTGTATAGTACATCTTTACAACTTTGTAGAAGGATTAAAATTTTATAGATTTAAAATTTGGTATATCTTACCTTTTTCCATTTTCATAAAGCTACTTTTTGGTTTGATTATGATAAAAAGAAACTTTAAAATAAATCTAATCGAGCAACAATTTAAAAAAGAATAAAGAAAGACATATTTACTTTGTAATATATAGTTTCCCAAAGGCATTCGCCAGCCGAGATACCAAACTGAAACAGAGAAGGTTATTCGAATGTCTGATTTGTTTAGTAACTTCGAACTCACATTATTGGTAAATGTTGTGTTAGGAAAGTGGCAGAGTTTGATTCCAAATGAGTACACACAGTTCTTCAAACAAAAAAGGTCAACCTGACAACTCCCGTGTTTAATGAAGTTTTAATGAAACCGAGACCTGATTGGTGAGGGCTTTGCTTTGGGCAAAGTGCCCACCGCTGGCCATTCTCATGAGGCGTTACTTTTGTTTGGCCTGGCAAACAGACTTTTATCACCTCGGCTATTTGCCTTCACTTATCGCGCTACAGCTATACTGTGTGCCGTGTGTTGCCGCAGAGTACACACTGTACTTTAGATGTCGTGTTAATGTGCGTAAGTGTGAATCGCCGCATTGGTGGGTAGGGTTTGGTTGGCGACCCCGAGTAAATATTCGTGTATTTAAACCAACGCCTCGTTGGCGACAATGGCATCTGCCGATTGTCTTGCCTTCAAGTGCGCAAAGCCCTTCGAAAACCCCAGAGACCGAAAGCCATCCCACGGAGCAGCCTCTGTATCAGATGCTCATGTTTGGAGATCCCATACCGCACAATACGATACCATACCATACCATCCCATACCGCTCTTCGTACACTCACATTCGGCCTCGCACTTAGCTATTTAACGTGTTTTCATAATTGATTGCTAAACTGTTTTGTTTAGACCTTTGCATATATTTTTATGCAAATAATTACGGGCGAGCACATAATGGGTTGCTGTGGCCTCTGGTTCAGTTTGGTTCTGTGTGCTTCAGCTCCATTCCGGTGGTGGTTGCTCTGTTTTTGGTTTCTGGTATTCGGGATTCGGTATTCGGGATTGGGACTTGGATGCATGCTCGCTTTGTTTGCGAACATTTGGTTTTGTCATTAAAATATTTTCGGTTTTGTTCAGATTTCGCCGCAGTCCTTATCACAATGTACTGTGCGCTCCTTCTCTTTGGTTCCTTTCTGCCATGCGAGCACATATATAATATTTTATTTTATTTTCCTTCACCGTTTTTTGTCAGCCAACTTTTTGGCGCTTTTCTATTTTAATTTCAGGAGGCAGCGCCGGGTTTAATTATGCTGCGGACAGAGTATTTTTGTCTCGTCTCACTTTTTGTTTAATGATTAACAATAACGCAGTCTTTCAGAGACAACCAGCCTGTCGGGATCCGCAGGATGCGGTACATCTGCATGTGTGCATATTTATATTAAAAAAGTTTCTAACAATAAGCCATTATCTATGCTTATTACATATTATCCTGCGACTGCTGCTGTTCCAAGAATTTTCAATTGGCTAAAAGGGAGAGGAAGTTGGTTGGCAAAGATGTTCCTGGCAGACAAAATTTTTTATTCCAATTAAATTAAATGCGTGAGGGGCGTTTTCTAGTCCGCATGTTAAATTTAAAGTACGTATAAAACCTTGAAAATGTATGAGAACTACTGAGGTTTTAACATACGGACAAGAAAACGGACATAGAGGTTTGTAAAAGTCGTAGAAAAATAGGTTCTCATTTCTGATATGAATGTAGCGTAAATTAGCTGCTATAAACAACAAGGGGCATTCCATTTTTGTCTGAATCAACAAACAGAAAACGTCAGGTGCTGAAAAGGCGAATGAAATCCCGCGGACAAGTGAAAAGGACGAGGTGCATTATGCTTTCCAGGCGAACAAGTCTCCCGAAAGGAAATCCGCTTACAATAATTAAAAAGTTGCAAATTTAAGTATTAACTCGGCGAGTGCGCAAATATGGGCAAACGTAAGCGGATTTCGCATTAACTGCAGACAATCGGCAAAACAAACTGTCCGGCGGTGTGGTCCATCACCTAGGATTCGCATCCTCATCCTCGTCCCCGGCAGATGGAAATTAGAATGGGCCGGGCTGCAAAAGAGACATCACTAGCAACATTGCAATTATTAAACGGATGAAAACAAACAATGTCGGACAAAAGGGAAGTGACGGTGACAGGCGACGGCAAATAATGGACGACTGGAAATGAAAATGAACGGGGACACAAAGGGCGAGGATTTGGCGGAAAAATGGGAAAAACTCGGATATTGTCCGGGCCGAGGTGAAAACCCATGAAATGAGCAAAATTTTTAATCTTGTGCGATCGCTGTGAACAACGTGGGCTGACACTTTGACTGTCCCCGATAATCACGGCATTAAGGAATTATTCCGAGCTGCAGGTTTTTGATCAATCTCTATAATCCAACTGGGAAAATTGCGGGGAGTTTATTTATATAAAACGTTATTTTCCTTATGTGCTTATTATTAATCGGTTTAAGAATTGTAAAAGACTTCGTTATATAGCATGCAAATAAATAATGCACCTATTTAAAAGGATTACCGAAAAACTTTTAGGCAACTAACCTCATTATTAATTTCCATCATCTAAAAAAAATCAATTAATAAACTTCTAAGCTTTAACATATATTTTTATCATTTATTTTTGTTTCATTTAAATGTATTTTGGTATTTGGTCTGGTATCGGGTTTATTTTCGCCCTAATGCCTCTGCCCTCTTTTTTTTACAGCCTTTCCCAATCGTGTAGACGGCGCAAAAAGGACAATCTCACAGCTCTTTATCCTTCCTGTCGTCTGCGCCGGCAACATGTGTCTCTGCTATAGTTGAATTATGCCCTTAATAGGATTAAAGTATTTGGCAGTTGTTTTGACCTTTTTATCGCCGGCTGCCGATACAGGAATTCCGCACAACTCACGATTTGCCTTTTGTCCCTCCGCTCGCCTCTGTGCATTTCCTTGATTTTTTCGGTGGATTCGGATTCATCTCGCCAGCATCCTTGTGCCTCCTTTAATCTAATTAGTGCGGAAAAATTGAACAGCACTGTTAACTAACGTCGACAATGAGAACGCCTGTCCTGCGGCAGTCGAGTCGTTGACGTGACGAAGCCAATCGCATTTCCAAATCCGGAACGCATTACGGGGCTCAAATCGGAGCAAACAGGAATGAGTGCTGCAGATTCTGAATGGATTCTATTCATTTGCCTTGTGCAACTGCCACAGGATATACAGGATATTCGGATTCTCGGCGATGTTCGCTTCCATTTCGCAGCAACAGAAGCCCAGGGCGAGTTTATTGGATACAACACTATTGGGTTCATTAACGTTTATGAAGGAAAACATTGAAGGAATTGATTAGATGCGAATACTAATTTTAAAATACTATTCTATAAATGATGAGATTTTTTATTCGCCATTCTTTACATTTCAACGAAAGGTAAATAAACGATATTTTGGGAAAGAAATAATTTTACAGTCAAAATAATAATTATTTAGTTAGATATTATATTTGTATACCATGATATATGTAACTAATAAATCAGAAATATTAGAGCAGATTGAAAAATATATTTCGTTATTCAAAATGGTGACAAATCTACTGCCATTGTAGCCGTTTTCAGTTACAGAGTATTCTACTTAGGATAAATCGGGCATTGTTTACTGTACTCCCTATATACACATCCAGATCTCGGTAATGACAACGAATATTTTGTAAGTACATAAATTGAGTTACATACAAATTGGCTTGGGCGGAACAACCCCCACCGAAGCCACCACCCCACGCCATATCTTCCCACCCCGGTGGCGGTTTCGAATTCAAAAGTATTCCCGCTCTATAAATTCCCGCTCCCCGCGGCGCGACCATAATGATCGAAGGGGTGGGGTGTATTTAGGGTATGGCATAATAAATACTGCGGAGGGTAGGCAGACCCGAATTTGTTGTGAATGTAGCTGCAAATACTCGTATCTGCTGGTAAAGCGCAACGACAATTTGAGGATTCCTCTGGAATAATGGCCGACCATTATGCCCGACGCCGATCCCTCGTTCCGCTCGCCTTATTTACCCTGACATTCATTTATTGCAATATTACGTATTCGGATTAAAAATGCCAAGGACCTAGTTATAATTTGATTTCAGGAATTTTATGTCGTTCCTTAACTCAGGAAACGCTACAAAAATTTCAAAATTTCGAATCGTTTGGGATTTTTTAATGGCAGCAAAGTATACATAACCCAACACGTATAATAAAATATGTATTAAATATTAAAATCTAGGTACATTTACACTACCTTTTCTGTCCAAACCTCCAGAAAAAGTTTAGATTTTTCTGTAATAAATTAATTCCTGTAAATAAATTAAATTAAAACTAAAACTAGGAAAAAAATGTAATTTGTAAAATAACCTTATTTAGAAACTGGAAACTAATGTACATTTATAGATCAGTTTCGGGTTTTTAATTATTATTATTATTTCCTAAATACCAAATAAAATACAAATCAAAAAAAAGATAATTACCAAGTCTTGGTTACATACGAAGAGGATTTTGATATAGCCTTTTAAATAACACCAATTCAATCGCCACGACATTTGGCATATAATCAATCCCCACTCTTAACTTAAATTTCCCATCATTTTGTGATTTTCAATTAGCAGTAAGAGCGGATTACTCGATATAGAAGGTCGGGCCAAAGATCCCGACTCGACTCCAGACTGCCACAGTTGCAGAAGCCGGCGCGGCGCAGGTGCTGTTAATTTTCCGCGCTGCACTCCGGAGGACAGTTGGCATGTCTTTCGTGGGGCTGACGCAGAACACGAGTTCAACTCACCCGCAGCTCAGAACAACTTGCGTGTCGTAAATTTGCGTTTGCATTTGGGTTTGCACTCGGAGGCTCAGGCCGAAAGGAGAACTCCTTGGGTCTACTTGGTAGCCACTATTGAACAGGTGCGAAGCATATTTCCCGTCGACAGCTTCGACGATGCCTCATGTCCCAGCCCCAAAGGCAACCCCAACCCAAACCCGAGGCGAATGTTGTGTTCTCGCTGTTGAAACAAAAGCAATTATTTTGTTTGATTTATTTCATCATTGCGTGTTCCGAGAGCTCCCTGTTTCGGCTCAGTGTGGGTGTGCGTGAACGGGAATGTGAATTCAGGTAGGAGTCGCAATGTAATTGCAACTTAGGCCTTTCCTTTGGCCCCTGCGATGCGAGATAAGTGCCACCTAGACACTCAAATTATAGCTCGGTGTCTTCAGTCTCGCCATTCCTTGGCAATCGCTTTGACATAAACGGGTTCTCACCCGAAATAATTCATTTCACTGCGAATCCCCATGCACTTGTTAGTACAGTAAGGAAAAAGTTATGAAAAATGAGTAAATAATGTTTCTGAAAACTTTAAATAAGTTTTGAAGTAAAAAAAGAACCAAGTTCAGAAAGAATATCTAATACCTATCTAATATATCTATAATATCTATTGTTTATTTATACTTCGCTTTAAACCTCCCATTTATATACCTTTATTAAAAATGAATAAAACTATAAATTAGACTATCTAAAACTTCCAAACTTATCCGAAATATTTATTGGTTAAATTGCTGACAAAGTTAGTAACGAAAAAGCAAATTCATATACTTAGAAATCGCATTCCAACTGCACAAAATGGTATAGTGTTTTTAATATGGAGTAAAAGGATTTGTACAAAAATATTATCAATACGATTGGAAATATCAAAAGGTTAAAAATTTCTTAAACCAAATTTGAAAGCATAGCAGAACGTTTTCTCTAAAAAAGTGAGGATTTCCTAGATTTTTCTCAGTGCATGTCTATGGGGGTCGGCTGGGGAAATGTAACGCGGTTATCCGTTCCATTTGTACCAACCGAACTTTGTTATTACAATGAAAAAACCAGGCAGGTACATAAATTGCCGATGTTATCTGCTGACAATTGGGGCGGTTGGGTCTTTTTCCCTATCTGACGCAAGTGCAAATGTACATATGCGTTACCTATGTCAGTTCGTGACTGATCCGAATCCGAATTGGAATTGGAAGTGGAATCCTTAATGTGCTACGAGTGCTTTTGGCGGGGAAACAAAGTTATGGTGGCCATATTCAAATGCCGAACGGCAGACTCCTATATCGAACTGGTGTTGCGTAAATTTATTAGTATTTCTGCTTTTGTTTGTTTGCTTTGGGAAAACGATTACGATTATTTGCTGACCGCGTTGCGGCGGTAATTGTGTATTCATTATCGCTCCTGATAATGACACGCGCTGCTATCTCCGCTCTCATTGCCATACATTAAAATTATAGATTACTTTCGCAGATGCAAGCGAAAAGCGAGCTGATAGCAAATTGAATATAGCCATTTTCGATGGAAAACTAGTGCCGATTGCCAGTGCAATTAGTGGATCACACAAAATGTTTATTTGTACAACTTTTATAAAAACACAGTCGCATTGGGAAATGTATTTGTTGTCTATGAACGTAAAAAGGCAATATTTATTATATTAGTAAAATTATAATTTATGGTTTATGAAAGTTAAAAGACGTTACTAAAATTTTTAAATACAAATTTATATTTTGTTATACATTTTTCTGATCGTTATTTGTAAATATTTCCCTTTTTCCCATTCACGCATTTATAATGGCACTTTGAAAACCCATGATGCTACTGTGGAAACACCTGTTCCCGACTAAGAAAGAGGGAAAGGATTAAATATTTAACTCCCAAACAGAGACATAAAATAACTCCTGTCTGAGGGCCCATCTTGGATTTCAAGACCCCCCTTCCCAAGTCTTAACAGACGGAATGGGGAAGTTATGAGGCGCGGCGGGTGGTTTATCTGTATCGGAGAGATACCCAAAGGGCGTCAATAGCTCCGCCGGCAGACCAACAGCCAAGCATCAGACACCCAGAGCCAGACAGCCACCGCCGCAGCTCTTAAATGGCTTCCAAATTAATTATTTACGCATTTGAATTGAGGCATTCAGTTAAGAACTGATTTCGAAATGGCTGGCGCGAGCAGCGGGTTGCCGCGTGCCGAATTACGATCCGGGAACCAAGTTTTTCAGCCGCCCCGGGTGCCCAGCCTTAATTTACCAATCAAAAACTCGTAATTAACCTAATAAGCCGGGGCGAGAGCGGCGCGTTAAGTCGCGTGCCCCACGATCCGGGAATGCGCCTTTTTCCCCGCCTTTCAGGGCCCGCGAAGTGGCCCTCGTTGGTGGATAAGAGGCTCGTCATATTTGGATTTACTGACGCAACTCGCTTCAGAACAAATTATGGCGTTTACTGCTCCCGACTAAATTGAAGGCGAAGCCATAAGCGCATGCGGGCAGTGCCAACATGGAGGTGGAAGCCTGTACTTTTTGTCAACTACCCACACTCGAAAGAATATCTATGATCTCCTGGCATCTGAATGCAACGAAATATAAAAAACGGGCTTAGAAGAATTTATATTTTTACTATTTATAGGATAGTTGTTTTATTTTATTTTAATTAAAAGAACTTGTCATGAAATTTCTATAAGATTCTGGATTATTAATTAGAGAGGTAATCTTATTTAATTTTAAAAATCGATGCCTTTTTATTCAAGTGCATGCAGCTGGTCTATGTATCTGTCAAGCGTAAAATTAGCACATACGGTTATATAACCATATATGAACATTCAGACACTTTTGGGTTTGTTAAGTGATGGTTACGCGCCGGCCCGAGTTGCTTCCGGTTGCCATTCGATGCCTCCGCTCGGCTGTACCTATTTAACAGCCTGTTTACATTGGCATTTCGTGCCTACTACGTCAATACGTTTAAGCGCTAGGCACAAACACAGATTTTTCACACAATAACCACTGTGGCAACCACTAAATCCCTGGCAAAACAGTCGTTTAACAAACATCGCATTAGCAGGATGGGCTAACCCCGAAGCCGCTCTGTGCAAATATTTACTTAGGACCCGTTGCGGTTTTGCGCATGCGCAGCGCAGTTTGAGCAGAAAATGACCCGAGGTCGTGTGCGACCCTGAAGGTTAATGGAATGCAAGGACCGAATGTGGTAGTCAGGTTGAACAGATGTCTGACCGCAGGAGGACAGGCCATTGCGCATGCGGCATTACCGGAGTTGACCGCAAATATCCAATAACTTAACATGTTAAGTAATCTTAAAGGATAATAAATACCGGCTGTAGAGCCATTCAAGATGGTAACTCTATAATCGCGTTGTTGTTTCCTAATATGGTTACTTATGAAATTCGGAATTTACATTTATAGGAAGACTAAAGGTTTTAGAAAACTAAAATATATATTGAAAATATTTTTTTATTTAATGCAATTTTCTACAAAAAGTAAATTAATTTCAGAAACAGTAATACTTTAGTAAACGAAGCCTCTTTTCGCATTTGACTTATTTATATCCCTCAAAGTATGACAGACTATTTGGAAATCATTTGGAATACATTAGAGCTGTACTATTACGGATCAAGCCAAATACTTCCAGCATTAAGAGCAGAAAAAATATATCTGGCCCGGCAAGACAATAAAATAATAATTCGAAGACCGGAAAAGTCCGTGACATCATAAATTATCGATAATCACACTTTGTTTTGACAGGATGACGACTGTCGGAACTGAGCCGCATTGTTGTCCTTGCCGTATTGACACTGGCGAGCACACACACACTCTGGCACAGGCACACACAGAACTTCAAAAATAAATAACTGCACAACAAGGACTAACAGGGAGGTAGAGTCGTCTATTCAACTCTCATTGTCAACAGCCATGATGCGGCAACGCTCCCAAACCCAAACCCAAACTCAAAACCCAGAACCCAACCCCATCCCCATCCCAGAACTCTTGGCCTGCCAGGAGAGCTCGGTAAATAAGGACAAATAAATGGCAGGATGCGAGTGATACGGCATCCAGCACTGCATTTCCTTCTGCGATGTGCGATGGCTATTGCATATGTTTCGACCACCGGGCCCCGATGCATTTCCCATTTCCCACTTCCCATTTTCCCCATGCCACACGCATTAGCAGTGACAGCGAATTTCCATTGCTCCTAAGCTATATACGATTGGTCGTACATACGAGTATGTGTCCATTACTTCCCAAAGCCTTCTGGCCCGGGTATTGCACGCCATCGAGTCGGGTCATATATCCATGTTGGGCTTTCTAAGTTGTATTCATAGACATAGGTTATGCCTAAGAGCTTTTACATATTTTTTAAATTTTTTGTTTAGCATTTTATGAACTTGTGTATTGAGTTCTGGTTCATATTCAGATTAGTGTTATTATTTTAATATTCATTTTTATATTTTCAAGAAATTGCAAAACTAAATACAAAAAAAGGGACGCAAAAAATTTTAGTATCAATCGCTATTTTTTCTATAAACTAAAAAAATTATCTTCTCAAGGAGAACATATTTTTAAAAAAAAATTAAATTTACAAGCTAAAATAAATTGGTAATAAAATCTATAAAAATCGATAAGAATACTATTTTTTACTTTAAATGTTTCTAACCAAATGTCCGACTTTAAAGCCTTCACACTTTCGAGCAGCAAATTTATTCGGCTTTTCTTTTTATTTTAAAAGCCCAGCTAAATACTGCTTGTTACAAGCAAATTATGCATATTCGTTTCGAATGGAATCTTGTAACGGCCAAATGCCAGCACATAGCCCACGGCCGGGTTGAAATACAAATTTGAATAGCTATCAGCGAAAGATAAAGGGGGCAGTTACTAGCCATTAGACACACCACTAAATAAGCGAACATGCACACGTTTGCGCTCCGCTTCGAATCTACATTATTAATAATAATGATAAAAGGCGAATAAAAACGTATATGGCGAGCCATTTGTTTCAGCCTTTCGCCGACCAATCGAGCAATCGAGTAATCGACCCGGCAGCAGCAGCAACAGCACGGCAGCAACATACAACATCAGCGGCAGCGACAGCTTGGGCTATGAATTTGGAGACCGACACAAAATCCGATACCGAAATGACAACGAAACACAGATACAACAATGCCAACAATCACGGGAGAGTAGCAACAAAAAGCTTTTTAGTCGGCGATAACACTTATGTATGTTTGTATTGTACACGTATTATTAAATGTCATGTTTTGTTAACGGCCGAAACCGAAACAGAAACAGAAACCGAAGCTGAAGCCGTTCCCAAAATTGTCAGCATCAACCTACACAAGCGCTGTGGCAACAAAAGGCAACGAACAACGAACAACGACAACGACAACGAATGTTGTTCATATCAGTGTTATAGCCTGCGGGCCTCGTCTCGCTTTTTTGGGGCCCACTGTGCTAATGTATTTTATAGCGATCTGAAAGGGGACAAAATAAATAGGCGTAAATTAAGCTTTTCGGCTGCCACTGGTTTTTGGGAATAACATGTGTATATTATTCATAACCGAACAAATTTAAATGGGTTGAGACCGAGCGAAAATGCAAATGATTGGAGAGTTTTGGATTCGAGCGTCAGATATTTGGATTATAATTGTGTTGCGGCTGTGCCACGAACAAAACACCTTAAGTGGGGGTGAAGTTGTAATTGAACTACTGGAAACGGCTCCTAACTTTCCAAAGAAAACATCGTTAGAGATGTGTACATACGCCCGTAGCCGTAGCCAAAGTCTCGAAAATCTCGAAAGCAGCTCCAGTTCATCTGTTCGGATGAATGACAATGAGTGAACTGGGGCGCTGAAAGTGACTTGCCATTAAACATGAAACTCTTGCAACGTCAGTTCTCATAATTGTGTTGAGAGTCAGACGTTGTTGTCGACTCTTAATGTTGTTTTCTTTGCATGCTGATTAGTTGGGCTCGGGGAATCCCCCCTCCGAAGTCCCTCCGATAGCAGAATGAATATCGTTATGGCCGCAGATATGAATGTGTAAGGAAAGGGAACCGTCTACAGTACCGACTCCTCCTCCTCCTCCTTGCTACCAAAGTCATATCAGCTCACAAGGCAGCGAGTGTTTTGATTAATGATGATACATGAAATTAATTTCAATTCCTACTCAGCGCGATTGTTTGCGTTTGAAATGAAAGCCCTTTCACACCGCCGCTCCCCCTCGCATGTTCGGCTCCCAATTCTTATTCAAAAACTGTACGAGTACTAGTCTTTTTGTTAATACCCCTTTTCACTGCATCTGGGTATCGGATCGAACCAATTGCGATACCGATTCAGAATCAGAATCGAAGAAGTCGTGTCTGGTGTCATTAGCGCTGCATCATCCTCCTGCCAAGCACTTAAAGCTGTTGAATAAATCTCGTCAGAATGGCTTTGTTGTGCTTACATTAGCCTCCGTAATGAGCTGATTTGGATTCGAGAATTCTACTTGGCACTCCGCACAGGCCTACGGATCGAAAAGTCGCAGTCATCAATATTGTTCTACAATGTACACCGGAGATGGCACTCTACAGATGACTCTTTTATCCATTCATGTTGGCTTTTCACTGAGTCAGCGATCAAGGTTATTACAGACATTCCATCCTGCCCATCATCTGATCATTAAGGAATGTATAAACAAGATGGCCATTTGCATGAGGCTCTCTTCACATATATTAAAGACAAATATTAATGTAAATATTAAAGTCCACCATGTGATGTCTGAATTGAATAGGTCCCATAGATAATAACTACTTGGATCCTTTACTCTATTTCACTTATCTAGAATTGCTTATTATTTTATGCAATACTTAAGAATTTAGGTGAGAAAAACTATAATTTCCACCCATCTGTAATATCATTTTGCTATTCAATGAGCAAGGATTATGGTTGCCCGCTGCCATTACGTAAACGGTAAAATAAATTATGCAAAATAATGGGCAAGGTTCTTTTGGATCCCCCAATAAACTGCCGCCACCTTACCAGGTGCATTAAACTACGACAGGCCTGCGAGGAAACCGATTCTCCCGTTTTCCACACAAACAGGACCGTCGCATTCCACTAATGAGAGACCCGAGTCCGGACTCAACGACACACGCATGGGTGTACGGTGTACGGTGTACGATTGGGTAGATGTCGGGGTATTAACATACGCATGTCCGTGAGTATATAACACAAATTTAAAATGTTAACGTTTCTACAAGCTAACATTGAAAATCGTTTAGCGGCAATTACCATCAAATGTCCGCGGCTCTTTGAAGTGCACCGATGTTTGGACGCCAGTAATCCCAACTCGGCCTAAACATTTCAGGCATTCCTTTTGCCATTGCCGCGGATCAGCGGTTGTGGGTCTGCAACTGCAACTGCAACTCAGCTGCAGCTCGGTATCATGAGTGCATGCACAGCAAAAAATAAAGAGATTAATATTAAAATAATAAAGTAAATGAATCAAACGTAATTTATTAATAATTATTTTAATTTAATTCTGAGCAAAAGACAAAACAAAATCAAAGAAGAGGAACGAATGAAAAGTTTCTTAAACTTATACCACATAAAATGAAAATAAAAAGGATTGAAATTAGCTGTATATGATTAGTAATCATTTATTACGAGTATAAACTAAATCATAAGGTTTAAACTTGTGTGTATATACTGTGTGCGCTGGCAGAGTGGCGGCAGAGCAATTATGTATCATATGGACTGTTCTGATGTAGAAATTTTATTTATTAAGACATTTTGATTGGTTTTTTAGGATCGATATTGCTTGAGTTTTCTTAAATTTACAAAAAAGTTGTGTGTGAAAATATTATGAATCTAAATGGATCTATTATGGATATCTAAATTAATCCATAAAACATATATGGGCATTTCCAGGAAAAAGTCAACCAAACCCCAAAAATTAAAAGTTGGCGGAAAATTTTCTTTTTTGTTTTAAAAATAGCATTGGGATCTATATTTTGTGAATCAATTACATTTCCTTCCAAATTAATTTTTTACACAAAGATATGCAGGTTTCAGACACGAGCAACACATACTGTACATCTCAGCAACATATTGTTGATATATCTGATTTTCGACTTTATTTCTCGCCGTGTGAGCTCATGAACTTGTGCCTGCGCCATGCACGACCACAGTGAGCCATGTACAGTGAACACGCGCACGCGCACTAAACAAACCGGCGGCGTCTTATTCTCCTTCTCTGTCCCTCTCCACAGCCGTCTCCCTCTGTCCCGCAAGCTGGCTAAATCCGAAGCATTAGCCGGGAAAACACGCCATGAGGCCATGCAAATCGCCTGGCAATGCAAATATATACTCGGCGAATGGGCAAACAGGCCGGATGATAAATGCAGCCGAGTGCTGGGAGACGAAAAAACAGCGCTGACGGTTGTTGTTTGGACACTTGTCATTCAACGACTCGGAACCGATGCGAAGATCTGAGGATCTGAAGATCTCAAGTGCCTGGCATGGCAGCCATCGATTTCTATTTGCCATCGGCAGATGCAGATTCAGATGCGGCAGCCATGATCGCGGGATGCATTTGTTTGCCGAAACGCATCCGCAAAGCCAGCAATCCGTTAAATATGCGCAAACAGCAGTGTCGAATGTCATAATGGAGCCGATCCGTGGACAGGCCGTCAAAGCCTATCCAAATATTTGGAGTTGTTTCTCACACGATTTCCCTAATCGCACATCGGGCATCTGCGGCCCAACTCAACTCAGACCAACTCAAAGTGAGGCCCCTAGTTGCACTCCAAATGCGCTTAGACTGTGTTGTCAAAACAATCACAAACGCCGTCGCTGGCCAATCAATCGACTCTCTACCTCTTTACCACTGGCGGCAATGGGCAAGATGTAAGCCAAAGAGCCTTTGGCTGACACTAAAGCGGTGCGGAGTACTCGGCCATCGAAGGTGCTCAGTAGGAAGGACAAAGTCCGCCTGAAGCCCCCTGGCTTCGAAAATCATTGGGATGGACCTTAGTTTTAACGTTCAGATATTAGATACATTTATTCAAAACTAGCATCCGTCTCTATTTTGTCTCCTTGAGATTTAACAAGCTCATAATATAATTGAGAAACAATATCTGTCATAATATACCTGTTACAAAGAATAATACTTATAAACTATGAATGAAAATATATGGTTTAGTAATATATTTTTAATATTAAAACGGGTTTTTTATTTAACACTTTGATAAGTTCTTAATGTAATTACGGATTTTGATATAAAACTTCAATCTGGAAAACCTCTCTACATTAAATACGGCAACGGTGCGTATGAGCAATATATTTAAGAATGCATTTAAACCGCTTTTAAATAATTTCCTTGAAAATTGGTTTTACCAGTGCTAAATACTAAAAATTATACTGTAAAATGTTAAGATTTTTGTGAACTTAATTAGACAAACCTGAACATGATTTTTTGTCAGAGTAATTAATTTAATTATACCCTTTACTCGTAGAGTAAGAGGGTATATTGTATTCGTGCAAAAGTGTGTAACAGGGAGAAGGAAGCGTTTCCGACCCTATAAAGTATATATATTCTTGATCAGGATCACTAGCCGAGTCGATATAGCCATGTCCGTCTGTCCGTCTGTCCGCCTGTCTGTCCGTATGAACGCTGAGATCTCGGAAACTACAAAAGCTAGAAGATTGAAACTTCACACACATATTCTTGGGCTTCCTACGCAGCGCAAGTTTATTTTAGCCGAGCGCCACGCCCCCTCTAACGCCCATAATCGCTTACTTACGATTTTAAAATGTGTCTGGCGCCCAAACCTTTAAAGATTTCCGAGAAGTATAAATGCAATTTTGTTGTGTATATTTATACCTATCGAAATGTGGAAGACATTTTTCCAATCGGACCATTCATTAAAAAGTTATTCGCAATCAAAAAAATGTTATATATCCATCTCCCTCGCACTCCCTTTAGCTGAGGGACGGGTATTAGATAGTCGGGACACAAACCCGACTATAGCGTTCACTCTTGTTTTTTAATTTAATTGTTAGAGCAAAAAAAACGTTGTTGTCTTAAAGCCAATAAATCATAATTTAAGTTATTCATATTTGCATATTTACATCCTTCTACAGTCTTAATGTTTAATCAACTGAAGCTTCTAGGTCCACAAGGTCCACCTCATTGTGAATAATGAATCGCACCCAGCATTGCGGATTAACGCACAAGCCGCTCTTTTTTGCGTGCAGTGGTGGCGACATCGACATATAGCTATCGGGCGATCGGACAAATCGAACCATCGCACAGGTGACGACAAGGCCCATTGGCAGGCAGCGCATGTCGTCGCAATTAAAAAACGCCTTCTTTGGCCGGGCATATCTGCTGGATTTGGCACTGACTTTGGCATGTAGGCGCAGGTGCGGCATATGTATGCAGGCTACATACTGCCAATACCCATGGCAATCGGACCCATGACGCACGACGTCGGGCCCTCGTCAATATATTGTACACATATCCATTCTGGGCGGAAGAGGGGTGGCCTCGTGAGTAAGCACGCACAATAGCCATGCAAATTCCGCGGTCCGACTACAAGCAAATTAACGGCCGAACAAAGCCCGGCCAAAGATCAATCGGGGAATCGCTGGCGACACACATATTGACGGGGAAATGAAAGCTACCGGGTGCGTAGAGCCCATTGAAAATCATAGACCTAGCATGGACTTTATTAGCTGATAGATTGGTTAGAATATTTTAATAAATAAGTGAAAATATTAGAAATATTTATTGGGTCTGATTTGCAATGAATAATTAAAACCATTCCGAAATTAATGATATCTTCTCGAGCCAGAAGACACCATGCCCATATTATATACAAGATAGAAAGATAATCTTTAGAATCTTCAGTTACACTGTAAGACTATTTAACCACCGATCTCCAAAGTGAACACCTCGGCGCCTGGGCCTATAACGACGTCTAGCTAAAAATAAGGAGAATTATGAAACACTTTTATGTGGCCATTAGGAACGCATAAGTGCTGTCTTTCCGTAAAAAAGTAGAAATTATGTACACACCATTATCGCCTGATGGTTGCCATGCAGAGCATTTCCTCTTTAAAGCAGCAGCTTTGCTCCGTTTTGTATGACTTTGTTCCGAGAAAAGTCGTAAAATTACTGCGTAACAACTGCAACAAGGTGTTATGAAGGAAGGTGCAAGCGAGGGAACTCGGATGGAGGTGCCTCCCTGGATGCCACCGGTCGGTAACATTGTTTGGGCTAATAGAAGTAAAATTGTTAATTGCCAAACGGTTGACTTGGGTTTCTCCGGTTGATTTATACAGTCCGATGGCCAAACGGGCCATACGTGAATAATTACCAGCGAGTGGATGCTCCAAATGTCGTGGGAACGCTGTGAAAATGCATGGAGGAAAAGCTCAAGGAATGCAGCTCGACACCTCAAGCGAGAACTGCTTTTATGCCGCTGCAGTTGCGCACAGTTTGTGCCACATGTCACATGTATGCACATTCAGCACCATCGAGGGGCGAGTTAATTTCTAATTCGCATGCAGCCCGGCGCTGGATTTGGCCCACAGTGGCACTACAAGCGATTTGAGCAGTTACCTACACATGTTTTTCCTCCAAATCCGAGCTGTCGGCCTGTCGGCACGTATAACACCTCTAACACCTCCGTCCGGGGCCTCTGCGCATGGGCAGTCGATCGGGCGCGGCATTAGTGCGGAAATAATGTTCCCAGCTAACCTCACAGACAAAGAGAAGGGATCGCCCACACGCCCCGAACTGCATTTTTCCCTAATTGATTCGGGAAGTGATCCTCGACACTGAAAGGTCGTATTCAGTCTGAAAGTCATTCGGGCAGACAGTACTCAAAATTGTATTTCCACTTAAAGGATTACATTTTAAAAACTATGTAAAATACATTTAAAACCCTATTTAAAATTTTGTATACTAATTTAATTTTATAAAATTATATCATTTGGGCTTCATAAGAAAGTCCAAGCCTTTAACAAATTAAAAAAATGATATAATATAATATTTTGTATGGAAATAAAATTAGTAAATAAATTAATATGCTTTTAAGAAATCACTTTCAATTTAATAAATGGTTTAATTATGCATAAATATAGCAAGTGTTGTAGAAGTACTAATATAAACATATAAGTTCAAAGTTCATCCTATTTCATTGTTCGTGCTATCTTTGGTGTTATCTTTTCGGAGCAGATCCCACTGAGAGAGGCACTTAATTAGGGGGCTGGAGAACAAGTGTTTAGAGCATGTTTTTGTGCGAATGCCTGAGCAGGCACCTGAAATATTAAAATATGCACTGCGAGAATGCTTAATGCATAAGTGCAGCCGCGCAGACGTGTCTGCAGATCGCTGGATGCACTGCATCTCCGGGCCCGGTCTCGAATTGCTCACGCAAAACGCTGATAATGAGCTGGCAATTATCACTTTAGCTGCGACTCGAACACGGCGAAAGCACAGTTATCACTCCAGAGCGGATTCACACGGAATTATGTGATACACGAATGGCGAGAAATGCATAAAACACTATATGCACTATTAGTAACGGTAGACTTCCAAGCCAGGCCATGGAACACTCGACTCGTTTCGTGCCGCCAATCTGAAGACCGACTTGCCTCGACTCACGGATCACGGATCTTCGGATAGTGGCTAGCGAAGAGTGGATACTGCAGAGTCAGGTCCGGAGAACCCAATCTCTCCACTCGCGTGCACTGGCGCTAAATTGAGCGGAGATGGAATCAGTGACATCGCCTCCAACAGTGTCGTCTCCCAGCGGAACAGACCCACTCAGGCCATCAAAAAAAGAGAAATCCACTTAGGAAGAAATAAGAAATCTTGAATACTCTACCAGGAGCTTACAATCTAGGCATTCTGAAATAGGCTTTATATTTCAAGAACAAGCTTTCAGAATCAAGATAAAATTTAAGAATAAATATAAGTAATATTTTCATACATATATTACAAACATTACAACACACAATTGTATAGATTTTAATAAGAGAAAGATAGAATTTTTTTACAAAATACTTATGCTTATAAGAAACAATATTCATAATATAATATAATTATATTATCAATCAATTTTTCGTCTTAAAATGTTTAAAGGTTTAAAGATAGATTTATCAGTATACAATATCATTTACATTGCTTTAAGAATTTTAAAAGTTTAGAAAGAATTTTAATGAAAAGGGCCAAGAACCAATATGTGCTATAGAAAAGTAACCATACCCCATCGGAGAGGGAACCATTGGTCGACGTTTAATAACATGCTTCCATAAACAAACTTGTTTATTGCCGGCCCCAAAGATGCGAAGAACGAAGAAGGGCTGTGCTGGCATCTCCCACTGTGAGTGCGACTGCGAATGTGACTGCGAGTGTAAGTTGCTTGGCTCTGCATTCATTTCTGCAGCATTTGCAAAAGTCAATAACACTGCCGCCCACAAAAAACAAAAAAAGAGAAGCAAAAGCGTGCAGCCCGCGGGGCCGCAAGGGCAAAGGGGCGGGCGGAAATGGCCAGGGGGTCCGGCAGGGGGAGGAGGTGGAGGAAGTTGGTGGCGAGTGCCAGTGAAATTAATAATAATAAGTGCTGAAACAAAACAAAATGTAAACAATTAAAATGGGCTCGGGCTTGGCGAAGCGGCGCGCCGTTGCCAATTTGCAATTCCAAGCACCGCAGAGCCATCGGCTCGGAGGCGGAGCTGTAGTTGCAGCTGTTCTGGGGGGCGGGGATCCCCCGTTTCCGCTGCGCCCCCTCCTATTCCCCCACTTACGTGTGACATTGAGGCGCGAATCGGCGAGCGGCGACGCCAACTGTTGGGAGCTTGTTTGTAAAACAAGCGAAAGGTCACAAACTATTTATGTAGAGTGGCGACCTCTGGCGCTCAGTTTGCGAGTTTCACGCAGTTCCGTTTCCCCCACCAACACACACGCACATGCACAGGAAGAAAAAGTGCATTACAATAAAGCCTGAGGAACTGAGAGTAGTAGCACTTGTAGTTTCCTGAACTTAAAGTATTAAGATGGGTAAAACTAGAAGTAAGAAAAATATAATGTAATGTAAAAATTAAAAATTCGTAATCTAAAATTATTGCATTCATTGGGCTGACTTAAGGAAACATTAGTTTTTAGAAAAGCCCACACTATGGCACGAATATTTTCAAATATTTCTAATATGGTAAATATATGAAAAATATTTCGATTAAATATATTAAGAGGAAATAACATTAATATTTTAAAGAATTTTGAACAAAATTGTTGATTTTATAATCTGACAAACCAAAGTTACAAACATGGAGTTTGTATGTTATGATTTGGTACTTGTTAGACATTACGACGATCAAGATATTCATTTGGACTTAAACTAATTTTGATACTGTTTTTGTATGATTTTTTGAAAATCTTGAACCACTAAGCCTTTAACATTTCAGATACGCCAAAGACCCTGATGTTATTTTTGTCAATGTGGTACAACTAGCAATTACAAAAGCTTAAGTACTAAATACTTGAGAAATAATGAAAATATTTTCTTTTCGCTGTGTAAAGCTACACACGTAATTATGGTGATAAAGATACAGATATGGAGCGTATTTTCGAGTAAGTGTTTTAATTGCAGTAGCGCAAATAGCACAAAGGCAATTAATTAATTGCGCCCACCCACTCACCGCCCATCCGCCCCGCCCGCTTCGCACACACACACACAGAGAGAGATTCGGATGTCTATATGGGCTAGTTGCATGAGTGAGTGTTGGTATGCGTACGTACATAGTACATGTGTTCCTGGAATGTTGACATGTGTTCCCATAGATGTATGTACAAGCACGCCCGCACATACTCACAGAACACTGAACACCGAACACCGAACACTGAACACCGAACAGTGAACACCGAACACTACGACATTTACCCGCTGCCATGGACAGTTGCAGTTGTCATGTTCATGAATTGCCAATGGGGAGCAAAACTATGCAAAATACAGAACACACAGATACACACTCATACCAAAAAAAAAAAAAAAAAAACCCATACTCACACGCTCATTCCCATCCGGCGCCCATTTAAATACCCAACTAAGAATATTAATGCGACCAACGATCGGCGTTTCAACACTCTGCGTTACTTAATCAAATCAAATCCGCATTTGCATACGGGCGTACACACGGGTACATGGGTAGCTAAATACTAAATACACGGGCATTGTGCAACAACGTCCATATTTTCGTTTTCCATTTTCAATTTGTTTGCCATTTGAATTTACACACCCATTTGCACATCTGCATGTAATGGAGGGACTCGGAAACATTCGGAATGTAATTATTTTTTAAGTAAATGCACAGACCTTAATCAGCTAGAAATTGAGTCTAGGGGTTTGAATTGTTTTCGAAAACTTCAGCTTCAGAAATAACCCTGTATAGAATCCTATAAAGTATTGTGTTTTATTATTAGTCATGGGTGTTCATTTTTTTGGCCATCCACCTTTTGCTTTATCCAATGTCCTCTAAATATCCCATGTTTCCTTCCTAAACAAAATACCAATAAAATACCCAAGACTTCTCGGGAATTATTCAGGGAATTTGACTCACCCAGACAATTATTTCGACATATTTCTAAGAGGTATCAAAACAAAGACCACCTGTACGAAGTCAACTTTTTGTTGGCACCCTTTTTTCTCCCCGAGCTCTCAGGTATGCAGATACACACATTGTTCATTAGTGCTAAGCCATCTTGTATACAAAGATCCCAGAAAATGGGGATCTCGTTGGCGGAATAAAAAACAAGTCCAGGCTACCTTTCGCCCGATCTGAATGCGTAACTCTTGCACTGCGCGATATCAATCTCTCATCAGACAAATTCCTAAGCTGCTTGAACAGCATTTAACAATCTTTTGATCATTTATCTATAATTCCCCCCAGTCGAGGAGGCCGAAGATGCCTGAGACCATCTCGTCAGACATTGTGTCGTCGGATCGGATCGGATCGGGCGAAGGGATTGGATTCTCGACATAGATGGGCATCCGATAAGTGCGTTTGGGGCTACCGACGATGCCTAATTTGTTTTCAAAGAAACGCCGCGACAAGCCCTATTTTGGAAATGCCATCGGATGGACTTTATCAACCGGTCGTCATGGGCAGTAGTTTGATTAATACCACAGGTCTACGACCTCTTAAAGCGGTGGATTTGATGAAATAAAAATCCACAGTTGATCAATTTGAAAAAAATAATTATAATATAATAAGAACTTTAAAATATATATATAACTCTCACCTAAAAGCCAATAAATTGTTGTTGATATTTTTAAGAACTGTGTAATTTTCGATCACCCTATCATGCCAGTTGGATCCCCCACGACTTCCGTCCAACTTTCACTTAACCAATTCTAGATGAAGATACGCACTTTCGGAAGTGTGCGGTGCTGATGTCAGCGATGATATGCCCTGTCATCTGCGGCTCATTATGCGTATCTGCCAGATCCTTCCTGTTTATTAATATTAACCATGCTCCTTGGGCACATTAGGCCGAGCCCCCCGCCTCCTACGCCCATTATCGACGCCTCCAATCTAAGTGAAAAGCAAAATTGAAAAAATTACTCATTTCCACTTCCAAGGAAACGATCGACAAGCCGCTGGACAAGGCGAACGCCTATCTGCTGCGTATCTCAGGCACATTAATAAATTTTAGTTTGCTCACCTCGCAGTGTGTTCGTTAGCTAAGCTACCGGGCATTTGCCGTTGGCCAGGGCTCCTTCTTTTTTCTCTTTTTTATATATGTTTTAACATTTCTTTCCAGCCCGGCACTTTTTCAATTTGTGGACGGGACCACCCGATTCGATGGCGAACGGCAGTTCGCGCGCTCATTTGACTGCTATTCGTGGCTGAAATTCTTCAAAAACAATAAAATGAAATTAAGCAAAACGGCATTTTAATAATGCTGCTGCTGCCTTTCTTTCCCTCGAATATTTCAGGTGTTGGTGTTCGTAATGGCCCATAATGGATCTTCCTAACAATTCGATGATTTATGTTGTGCACATAGCGGTTGCTGTTTTCGTTTTGCTTCTTTATAGTAGTTTTATGATGTTAATAGCGTTTTTGTCTGTGTCTTTATCGCCGAAGCCCACACTCTGCTTCCTCAAACGCTAGTTAGTGTTGCTGGCAACGACGACGATGACGTGACGAGGTCTGGGGTCTGGGGTCTTGACTCTTGGGTCTTTGGTCTGGAGTGGGTTCAAGTCCCCGATCCCCGATCGCCGAGCACCAGGCCGCCGCGCATGGGCTGTGCCGTTCCCTTAACCTTTGTGCGCTGAAATTTGGATTAGAGTTTGTTTTGTCATAATAAACCACTAAAACGAGCATATAAAAAGTAATTTTCCGCACCTGTCCGCCAAGGTGGGCAACTCCGGTAGCAGCGGTACTTCAAGGGCTCGTCCCGCCGCATGATTTACGATCTTTGCCCTTAGATCTAATCGGCCGACAATGGTGCCGTTCAATGGCAATTGGCTTAATTGAATATAAACTTTTTAAGTTATTAGATGTCACACAAATAAATAAACGGGAAATGTGATTGCTTGAAATAAGGTAATAAAGCTGTCATCATTAAGGATTATCCTCAAGTGCTATTAATTTCACACCTTGCCTTGCTATAATACTCTTATCGCTTCATTATTTTATTTTGAAGATATACCATTACAGTTTTTGGTTTAAAATGAGTCATAAAATAAAATAAGAAAATAAATAAATGTATTAATTAGATTCGAAAATAAATATTTTTCTTAATGGCTATTTATGGAAATATATCTACAAATACAAAAGCTTAGTGAATAATAGATTACTTTCCTCGAGATTCGAAACTACGATTTCCCTCACATTGATGGAAAATTAAACAGTGTAATTTTGGGTACCAATTTCCTGTGATATTTATAATAATTTAAAATTTATTATTGGAGAAAAGACTTACTCATTGCAAGTCCAAGTATGGAAAATGTTTTTCCCGCCAGGTGTGACGGCTTTTATCATAGCGACAGAGCCCATTAAAGCCCAGTTCGATTCGAGTGAAGCTCTTGTTTGGTAACGAAAAATGTTTGCCATGCTTTCGGGGCTGGGAATGGGGGTATTATTTTGGGAATGGGGATGGGAATGGGGTTTTCGTGGGGCAGAAAGAAACCGACGACCAGCCGAAGACGACGCGGTGCGCATATGAAGCGGGACATTCAAATATGATATTCAAATTCCATCGATAGATCGAGCGATCCGCATTGCGTCTGATTTTGGTTGTCGTCGCACGCAGTTAACAATCGCATTACAAACAGCAAATGTGTCAGAAATATTGTCGTGAGTCTTTCTCATTTGTTTCTGGTACAATGCTCGTAATTTGGGACTTAAAGAGCTTTCAATGTGTCGTTTCGGCGTGCGCTGATGGAATTTTAAATTAATTATTTCTTTGACCCCACACAAACGCGGTTCGTGCCGTCGAGTATCTGGGTATCTAAGTATCTGAGGGGCCGCCCGAGTCGCCTCAATCGATACTTGGTAACCTGGGAATGGCTGAATGTCCGAATGGCTGGGTTACTGACATAATATTATTGTAATGTTCCAACGGCTCGTTGTTCGACTTGGTTTCCAATCCATTCGATTCGAATCGATTCAAATGCTCGATCGGCCGGATGACCGCTCTGTGCCACTTTCTGCCGACTCACGAAGACATGAGCATATTTTGTTTGTAATTTATTAGACAAAGCCATAGCTTTGCCTACCAAATTAATATCGAGCTGTGCATTTACCCGGGGCTCCAAAGCCCCAAAACCCGAGACACTCGAACACTCGGAACACACATATGTACCTACGAGACATACCGTGGGCAAGCTTAATTCGTAAGAAACAATTTGCATATATATGTCTTGTCGTCCAACAATGGATTGGCAAGGTGTGAATTAATTTGCTCTGCACGCCAGAAGTCAGCCGCTGAGCAGGAGAGCCACACACAAGGGACGGATTCCATCCTTCCGTCCGGTTTTGTCCCTGACTTTGAACTGGGATTCGGGTATCGGGGTTTGGGGCTCTTGGCTCTGGGACACTGGGACCTCGTTTCTGCGAAAAGCCCGCATTTGGCATCCCTTTTACCACTCTGGCCGACTTATCAATGACAAATCTCCAAAATCGTTTACTCTGCCTTTGCCTGTCAATTTGGCTGGCTGACACTTCCCCGGCCTTAACACTAGAGCGTCTTCCTTCTCGATCTGCAGTTCCCCGGTTTTCGGCTTCCAGTTCACAGTTCCCAGTTCCCAGTTCCTCGGTGTTAACAACCAGACAGGTTTTGTGTACCGCCGCCACACATACCGCACTTTTTGTGTGATTTCTTGTCTCGACTCCTTATTTTCCCGGTGGGATTTGCGATTTGGGGGCTCCATGAATGAAAGGCAAAGCCCTGGACCGGGACTCCTGAGCCCCGAAATCGTCAGCGGACAAGCGGAAGTTGCCGAGCGTCTTAGCCTCGATTGAGACAATAATCAAACACTCTGCTGGCTGTGTTCCCCTGGTGAAAGTGATGGGTGTTCTGGGCTCTGAGTGGTGGAGAGTGTTCTGGACCGTTCTGGACCTCACACAGCCATTAGGTCTCAAATCGCCTTCATTTATTGAGCGGACTTTCGTTGATTGAAGGGGCTTGCCTGCCTCCGAATTCTACTCCCAAGAGAGCTGACTCTTGTCCTGCCTTTGCACTGAAAATAAATATATGTCTCTTCTAGGGATCGAACTGTGGGATCAGCACTTACCACAAAATAAACCATAGATGTAAGGTATGTAATATAATAATTATTGAAAAGGTCTCTGCGATAGTGTAAGTATTCTTATTCTATTTTATTTATCTTTTAACATTTTATCCTCTTTGTTTTTTTTATAGTTAGGTAAGTATACCTTAAATTTAGGTGTTTGCATTAAAATGTGATGTTATTGTGTTTTTATAAGATAATAACGCCACAAAAACAAAACGAACCTAAAATATCTATGCTGGCTGCACTTTTAAATAATTATTTTGTAAATTTAGGAATTTATTAAAAAAGGCACTTTATTTTTCTAAGTTGAAAATAAAATTTGTTAGACCAATTTAAGATTGGTTATTATTTTGTTTCCATATATGTATTTTTGAGTTATACCATTTTCTGATATTGGCCCCCCAAATTTCTCTCACTGTTTGACCGCAGAGATGAACCATGAATTTGTCGCCTGCACGCCGCGTTTATTGCGGCCCCTCGGTGCCGATGGTGATTAGATCTACGAGCTCCATTGAGCAAAAGCCAGGCCAAAAGCTAAGGCTACAGCTACAGCGGGAGGAGGAAGAGGAGGAGGTTGGGGAAGAGGAAAAGGAAATGGAAAGGCAAAAGCTAAGGCTAAAGCCGGGGCAGCAGGATAAATATCGGCGGGCGCGTTGTCAGCTCGGCCCGTCGTCCCAATCGAGACACATTTATTTAAGCCTCACGTTGCTCGCATTGCAAACGGTGATTGCCGCTGCTGCTTAAATATTTCGCGTTTCGCCACAGACGACAAAGCCAAGTCGGGGCATGGGTAAAAAGTAAAAAGTAAAAAATAAAAATAAAACAGCGACACAGACACGCTGACAATCGAAATTCGAAATTCTGAATGAAGGCGCAAAGTAAAACAATATCTGATTTGAAGCATCCGGTCGCGATTGTCATTGCCACCTATGCCATGCCACCGACTTGGCGACACGCGTGGTGTGGTTGGGGTTGGAGGAGGTTGCAGGAGGTGGGCCTGGGCTCATAAGGTGGCTCAGACAGAGGCCGGGGCCAAAATGAGGGCCCAAACTCACTTCCTGCGACCGGCTGCCGTCCCTCCGTCCGTTCTGTCCATCCATTCTGGCCATTCAGTTGCCATCCTTTGGCTCTTAGCTGCTGCTGTGTTGCTGTTGTTTCGCTGTCGCCATTGTCACTGCTGTTGTTGATGGTGATGCTCTGCCCATTGCCAGATACAGATACATATGGCCATAGCACCAGGACCAGGACCAGGACCAGGCCCAGATACAGATGCGATACCCAGCCGAACAGAACTGAGCTGCGGGGCGAGAGTGTGAGATCAATCGTATTTGATTGCAGAATGCGCGGTAGGTAAGCGTTAACGACGTTTTTGAAGTCTCGCTGCTCTGCTCTTTGGTTTGCCCGTTGTTTTTCGAACCAAACCGAACGTTTCGATTCGATTTTTGTTTTGTTTCTGCGGCATCAGGCAAGGCAGCAAGGAGCAGCGACAAAAAAATTGCGACACGTTATTTCAATTTAAAATGTTTATAATTCAGTGTGTTCTGTTTTTTTGCGCTACCTCCTCGCATTCACGAGTGCTGGCGAGCTGTCGCCACTTTTGTCATGCTCGACGGGAAACAAAAGCGCTGGGAAACCGAAAGGCGAATGAATCCAAGTCCAAGCCCAGCCAATCCAATCCAATTCAATCCAATCCAGATTCGGATTCAGATCCCGGCACAATGCCATGCCATTAGCGTATTGTATTTAAAGTTTGCACACCGACGACGACGACGATGAGGTTCATCCTCAACCCGAGAACCCCAGAACTCTACAACTCCAGAACTTCCCTCCCCATCGCGATGGCTACATTGTTAGCGTTTGCTTATTAAGTGTACGGATGCAGGCCTTTATATAGATTACCACATCATTTTGTTCCTGCGGCGTCTTGCACTCGCTATGGAGATGGAGATGGAGATGGGGAGCCAGAGCCAGAGATCCGGGGGCAGACGTGCTAATATCCAATAAATGCAAATTAAATGCACTCACGGCGCCTCCGCCTGCGGCACTCCACATACATCAGGATGTCTTCACGGTTTTATCACTTTATAGTTGGCAGTCAACAAAAGGTTCTCGGCTCCCCGGCAACATTGTTTTCCTGGGTGGCCATCCTGACACGCAGAAAAACATTTTAGTGTTAGGTTGGGTGCACAGAGAAAAAAAGTCGGCCTTTAACTTAGATTTACATATTATAAATACGGATATTCTCCAACTTTCTACCCTTTTTTAATGTCTATAAAAATGTATATTGAATTAAATAGGAAGAATTTAATTATTTTCATTTTTTTGTCAACCTTTTTTTTATAGTTTTACAGTGCTTTAAAATTGGACATAGCTCTATTTTAATATATATAAAAAACAAATTGGGTTCTAAATAAAAGGTTGAATAATTATAAAAATATAAATTAATATTTTAGAGTTTTATATCAGTTTCCTATGTTAAACATTTTAAAAAGAATTTGGGATTGTATTTTTAAGATCACTGCAATAGACTTAATAATTTTGTTAGTCTTAGAAATATTTTTGTTGCTTCAAAACTTTTAAAATAAGTACGATTTAGATACCAAATGCCAGCTTTTTGTTGCTGTGCCTGGACCCACAGACACACACACTCGCATTGTCCGGAGCTTGGTCCATTAAACGGCAAATACATTTATGACCGTAATTACACCATAAAATTCAAATTATATCAACAGACCAAAAACCGCACATTGTGTCCAGGCCGTGACTCAATCCTCGGGTAGCGGCAGTCGGCAGTCGGCAGTCAGGAACCAGCAGCCTTGGGGCTTCATTCGGGGGTCTTGGCCTTGCGGTTCGCCTGGCGACATGGACATGGACATGACACTGGCCATAAACAGCCAGCCAGCTGTGTGTGCTGACGGCTGGGAGCCAAGGCCTATTTAGCATCGGCATCGGCATCTATGTTCTGGCCACTCTACTCACTTATTTTTACTTGACTTTACCAACTTGTAGGACAATAGTCGGAGGCTTTGTCGGCACGCCCACGCCCCTGCCCCTGCCCCTGCCACGCCCCCGGAGAAAGTCGTCGTTGACTTGGCCTGACTTCACTTGGCCCGGCCGGATTATCCAGCAATGCTAAAAACTTTTTAGAAGTCATTAAAACCTTGTAGTGGTAAAATTAATTACTTGTAGTTGCAAACAATGTAGCCACGCCGCAAGCAACATTTCCATTCCATTCCGTCTTCTTCTTGGGCCTGGGCTTTGGGGCCCCCTCCTTATACATATACCCTATATTATACAGCTTGTGTTTGCCTTGGCCGCTGAAAAAACAGGGTCCGAAGTCGCCAGACGCCCAACATTCCCGGGCAGACTAAATGCTAAATGCATGATGGTGAAAACATATTCACTTTGAAATTTATTAACTTTGCGTGTTTTGTTGAATCGAGAATCCGAACGTAAAAGTTTCGAAAATGTTAGCTAAAAGCCGTGGTGAGCAGTGAGTAGTGAGTAGTAGACCCACTCAAGTCTCATGCATATTTATGTCGCATTTCCACCGCTCGGCCGCGAAAGGCGATTCGCTTTGAGCGTTAAGCGACTTAAAGCGCTTCCATTAAAGAGTACACACTTTCATTGAGTGATGATCGCCGAATTACGACCGAACAAGTGCTAAATCCATGCCCAAACAAGGAAGCAATATGAAATTCCAATTTGGCCGTTTTTAATTTAATTGGGTTTGTTTCTTGCGCTTTAATAACGTGTTTTGGGTTGTTTTATGTAATTTATTAAGACATTATATGATCGGGAAATTGAAACAAAATGCCATGCAGCTTTTTCCCAGCCAATGCAGGCTAAATTTCCTGCAAGTCTAACAATGCGAATCATTAAGATTGGTAAAAAATTAAAACAAGGTTAGAGTCTATAGAGCAAAGCTGTAAACATTTTCTTAAAATTAGTATATTAATTAAAATATTATTAAATATAGGTACATTCAATTAAAATGTATTTTTAAATGTACAAATATCATAAAGGGGTTAAATAATTTTAAAATTAATAATAGATACTTTTTTTGGAAGACTGAAAACAATTGGCAACTTTTTTTCACGGCAGACCTTTAGAATCGATTCCGCTGACACGTTACATGTGCCCAACTACTTATTTTTAAATGAATTGTTATAGGTGGGCCCCTCGTTGCGAAGTGCCACTTCCGCGTTCCGCCGGCTCCATTATCGATAAATGTTCATTACTTTCAATTAACGCTTCTTAATTGAACATGACGTATTTATGAGTTGGACATCGACCAATCGCAGTGGCGCAGGACGATTGGCCGGGCGACAATTGCAGTGCTCTTAATTGGCGGCCAAACCGGTGGCCACCATATGTATGTCGGTACATATACGGCGGCTCCATGGGGGCAACCATACGGCTCCGAGAATTGGGCGATATCGGGGCAGAGATAGCTCACTGCATCGCCGCATCGTTAATTGTTTATAGGCGACAAACTGAAAAACTGCAGTGGCGGCAACAAAGCGACGAAAGTGCAAAACGCCATGAATCATATTTTGCCAATTAAGCATGATCCGATGTAACCCCACAAGGGCCATATAGTAAGCATAAGCAAAAGCCGATTCCAGCCAGAATAAGAATGAGAATCAGAATCGGAATCAGAAGCGAAAGCAAAATCAAAAGCGAAATCAAAAGCCATTGAAGGCATTCTTACACCACGCCGGAAATCCAGTGTAGACAGCATTGGCGACTGGGGCGTCGACAACGCCGTGGAAGCAGCGGCTTGTCCGTCCGTCCGTCCGTCTGTCCGTCCATCCATCTGTCCGTCCGTATCGCTGTCCGTCCGTCTGCCGTCCGCCGTCCAACCGGATGGGCTATTGGGACCAGACCACCAAAGAACAACAAAATGTGCACACTTTCCGACTGCAGAATGCGAAAATGCAAACGCTGCACTTACATTCGCGTTTGTAAATGCGATCGCCGATCATATTTCAGTGCTATTCTCCCGCAATTTGCGGCCCCTGTTTTTTTGCCTTTCATGTGGGGTCCGACCCCCCAGAGTGTGTGTGCAAATCACAAAACTTTCGTTTAATTACAATTTGCATTTGATTTGCATAGAACAAACCTCTGTAATAGAACCAAGAAAATTAGCTCGCGCCTTTGAAGGTCGTGATCGCGGCAATGACGTAGGCGAAAACAACAAGGGACGATGTACTCATAACATTAGTAGTTTGTGAAACAACAGCACTGTCTTAATTAGTATATGCGAATAGGTATTGCTATTAAAGACGCACTTCTGTCTTGAAAGACTGTCAAAAATTATAATTTTTGAACAACCTAAAATAAATATAGGTAAATTAAACAAAAAGATTTGGAAAATCTAATAAACTAATTAAATATAATGGCGAAAATAAATAAAGCCTTATAAATAGGAACAAGTTATTAAGATTTTAAAAATATATGGAAATAATATGGAAATAAATTCCACAAAAAATAGGAAATAATACTTAACTCTTTTGCAATTTCTCCCTATTAAAAAAAGGGTAAATATAGATTGGAAAAATTATCTACCCCCTAAGAAAAGTTCTCGCAACAGCAGAAACGTTTCCATTACTTTTCTCATATCCACATGCCAACCCCCATTTCATCTGCGTCATCGGAATTAACTCTCAGCAGCAAACATACTCATTTAATAACCCAAAACTGCACTTCTTTCTGAATGAAACCTCAGCGCTGAACTTTCGGCTGTGTCGATGTCAGCAAAGTTAATTGATCAAGCCCCCGACGAAAGTACACACATGCAAATGAACATAAACACCGTGGCCCGAAAACGCTGAGATCGGGCTTTAGGCAGTGAGGCCAGTAAAAAATACAAAAAATAACTCAAAGTGGCAATCTGAACGAGAAACGGAAATGGACTATGAGTTGTACGACTCACCGAAGAAGTATAAATATAGTTGGGCTAATCAAATTAATTCAATTAAAGTGTGCATTTATCGTATTTCGCCACTAATTGATAAGGGTTTATTGGGTACACATTTCACTAGATATGCATCACCGACACATTTGGAGACAACTTCAAACACCTAGGACCGTTGTCGTCGGGTCTTTCGGTCTCTCGGCACTTGGATACGCCCCGGTTTTCTGCACTTTTCAATTAATCACGCTGATATAATCAGCCGGGTTAAGGAAATTAAATTTATCTGCTTATGCATTCATATTTGCCGCGGTATTATTATATTAAATTTGGGTAACAAGGGGGATGGAAGGGGCGCCGGCTTATCGCTGTCAAAGAAAGCCGCTGTTCGGCGCCAGACGGCGTTCAAAGTGCAGAAAGTTACGGATTTGTGGTTCTAAGTTCCAAGTTCCTAACTCTGCTCTGCTCTACTCCAACCTGATCAGAAACTCTTGCTCTCGCCGGCTGGAAATTAATTGCCGACCGTATGGACATGACACCGGAGATCACGAGACCGAGTAAAATCGAAAATCGAACTATTAATCGGCGCACAAGAGTGACAAACATCTATTAGGCGTTTAATTAAAAGTTTCGCATGAACGGAGGCGGATGGCTTTGTGGCCATCGATAGCGAGACCACGGAGGCTCCACTCCAGATGTCCGATGTCCCTTGTCCGTTGTCCGATGGCCGATGTCCGATACTCGGACAGAGTGTCAAATTCGAGCATTTCAAGTTACCGCTCCAGATAGCGGCGAAGAGCAAACACAAATATTTGCCTACAATTACTTACTGGCCGGATAGATAGTCAGATAGATAGATAGTCCGTGGTCAGTTGGTCGGATGAGGAGCAACAATGGTCTCGTTCGGCTCGGAATGTCCATGTGTATGTACATAATTGGGCTATCAGCCCGATGGCCGCCGGCAGAGGCGCTCGGAATAAATACGGCAATTAAAATTCGATGGACTGATAGGCCCTCCGATCGAGCATGAAGTGGCTATGGCGACAGGCTGCCGATCAAACCTTCCATCCACCCACTGGCATATCCCCCAGCCATCGCATTCCTGGGTTGTGCACTGTAAAAACACGCAACATAATAGTTTGTTCAAATTGAGCAATAATAATGGCTTTGAAACTAGCAAAAATAGTTATATTCGAAATAGTTGTATTTTGATGGGAATAATGGATCTTTTTTTTGCAGCTAAGTAAGCTTTTAAATTATTGCACTTATTTTGTAGGTTATTTTATATGTAAGACATCAAAGAGAGATCTTAACATTTCAAAATTTAAATTTTAACCGACAAAAGACATTGATTTCTTAATTTTATTTTATTTAATTATAATAATTCTATCGTTTTTTCTTAGTAACATTTCCATTGCATTATTCAAACTTTATAATTGGTTAAACAGTATGAACTATTCTACTATTTTCTGATTTTCATTTACATTTCGTATCCACCTGGAAAATCAATATGTATCTACTAAATAAAAAAAAACATTTTTTTTAAATTTTTGAAAAGACGTGAAAAAACGTCTCTTAATATCAAAGTGAAATTGATTATATTAAGGGAATACGTCCCGACTCCTTTTTATATTAATGGAGAGGCCGTCCAGGCTTTCAGCCACTGAATCAACGTTAATTAGTGCTGAAGGATAGACGTTCCACTGCTCCTTCGCTCATCCCCAAAAGCCTTTCCCGAAATTGCAACACCTGTCTGATGGTCGAGCGGTCACCTGGCGGCGATGCGGAAAGTCAGTGACTATGTAATACACTGTGTTTTGGTCAGCCTAACCGCACGGACTACACTCATCCGATTAAACTTTTAAATAGATGTCAAACAAACTACATTCTGCTAACTACAAGGACTTTCGATGTCATCGTCCAGGTTCGCTCCACGATGTCGATGTCTTAGGCCTGCCAGCAGATACGTGTCCGTATATCTATATCCATATCCCCCGTTCGTTGGCGGGTGTGTCCACCGTCCACTGTCCAGTATCCAGTGTCCTTGTGTGTTATCCTGAGCGAGTGTTGGCCATTCAACCACCGTTGCTGCCGGTTGGTCGGGGTCGTGACGGACAAATGTCCGAAATTTGAAACTTTAAATAGCAGTCCTTGAAGCATGTTTTTGGGGCGGGCGGTGGAGGTGGGAGGTCAGAGGTGTCTATTCCGTTGGATGTTTCTCCCCCGGGTTGGGCGGAGATCTGATGAGCTGGGCTTCGAAATTAGTTCTGATTTACCACTGTTCCAACAGAATGTCAGGCGGTGTGACAAGGATTGGCTTTTCGGGCACATGTCGCAGATTGTGTGCGTATCGTGTAAACATTGCGAAGGACCACACCTGCTGGAACACGTGTACATAATTATACGTGCAGGAAAGTTCATGCAGCCTATTAACTAAGTTTCGAGAGTTGGGTTTAAACCATAAATGGTGATTATGGTTAGGAAGCGTTAGAGAGCTTTGAAATTTCCTTGCACTTCGTAGAGGCTCTAGACATGGATTAGTTTGATTCCTTAAGTATTTAAATATAATAAGTAGATGGCGCTACATGTTTAGAAAAAAGTGCAGTGTGAATTAATTGAGTATTTTAAATGAATAATAATAATAATGATAACTTTTGAATTTACAGGTTTACCACCCTAAATATAATTTCCTTTTTAAACTTTTTACTTTAAGATACGAAAGCTAAAATACATTCTGGAAAATTACATACAAAAATTGTTATACGTAAAATCAACATAGAAAAAATGTTACTTCTTTATAGAAGAAATATAAATATAAGCTTATATGTATTTTGTTTTTACATTTCTAGCGCATTAGTTGCATTTAGTAACATTACAATTAAATTTGTAAAGAAACTAGTCTTGGTTTTATTTCTGTTATTCTTCATTAAATAATTTGTCAATGTCTATTTAAACAATAGCTAAATTAATTAAAATTAAAATAAGTATGGGAAGCTGTAGCAATTAAATTCTTGACTATAAGATTTTGCTTTATATGTGTAGGAGCTCCTATTAGACTATTTTTTTGTTCAGTATTTTGTAAATTTAAATAAAATGGTGCCCAACAATAAATTGTAGTTTCTTGATACATTTTTGTTTCCCTTCGATTTTCAATTGACAAAGCACATTACTCTAGAAGTCAAAAAGTCTGCCAAGCAAGCTGTCGTTCACAATATTCACAACAAATTTATCTTCCCTCACTGGAATATCAATACGCTGGGATAAGACTGCCCTCTTTAAGTGACAGCTCTTCTTAATAAAAATGAATTATCCAACATCCAACGTCGCGACACAAACAATTTGTTTCGCTTTGAAATGAAACAATTAGATTCTAATTTTAGAGTGTGCTCTGAACAAGTCAATTTTGTATTTCGAAATACTTTGAAGCGCAAGAAATGAGATGTGTGTTGGCTGAAAAATAAATTGGTTGATTTAAAGCATGGATTCATCCCTTATTAAGAGATACGTCACATAAAGTCCTAATCAGAAAAATCGATTTGAGAGTATCTTATTTTCGCGTTAAATATAATATCTCGGGTAAATTTAGTTTAACTAACAAATACTTATTTAAAAATAAAATATATTCCAATTCTAAATACATTTACGATAAATATTTAAAAATGGAACACCTCATAAGAAAGATCTATGTTTGTCCTTTAAAACTTGAAATAAATTTCCTGAAACTTCTGTTTATTTCACTTTTTTATTTATGTTACTCAAGCAAATTATATCCCGAATTATACACATTTTTAGATTTTATTTATTTTTCATTGAACAAAATTTAAATTAAATTGTATCTGTACTGAATTTTTACAGTGATTACTAAGAAAATCATAGTGAAATAGTTATCTGATTTCTTATCGTTAAATCTGATATCTCTTTTATCGAATGCTTAATTTTATAAAATAAGTATGTTCGTCAAAAACAAACATAACTGCTTTATTGTAAAGTAGACGGCATTGAGTCTTATCATTTAGTTATGAATAGTGCAAAATCATTTAAAAAACACTTGGCGAACAGTGAGTGAAATGAAGTAAAAAGCACACATTCAAATTGACGGATTCGTTTCGCTTAACAATACGAAGTATCGCCGCTTTGGGCTCATAAATCTGCGACGTAAAGTGACACATATCGCAGATCAATATTATCGTTGGGCTTTGAGCACTTAACCCCCGGTTACGTGCACACACATTTACATGTGTTTCCAGCGATTTCGAGTGTATACAAATGTCTCTTTCTGTTACGATTCGGGTCTAATACACTCCCAGGATCCATTAGAAGTGCAAAACACCAATTAAAGTTTTGCACGGATTACCAGCGGAGTGAAAAAAAGGAAAATAAACCAGTATAGTGGTATTACTACTCTATCGTGTTTGTATTCGTTGAGGGGAACGGAAGAGCGGGTGCGAGCGAGGCAGCTGCCGCCCTACAGCCGTCTCGCTTGCTCTCGTGCTGCGCAGGCCGCAGATAAATGCGCAGCCATTTTTTAACGGGCGGAGCCAAAACAACGGAAGCGCTTGGGACATTTTCGGTGGGGGAAAATAATGGGAAATTTGTTGGGAAGTCAGGAAATTCTCTGCTGATTAGCCAGCTGTGCAAAGGCGATGAGAGTTTTCCGTGAAAAGTCGAAGAGACTGCGCGCTTTTCGAGGTAATTTTCCCGGCCCAACATGCAGTTGGAAAAGTCGAACTATCGGGTCCGTGTGCACGGAGAAAGCTCCCGAAGTCCCCGAAAAAGCTCGGGAGGGAAAACTTGAAAAGCAGATGCAACTTGCCAAGCCAAGCTGCACCTAAAAATGGCCCAAAATGGCGGCGCTGTCGGCGGAATGCCGATAAATCAAAGTTCCCCATTTGAAAAATGCCAAGAGCCCATCGCGACATTGTACAGTTGCGGCCATGATAATAGCATTGGTCATCTCCCATCAATTTAACAGGTATGTTGGGATTTAAAAAAAAACCAAAAGAAATCCTCCCATTAAGTATTGATTTTACAAATTTGTTGTATCCCAAAGTTATTCCAAGTTTATTACAACAAATTTACCTGTATATTATGTGGTGGATTTAGCTTCATCGAATGAACTAAATTAAATAAATTAAAATACACAGTATATTTAAAAGTAGATTGTTTAAATACACCTTAGTATTATTTTGTCTCGTTCACAAAGTGTAGTCCAATAAGCCATGGGAACATTTGTTAATTGTTATCAACTGACTATCAGCCTTATTATACTTTTTTATGGCCTCAGAACTACTTCGGTCCTGACCGCAACTGTGCGGCATTCGCAGCATCAAGTGGCTGGTGACTGGGGAGCGGCATTTCATCAGAGGGAATTAATCAGAGCAGATGAAGCGACAACCGAAAAATAACGACGCGGCATCTCCCAAAGAGCCCGCCGCGCCTTATCTCCTCAATCTGAATCGCCGCAGCCGGCTTTTTAGTGCGTGTCCACCGTTCGCTGGGACTCGCATCCAGATGCATCCCATTTACAGTGCGGAGTATCTGTATCTGAATCCGAATCCGAGTCCGAAGGTGTGTGTGTTGCGAGAGACTGGCGCTTGGAGGCGACAGCAGCGGAATGTCAACGCGGTAAGTATCCGCAGGGGGATCCAGAGACCCTCTTCTCAGTTTTTTTTCTGTCACTTTTTTATTGGCCGTTCATATCCCAGAGCATCCATCAAACGCGCGCCCGTTCATGTCAAATTATAAAATCCGAAAAAATTTAAATCTAATTTCGCCACAGCGAGCCAGGACCATATTCAAATACCTAATGGATTTTACTTTGTCCTGACAAGTACAAGCCCATTTAATCAATAATTAACGTAATCCATCAAGTACAAAGTGTCAAATGCACTCGCGAACGGAACGGAACGGAGAGGCGAGCCCATCAGGCTCAGGCCTAAAAGGATTTCCCCGAAAAGCGCATCGCGCGTTGACAAAAAATCAAGTTGTCGCAAAGATACACGAAACAAATCCGCGCCCAGCCCGTCACATCTGCATGTCGAAAAACGAAAAACCAGCAGACCCATCCAGATCCAGACAGCCCGAGAACCCGAGAGTACGGAAAGCAACCCCTAACTTTAACCCCTGCCCGCCGTCTGTCATTGTCGAGATATCGGGGGGAAAACGTTACGAAACGAAACACAGCAAAAAGCGGCAGCAGGAGCAGCTTATCTAAGCCGAAAAGTCGACCCTGATCAACCACTTGCAGTGGCGGGCTAAAAGAGCAGATAGCCCTTGTTCTACTCCAAATGGGTATCAAACTACAAATGTCCATTTTTCAATTTACCTGGCCCTTACGCACTCCACACTCCACGGCACTCCCCCGCCGTAAATTGAATCTGAAATGGAATGGTATAATATATGGACAGGGGACAGGGGACAGACAAACAAACGGACAAACACCCACCGAATCGCCCTATAAATTAGCCCTTGGCCAGCGACCGTTGACCAGTTGGCTAGCTGGCGGCCAAAAGACCGTGAAATTTTCCCAATATGCTGCGTTTTATTTGCGTTCTATTTTCCCTCCACTCATCCTCATTTCTCTCGTTTGACATTGCACTGGCACTGGCCATATACCATATCCCACATCCCATGTATAATACCATATCCCATATGAACTGGGGATTGTGGGACTGGGAATGCTCGCATTTAAATGGACAGTCTCTTTGACGTATGAATAAATTATGTTCTGCCCCTCGAGCCCGCACGATCGATTCTTCGGCTAGTTAACATAATTTTAAAGACAAAGGCAACGCTCTACATTTTATCCACGGCCAAGGGACAGTTGACATCTCTCCGCTTCAGTGGGGGAAATTTATATGCCGCAATTTGTCAATTGTTGCAATTTCTCGTTGTGTGCTTGCATCTATTTATTCCGTTTACTTCACAAAGAATAGGCCCTCATAAATAATTGAAATGTTTGTTTTTATGTGTTGTGAGTGAGCTTGCCGAATTAAGAAACTGAACATCAGGTAAAATGCTAGGACCTAAATTATGCATTCAAAATATGTCATACTTGAGGTTACTTCCAAGAAGATTAATGAACTTACCTTGGAGAATTTTAGTAGTACATCTAAAACATCTGGTATTTATTTGCTTGCAAATCTGCTTTCTTTTTTGGATTCTTTATGGAATCATTAATTTATTATTTTACAATTAATCATTCCTTTTCAAGTTATTGAGGGAAAAAGATTTTCTCCAGCTATTTAATAGTTGCTTAATTATTTTGTATATCAATTAAATATTTTAAACAAAATAATAAAATAATGTGATACACAATAGCTCATAGTAATATCATCTGCAAAATGATCTCAAGTTTTTGTATACTTTAATATCCAAAAGTACCTCCTACTAATATAAACAAACACATGTTTTTCTCTTACAGTAATAGGACGCCGTAATACCCACTCACTCATCAACAAGTCGTGTTTAAGGTCTGTTAGTGGCTTATATTGAAAACTCCTTAATTCACTGACTTCTCCTTTCATGTATACATTTCCCTGAAATGGTCCGCAGCCAAGGGACGCTACCCGATCCACTCAGCCATCGAAAAGTTACTGTAACCCGATCCCGTGTCGCTGGATGTACATAAGTAAATGAGCTTTAAAATAATTTAGCTATCTCTTAAGCACATGTGTTTGTTTTCCATTCCCAGATACCAGTTTCCGCTCAGGCCGGCCCATGTTTATACGAATGTGTGGACTGGGAGATGTCCGGGCCTGACGTTTATGAAAAGCTAAAGCCATCGCAGCATCAAAGCCAATTAAGATACCGTCCCGGCCGCATACAAGCTCTAAAGGAATACGCGGCTAATTTCTGCGACAAAGCCGACAAACGATCGGGTCCAGTGTTCAGTGTTCAGTTTTCAGTTTTCAGCGCCCAGTGTCCAGTGTCCGAAGGCAAGAAGCGGCACTTTTGTCGCAAACACAGGCCGTAAAATTAAGAACTCTGATTGGTAACAAATGTTTTTGTTCATTCGAGTGATAAAAACGTAGCGAACCGAAAAGATATAAAGTTCTCTTTAGTGTCTTGCCAGCGCGGCGATGATAAAATATTTAAATGAGCGCCGAAATGGGAAGGTTCTCGGCTTTGGATCGGATCGGTTAGGATCGAATCGGACTTTTGGGAAATCAGAGAGAGAGCGAGAGTGGGACCCAAAACCTTAATGGCCGCGCACACGAACCTGGCCAACAAGCCGAAACAGTGGGCTCAAACAAGAGCCAAGGGCAAAAGTGTGAAACACCGAGCGGCGTAACGCCAATAGCAGTCGTCGATAACCACTGTGTCGCCGAGTAAGTCGGTCGGCTGTCATGATTAAACAAAAGTCGAATGCCAGCTAGGATATTAAATTACAGCCATAACAGGGCCAGAGGTAAGGACCCATTCCGAGGGCTTGCCTGGCCAGATTCTCTTTGGGACCGGCCGCCAGCGACAACGACAACGAAGACCAAGCCCAAAACCAAAAGGCTTGATAGCCCTGCAGCGGCAACGAAACGAAACGGCCACGACAAAATCATAAAAGGCATAAACAGTTGTAAAGACCCAAACCACAAAGGGCGTAGAATCAAAATTGAGCACTAAAACGTTATCGAGGTCGGCACAGATTAACTAGCCTTTTTGCTGTTGACTCGACGATGGACGAGGGACACTGGACGGTGGACAGTGGATACGACATCCAGGCAGGTAGTTCATTCTGAAATATCGAATGCATCTTAAAGATACTTGTGCGACATTACGATCATTACTCTGTGTAACAGATACGCTGCGATGGGATGGAGGAGTGAAGGAATGGGAAAGGGGCAGTGCTGCAGACAGGTCGACCTGTCGTGTAATCCCGACCTGCTCGGCAATTATAACCATATATAGCCCCCGCTGGCGACGGTGCCGCGTTGACGACCCACAGCCGAGCTATTGTCCAAAAATTGTCATTCACAACTGTCTCGCCGATAAGAAACAATTATCGGAGGCAAAAGGACTGCGAGGAGAAATCACATTGAATGGCGCCAGTTTCACAATGAATCTTCACGGAAGGGACAAGTCTTACGTTAAGATTTCGTCATGCCCTTTTAAAATGTAGGTTACATAAAAATATTTATGGGTTATGTTATGGAGAGCGGCAATGGCTGCTACCGAGATCTTCCGACGTGGGAATAAGATTAGAGCATCAGAATATTTATTTTAGAATTTTTGAATGGCATGGCCATTCTTTTAATAAGATGGTAATTAATTTCCCTAAGAATTTCTTTAATTTACAAATGAGTATCCCAAAAGTATGCAAGTTTTCTTTCTTAGCTCTTAACAATTTTAATAGTTAAAGGATTCTCTAGTTCTTGCTTATTCAAGTTGTATAGATCATCATTATTTTTCCACCCCTAATTTTATTTTATGGTTCATCACTGCAGATTGTGGGGAGTGTCCAAGACGCACTCGTCCTAATGGCAGCCTTCAAGGAACATAATTTACTCCACGTGTCGGGGATTACATATTAACTACGCCACTGTTTTCATTTGGGGGGCGTGTCGCTACAAGCGTCTGCTGTTAATCCTTACCTTCCTGGATTGACATATATATTGCCATTTAAGGAAGTGCGTATACGCACGTTTATTACAATCCTTGTTGTAGAACTTTTTGTTGGGTAGAATCAAGTGTTAAACATAATATCAGGGATGACTCTTATATTTATTTTACTTCCCAAAAAGAAAGGTCCAATTTTATGTTTACACTTAAAACAAGAAAGAGATTCAAGATCAAGTGATAGTGGTTTCGAAACATTTGAATTTTATGGTGAAAATGTTTCGAAACATAAAATCTCTCAACAGGTTTCGAAATATAAAATGTCTCGAAAACCGTTGATTCATGCTGGGTTCTAATTTGTACAAAGATATTTTATAATATATGATTTTTTATGCCTACGGAATAATTTAAATAAAATAAAATATGTATTATAAAATTAATTTCTGTCAAAATTAACATTTAAAGAGCTGATTGCAAAGGACTATTGGATGTAGGCCAAGATAATTTGTACATTTCATCCGTTTTGAAATTTTAATAATAATTCATTACTTTCTAAATTATTTATTTATTTAAATATTTTAAATAAGCAGTCCTAATGTTTGTTTATCCAGTATTTCGAAGAGAACCAAATTGAAAGGTCATAAAAACTGATACTCCAGCTGGTCACAATACAAATTTGCAAGCCTTTGAGTCCGACTGCCTTTTCATATTCAAATCGGCGCCGGCGCCACCTGCCATTCCGTCGCTGTACTTTTGCACGATCCACTGCCATCGTGAAGTTGTTACCCCTCATCTGGTCTCGGATCCTCCCGATCCTCGCCAGATCTCGCCCAGGAACTGTGAATAAAGGCGATCGCCAACGAAGCAACTGCGGTGTGGCCAAGGTTTGCAAGACTGCAAGAACATTGTTCTCGTTAAACAGAATCATGTACCGGTCTCCTGCTCCTTGGAGGTCGATCGTGGGCAAAATGTACGATCCGATTGCGCATGCGGGCCACACAGGAATCCACATCCCCCGTCCAGATAATAAAGACAAGCTGCAGTGAGGCCGTTTCATTGAGGATCGGATTGGAATGAGATCGGTGCCCGGCTTCTAATGACATCTATGCAGTCTAGTCTCCGCGGTTATCTCGTCCTGCAGATTCGGGGAGACGGTCCCGAAACCGCAATGACCCCGATCGCCGCAGGAGCATTGTGCGATCGTCTAGCACTAAACAGAACTGGGAACTCAGGGGAAGAGGCCCATGAGATAGGGAGGAGTGGCTAATGCGCCGACACCCCGCTGCGAGGTGAGCACACAGCCGCCTATAATTGAGTTATACATTCGACTGGCCAACTGACCCCTCGGCTTCCCGGGTCCCTGTCTTCTTGCCTTGCCAAAAGGTTCGCAGCAGCTAAGCGGACAATGTTTTGACATAAATAAATGCTTGAATGACTTTAAGTGATGGCAGTTTACTTTGACTTTCTATGCCCGAACTCAGTTTGGCATGATTTATGGGGCACGATCCGGGGACTGCTCAAGACATTACTTTCCTATATATACCCAATCGCATATGCTGGCAGGGGCGGACGGGGATGGTCCCGATGCTAATTCGTATTCAGGTAGTAAGCGGAAAACAATAAATATATTCGCAGCCGTCCTTTATCGACCAGAGCTTGGGTTGGGATATTATGACTTATAACAATGCACAATAACTGGATCAAATTTATTGTGGATATTAAGGTGATTGAGCATTGTTCTTTTACAAATTACCTGTCCTTAAAATATTCAAGTTTAAAGATATACTAAGAAGGGATGTCAAGTCTTTCAATTTAAAGAGTAACTTTAACTCAAAGTTGTAAGTTTAAATTCACAATCTTAAAATGTTATAGCTGTGTAAACAGCAATTTAACAAACTTTGATTAAATTTGAATACAAATATTTAGAAATAAATATATAATTACAGAGGTCTAAACTTTTATGCCAACACTTCTTGTATCTTCCGAAATTACTCTAAAAGTATTTTACAGCAGTACAAATGCGATCTTTATTTTGAAATATTATGAATTTCAACTTTACTTTTAGCCTGCACAAAAAAATACTATTTAAGAAAGATATTTTACAACCTACGAATTTGAGTAGTGTTTTTTAGTTAATTATTAATTTTCCAGCATAGCACACGTGTAAACTGGTTCCAAATATACTTAAAGCACTTGGAATTAAATATATTATGCAATGCAATAATTATACACGTACGTAAGTATGCTTTAAAAAATGCATCAAAGAAATCGTTGCATACTTTCGGGCTGAACAAAATTTTTTTTGCGTATGCGTGATCGGCTGTTATTAATGGATTTTCTAATTATTCTTATTTGAAAACGAACTAAATTAGTTTTTTGTATTAAAAGTACGTTTTGGATTACTTTTCAGGATCACTTGCATTCAGTCGAACTTTCATAGCTAAAGCATCCTATCCTAGAATTTTATTAACCTCGACCCTAACTGTCTAGGGGGTAGCGTTTAGCGGCCTTAAATCATTTAATTCTGTCTTCGTTAGTCGTTAATGACAAAAATTTGTCTGTTCTTTTTCAAATGGTCAAATTTAATGGTACGGTAATTATAGAAGCAATATGTACGACTTCTTGACAATCAGATGATTCAAAATATTCTGAAAAATATTCAGCTTCGCTTAAGCCATATAAAATTGAATTAACTCAACCTTTTTTTGTATGTTCTTTTGTGAAAGTATCGCCAATTCCAGATGTCAGCTTTTATTCGTTATGAACATTAAACATCGGAACTTTAAAAATATTCTACAACAAAAAGTTTATCTATGAAATAACGGAATTTTATTCTGTCAAGGTGGATACATCAAAATTTTTTATTTACATCTCAATATCCTAACATATTTTGTTAACAACAACAAAAATGTTGTATTGAAAACCCTCCTCAACCAAATCCTGGCTAGCCCACTAATTGTACTGGCCCTATTGGAAGGTTAGGTAAAGGGTTACAATGGGCTCTCTAGATAACACTTTCAAAACTTCAATTCGATCGGGCCAATTCATTAGGAGATATAGTCCTCGAAAGTTAAATTATTCTGGACGTACATAACTCATTTCAATCGCGTTTTTCTCAAAAGCACGACCTGGAAGCCGGTGGGCACGATTTGTTTAAATTTTGTTGTCACATATTCAGCATCTTGAAAGCTACTGCTATAACATGGAATTTTAAAATTTTTTTTTATTTATATTACAAATTAAAATTCCAAACATTTTAGTCAAAAATTTTTTCGTTTAACCAGTCGATTTGAAGATATACTAACATACAAAATGTACATATAGTTTTCCGATGATCCTGTTGCCAGTTATGTTTATCATGTTTTTTTGTTTGAGTCTCAGAAAAAATGGTTTCCGTAGCAGAAGTTCGATACATTTGAAAAATTTGTTGTTATATTAGTAACTACTAAGCAAACATGTACCTCCAGAAAGGTACAAAATCATGTAAACTTAAAATATCATTCAACATGTTTAAAAAAAGTCACAAAGTAATTCTTGTTTTTGTTTCGAATGCAATTATATTCTTTTCTCTTAATTATTATTATTTTTCTATACTACAAATTAGTATTGGGGCTTATGGCCAAAATATAAACATTACAGTGTGTTTTTTGTGGCTAATTTGAAAAAATTACTGTTATGAACACCTAACAACGTAAGCCATCCGCTTACTTTCAGGTAGGTAAAGAACATTTTTTTTACAAGTTCTTGCATTTTTCATAAAGGATAACATCACGAAATTAGGGTTTTTACTTTTGAATGTCAATTGATTGCAAATTTAATTTACGAACAACAAATTTTCCAAAGTTTTGTCCAATGTTGTGGACAAAATACAACATTTTTTCGGTGTAAAATAAAGTGTATAACCATAGTTAAGCTGAGCTAACGATCCCCATCACTTTCGGGTATGCTAAACAACTTTCTGCATTTTTTTTCCTACACAAAAAAAAGCATGTCAAGGTAAAATCGATATGGCCATGTAAATTTCAGGTCATGCAAAACCCAGATCGTTTTTATATGAAATACCCTTTTCGACCATGTCAAATTTACCTGGCCTCATATCAAATTAAAATTGATCTTAAATAAGGTAAAATTGACCTACGTTTCATATCGATTTTTTGTTGGGTGTAGTTTTTGGACTGTATTACATCACGATTTTTTTTGTAAGTGGTCATCAATTTTCATCAATTCAAAAATGTAAGCTTTCAAGTTTGAAGCCGTCGATGTATAATTTATTTCAAAATCGCACTCAATATTTGGAAAATTTGTTGTATTCATTCGAAAAAATAATGATCTTTTTTTTATTGAAAATATCTTGTCCATAATACTTGAGTAAAAAGTTAAAGATAAAGGGGAAACTTGTTTTTAAAAATTATAGAAATGTCTACCATTTACAGAAACGAATATGAATAATTTGGATAGTTTTCATACTTTTGTAGTTATTCAGACTAAAAACACACAACAAATATTTTACAGATTGACATGTTTTTAATATAAATAAACACTTTTTTAATAATTAAAATTCATTAATTGAAATATATTGTAATAGTCCAAAATATTATTTCCCAAAAATTTTCCTTTTTGTTTTACATTTTGTAGTACGCAGTATTAAAAACTAACAAACTTCATTAAAGCTCTTACAATATAATATTTTTATATCATTATAATATTATCCAGGGACCGTAAATAATCGTTTCTTGTTTATTTTGTTTTAAACGTGAAAAATAACGTTCTTTTTATCTTGTCCACAAAGTATATGCATGTCAACAAATCTGGAAAGCAAATAAACTGTTATTTGTTCATGTATATAAAGTGCATAAAACCAGTTAAATTGTTGATTAAAACTTGTACAAATCTCAGTAGGCCTTTTAAAATAAAAATCTTAAACAACGATTATTTACGGTCCCTGATATTATCCAAAATATTTCCCATTTGGCAAAATAAAATATTGCAATTTGTGGTCGTCACATAATCTATGTACACCTAAATACCGAAAATATATTTTTAATATTTATTATCATCCGGTTCATTAAAATGCAGTCCACAGATTATGTGAAGTTGATCTGTAAAATAAAAATGTGAATAAGTGCTTGCAAACAAATTATTAATTACTAAAATGATACTCAAACCCTTGCCATTTAAACAGTGAACGCCAAAGGTCCTTTATGGAAAGCTAAAAGTAAATGTAAATTTTAATGATTATGTTCAGAAATTTTAAAAGTCATCGAATATACAAACATGTTAAATCCGAGAAAACCTTTTTTAATCCAGAAACCAAGATTTGATTTAATTTCCACAAATATATTTGCTTTGGTGTTTTCTCAGTGTTCAGCATCATCATCTGACATAAAATAAAACGAATTCATTAATTATGAAAATATATGTTTACCTCTATTCAAAAAATATGTACGCTTACGATTTAAAAGAGCGAAGAAGAGGAAAAGACTCCGGTGGACTCCAAGTGGAGACAGTTTGTCTGGTTTGACTACCTGTTGGATGTGCACACAGTTGGAAGTGGCGATGCTGGCCCGACTCATCCATCGGATAAGAATCTTACTCAATGGATTGAAAATGAATGAATCAATTTCATACCAAAATCAAGTTTATTTTGGTCTTAATGTCACGAATCAAGAATGCATCGGCATTTGGGCTTTCCACATCTGAAATATCAAGAAGATTAACCGTAAGATAAAGAGTTTCCGGTCAAACAAAATAAATGACACAACGAGCTGACTACAGTGGTGTGTTGATATAGTGGTCCTAATGTTAAAAATTAAAATATTTAAAATTAAATATTTTTATGTGCTAATAAATTTAATTACATTGTACCAGCTATAAGTTCTTATAAGGAAAAGATGTAATCTGACTTCGTACTTCCTTATATAGTTTACAGATTTCAAAATAAGGCTCGTTGTTCATATTCATATTCATATTTAAATTTTAAATTAAATTATAATAACAAATAATTGTATTAAAATTAAATTAAATTATTAATGTAATTAAATTATTTAATGATTATTATTTACTATTAATAAGTAAAGTGTCTGTTACATGTTCAAGGCCTCACTGTATCGGGCGGCAAAAGATTTGAAACAAAAGAACTCCTAAATGAAGGCCCAATACATTTGGGCTGTTGAACGGGCATACAAACCAAATAAACACGTCGGTTTCCATTCGTTCCCCACACTTCACGGCCAGCTAATTAATGACGTTGGTCAGTCGGCTCGGTTCCCTCGATCCCGATCCCGTTCCCGATCCAATATAAAGTGCAGGCCCTATAGAGTGATGCCATTTTGGTTTTCGTTTTCGTTTTGGTTTCTGGGTTTGGTTTTGGTTTTGTTTTTGGGCCCGGGCCCGGGAACGGGGTCTCTCCGATATTCTTTGGTGACGGTGTCGTAAGTGAAGTGCCAATAAACACGTGATTTACTTAAGCTGTGATCGAGCGGCAGGGACGTGGGCTCTCTGGGATCTCTGGGACAGTCAAAATCATGGGGCTTATCGCTGCCATCGGCCATCAAGATGCCGCTCATTAATTTTAAAATTAGGCGGGTTTTCAAGAAGAGAGCCCCAGAAATGATGTCCACCTTTGGCTGAAGACCGACTAAACTGGCCATCCCTGACCATTCCCCGTTCCCGTTCCCAGTCCCCTTTCCCCCATCCCCAATCCCCGAGAGACCCCGATGCATTGCGACCGACCATGAGTGCATAAATTAATTAAGTCGGTCGGAATGGGAACGTGTCGACCTTTTGTCTGGCATTGTGGCGAAGATGGCGGCTGTGGCTCAGAGCTGTGAGCTGAGAGCCCCACTCTGTGGACCCGGTTGCACGTATACGTATAGATACAGATACATGGACGTAGGACGTAGGACGTAGGACGTTGTAAATTAAAAGCCGCGGCCCGGCCGGGTTGGGTCCTTTATATGCAGCTCCACTCCGCTCCGCAGACTGAGTCATTTGCATTTTGCCGGCCAGCCTGATTATGAAAGATGCTGCGTGGGTGATAAATGGTCGTTGTCAGTCGAAAGCCGAATACTGAAAACCGAAAACCGAAAACCCCTCTTTGGCCCTGCGACTGTTGCACTTTCGAATCCGGGACTGGCACTTTCAACCCCATCGTTAACGCCAAGCGCTAACCCCTTGCTGGGCGAAGATTAGCTGCCGTCCTGCCAAATTTATTTGCGTGTTCATCCCTCGACCGCCGACTGCTGACAAGGGCCGTGGCCGAAAGCCAATGCCAAAGGCTACACAAATCTAATAGATCCCGATTGAGATTTAATTATTTCACTTAATTTTCTGGCTGACTTCGTGCTTAACTCGCCGCCGCCTCTTCCGCTGTCCATCTGCCTGTCTCTCACTTCCCTGAAACAAGTTAATGAAGCGAATAAATTTCTTGGCAATTATTTTGCGGATTGTTTTAATTGACCGCAAGGGCTGCCTGCATAGATAAATGAGTGACTAGCCGAAGGAATCAAGGGGCTAAGACGTCCGAAGGCCGCAGCAGGAGTTCGCTAATTAACTAATTGGCAAGTCGTTAACTCGTGAGCTAAAGGGATTTTCCCCTCTTGAGAAGAAGATGAAACATCACCTGCAATTTGTGCCAGTCCACATCTATTGTAGATACTTTTTAAGGATCTCCCATCTCACACTAAGAAACGGACTTTGTTTATGATGAGTGATTGTTATGAGTTGTCAAAAAGGCATGTGTGTCCTTTTGAGGAGGGGTTGTTGTGATGGCCACGGCCGTTAAGCAGGAAATCCACCAGGATCTGTTAGAGTATGCCGTCAACATATGCAAATAGACTTGTCTGCGGAGTCAAGCTGAAGGTGGCCCAAAAGGACCCAGGACCAAGGACCAAGGTTTTCCACCCTCGACAAGGTACACCGCTGTCGACACCGCCCCCTGATAACAATCAACCCCGAGCGGCGGCTTCGGCGGGAGTTCACTTTAATGTTTTGACAGTAAAATAAACATATCCAAGTGCGGCTCTCATCACACGAGTGTGGGTGGCTGGCTGGCTGGGTGGTTTTTTGGTGCGCATGCACGAGCACTCGTATTAGTTCCCATACCTTCGCCACCCAGTATCAATGCGGCAGGGTACACACATGTGTGCTAATACCGCTGAAGGGGGAGCCAAGCACATAGATGTCAAATATAATTCATCATCCTGGCGAAACATCAAAGCCAGCCCCTGCAAGGACCAAGGACGAAGGGCACAAGGCTACCGGCATAAGCAAACACAAAGTCGCCAACAGCATCATTATCAGTAGGGCGACTGTTTTTGCCCGGTCAAGTGAGAGTGAGCCAAGCCGAAATCCTGAGTGCCGTCTGGCCAGGGTGTCGAAATGTTTGGGGTACACTGAGACAGTATGTCCTCGAAGGCTCAAAAAACTATCTTCGAATTAAATTCTATATATATTTTGAACCTTTTTTATTCGTTGTTAATTTTTAACCGCTCTTCTATATTTGTTTTAATTAATAATCAATTGTTATAGGCCATTCCATTTAAGATAAGCTTTTTCTTTTATTTTTTGGAATTAGATCCAGTTGTGAAATTCATGAAAATTAAACATAAAGACTATCTTAACTGTAATGCCACTTAAGCTTTTTTATGAATTAAAATGATAATACGCTTTTGTATAAATTCCCATGAAGTTGTCTTGAAACTCTTAATAAGCTTGTTAAAAATGTATTCTGTATTAAATCTGTAATGGAGTAAATAATTAACGTACATATTGTAGTTAATATTTAAACGGTATATTTGAATTCACTTTGAGTTAACAAAGTTATAAATTTCAAAGTTTGTTAAATACATTTTAATTTAATAGTGGAAATAAATATGAATAATTCTGAAGTAAGCTAGAAAAAAATCATATGCTTTCGTATTTTTAAAAATATTTTGTGCATAATACAATCATTTTTTCGGTGTCCAAAATAGTTATTCGCTTTCAATTGTCATTCCACCAGCAGTTTTTGTAGGTAAAGCAGCAGACTTTTTCCAATTGCTCAACTTATTTATCGCTGGCTTTTTTGAGCAGCTCTGAGGCTCACAGCTTCACCGCAGGGCAAAGAGCGGCACTTAGGTCGAAGGATTCGCACGACGTCCTTTTAAATAATTAATGTCAATTAGAGCCAAATCTAACTTTGGCCATCAGTCCGCCTGAAGGACTAAGGACTCAGGACTCAGGACTCGGGGCTAACGACGACTGCGACACTTAAAAAGGTATGAACTCTTGCTCGCCTACCTGTTCCGTCCTGCCAACGGAACTGCCTGATGTTGGGCTGTCTGTCATAAATATTTTATAACATCAATTACCAAGCACTTAACTTTCATGAATTTAATACGAAAGCTTCAGCTGCTGCCGGGGGTAGACACTCATTTATCTTATTTGCCAATGACGAACAATCAACACTCGGCACTCGATGTCACTTTTTCCATCCACAGTCGATTTCTTCGATGGGACAAGTGTAAGCCGGCTCAAAAAAACCCATATCTGCACACATATGTTTATAGTGGCGATATATCGAATCCCCCGGTCCGTCAGGATCGACCACCCCAAAAGGGCCGATTTGGGTTTGGAAAAAAATACCAAGACTGCCGTGATTTACTTCCCCTTCGGCTGCGAGAAATCCCAAATAAAATAAAATTAAATACGCATCAGGAGCACAAGTGCTTAAGGCACGCGGCCAGGTCTTCAGGTCTTGGGGTCCCTCGTCTGCCCGTGGTAAAAACAATATCAATGGGCCACCGAAAACCCACCCCCCGTGGAAGGACGACCGTTCGTCGGGCCAAGATTGGAGGCGAGGCTAAGCCACGGCCACTGTATCGGATGAAGCGGCGCGTGCCGATGACGCACAATTCCCCCATTGATATTCATGGCCGATTTTCGGGCCGATATACTCGTTGCCGTTCGTTGCCGTTCGCAGGGCAGAAAACAGAAAACAGAGCGGAAAACAAAACGGTGCACACATAAATAAATAAAATTTATGGCAGCTAGCATCGGTGAGCCGTCCCAATTGGATTTCGGAGCACTTGTAGTGGGCCTTTGATATGCCCGATTATTTCTGTTTGATTGTTTGATTAGATCGGAGGACCGGAATCCGGTGAAATGTGGCCAAAGGAACAGCCCACTTGGCGGCATATGCTGACTAAGTTAGTCCTTCGGTAGTGAGGGGGCTTGTAGTGATTAATTTGATTGGGAGAACAGTGATAGAAATATGTTCGGGAAATCAAAGGATTTTTTATAACTTGCAGTAAAAGTTTGTTCACATTAAAAGGCTATATAAAAGTAGAACTACTTTTTTTAAATTTAAATTTTACTTTTAATTTTTTTTCATATTTTTCCATTTGTTAAAAATATTTTTAAAAATTCCAGTCAGTGTTTGAGCTTTTCTAAGCAAATGATAATTTATATTTGATCTTTAAAAAACACAAAAACCACTATTATAATAATATTTTGATGTATAAAGAATACTCAACCATTGAACCATTAAAATCGTACCTAATTGTGTTTGCCTTTTTCTCCCCAATTGTGGCATCTATTAATTTCAATTAAATGAGCAAGGCAAACTCCTGAATCTGCCCTCCCCCTGAAATACTATTTAACTAATCTGGCTACAAGGACGCACCCCCGCGAGGAAGGATTGATTTCCGCTCCCCAGCCTCCGGGGCTGCAAGCTCTAACATTCATTCCGGCCAAGTCGAAAGGGCTCTAAAGTCTCGGTTTATCTAAATGCTGCATTGTACTGCTAAAGTGTCCCCTGAGATTTTCCGAGGCGTTGAAGCGTGCCACCCCGGTTTTGGGCCAACAAAATGCAGTGGTTTCCGGTTCGCCAGCGACCCCAGGCCGAGGGCTACGGGCTACGGGCTACGTTCTACAGTGGGAGTTAATTCGCCAAAGTCAGTAACCTCATCAAAGAACGGCTAACCGTCTGTCGGAAAGTCGGGGGTCTTTAGCTTTAGCTTCAGCTGGGGGTGTCGTCTACTCCACCGCCGCCACATTAAATTCACGCCAAACGACGTGAGGCGCATATGTTTATGAGTCTCGTCGAGATTGAAAGCCAGGAATGGAATGGTTCGGAGTGGAGTGGAGTGGCATGCCCATGGTTAACCGAAGGCGAGGCAGGACGCTCCGTGCATAAAAGCCTCATGGTCACCGTTTGCCGATGCTGCTGGCTCTTGGCTTTGGCTTTTTCTCCTCGCCGCACGCTGCCTGCTAATGGATTTCGTGGCACTGCCAATTGAAGGGTTAGGGTTACGGGAGAAGTGCCAGTGGCAGTGGCAGTGGAAGTAGAAGTCCTCTTTTGGCCGCGCAGCATGCTTTCAATTTACTTCCACTTCCTCCACCAAACGCCCTGCTCGGCTCTGTTATTGTTGTTGCTCTGACTTACGCACCGTGAATGAATGCCAAAGGTTCAGGGGGTGGTGCAGGGATTCAATGCCACAGGACGATGCACAGAGACAAATTATTGGATCTTTAGTTCAGATCAAATAAGCAAATTGACATAAAATTGAGGAAACTCGTACTATTTTCAATGTAGTTCACAAATTAATATTAAGACACTGAATTCTCCGAAGCCAGCATATTTTTACAAGATTTATTAGTTAACAAACAAAAATGTAAATTGTTGAAAACAAATGGTTTTAAGAAGGGTTGGTAAAAAAAAACGATAGCTCTATCGCTACAGTCGATGTTTCAAAAATATAGGAAACATCGATGGTTTTGGCACACCATGGATACTATCGCTCAGAAAAGTAACTCAATTTTACATGTAATTTTTTGTATATTTTAAGGAAAAAAGTATTTTAAAGTATATATTTTAGAGCACGGCTCAACATTGAATTTTGTTTTACTTTAATCGCAGTAAAATTAATATCGTTGCTTTCCCCATACGTTTTATGATACAATTTTCGATACTATCGAGAGTGACCACCATCGATAGACAAAAATATCGATAGTGTCCGCTATCGAGAAATTAACTTTAAAGCCTACAACAATAATATGTTGTACATTTAAATGCACTTAGCAAAAGTGCGAAAAAATCTTTTTTGTAAAAAGTATGTTAGATTATTATTTTTAGCTTCATTATAAACTCAATAAAAATAAAACGTTTAATATATTTTAAAAGCCTATACTATAATTATATATATTTCCAATTTAAAGTTCTGTTAACTTTTCTCCCAGTGTACGACGGGCTTTTGGTGCACGCGACTTTCACACTAACGTAATAAAGAGCTCAACGACACTCAAATTGAATACGTCTCATGGTGCGAATGCCGTAATGATTTTCTATGTGGAACTCGATGCAGATAATGGGGCGACCTAGCAGCCCGCCCAAGAGCCCAACATCCCCCCACCACCCATCCACTCCCCTTTTTCGAGGCCACCCCACCACGTAGCGTCTGCGGGCTGGGCGTTTTTGTTTTTGTTTTTGTTTGCCTGGTGATAGAAATTAACCCCTCAATTGAGGTTGAATTTAATTTGGCGCAAAATGGCAAGGGGGTGTGTTCCATCCGGCGAGTGTGCGTACGCGTATGTGTGTGCTTTCCGGCGGCTGCTCACTTCGACGCTGAAAGTAATATCGCTGTTAACGCTAAAGGGCCATTGTCAAATTGTCTCTTATTAATTATGATGATGCGTGTGCCGCTTTTCCGAAGGGGTGGCGTTGTGTTGGATGTGGAATGCAAATTTCTGGGCCTGCTTCTCTGGGCCTGGCGTCTTTAGCGTAATTTATTGCGTTCTGCTCACGGGCAGGCTTTCGGCCTACGGCTTATGGCACAGTGAAAAGTTAAGGCCGGCAAAGGCAGGGTGTTGCGAGGTCTACAGTCTATATCTGGTGCCACTTTCGAAATCCTTCTGTTTTCCGGCTGCTGGCTTCTGGGGGGATGAGCGAGTGGGGCCCCGGAGATAAGGTGGGCAGAGTTCGGAGACCCGGAGTTCTCGGCTCCGGGTGAATTGATTTGGTACGAAACTATGCACGGGCACCGGCCCCCCGGCCCATGCAAAGTTTGCTTAATTTAGCTCAGACAATGGGGCTCCAGTGAACAATGGCGCACAATGCCATCAGCATCATCGGGGCACACACTCTTGTGGTGACCGAGCCCCCACAATCGGTTTTTGGGGTCCCTTCGAATGCAATTCGACAGCTTAAACTCCCGGGGGAATTTCGAATTAAGCCGGCTAAGTATTTCTTATGCTAAATTTTAACCAAAAAGGGGAAACTCCTTTCCATGATGCTTTAAATCTGAAGTTCTTAAGGAGAGGGGTTACAAAATTAAAAAGTTAAAAGTAGGTACTTTCGGGATACAGTTATTTTTTCATCACTCTATATTGTTTTGGGGGCACTAAAAATTCTGAAATAATTTCTAAGTTAATCCCAAAAGCATTTCAAAGCATTTCGAACAAAGGTATCTTTTAGTCTCAACCATATCATATCTTAAGAAGTTCCTAATTAGCCATTCATATTCATGACATGCACTTCATCTGTGACCAGTATAAGCCAGCGGACACCTAAGGTGTTGCGGGATGCCACATCTCTCGGGCTCTCGGGTTCTCAGCCAGCTGACCCCCAAAGTGCCACAATTTATGGAGTCGCAGCAAGTCGCCTAACGCCCGCTGATCGCGTCTTGCGAATCGCGTTCCATTCACTGGCGATATTTCACTGCTTTATTAAGTTAATTTCATATATCACAACTGCAGGCGCCAGTCGCTTGTAGGGCATTTGAGTGGAAGTGGATGTGGCTGTGGATATTCCCGCACTCCTTTGGACCAGGACAAGCTGGGGTGCGCAGCTTGAGCTCGTTACTTTGATGCATTTGGGGCGCGCGTTTATTTGTGGACGTCACTTGGACAACAGCGGGACTCCGCACTCAGGGAAAAAATATTGCGTTTCGTACTTGCAACTTTAAGTTTTCAAGTTGTGTTTAAATAACTTAACTGAGTTTAAATAAATAACTCAACGTATTATTACAAGGCGATTACTATAATTTATTATTTCGAATTTAAGAAGTATGAAAATCTGTTGTTAATTTAGCTTGTAAATTTCTAGACAATCCTGCTTAAATCAATGAAAAATGAAGAATTAAATCCTTTAGCTCTAGGCTTAAAGATTGCCTGTAAATTTTACATTATAGCCGAACATTTTATAATAATAGCAATAATATTATTTAGAATTTACCAATTATAAAACATAAATAAAAAAATAGTTTCGCTATTCAAATAACATACTCTTTAAACTTAAATTATTATTTTTTTAATAAAATGAATTATTGTACAATTTATTTCACAAACATTTTTAAAATAAAATACATGGTCAAAATAGTTTATTTTTGAATATCTCAATTACAAGTAAGACTTTTCTTTTGGTGCACTCCTTGAAAGCTGGCCAGCCTAACTTGTTCTGTCGTTTGCAACTGCACTAAAACAAGCAACTTGGGCTCGATTAAGATAGCTCACCGAATCTGCGGTCCGAACCAGGCCCAAATTGGCAACATCACTCAATTGATTTGCGACGACCCCGGTCCGTCCCCCCGTAAAAAGCCAAATGTTTTTTATGCCGGCGACCGCCCATTAGCCACATGCGCGCCTGCGTGACACAACGGCATCAATCAAAGTTTCACCCGTTCCCATGACGTATGTGTTTGAGTGGGTGGTGGTGGGTTCGGGCCCTGGTATTGGCGTTGGGTGGGAGGCATTCGGTTTTCGCGGTTCCCGGGGCGACTTTTTACCATCTATGGCATAGGCGTGTATTGGATTTGTGTGTGCCCGTGCCGGCTGCGCGTAAAAAGACATTTTGACAAATTCAAGTAGCGCCATCTACACTCGACTTTAATAGCTTTTATACTGCTTGTCACGATATTTCATCAGTCAAAGGGGCCGTGGCCCAAACCACGGCCAACACAAGTATAAATGGATTGACACACATGGCAGTGGCATTCGAGGCATTCGTGGCAGCAGGGGAATGGACATAAAAAACCTAGAGGAAGCGCGAATTTTATTCGATGTTATTTCCATTTGAAAATGAGTTATTGACACATGTAGCCACCCCCGAAAAAAGGGACAACCCGCAACCGCAGGACCAGTTCCCGATCCCCACTCCCCACTCCCCAAACCCCGATTCCCCAATTCTCGATCCCCGGAAAACTTGGAAATATTGCGTGGGAGCGGCCGGGCAAAGAGCGCGCATAAATTTGGGCTGCCAAAAAAAAAAAAGGAAAAACCAGGGGGACTCCCCTTTGTTTTCCCCCCATTACACACTTGCGTTCAGATTGCGATTTGCCTGCTTTCTTTTCTCCGATTTGATTTATTTTATTTGCTTTGTGCGGCGCCGCAAGTGCTTCGCCCAATGGTTTATTAATATCGTAGGCGTTGCTAGTAACGTGCCGCTTTTGTTTGCCGATGTGATGTGATTCGCCAGCCCCGGATACGTTATTATATTTATACATTCCCACAAAGGGGGCCGGTGGAGAGCGGTTAATCAAATATCCCTCATTATGGTCGTTATAACTTATAAACACAAGTTATTCGCCTTGATGTGAGCGTTTGCGGGGATATCTTGGCTAATTCGGAGACTTAGTAGTGGGTGAAACTCCCTTGGAAATGCGATTGCGGTTAATATCTAATGACCTCAAAATGGCAGAAAGTTTGTTTTAATGGGTTACTAAATTACTATTATTAAGGTAAATATATAAAAAATTTATATTCATTTGTTTGAATTTAACATGGTTTGTTTACTAAAATGTTTAAGAAAATAAATAGAATAGGATTTGAATCTATGTCAATGTCAACGTTAAATAAAACATACTCAGATCTAATGGTTAAAAATAATCTTTTAATTCTTTAACTTCCATGTGCTTAAATATACAAAATATTGTATCGCCTCCTAAATATTGCATTGATAAAATTACAAGTGGATTTTAATCATATAACCAAGCTAAATCGTTTTCCTTTCAAAGTTTAAAGACCTTCTGAAGGTCTGTTAGAAATCGATTTACACTGCTGGGCTGCAGAAGCTTTAATGACCCTGAAAATCTTTAAATGTTGAAGTATTTACCCAAACACTGGCCCTTTAAGAGCCACGTTGCATTCTCCTCCAGACTAAATGGAGCAGAATGTTAGAACTAGTTAGATGACTGATTGATGAAGTAGATGAACGAACGAACAAGTGATGAAGCGGATTGCGTATACGTGTGTGTGCCACATTAGATATTCATACGCACCGTGGTCGGGCTATGGATATGGCCACCAAGAATGGATGTATCGCAGGATGGGCGCTTGGGGCGATGAGACGAATGTCCTGGGGCCGCCCAGCCGCTGTTGCTGTCTGATAAATCACATATTTTCGCTGATCAAATCAATCTAATTGACATCACTCAAAATGATGGCGGAAAAGTTTCCACATTCATTTTCGCATTCGCAGCAGAGAAAAAATGCGAATAAATGAGTTCCACCCCCACAAAAACGCCCCAGGCTCTGTTTTGGTTTAATGGTGGCTCTGTTTTGCTCTTGTGGTGCGTTCCCGTTCCGCAGAATTCAGCAGCCATCTCCACACATCCCCCCGGTTGCCCCCGTTTCCCCATTTCCCAGTTGCCTATGCGGTAAAGCAGCGTGATTTATTTTCATTCCGATGGCAACGCCACCCAAATTCGACGCTCCGTCATCCTGACATTCGAATTGAAATGCAAATTCTGACGAATGTGCGCTGGATTTGCGCACATGCCCGGACCGAGTGGAGCGGTACAAGGACATGAGTGGAGGTGGAGGCAGAGGATGAGGATGAGGTATAGAAAAAGGGGAGGACGACGGATTGACTGACGAATGACTCCCGGCAGCCAGCGGCGACAGTAGGCGGTAAATGAGCGAGCTATCCATGTGTGTTACATTCTGGAATCAGGAATACCACACTCGTATATACACCATGCATCAATGTACTCCGCGCACACATGTGCCGAACCCATCCACATAGATATGGATTTGGATTTGGATGAAGACGTGGATGTAACTGGGGATGTGGAATGGCATATGGGTATACCTTCGCATGTGCGTATCGTTTCACATGCATCCCACGCCATTTGAATTGAATAGCATCTCATTTACTCTCGCATCATTATTTTTTATTCGAGTACCTAAGATGCTTGAGGACGGAATCCCGGCTGCCAAGCCGTGTCCAATCGATTACAGGAGTGTGGTGTTGCCTCAAAATGAATTTATCGGATGAGTTATCACTTCAAGTGAATTTATTTGAGCAATCAAAGGTTGAGATTTCTGGCTATTAGCTTGAGAGGATTATTTAAAAAGTCTCTTTATGTAATATTAATATTTTAATTGGGGAGCATGTAAAGTAAGATTTTTCTATAGATTTATAACATTAAGATTCTAGTAATCATTTGTCTAAGGTTTTAAATATTTTTTGATCTCTAAATTAAATCGAAAGCCAAGCTATCCCAAACTGACTTTCAATAAAGCATTCCTTATTACTTGCTTAAAAGTGTCGAACTTTAGGAGCCAACTCTGTCTACTGCCCCCTCCTTTTAGCCCCACTTATTAATGCATGATACATAGGCTATGTACTGGAAACTACGTTACATACATGGCCAGTACTCACCCTCAAACTCCTGCACTTTGTCCATCCTCCGCTTCTAATGAAAGCTGCCGGTTTCGTCGGTTAATTCAACATCTGCAAAATGCAAGGATGTACATATTTTTAAAACAATGTCGGGTACCGGGATAGTGGAGGGGGTGGGCCCTACTTAAAGCCGACATCATCCGCATGGAAAGGAGCCCGTCCATCAGCCAGGACGTATGTAGTACGTGGTGTCGGCCAGCATGTAAATGCTGCTTACAGGCCCAGACAATATTAACAATTCCCCGCAACTTGGCCGACACTGTATTCGAAGGGTCCTGGAGTGTCGGTGAGTCGGTGTGCCAGTGTGTGCGGGTGTGTGTGCTCGGGTCTGAACGGACATTATATGCACATAAAGTGCTCTGCTCCTTCAACTGCAAGCGTCCTGCGGCCCTCGTCCTTCACGACACTCGTGGCAACCATGTTTGTGTTTTTGTCCCCGCCATAGTCGCTGCTCCTTGGCCACGTTAACAACTGTATCCCTTGTGGGCGCTCTCGTTTGATGTAGACGAGGATGTCCTTCGTGCCCTGTAGGAAATGCCGGCAGGCCGTGTCCTGGAATCGTCCTAAAAGTATGCTGCAATGTTTTTCCGTTTTTAGCGTAATTCTGGCAAGATCGTAGGGGTAGAAATTTGATGAATATTCAGGGTTGAAATGGTACTTTCACTGTTTAGGATCTTTTATTATAACACAAATAATTCATGAATAATAAATATTGTTTTTGTCTAAAATAACACTTCATGGTTAGATAAATCTAATTTAAATATTCTAGATAAAAGTAATATTTTTAAAATAATTTTTGAGTTATAAATTATAAATTATTACTTTATAAAATAAGTTATGAATTGTAAATTCCTAAAAATTATTTTTCTTACGGTTTGTAGAACTTACATCTTAAATACTAATTTTTGAATATTTTTCAGTTCTGAACATATTCATTAAATCCATTTATAGTTCTTGATAAACTAATAAAATAAAAAATGCATATTTTGGAGAAATTAATAACTTAAGTTCATCTCTGAAATTCATAAAAAAATCTGTACTTCTTCAGTATATATCCCGTCCACTTATGAACAGTCATGTGTAACTAACACTCATGTGGATGTGCCCCGTTTGTGTTGTTCTTGGACTGTCAGTGACGTCGTCGTTGGCGTTGTTGTTGTCAGTGTCGGTCTCGGCGGTCCAGTCGCTGGCGGAGGCAAAGTTGTTCAAGTGGCAGCTTAATTCGCATAAAATGAAAACACGCTGTCTACATTGTTCCTACAACTTTTGGAGTTTTTTATGGCACTTAAAATGGCTGCTAGACAAAGGCTTAACAAACGGCTACTGCAGGATCTACGGCTCCTGCTCTCTTTATTACGTCTGTGCTGGCCTCGTATGTGCTGCTTTCATTTTGGCCAGCTTGAAGACAATAATGGCGTATCTAACAGGCTTATTAAAGGTGGTGGTCTTTGCACAATGAAAATGCAATCTCAGTGTCTAAGAAAAAAAACACCAGCTGGAAACCAGTGGGACTCTGGCTGATTCGCTACGTGGATATGGATATGACCTCTTTTAAAAGTGTCGCCCCCACAACAATACCACAGCCCAAAAATCAATAAATGCAAATTCATTTTTATTGTTAACATTTAAATAAAAGGTTGGACTTCATGGGCAGTATACAATGTAAAAAGCCGGGGAATGCCACCTCCGATAAACCAACATCAATGAAAGCACTCACATTTTTTTATAAATTCACTCTTCTTCATCCGCAAGCGCCAGACCTTTGCGGGCGCCGAGCCCCACGAGCTCCATTTCGCCCAGTCCACCTGGCACGCGGACATCAGACATCAGAGTGTTAAACGGAAAGTCCGCAAATAATCGAATACGGTTATTTCGATTTTTAAAGCAGCAAATTTAGGGAATTTAAGGGCTCATTTTCAGGAAATGCAAGACGTGATAAAAGTGTAAGGCTATACATTTTATTTTAAACTGAGGAATAGTTCATAACGCACGCAGGTATTTGAAAATATTGTAAAATTGTACATTATCTAAGAAAATATATGTGAATTTTAGTGGATTTATAGAAATGCAAAAAATATTTACTTTCTATTTAAATTTCCTCAATTTCTTAGAATCATTAATTTCCTTAAGTGGAAATGATATCTACTCAGACGCATTCAAAAAGAAAATTATTGTTTTATAATTTAAATGAAGTAGATTTTTTATAACTTTTAAAATATGTATTATTAATTAAATATAATTATAATATGGGAGAATTTTCAAGAGAAAATAAGAGATAATCAGAAATACGAAAAAACAGAAATATAACAATATAAACTTTAAAAATTCTTAAAAAAAACTGGTTTATCTAAAATTATGTTTGTGGCTTTTTCGTGTGTGTTATTAAATAGGGGTTTAAACGTTAAGTGTAGGAATGAAATCGAAAAGATAAATCTAAAATTCCAAAATAAAGAAGAGAATTTTAATGGAAATTTGTTGCATTAACCAAAAATTATAAATATATATTTTTTAAATATATATCAACTATAGATTATGACTCGTCTTCCATTTAAATTATAATTAAGTTTCAAGTAGTTTATCAAATTGAAACCTCCTTTCAACTTTTAAATGTTTTATGGCAAATAAATTATCACCCCTTTGAGGAGCTAGGGATGATAATAAAGACATTATATAAGAATTTGTGTAGAAAACATTTCGTTTACTTCCTGCAATTGGAGGCTGGTATTTTTTAATAACAGTCAAGGGGTTGCCACACAAAGCGTGCCAAGCGAATGAACAGCTTAATCGCCAGCACGAACGCTAAACACTCACTGTGCCGGTGGCTCCCGTTAAAAGCGACCCCTAAAAGCCATAAACTAAACCTGTTCCCCCAGCTGATAGTTGGTCTTTTCATAGCTGGACGGTTTTAGTTGGACTCAACAATTGTCCAGTTCTGGATTTCTGAATGACAAGAAAATGGGAAATAAAATAATTGTATTTAAATAATTTTAAAAAACAAACTATAGTCCATATATGGACTCAAAATATTCAGGGAAGAGGCTGTACTCATTAGTGGCACTTAAATTAGGTTGTTAATCAAATTATGGTATTAATCAAAAACCGAAAAAGGCGTTTCTTAATAAAGGAACATATTAATCATAGAAATAATTATAACAATAGCCATACCCAGTGATTTTGCATTGCCCCATTCAAAACAAATTCCACTTTTTATGGTGAGAATGGGTTGAAAGCATTAATAAGTTATGTTTGTTTAGAAAAAATTAGCAATCTTTCGCAATAATTTACACACTTAACAAGGTTTCCCGAAGAAATGTGCGTGCAGTGCCGCTCTGTATTAAAATAAAAATTCTTTTCGCATATGAGAGGACGGCGGGCAGACGTTGAATTCAGTCTACCATCAAATGAAACAAATTCTACTTTAGTCGAACGCGAGAAATAGTTGCATGCCAACAAAGTAGTCTCGTTCCTAGACTGTGCTGTGAATATTCAAGACGTGGTCCTATTTTCGCTCCGAAAAGTGTGGAAACTGACCCAAAACCCGGGAGCGTGTCAAGTGGGTGTTTAGAAGATATAGGTATTTCGTAACCCCAATATATTCTCTATTTTCGGAACAATCAATCGGGTATGCAAGGTATTGCGATTCCCACAGCCGAAAGCAGGCAACGACCCTTCGTGTAGGTCCAACTTCTTGCTCCACTGCACCCAAGTGCAATCCGGTTGCATGTGGCCAACTGGCCGTCGCCGATCTACGGTGTTGCTTTCGCTGTTTCTGTTGCAGTTGCAGTTTAGCGGTTATATTCTGCATAAATGAATATGTAATTTATTTTATTATGGTGCAAATTGCGAATTGAATTGTTTTTAATTATTCCATACTTCGCTGGCAACCGCCAATTTTTCCTAACCGCACACCAAGTCTAGCCAGTCGGTTAGTTACGAGCGTATGAGCACGAACAATTCGTACTTATTCGCGATCGGAAACAAAATACTTTTGGACACACAAAGACTAAACAAAACTGTTAATTAAATTGGCTTTAGTGGCTGCTATTAAAGGCTTAGGCGGAAAAGAGTGGGAAGATTTAAATACGATTGTTGCATGTTGGCTTTTTGACTTTAATTATAGTGTTTAAGACGAGAGTAATGCAAATTCGGGGATTAATGTAAAATTCTTGGATTTATGTATTCCAATTAAAATTAATGAGACAAAAATAAATAGAAAAACAGATGGAAAATTAAATGTATATTTTATACATTTCTGGCAATTATTTTTGGAAAGTTGAAGAAAAAAATAGGTTTAAAACTAATTATATGAATTTATTACTGTAATTATAATGTTCGGCTAAAAAGTTTGATCGAGCTTAAATAGGATAAAAAATATAAAAATAATAATATTTGTACTTGGAGAATTTAAAAAAAGGCAAATACTTAATCTTTGATACTTTCTTGATTATTTCATTGTGATTATTGTAGCACCCCCAATCTGACCGCCTATTCCAATTAAAGCCCCCACCAAACTATAATAGCAGATAAATCATAACACTTCGGAATGTGACCTGTGACATGTGCACTTAACACATACTTTAGTTTAATACATTTTATGGTCGTACTCGGACCTTCAAAGCAGCCCAGCAGCAATATGCAAATTTCTGCTTGCGTTTCGTGTGCGCTTCAGAGGATATTACTTCGTTCTCGACTGGTTCTATACCTTTTGGCCATAACAAGAGCGAGTGTGCTGCTACGTGGCCGAAAAGCCGGCTGCGGCTTTCTTGAACTAATTAAAAATTCCAGCGCCGCAATTGCGAAATTGGCCTCTTATCGGTTGTATCATCGACGCCACGAACGCTTAAACATGATGCGCTGATGAATAGCTGCCTAGGCTAAGGGTGAACCACATACATAAGCACGTTTTGAGACTGGGATAGGTGGGGAAAATGGAAAAGCATATTTATGAATACGATTATTTTGCACATGATAATTTTTTGTTTCTCTCGCTGTGCAGGTTTATTTTGCAATGTCGATGGTGCCCGCAAAAGCGACGGAGGCGTTTTGCGAAACAATTTCTGTTTATGGTCCCAGACACGCGACGAACATAGTTGCGTGGCTTTTCATCATACGAATAAAAAATATAAATAACAAGCGCTGGAGAAAACTCTTGGGCGCTGCGCCAGGTATTTTTTAAACGCATTGCATGGCATTTCTTAGCCCGCCAAGGAAAATAATGGAAACATATGCCACAGTCCGATGGTCCATCACCTTTGATGCGAAAAAGCCTCCTTAGCGGGCTATATAGTACTTAAATTTAAAGACAATGTTTTGCTTTAAAGAAATAAAAAACCAGTTAAAAACATGATTGCTTTGTTTATTTTGTGAGCCTTCGCTTATAATAACAAATATTTTTACCTACATATTTATATTTACGAAAAAATCTGATTTTTCTATTTATTCAATATTTTGGTAAATTCGTTGGTCATGATTTGATAACTCTCAAATATTATTGAACATATGCAACTGCCACTTTAACTCTCCAATAAATTGATAAGGGTAATTTTAGCAATGTCAGCACTTAAATTATATCAACTGATGTATTTTTTCTGTTCTATCTGAACTTTCTGATTGAAAGTTGATTTTGTCCAGTCACGACTCGTCGAATACAATTTAATCTAACAGGAGTTATCAAAGTTCACGAGTCCACAGAGATGTTTAATTTAAATGTTTTTTATGTTGTTTTTTTCACTTGTGATTTTAAAGATAAAACAAATTTTTACACTTTTTTAAATAATTCTTTTTTGTTTATTCTATTATATTATTAAGACCTTCATAAATTAGAGTAGGTACAGAATCACCACCCTAATTCTCTTTGGTTTTCCTTTCTAATTCAACATCACGCAATTGTAGTAAACAATACTTACATGAAAGCGCTGTGGGGACTTTAGTTCAGGTAGTGGCTGCCGCTGGCCGGGTGCAAAGTCCACGCAGCCGGGGGTCACTTGTAAAGCTTCATCGTGTCCGGGGTCAGGGCGTTATAAAACGCCAAGACGTTGTTGACAAGCACGTGACAGCAAACTTTGGCACTCTTGTGTTTGTTTACGCCGTGCGGAATTTGTTGATCTGGCGGTACTCCTACCTTGGCCCAATCAGGGGCACACACTTTTGGGTTATTCACAACTTTGGGATATTTGGGGAGCCATCCAACCCACCTCCGCCCACCGCCCACCGCCCAGCGCCACCCACTTCCGTGGGCCAACCTGCTCCGGTTCGGCCTTGCGCGCCCACTCTCGCCCATGATGCGAGTTCCGAGCTCGAGCGCATACTAGTTGTGTTGCATGTTCGCTTTTGGCCAGAAGCACTCGTTGCAAAAGCGAGTGAGCGAAAGAGGAGGAGAGAGCGAGTGAGAGCGCGCGCACCGAGAGCGGGGGTTCGAAAGTTGCGCATGTGCAGTGGAAAACGGGTTTTCTCCTTCGGTGCAAAAGAGACGGGTAGCCGTTCGCGGGCGTTGCTGCTCTTTCCAGGTGGGCGGCAGGCGGCGGGCGGTGGGCGGTGGGCGGTGGTTGCAACTGGAACGTGGAAAACGCTCCGCCTTCTTGGTCGCCGCGAAATATGGCCAAAATGCTCGGGCAGCCTTGGTATTTTTAGGTTACGAATTTGCCAGGTTTTAATTAGTACACTTGGCCTGGCCGGAAAAATGGGTGGTGTTCGCTTTGGCCATGGGCGGTGGTGGGTGGTTGGGTGTGGACTGAACCATCATACCTTTGATCCAATTTAGAAATACCATGCAGCCTGCCAAATAGCCAATTAACTCACTTCTGATCAAAGGCAGAGCACTTCCCTTTCAAGGACTCGAAAAAGGCCACAAGCGATCCGAAAACTAGACAGCTATCCGTGGATTTAGGTGCACCGGAAGAAATTGGGTAGAAATGTTGAATAAATTACTATATCCACTTCATTCGATGTGTTCGCAAACATTCGAATAATTTATTCAATATCTTTTTTTAATTTTTAATAAACACAATTTTATACAATTTTTAATTTGACGGTATTTCAAATAAATTTGTATCAATATTTTAAATATATTTTAAGTTATCTATTTAATAAATTATTTTCAATTATTTAAGATATTAAGTTATTCAGATATTTATGTATGTATACCCGCCATTAAAATATATTTTGAACAAAATGACAGTAATAAAAAGAATATCTACGCGGTTTGAAATAGAGAAGAAATATTGTAGTATGAGTGATTCTTTGAGAAACGTATCGAGATTTTCTTCATGGTCTCAAATCGATTCCTAATTATACCCGTTACTCGTAGAGTAAAAGTATGTAAAAGTATGTAAGCTAGAAGGAAGCATTTCCGACCTTCTAAAGTATATATATTCTTGATCAGGGTCACTAGCCGAGTCGATCTAGGCATGTCTGTCTGTCTGTCTGTATGAACGCCGAGGGCCACGCCCCCTAACGCCCACAATCGCCTTAAACGATTTTAAAAGGTGTCTGGCGCCCACACCTATACAGATTTCGGAAAAGTAAAAATGCAATTTTATTGTGTTTATCAATACCTATCAAACTGTAATAGACATTTTTAAATCGGCCCATTCGTTAACAAGTTATGCGCGATCAAAGTTTTATATCTCCATCTCCCTCGTACTCCCTTTAGCTGAATAACGGGTATCTGATAGTCGGGGCACCCGACTATAGCGTTCTCTCTTGTTCTTATTTTTTTTTTTTTTACATATTTCAACTCATTTTTCATACCTATTTAGAGGACCTAATTTATTACCCAATTGTAACCTAATTAGTTGAAAATATCCTATTTTAGATATTAACTTTTGGATTTGATTTTATCCGTGTACGAAAACCCCCTACATATATTAGCTGGGCGGGGTGGGACTTTGGGCCTGCGATATGGCTGCGCAGAACACGAGATAATCAGGCGAGCCCAGAAAGGGGCCTAGCCTGCTCTTTGTCGAAAATTGCATCCATGTCATGCATGCGCATCCATTCATTACCTAGTGGCTGAGGCTGAGTGGTTGGAAGACAGCGTTTGGCGTTTTGTATCCCAGCAAATATGCCGTGTTCGCATGTTATCCCAAATGTCCCTGGGAGCTCAACGGCCCCCACAGCACCCTAAGCCCCCTTTTTTCGAGCCCCTGGCCACCCTCGGCCGACCAGACAGTGTGTACTTTATTTTGCCGAACGAACAAACATCTTGTCGGACGAGCAAGCAAATGACTTTTCCCGTCCCAACTTTCAGCCTTTCAGTTGTCCTTTCTGCGTGCCGTGCTTTTTTGTTACCTCTATCGGTACTAGTTTAGTCTCGGCAGTTTGTGAGGGTAACGCCACCGAAATCCTTTCAGGTGATACGAGTAATGCCAAAATATTGCACACAGTTTGGATGGCATTACAGGATTCAACAAGGGGCAAACGCAACGGCTTCACATGTGAGATTTGATAATTAAAGCTTTAATTGAAAAATGTAAGAAAAGGATTGAAAATAGTTACTGAATACCTTACTTATCTTCGGAAAAATTGCGCTTGCTATTTCTTCTTATTATCTCAGCAATAATTTCATTTAACTTCTGAAAAATCGAATGAGCCTAACAAAAAAAAATCGAAATGTATTAACACAGTCAGTTATACTCGTTAATTGCACGTAAGTTATGGTCACAAATCCCTATCTTCAGTGAATCACCAACGTGCTTTATAAATATAATCAAAGAATTATATTATTAAATTAAAATGACAGGGTAAATTTGACAAAATAAGTAAGAGGATAATAAAATTTTTAGGATCACTACTTATTTTCAAAAATCGTTAAAAAGATTACGGTTTTCTTAAGAAGCATAAACTGAGTAAGGGAGAGGTCTGTAGGTTGGTACACATTTTGTTTTGATACTGCCATTTCGACATTCGCTCACACAAAAAAAAACTTGGTAAAATCAACTGTAATAATTGTCAAACTGGCCCCAACCAGCAAAATTGTCAATTCTACTAAGTAAATAGTTATTCCACAACAACAAAATACACACAATTAGCAAAGACACACACCCAAAGCAAAAACAAAATACACGTAACTATTTTAATAGTTACGTAACTATCTTTGTTGGTCAATTTTACCCAGCATATTTTTTTGTGTGCTTATGAAACTTTACCCATTAGGTACCGATCGAAAGGTTAGTCTTGTAGCTTCAAAATAAACAAATCAAAATATTTGTTTTCCTTAGGGAAGGCCAAAAAAAAAATATTTTTTCAAAAGTGGCAAAAAACGACATTCTGAAATAATGTTCTATAAGCTGGGACACTTTTAAAAGTCAATAAAACTCACACCAAAAGTACTCCAAACTGTTAGAAACTATTTATTTATGTAAATTTAATCAATTTTAGTTCGTCCTAACTTATTTCCCGTCCATTTTTGAAGAACTTAGACCAAATAACAATTAAAAACAAAAGGCTCTTTGAATATTTCCTTAACTTACACGCTCCAAAATGGGTTAGTTTCGGAAAAAAATAATAACTTTTTTCTCACTGTCAACTTAATCTGATATGTTTTAATTTGCCAACAGTTTAAATACTTATGTTGTAAACCTTTTACCCATTTAAAAGCGCGTTACTTATTTTTTTAAAATTTTCAAAAAAATGAAAATATACTTTTTGTTGAAAAATGGTATACTTAAAATGGCCACAGCTTTAATCTGGCTTAAGCCTAGCTTCTAATGTTTTACCCGAAAGTTTTGTTACTAAAACAGACTTAAAAAAAATTAAGAAAAATATTTTTTAGTGGAAAAGTTGTTATGAAATGAACTATCCCCTATTTGTAACAAAAAATAAAGTTTGTTGTTTCAGACAAAATAGTAAGTCTTTAAGTCTGTAAAATAGGTTCCCCAGCTAAAAGGACGACTGTCCAGCTAATAAACTAAGCGAACAAGCAATGAAAAGTTTCAAATTCTTATTGCGGTTAGTTTAGAAGCTATAGGTTAGGTTTATTCATTTTACAGCCTATTTTATAAGGTTGCTCATCACTTTTAAATACTTTTGAAGCGGTGGCAGCACTTATAGGGCAATTAGCTACCGATCTATCCAAGGGCATTCCGATTAGAATAAATATTTAAGCTGACACTAAGCTTTAAAAACGAATAGGTTAAATTCGCTTATAGAAACCTCTTCACAACCGGCAGTATTTGTTTAGCATTTTATGAGGCGTTCAGACACAATGGCGCAAATAAACTGTAGCTATGGGCAGCTTGGCAGCATCTGTTCGGATGCAAGTGCTAGTGCTATCAGCATATTTATGGACAAGGTACAAGCCAAACCTATGACTCGCCTATCATCAGTTGGCTCCATGATCTCAACGATGGCGAATTTCCGCAACTGCTCATGTCAGCGTCCGCGTTTAAATGCGATCTGTGGCGCAGGTATCCGCCAGATACAGATACGTGCCAGCGCATAAAGGTAGTGAGTATTCCGCTGGAGACAGCCATCGCTGGAAGAAACATGAGCCAAATAAAAAGCCCATTTGCACACAAATTTACTTCCAAAATGCCCAAGATGCGCATCATTCAAACCGAGTGGAGTGGAGTGGAGTCCGTGGAATGGGAATGGGAATATGGGCACCGGCACCGGTAACTGGACACCGGATGCAGATAAATCTTTGGGCTGCCGCCGGCCCTCCGCTTCACCCGGGGCCCATGGTCTCAACATTTTAAAAGCAAGTTGCGTATTGCGAAGCCGAAGCTGGGCTCGGACAGGGGTATCCATCCACTCCAGGTCTCCTGGCCAGAAGTCCCCGGCTTGAAGCTCGATCGGAATCACGAGATAAGCTTGCAACAATCCCTGCTCGCAGCGAGCGGCGACAAACTTAATTGCGCCTATTCCTGCATTAATTGCACACACACGCGCGAGGATGGCGTCGTTCGGCCGCCGGAATGTGTTAATTAAATATTTAAATTATTCGCATTCGCATTCGTACATCGTGGCCAATGGATCCTTCATTACTCGAATATCGGTCGCCAAATGCTGAATTTAAAGATGCGGCACGCACGGTTCACGGCTCTGTCCCGGTCCTCCACTGTCCTTTCCTGTCCCGCAGTCCTTCCTCGCAGGACATTATACACTTTTTGGTCTAGACTGTTTGCGGTCATCGGCAAAATAACAACAACCGCAGCGGCAGCATCTGCATAGGCATCTGCATCTGCTGCCTAGAGAACCGACAATCGCGTTCGATCAGCGGGCATTTTTATTTCGCCATTCAACATTTCTGAGGCACAGAGAAAAAGCCAGGAGTCAGGTAAATAAAACTAAATATTAATACATTTTATTAAAATTAATGAAGCACTTTGAAGCAATATTAGTAGAAACATTACAACATTTTTTTTTTCTAATTTTTGGGGGTATTTGGAAAACTTTTTTCTAACTTAAAGGTAAGAGATATTACAGGATTCTAAAACATTTATTTGTTAGAAAAGCCTCTTTTGAATATCCCATAAAAGCTAGAGAAAAACCCAGGGGTCAGGAAACTAAACTAAATATTTGTATCTTTTATTTTAATTTAAGAAACACTTTGCTAAGAATTAGTATAAACACTTAAACATTATATATTATATTTTTATGCATTTTTAGCGGTGTTACGGAAAAATTTGTTACAACTTAAAGGTAATAGATATTTATTTGTTAGAATAGTCTTTTTTAAATGGCCCATGCATAAGCTTTTTAGTTTACCTTTCGTCATACATATAATATTCAAGCAATGACATAATTTACATCATTATTTTTAAAATTATTAACATAATATACCCTTAAATCTGAACTTATCAATATGATTACGATCTTAAATTTCTGTCTTTTATCTTTTAAGTAGGGTAGTCTTGAAGTAAATGGTCCAAGTGAACATCAAATTCAAATTAATCTTGCAAAATCGAATTTTCCAAAAATCTGTTAAAATAAAATTATAACTCACCTACATATTTATTTTTGAGTACCATGTCTTTTTTAGAACCAACCGAATGTCTGCCCTTAAGATATGAAAAAAGACTCAAATACTTTCTACATTTTTTCCCTGTGTGCTTTTATTGAAAAGTGGAAAAATGATGCCACGCGTCCTTTGGGCAAAAGCCACAAAACATTTTCATTTTATTTTAACACGAGCCAAATAGAAGCAATCGAGGCGGCCAATGTCCTTGCGGTGTTGCAGCGCAATTGGAATATATATTAATTAAATGTAGTGCCCCACGGCAGCGGGGCTCATTGCCAATTGTCCAGTTTTGTTCGCCAATTCTGTGAGTTTTTTGTGTGCTTTTTATTTTATTTTTGACCGGGAACGGGAACTGCAAATGCAAAACGACGACAGGCGAGCAATAAACATGCAGGCCATCAATGCACGTTTCGGCATAGATAAATTTGAAAATAGCAGCGCCGGCGGTGGGAGTTGCAGTGGAGCTACAAATTAGAGCTGCTGGCCCAAAGCCCGGCTATATGGCCATATATATCCCAATGGTAGTTCCATCAGCGGGCGCATTGAGCCGTTTAAAAGCCAACCGCATGCAGTGTGTATGTTGCATTTCGTGGGTTGTGCAACCGCGGAAGTTTCCGGGGGGCAAAGGGTGGGGGTCAGGAACAGAGGCGTCCCGTGTAACCGGCGGCGGGGGCAACTTGCAACTACCATCTACCAACTACCAACTGCAACCGCCGCCGCCCTGCAGCGCCAGCGCTCTAGAATGAGTTATTGGCCTTGTTGGCGATTTTATTGCCACGGCGCAGCCATAAAATATGGTAAATTATAGCGGTTTGTTGTTTTGGCCATTTTGTAGCCGAATAATGTTCTACGTGTGCGTCCTCAAGCCCCAATAGACCTGTTCATGTTTCAGCCCCGGATTCGCTGCACACGCCCACAACACAAATGTGGTCTTGTCAAATGGAAACGCGACAAGTTTCTTTGTTTAACAAAAAGGTCCGAACACGCGCCGTTATATATATCAATAGCCCGAACGCGGGCAATGTTTTATTATTTCAATTTTAAATTAATTGTATTTGCAGCGCGAAAACCAATTATCTGGAAAAAACTGGCCAATGTATTGGTATAATTTTGTATTGTTTTGCCAATTTAAGGAATCTTTTTATATATTCCTTATACATTTTATTATGAAAATAGGAAAAAGCAGAAAAGAGCTGGTACACAATTCATTAGATTTAGTATGGCATACTTGATTAAACTTTTTTAAATAAATAAAATTAAAAAAAAAAATAATTATTAAATATTTTATGACTGGAAGGATCCAAAAACCTGAAAGAATATTATTCCTTCAATTTTCAGTTGGAATAAATTCTAAATTACCAACCTACATTTTATAAAAACTTTCTATCATAATTGAGTCTTTCAGAAAAGTATCCCAGTATTTTAGTTTAAAAAAAAAAAATGGCTCTAAAAATTGTAAAATAAATATATTTTTTAAAAAATACAAATTAGACATGGTATAGTTTATTTATTGGCCTACTCAACTATAGTCATTAGAATGTTACTAAAACTATTAAATTTTGTTCCTCTTTTATATTTTTTGGCATAATAATATTTAATTTTCACAAGCGTTGCACAATTAAAGAGATGCATGTCCGATTACATGCACTCCACTGCTTTGCATGTGCTGAATTTCATTGTTCCTGACTTTTCAATTAGAACCACCCCGAAAGCGAAATGGGCATCAGATGCTGCAATCCTTTATGCAGCCAAAGCGAAATCCTTTTTGCCACATTGCACCGAAGAGGCAATTGTGCGGAAAACCCCTAAACATGTTTTGGGTTAATTTAAAATGTGGCCCAACCCGATTCGCACAGAACAAAGCGCTAAATTAATGTTGTCATTTTCCACTCGGCGGATAAAATGGCCAAAGCCAGCCTCCGACAAAAGCCAACTGGACTCATTATGATCTGGACTTTGTTGCTGGCGGCAGTTGGCAGTGGGCCGTTGCATCCCATGCATTTGCGAAAAAGTGCAATTGACTGCAGATGCTACCATGATTCAGGCGGCTAATTTGAAAATTCCAAAATTTATCTAATTGTCCTCCCGTAAAGTGGACCCCACTGGAGCTTTAATTGAAATGCATCTGACCAAGTACAGTTCTTTAAGTTCTCACTGGGTTTATTGCATTAAAAACTACAGGAGGAAGGATACATATTTCTATAATCCCTTTCTTGTCTTAATAATTTAATATTATTGGACTATAAAAAAACCCTAAGGCGGTGGTATATACTACTAAGTCTTATCTCAGCTACCCCATTTATTGAGTCATTCAAAAACCGTTCTAAAAATTTATGTAAGCTCGCTCGGCCTTCATGAAAGGCGTTAGCTGAGTCCCTCTAATTAGAAACGTGTTTCCAGTGAAGTATATCAATCTGATAAAATGAAGTTGTTGCTTCCCCGTTGGTTACGCACAGGTAGCTGCTTACCCAATTCTTTTCAATATATTGCGATCATTATAAGGCGATCAACTGTCAATCTGAATTACAGTGTTTGGTATTGTCCGAATCCGTGGAATTCCATTGCTGAGCTGTTATGGGTAGGTCGATAATTATAATACGACACCGACGATTTATTATTTTCATTTATAGATGTGACACACGACACACACATGAGGGCCGTGATTGAATGTATATCTATATCTACATATTTCTTCGAAAAATGCGACCGCTCCCTTGTTCGCTGCGATTAATTAAGTTCATTGGGTCGGTGCGCACGATTTTATTAATATGTGAGCATTTTTTAAGGGAATTTCTAATTTTAAAGGGATTGTAACACTTTATCATAAATAACGAGAGCAATAAACCAAAAAGCGTTCATCCCGGGCATGTAAAGTATGTGTTAATCTCCAGAATTCATCATCAAGTGAGAGGTTTTTATTTTACGTATTTTTTAATGATCTGTGAAATTTATTGAAAAGCCCTGTGATAGGGTATTAACATTTAAAGTAGAAACTCTAGGAAGACTGTGCCAACTAGAAAGTATGAAGTTTACAAAGTAACCTTTAAAGTCTTGCTATATCATATTAATTTTATAGTGAGTCGACTAGAGTTCTTATAAAATTTATTCTTTTTATCAAAATCAATAGATACATTTATTAACATTTTTAAATGAAAAATAAACGTTAAAATCTATTATCAAAAAATAAAAGTGTCATATTATTAAATAAATTAATATAAATCAAATAGTCTTCTAAGGGCCGTTTTCTCGTCCGCATGTTACATTTAAGTACGGATAAATCCTTGAAAACGTATGGGATTTCAGAGTTTAAAGCCTACTTTAACTTTAACATGCGGACGAGAAAACGGTCCTAAGTAATGCAAATTTAAAGTAGTGTTTGAGCCTTGAAAATATATGGAAATTCAGAGTTTAAAGCCAAAGTTAAATGTAAAATGCGAACGATGTTAATGCCCCACATTAAAACTCCAACAGCCAAACCTATAAATTCTTAACTTAACCGGCGTTTATTCAAATAAGTTGGAGAAAAATAAATGATTTTATTCAACTTTATTTATCATTAAATTTGCAAATTTACATAAATACTATTTACAATTACAAAATGTATGCCATTAAAAATGTCTTGAACCAGTTGTTGAACGTCTGAACGTAAGTGCATTTGTGTACGAAAAGTATGTGTGAATTAACTAAATTACCGCAGCTAATTGCTCGTATAGTACGTAGGTATTGTATGTATGTGTTTATATGCATATATCACAGATACTTAAATTTCTCTACAAATTTATTAAACGAATAAGGTAACTTATTACATGATTACGTTTAAGTAACTATTTATGTTTGCACGGATTAATTATTTGGCCGAGTACATGTCTAATGCATAAAGTCGAAGGGTTAGGCAAAATCTTAACTATTTCTTACGGATAGGATTTGGATTTGGGGAAACTAATGTTCCATTTCTCCAATTTAGGATATTAGCACTAATACAACGTGAAGTTCTCTTAAGGTCTAATGCGGTAGCTATTTAAAATGATCAAGTTGAGTGTGGATTAAGCACTTAAGGTAGGAAATGTTAGTGTTGTGTACGAGCTAAGACAAAAAGTTCGCTTGATTTATAGCCCGGTGGAGTAGTACGGGCTGGCATTATTATTGGTATGCCACTGGGACGACTCGACTCAGCTCAGCTCAGCTCGAAAGATGAATGAGTTCGTGTGGTGTGCGTTTATTTCGAGTCATTAAACCCGGAGCCGAGTGACTCAACCCCGGGCTAAAAACATGACAAACACACTGCTCTCCGTCTCTCAAGCACCCAAAAAGTGGGCGTAGAGACCCCACCACCGAACGGAGGAACTACCGAACCACTGAACCACCTAACCACCGAACCACCGCCCCACCGAGACGTGTGCGTCTCGAAAATTTTCAGCGGTCGAGTGTAAATATGCTAATTAAAGTTATAAAGCGAAATAATTTATGATATGGTAGGAAATAAAGTTTTATTGCCGTACTTAGGCTACATTTATTGCAAAATAATTAGTGTAGTTATCGCTATCTGGTAATCGTACTCGTACTCGTAATCCTAATCGCGGGCTGCCCCGCCAACTTGCACTTGTCCCCGCCGTCGAAATGTGTAAGTAGTTTCGCTTGCTGTTTGCTATTTGCTATTTGGTATCTGGTAACGGTAACTGGTACTGGTAACTGGTAACTGGTTCAAGGTCGAATTACGACCCGGAACGGCCCTCCGTGAGGTGGTAGGAGCCACCCATGTGGCATGCGGATCCGTGACCATAGCCCCCGCCACCCTCGTTACTGTACAAAATGTTGACCATGGAAGCCACCGTCACCGGAGCACCGGAATGCATCGAGGAACTGTGGCTGCTGCTCCCGCTGCTGCTGCCGCTGCTGTTGAGCTTCATAGTGGGCGGCGTTTGGGGCGGCGTATCGGGCTGGATCTCGGGAAACCCCACCCGCTGCGGCGCCGCCGGGTGGATATGATGATTGATGGGATGCGTATGGGTGGTGGTGGGGGGCGGCACCTTGCCGGAGGAGGAACTGCTGCTGCTGCTGCTGGGCAGATGCATGCCCATGGCCTCGGTGTACGCCGTAGGTATCCGCGAATATGGCGATCCGCCGGCGTAGCTGCTCATCATACTCAGCGGCGAACCGAGCTCCATCGAGTGGTGCGGGTGCGGATGTGGATGCGGATGGGGGTGATGCTGCTGCTGCGATTGGTGGTACTGCTGCTCCGCCGCCGAGGACGGCGGGTAGAAGTTCTGGCCGAGGTACGCCGCGGTGGGCGGTGGGGTCTTGCAGGCGGCTGTGTCGGCCACGCTCCAGATCTTGGGCTTGCTCGCCGGAACTGGGATGCCACAGTCTCTGCTCAGCGGGTTTTTTTGGGCCGCAAAGTCGCCCGCCGATACGGATTCCTCCTGGCCATAGCCGCCACCCGGATGGTAGTAGGGCTGATCCATCTGCTGGTGCTGCTGCAGCTGTTGCTGTTGACTTTGCTGCTGCTGCTGCTGGTGGTGGTGCAGTTGCTGGGGATGCGGGTGCGTATGCGTGTTGTGGGATTGCGCATACGAGCTGTAGGCCGCGTGCATGGGATGGGCGCCGGGGGGCGTGGCATAGGGCGCCAGTCCCCGCATGGCCACCAAATTGTGCGGCTCCCGGTCGACGAGATCCAGCTTCTGGTCACTCTGGTCCACCTCCTTTTCCGCCTTGCCCAGCTCGGATTTGATAAGTTGATTGCCGGGATCTGGAGATTAGATGGCAGAGGGAAAGAGAGAGAGTCCATGTGGAGACACAAAATAAATTTAATTAATTTCAAGTCGCAGGCAGGAAGCAGACAAGTTCTTAGAGGACTGCAAAACTTGGCACTTGCAGGAGGTGGAACTCTTGGCAGAAGGCAGCTGGCAGCTGGCAGTGGCAAAAACCCTTGAAATTGTTGGTGGGCGTTGATGCGTGCAACCCTCGCAGCCAGCGGAGAAAGCTTTCAGCAGCAAAATACTCGAGTTTCCGCCGACCACCGCCCAAGTTCCCTCCCCACTGCACCATTTCTATGTGTCGCCAACTCGAACAAGGCCACTTTGGAGTCGGAATACACGGAGAAAATGGGAGGCCTCACTAATGGCATATGGCCAATTCGACCAAATGATCTAAAGTACGATTGTCTAATCGTTATTTTAATTTATTCTTGCTGATTCTAAAAGACAGTTTGTTTAATTTACACAAATATTTGTTCTTTCAAGTTTTTTTAAATACTCATACAAGTTGTTTCTAACATCCTAAAACCAATAAAAAATTGGTTTTTTATATAAACATTTATGTTCCTTAAGCATTAAATAAATTTAGCTTATTATTGCAACTTCATTTTTATATAAATGTATTCAAAAATGAAACCAGATTTAAAGAAACTTTCTGTAATGCAAACCAATTTAAGAGGGAAAAATGAAAACCCACATTTAATAATCACGTCAAATATTCAAATATTGGTCATAATAACGTTATCTGGTTATGTGTGAAGAAGTCGTATATTTCGATATCTTAAATTTAATTTTATTTAAATTATATTCTATCTTCTAGGTAACTTTCTCCCAGTGCATTTGTGATCGGAGTGCGGGCGCAAGGCCACTTTGCCAACAATGTGCTGTCAACTTCCGGGGAGGATGTCGCCTAAGCAGTCAGACAAATAAACGGACGACGGACTTTGGACGGCGGGCAGACGAATGTTGCATAACATTCGCCTCGCCACATAAATTGTACTTAAAAGCCCAGTGCCACAAATCTGCCGAAGAGGCGGGTCAGCCAGCCGAAAGGCGTAGTAATCAATGGGGCAAGGCGTTTGGAAAACAATATTCCGGGGCTCAAGAAATTACAAAGAGAGATCGCCGAGGACTACTAATTGAGGTCAGGGATGGGGAACAAACTTGTGGACTCACCAAAAGCTTCGGTGGAGAGTTTTCCACCATCTCCGGACTCCTTTTCCTTCTCATCGTCCGACATCATGCCATCGTCATCGTCCTCGGTCTTATTCTTGGGCTCCCAGGTCATCTTGTTCTCCTTTTTCAGCCTCCGTCGGGCGTTGGCAAACCAGGTGGACACCTGGGTGAGCGTCATCTTGGTGATGATGGCCAGCATGATCTTCTCCCCCTTGGTCGGATACGGGTTCTTCTTGTGCTCGCTCAGCCAGGCCTTCAGCGTGGCCGTCGATTCGCGGGTGGCGTTCTTCCGTCTGGCGGCGAGATCATAGTTAGGACCGTATCTGCAGGTTCAAAATCAAACACCCCGAATCAATAAGGCCCATTGTGCTATCATGGCCGCTAATGAGTTTGCTTAGGGCAACACTGATTTCTGATTTTTCCCTTTCCGGCCTGCTATCAGCTTTTAGATAAATAAAGCCCACACACTCGCACACCTTAAAGACAATAATCAGCTATTGGGGGCTGATAAGGATCGCTCCCCCAACCGGCATGCATTGGCAACTTCCTCTCGTCTAGGTCAACAGCAAATGGCAAAATAGTATTCCATTTCAGCCAGAACCGCGCCTCAAGGGCCCAAACTCTAAGCCAGACATACCCTTTTAAGCGATAAATAAAAAGAAACCCGGCAGACGACACGACGAGAAAGTTTTTGTCCCATGGCAACATTTTAAGCCCACTTAAGATTCCCATTTGTGTATTTGTACAGTGGAACTTCTTGAACTTAAGAAAACCGCAATGAATAGCCACGTTTTATAAACGTCTGTCTAATTACATTTTGAACTACTTCTATCAAAAACTAAACTAGATCAATTATGTTGTAAAACCGCATTTAATCATTACCTAAATTTAAATCTACTACCAAAATTCTTCTCATTGATTTTGTTATTTTAACCAAATGCTAACTTCTATGTAACTAAACCAATGAAAGTTAAAAAGTCCGTTGAAAATAATGGAACATAATGTGTTAAATATATCTTTCCATTAAATCAAAGGTGGTAGTTTAAATTCAAATAAAAATCCTCTCAATAAATCTACAACTATAGGAGCTCCACCGTATTTCCCCTGCTCCTCTAATCCACCTCTAAGCCAAACGTCTTCATTTTGAAATGCTCACCCGTAGGCCGCCAGCGTGGGGTCGTAGGAATAGTAGCCGGTGGTTGACTGCAGACTCGCCGATGTCCAGGCGCTCATCTCGGTGCTGGGACTGGTGTCCTTGATGCCGTAGGGATTGCTCTGCAATTGGGTATCGAAAACTGGCGATTAGTCGACTTCTTTGGACAGGCGGAGTGAGCAGTGAGCCCCTTGTAAGCCGGTGGACTCCGTCTGATAGCCTGTGAATTTGTCAGCCCCCAGGTAGTCAGGTAATCGCGGCAGTTACAAGTTACCGGGCCTAACGAGCTGACGGCCAACATGGCGATATCTGCCCGGCCTGTCGCCTCGCATTTGCGCGGACTTCCGCCGACTGCACAAAGCCAATTAGTCTGCCCCGATCCTTACCAGAGGTGCGTAGAAGGCCGAGTTGTCCACTCCGATGCTCGGGTAGGGGTTCTGCTCGTTCGAGGGATACGGTCCGCCGTAGACGCCCACGCCGGCGGAGGGCAGCGCCATGCGGGAGTAGCCACCGATGGCCAGCCGGGCGGGATCGTACTGGCAGGAGCAGACCGTTTGGCCGGACACGGGATCCGTGATGATGGGTCGTCCGTTCTCGCAGCAGGATCCGCGGGCGGGCAGGTCGTGGGCGGCGGATGAAAGGCCTCCCGGCACATCGGCCCCACCCACCGCATCTTCCGCCGGCGACGTGGAGAGGCCCTTGTGGCCCGCATGGTGCGACGACTGGGAAACTGCACCTGGACTCAGAGGACCGGCGGTCAGCCCGGTGGCCGTTGAACCGCCCGAGGGACTCAGGGAAGCCTCATTTGTGCCGGACAGCGGCGATCCTCCGCCATGGCCGCTCTGACTGTCGGTATTGGCGGTAGTCAGCTGCAAAGATGCCAAACGGGAAAAAAGAGCACATTTTAGCAATGCCGAAAAAAATAACCCTGAACCCAAAAATGTCTGCGGTGAGGGAATCTCACACTGAGCGAAAGAAGTTGGAATTTACAATTTAAAAAATAATCAAAAGTTATTAAAATGTTTTCATTAAAATATATTTGAAAATACTTATTTAATAAAGTAAACACATCTTAAAATATTTACTAATAAATACTTTTAATTTTAGAAACTTTTTGAAATTCTTACAAAATAATAATGAAGATATTACAAACTATTACTATTTATTTATTTTCATCATTTCTATTTAACGTGTTCTGTCTGCTTAATTCATTTAGCCCCCATTTCTTGCAGTGCATGAACAGGTGAAGTTGGCAGGACACGAACGAGCAAAGAGGAGAGCAACCAAGAGAGGACCAAAAGGAGAGGTAAGCGCAAAGGCATGTCCCTGCCGACCGGGTCGAAATCAACAAAGCAGATTAAGATGATAACTCCAAATGTCAAAATATTTTATTGGCCTGGCGCATTTTGCGATCCGTTCCATCTATTTTCACTTCATTAATTTTCAATTTATCACAGTCAGATTTCAGATACAGCTTCGTCCGAAGCCGAGCGGCCTGCACATCGCACATCGGGCACCGATCTTTGAAGAGGGTTCTGTTCTCGGTTCGGGCTGCGATGGGATGGGATCGGGATGGGACGGGAGTATCAGTGGACCGATCGATCGACCGAGAATGGGCACGGCCCGGCCAAAAGAGCAATCAAATGATGAGGGACGCAGGTAGGCTCCGCACTCCTCACTCCCCGCTTCACGCTCCTCGCGTCTATATCCCATATCCTCTGGAGCGATAACCGCAGCGAATCGGAGACATCTGAGCCGTCGGTTAGAAACCCCTTGATTCGGCTCGAAGGCAGCCCGAAAAACCGAAATCCAACAAAAAGTGTAAGTAGAAGGTCGCCCTATATGATGACTGGCTGTCAAGTCGCACTTCACGCGCTTCAAAATCGGGCTTACATCTTGTGACACCGGTCGTAATAACAATCTCCTTCTCATATTCGATTAGCTACCGTTTTCCGTCTCCATTTCCATTTCCATTTCTCCGTCTATCGCGGCTACCTCACAATCCTCCACATATGATTTATATAATAATGGTAATTGAAGGCTAAACGAGCTGATTCGCCAACACCTCCTGCCGGCTATCTAATCGAGGGGCAATTTCGCGCCGACGCCAAAAACCACCGGGAAATTATTGCATAATGAAGGTGTTTCATGAATGAAATCTAATGAATTCCGAATGAATGAAAGGAGCCAGCGTGGATCGTCGAAGGAGACGACTGTCTCCGCTAATGTACAAAACGCTGGGCGCGCTCATTTCTTATTATTCTTTATTTTTGTTTTTTATGCGATTCGAACATCAATTTCAGTTTTTGTGGCCGCCCATAAAAAACACATATCGGCGACGACGACGACGACAGCGGACCGGGGACCTGGACTTTAGTGGACTGACTGGTCCGAGTGCGAGTCCCAGTTCGGGCTCGGAACAGTGCTTATTATCGGCACGCAAGTCAGTTTATTTTTAATGGTTCCCACTCACCCACTCTGCTGAAAAATCGCAGGAAGTGCAGCGAAAAGCGCCCAGTCGCTGGGTTTATCGCAAGGTGACTGCAGATAGGATAAGCCACACTCTGGAGGACCAACTTTGGGCTCGGGGCTTGGGTTTCTATTCTGCGGAAACGCTGAAACTTGTTGGCAGCTCCTAAATGCCGTCTTAAAGTTGTGCGCTCTTTTTTATGACTTTTTGCAGTCGGTGTCAAATTGCGGCAAGTTTAATAAAGAATATTTCCCGGAGTCGCCACAAAGAATATTTTGTATTCACACTTGTGACTATCTTCTTTCTATCTCAATTATTTGGTGACTTCTCTGAAGGAGAACTGCCAGCTATGACTACACATTAAAGTTATAAAAAGGGGTTTAAAAATGAATTCTTTGATTAAAAAGATAATGAAGGTTAAACCATTTCACAGTTTATTATTTTAAAAAAATGTAGAATAATTTGTAATTTATTTTGTTAGTCTTAACTAATAAATAAAAATTAATAATTATAGAGATATATAAAAATTAAACATTTTTGGATTTGAAAATTACATTTTAAATTTGCATCATGGACTGATAGCACTATTTAAATAGGTTCGAATGAAAATTGATAAAGAAAGAAAATAAATCAGTAAATAAACCTATCCAGCTGTTGTAACCTTAGACCTTTCCTATTTTGCAATGGAATTAAATTACTTTTTCACAGCGATGTCGGGAAGCTACAACAAATTCCCATCCACATGCAACAAATGCATTGAGGCCTGAAAATGTTTCTCTCTAATTGCAAGTTTGAAACTATCCGAAGGGCAGACAACTCACACGAGAGCAATACGAGCCCGATTTTTATGCGCCATGACCAAAGTTCAAAGTGGCAATTCAACCTTGCATCTTTAACCGCAAAGCAAACACGAAATCTGCAAAACAGCTGGACAAGCGAAAGTCCCAACGAGCCGAAAAGCAAAACAAAAGGCCTAAACAAGGGAAAAAGAAGGCGAATATTCATCGGCCGTAATTCGGTTGAACCGGCATGGACATCGTGTAAATCTCTATCTCTGCCTTTGAAGTGCCCATATCCCATATTCCATATCCCCTTGGCCATATCCACATCCACATCCAGATGCAGATGCAGATATATACTTACAGATACGGATACAGATGGCCACCCGCACCCATTGGGGCCAAGATGTTGGGAGAACTGGTGCCGTCACTTTACGGTTATTAATTTTATGATTTATGTTAAAGCTCACGAGTCCGCCTACCAAATGCCCATGCTCATTTCACGAACGCACGAGTGCGACGAGCTCTCATATAGTACGGTATACGGTCTACGGTATAGGTATGGTATAGTATAGTATAGGATAGTACAAAGACAAAGGAGATCGGCATTGTTGTGGTTATTGGGTGCTGCTGCCGTTTTGCCGTTGTTTCTGCTACCGCTGGGGATGCGTTTATGGATTTTGTTTTTGCACTCCTAACAACGACTGCGAAACAAAAGCTATTGGAGGGGTATTTTTTTTTTTTGTTGGTTGGGGGGCCTTGACGCCAGCCCCGAACAATAAGCGAAAATATGAGGATCCCAGGCAGCAAGGAAGCTGCCAGTCGAACGAGTCCCTACAAACAAACACATGTTCGCATTCGCATTCGCAATCGCAGTCAACTTCTCCGGCGACTGCCTCTTGGATTTGGCATATTCTCACATTCATCCGCAGGATTGCGCTGCCAAACGAGTACGCCATATTCATACAGATACCCACTCTTGGAGGCACACAGGAAAAAAAGAAGGGCCAAATTTGTATGGCCTTAAAAATGCTACAACTTATCAGGAGTAAAAAGGTAATTTTGTAGAAATTTTTCCTATATTTATTAAATATTTCCTAGAAATAAACTAAAACTGAAAACCATTTTGTAAAGATAGTTACAATTATTTATTCAGATTCCACCAAATAAATAAGTATTGAAATTGGGTGTTTTAAATCATTTACCATTCAAAATAAAGGAGTAAGCAGAATAACAGCACCCCTAGAAACTCATTTTCCAGAACGAGTTTAAACTACAAGTTACAATGATTAAATTATTTGAGCAGAATGTATATGAAAGAAAATCCAGGTATTCCAATTTATGTATAAATATATACCATATATATATCACCCCCCACCCGAATGAAAGGAATTTTGGTATTCAAAAAGTATGCAACAAAAGAATTGTTCTGATATCACCCCCCACAACAAAATCCTGGATCTGCCACTGATGTAATGTATGAAACTTAAATCAAAGTATCAAGCTGAAGCAATTTGAAAGTGATTCAAAAGTGAACACCTTTTCTCCGAGTGCATTCGAATGCCAAAAGGACAGCTCTGAAGTGCGTTTTTGCTAATGCGAATAAGTTGCTTGGTTTTTTGTGCGGCGCATCGCTCCTCGCTTATTGAATTAAGTTCGGGCGCAGTAGACGCAGTGGAACAACTCTTTCCCAACTGCGGTCTCAATGTTTGCATTAAAAATTCATAAATCAATTATGGAATGCACACTGCGAAATATTAGTTTTTTCTCGCATCATTTACGGCCCTGTCCTGTCCTGTCCTTTTGCGTCCCGAAGGAGTGGATGGGGATGGGACCTTTATAGCATATAGCATATAGCTTATAGGACCAGGACTCGACATCGTCGCGCCGCTTTTTGCGGCCTTAGAATTTTAGTTATTTTGCCATGAAATGCGTGAACAGCTCGCATGGGAAGTTAAGAATTCGATGTGCGATGTGCCGCTCATCGCTCGTCGTTTGCTACTGCCAACTGTCAGCCGTTGATTAAATTCATATATTGCATGCGTCGCCGTTTTTGCCTCATTTTTGGAATGCCGTCTTGGCGTTGAAATTAAAATTAAATTAATGAATTCGCCGGCGAGGCTGTATGTGCACTGCATAAATTGTAGGGTTTATAAATTTGGCACCCAGTCGGTGGGACACCGTTCGGGATGGTATCTTTTGACCAGTCTTTAATTGGGCTTAGTGGCCGACTAAATGGCTCCCGGCTCTTTCGGGGGCAAAAACCAAATGCAAATGAGGTAAAACGATGACAAAATCCTGGCGGCTTTTAATCGATCGGCAGGAAGGCTTTGCACATCTGCAGGCCGGTGGCTGGTAGCCATAATTATAGTCGATAATCTGAGCGTTCATTATTTTAATTATTGTAATTTACCAAGTTTGCATATTATAATAAATGGTCCACCACTCGGGCGGCTTCATTAGCATAAATTTATGCCAGCAGACAGGGCTATATACATACGACTATGTGGCTACATATATTGGCAGCAGGACACAGGCCCCGGATAAACGCATAAGTCTAGCATTGACGCATTAGACCACATAGTAGTCGTTGAACAAGGCATTACACAGCCATTGAAAGGGCTTTGTAGTTGCAAGTGTTTCGGCCCTCTCTACCCTCCGGCAGCCAACTAATTTGAATTACTGAGCTCGGAATACCGGGTAATTATGACCAGACCTCGGACGATGCCCCCCGAAAGTCCCCGATGCCGCCGATTGCATCCAAGGCGATGGCGATGGCGATGGCGGTGACGGCTGTCCTAAATTGTGAAACATTTCTTGGCGGCGGGGCGGCCATTATGGATATGCATGGATCCAGGAGCCCCAACCGGTGCCAAAGTGCTTGAATATTCATGTGTCGCCCCTGCCCGCGCCAACCCGCTTGGCCCGGCTTAAAATGTAAATTTAAAGTTCATTTTCACCGTCCATTATTAAAGATTTCCCTCGCACATGCCAAAATCTGTGGCCGAATTTCTCGACTGACTCACTAAATTTCTGGTTTTATGAAAATTGTCTTTCCTGCGTCTCTGGGTGTGCCAAATATTATTCTAAATAATTATTTTAAATAAATTGTATTCTTAAGTGTCTATTCGAATGATTAAGTTATGGTTGCATATGGAAATGACAGAGCTGTAAATCAAAATATAATAAATATTTTGGGCATGCCAACCAAAAGCGTATTTAAATTTAACGCCCGGCAGTAGCAATATTTATAAACTTTTTAAAATTAGCTTTAATTAGAATTCGAACTGATTTAACTGGTTTGTTTGCACTAAATTAAAGCAAACGCTTTTAATTTTCTGATCCTACACTTAATATTATGACTGGCTGACATTTTTGCCATACGATATTTATAATTTGTAATTTAATTAGAATTTACGATATTGAAAGCGGTTCAATGTTCCCAACAGCTACTTTTAACTTTTGTTATTTTATGCTTGAATAAAAATGAGAAAGATACTCCGAACTAAAGGTATATTTAGAAATGGGGAATTAACCTTAAGCTTTGGAATATGTATACATATAATCAGTGGCGGATCTAAGATTTTGTTGTGGGGGGTGATATCAGAACAATTTGTTGGTTGCATACTTTTTGAATACCAAAATTCCATATCACCCCCCGTGGACCCGCGCATGCATATAATATATTTTTCGTTAAAAGTATAGTTTCAATAAAAAACAAAGAAAATATTTAAATTAGGGTTAGGTTAAAGGATAAAACCTTTGGAAAAAAATAATAATTTCATTAACATTTTTGTAATTAAAAATCATACAGTCATTTTTTAATGTTTAATATAACTTAACATATATTTATATTTAAAGACTTTGTAATATTGTATGTGAATCCCTCTATGAAGGGTTCTCTACTTTCCGTTTTCTAATAATAATACTTTTTGTATCCCTTTAAATAAACAGCTGAGCTTATAAGAAGTTAAATAGACCCACCTGATTTGCCGTCGGGTAGCCAGCGTATCCAAACTGCGCATATGCAGCCATTGTCTCGCTGGCTGAAAAGGCTTAAAAAAGCGGCGACAAGCGGTTCACTGTGCCTGGCTTCACTGTGGGGCGTCCGTCGTTGTTTATTATTTTCCTCCTTTTTTTGGCTATCGAGGATGCGGATGTGGATGCGAGTACGTTTGCGGATGCTGGCGGAGCCCTCGAAAAGGGGTTGGGTGCCGGTGCCCAAGGATGTGGGGGTGTTGGGTGGTTAAGGGAGGTTCGCGTGGGTGGTTGGGAGTTGGGTGGCTGGGTGGCTTTGGCGTGCGTGCTCAACGGCTAAGCACTCTGGGCGCTTTTGTTGTTTGCTGGCTTGTCGGGTGTTGCGCTATTGTTGTTGCTGCTGGCCTTGTTGAAAATTGATAAAACAAATTGTCGATGTCGAGCAGTTCTGTTAATGTCGCCGGAGCCGGAAAATGTTTTGTTTGTTTTGTGTGACTTTGCTCTTTTTTCATCCGTTTTTACTTCATTTTTATTGACTCTGCTTGACTCTTTGGCGGCCGTTTTCAAAATGTGAAAAAACACACAGCCAGCAAACCAAATTGGCTTCAAGTGTTTGCCGCAAACAGATTTACAAATAATGTACGCGGCTCTTCAGTCTTTAGTCAAAGAATGTCAGCGGGTCTTAAATGTTTGCCAACTGATTTGGGATTTATTTTTTGTTATGGTTGTGGGTTTATGGTTAATATTTTTGAGAAATTGAAGTGTTTTAAGGCTATTAATTTATTTTTTTTTTATAAAAAACACTGGTTTATATTTGTATTTAAAGTTAGCTTTTGAAATGTTTGGATATTTGGGCTATAGGGTCCATTTTTAAGGTCAGTGCTTGGATTAACGCGAGAGTTTGTTGATATTTATAGGAAGTTTGTTTATAAGGTTCATCATATTAAGTTTTGTTGTAAATTTTTGAATTTTTTTTAAACATTTGAGGTTGGTGTTATTTGTTTTCGACTGGGTCTTTTTGGGGCTATGATTTCTTTTTGTATTTATTTTTTAGCTATTGCACGCACTTTATTATTTACGGCGGTTGCATCTGCCGATCCGATCCGCTGGCGACGCTCCAGTAAAAACGGGTTCCGCAACCTGTCAGCGGGATCTCAACGGTGACGGCAGTGACGCGACTGTGACTGCGACTTAGCCAGTGACTGTAACTCGTTTTCGGTCTTTCCGTTTCGGCCTTTTTTCGAGTTTTTTGGTTTTGGGGCGACGCGGCGGAGATGCCAAGATGCGCACCTATTCGCGTTTCAAAATCAACTGCTGTTGTTCGGCCTGGCCGCTCAGCGAGCAGCGCGGTTGTGTGTGACAGAGAGCGCAGGAGCTGTGCGAACGGGATGGCTGCCGGCCGAGAGAGAGCCAGCCAGTTAGGAGGTCTCTGATTGGCCAGCGTTCCAATCAGACAGGGAGCACCGAACAGCAGCTGCCTCGCTTGCTCCCGTGCCGAGTGGTCTGGCTGCGAGTGAGATGGGAAAACTCTCTGGGGTTGTTGTTGCTTTTTTAGAGAACGCCCACCTCCAAACACTGGAAAGTGAATCGGCGCTCTCTTTCTGCCTTCCCCTCTCTGTCACCACTGGAAGCGATTTCATGGCGGACTACGATCGAAAGGCTTCCCAATTGGATAATGCAGCCAAAGTTGGCTAGGAATTTTCCGATTTTGATAAATAATACAATATAAAAATAATTGGGAAAACAACTATGGAGGTACTAAAGATTTGCTATCATCAAAACTTGTTAAATGGGTTAATAATGCTGAGAGAAAAAGAGAACAAAAATATCTTGGGACACTTATCACACACAGTAATGATATAGTATTTACATAATAAATAACAATATAAAAAATATCTAATGTTGCAAACTAGTTTGTGTTATTTTATTTTAGGATTGCCAATTATAACCTTAAAGGATTCATTTTACAAATCTGACTAAGTTTAATTTATTCATAGATTAACAGAGAATATTCAAAAACAAAAAGCAAAAGAGTTTAATTATTAAAATGTCAAACACATTATTTCATTATTGTGTTATAAATAATCTGTCATGAAAATGACCAATAATAATATTATTAAAATATATTCATGCTAAGCATAAGAAATAAAATTACACATTTTGTTTATGAATGGTAACAATTATAGAAATAAAAAAATACTAAAAAGAAACGTGAGATTAAAAATATAGTTTAGTAAGTTGCGCATCTTCAATATTTTCTATATTTTAAAAACAGCTTTTAGAACCAATTAATTAAATACGAATAATATACATAAGCTTTAAATATATGTATGATATTTGTGAAAAATGCTTTGAAATATTTCTATAAATCATATATTTTTCAGCCAAATAAACATCCGATATGTTTTATAGTTTAGTAAGTTGCGCATCTTCAATATTTTGTATATTTTAAAAACAGCTTTTAGAACAAATTAATTAAATCCGAATAATATTAGCTTTAATTTATATATGATATTTGTGAAAAATGCTTTAATATATTTCTATAAATCATATATTTTTCGGCCAAATTAACATCCGAAAAGACTGGTCTCAAGGCCCCTTCACGGAAAATCGTAGCTAATTGGCACTAGCTAATCGTAACAAGAAACCGAAATGGGGAAAAAACAAACAAACAATCCGATTCCATTCGATCCGAGGATGAGGGCGTGGCCGGGTCCACTCCAGAGTCCTCAAGTCGAGTACGTTCTAATTAATGGTAAGCGGAGCAGTCGGAGAGGGGAACATTTTTGGGGAATTTCTGTAAAATGAGTATTTTGATGTTTTTGGGGTGTTAACGCGCTGCCATTTATTATAAATGCGAACGCATCTCAAAGTCAAAAGAGACGCACATGTGTCCCTTTTTTCAGTACTTACAAATCTACTCGTACCCGTATGTAAATGTGTGCGCCAGTGTGTCATTTGCATAGGAAAATGCATCAAGTATTTTTGGGAAAAGTGCCAGCCTGCTCAACTCGAGATCGTTACGGTTATTCTATACTCAATTGCTGGACGCTCTCGTCGGCGCCAGGAAATTCTACACCCACTTCATGGGGAGTACCACCAGATTTGGAAGGATGCACATGAAAGAAACGCGTTTTAAAACAAAGAATTTATTTTATGAGATTTCAACATTTGAGTTTAAATTAAAAATAATTTTATTATAACTATTGCAAAACTATTTTACAAAAATATTTTATTTAAAATCCCATACAATAAAAAAAAAGCCTTAAACTGATAAACAATTAAATATGAATTACGAATTATCTATTTTTAAATTTAAAGATGTAAGTATATTTTGTTTGATTTTTATGCACATTGTTGACAAGATTAAAATAAAATTGTATTTGTTTTTTAAAATCGCTTATATTTAAATATTTTAAATATATATTGACGCTTTAAAATAAAAATAACATTATTCATATTAAATTAAAACTTGCGAATAATCCTTCTTGTAGGGCCGTTTCTCGTCCGCCTGTTAAATTTAAAGTAGGGTTAGAACTCTGATTTCCCATACGATTTTAAGGTTTTAACATTACTTTAAATTTAACAAACGGACGAAATAATCCTGCTTTAAATGAATCATAATATCAAACGTTCCATAAATGTTCTTTTCTCCAGGGCTGACTTCCTTAAATCGATTTCTGTGAGTGATTTGTTTGATGATTTTGGACATGCGAACTGTGGCACATGTCGCAGTACCTTGGGAGCTCCTTGCCCCCTGCCTGTCCCCATAAATGTCCTGATCCCAGGATTCCCATTGTCTGAGCTCTGGTTTCATTTAGTGCAACACAAACTCGAACATTCCTCACTCGGTGGACAGGACATGCAGATTATATTGAAAACAATTTAAATGTAGATTTTGGCGTTAAGAGATATTATTCTTCGACCGACGCCAGGTGCGTTGGTTCAGGCTCACAGGCACACTCGCACATACACTCTAATAAATACGAGTGTGTACAAATTGAACTGCTAATGTGTGAGTGGGTGGATGGGTGGGATGTGGGCGGCATGAATACAGCTGCACGGAGAGTTGCAGGCAGAGAGTTACCTCCCACCGCCCACCGCCTCCTTCCCCTGAAAGGCTTCTTACTTAAGTGTTGTTTCATGTCACCTGGAAAGCATTTGGACATGAAATTGTCGCTTTTCAGTATGTGGCACACACACACACACCCACAGATATCCACACAGACACACTCTCGGCGAAAAATCTTCTTCCAACACATACACTCTCATGCAAAGGAGGAAGGATAGTGCTTCTGGCGAATATAATAAAATCCTTTTCGCAAAACGATAAACGATAAAGTCACCGTAACAAGCACAAAAAGGACTCTCCATGCAAATTGCTTTAAATGAATTTGTTTTCGTTTGTGTTTTGGGTCTGGGTTTTAGTAGAGTTCCAGTTTTAAGCCACGACTCCAAGGGGAGCCATGTTCGGTGCTATCAACACTAAAGATTCTGTAACAAATTGCCATAATCCTCGGCCATATTCTCCATTTTTAACCGCAATCCGGAACTCCGGGCGGTTGGCAGGTGGGTGGCGGCCAAACCCACTCACCAATCAGTGTTCGGCGTTATCAGCTATCAGCCATTCCAGATAGCCGCTATCATCACCTGGCCATCTTATCGACCACTCGAAAATGAAATTGCTGATCAAACAGAACAAAAGCGCACACAACGTCGAACGTTCGTTCTCCTCATTCTCCAAACATTCATAAATGGAAACATACATATTTACTCACTTTTCAAAACAAATCAACAAATCGGTGCTCTTTGTGGTTCAAGTGCCGATCGCCGGAGTCAAAAGCATCCGATGTGTGTTAGACCCCGATTTGGAATGGGAATGGGAATAGGGTATAGGGAATGGGTATGGGCATGGTGCGGACCCTTTCCTCCGAATTCTTTGCGCGTGCGTTCCCTTTTGTCGGCGTTTTGACATCGACATCCCATCCGCAGTCACGATTGATTGTCGCAACAATTGACGTGATTTCGAATCTCCAATTGGTTTTCGTTGGGCGACCGCTCCAGAATTATCGGTGCCAAGCCCCGTCGCACGTGATAAGTTGAGGATCTGGAAGTGCCAGTACTTACACACACACACTGGATAGTTTGTGGGGCCCACGGCAATTATAAGTAGATGCTTTGTATGGACAGCTGTCCGGCTGTCGGTGGCATGCGTCACGACCGACATTGCCACATGCCCCCGTCACTGGGTATTCGGAATAAAGATCTAGGTGTTTGGCATGATTAGCACGTCGGAAGTGACTCGGAGTGTCACCACTTTATTCTAATTGCGATTTAATGAGCTCTCAGGGCAATCCAGCAAAGAAAGTGAGCTAGAAACGTCTTACGAGTAGAGGAAAAAGATCAAATTGATAGAAACATAAACATAAGTTTAGTTTATCATGATACATTTTAAAAGCCAGTAATGTACAAAAAAATATTGTTAAATTATATTTTTGAACATACACTTTTCAAAGTGATTTCCGATGCCTAAGATCGTCCTTACTTTTTATGTTTTAAACTCGATTTTAAATATTCATAATCATTATTATTCATAAATATTTATTTTAGTGGTTTACTTTTTACAACTCAGAAACGAATGCACTGTTTGCCTGCAAAATTATCATTACCATGGCCACAAAAAGGGCAATAAAAGTATTTCACCTCTGCATATAGTGATTAGCACTAATATAACGACAAAATAAAAATAAATCCTTATTACTCAACTTTCAGTCTGCTTAATTGACTGCAATCTTGGCTGCGCCCTTGCGCTGCCATTTCGAACAAGAAAAGTTTTCGCTACCGATGTGGTTTGATGTTGCCAAGTCAATTCCCTCAAGAGGGAGTGGCAGACACGGTTTTAAGCACTCACCTGTACTTCAGAGAACCGAAATGAGTTCAAGGATATACAAAGTTTTCGAAATTACCAAAAGTTCGTTCGTCACAACAAAAAAGTATGCTATAAAAGCGGATAATTACAAACTTTGAGCAGACAAGCGAATGTTGCCATAGCTTGTCAAATACTAACTACTTTTCGTAAAACTAATTGGAAGGTAGTAAACCTTAACTCTGATACTTTACATACCTCTTACCCATTGATTTTATATACACAACTGTAAAGATAATTCCAAGAAGTACGCATTGTGGCAAGGTAATTTATATGACAGCTTCTTTAGAGCATTTAACACTCCAATTTGCGCAAATACACTTGTGCAGATGCCATCCCATAAATAGACATTTTAAATAAGTAAGTCGGACTGGGAGCCGCATGACGGATTGACTATGATAGCACAATTATAAATAATGTCCACTTATCCCCGGTTCGGAGGAAATGGAAACAGAGCCAAGGGAACCGGTCGCCCTCCGCGGAAAGTGCGAGATTCATGTTTGCCACCCAAAGTGAACAGCATTTGCGAATTTCGAAATTAAATTCCGTGTCATTCCGTGTAAATCATTTGCAAAATTGCCGCGATGTAGCTGCATCTAGTGGAGCGGAGGCCGTGGTAATTTATCAAAAATAAATCATTTTGACGAGTTGCCAGGCCAAGTTAAGGCCAATTGCAAGTGCGTTACGGCCCGGCACTACGGATCCGCTGCGATCCAACTTCATGTGCGAGTGCATGAGTACATACCTGTCGCCAGGGCTGGCAGGGTCGTAATAAATGGCAGATTAGTTTGCAAATCGCACAGTGCGTCATTGAAATATGCGTACGCTTCAGCGTGTGTATCTATGTAGGTCCGTTGACGCACCTTGACAGGCACTTTGCGGGCGGCCCCCCCTTCAATTCCGCCCATTTAGCGACGCAGCTCAGTAATTAGTGCATCATCCCGTGTTGCGCATTTCGGAACATCGCCACCGAGGGATGTCAGTTCCATGTTCCATGTGTGCTAGCTCTGTTCACTCCACAAACTTTTAATTTCCCCGGGCCAACGAGAATACTTTACTTTATTTTAAACGTGTTTATTCCGATTGGCGGGGAGGTCAATGTGCGTTGAAGTCGTATATAACCTATGCGATATGTAAATATTTATTTGAATTTTTCTTATTTGTACTTCTTGGGCAATTTATTGGTAGACAATAAAAATATTAAATGATTCAAAAATAGTTTTAAATAATATTTTTCAAAAGTTTTTATGATCTGCATTGTTATTATGTATTTAATTAAATTGGATTAATAATATGTAATGTTGTGAAAATCGAAACTAATATTCTTTTTATCAGAAAATGAATCTTTTTATGCCTTATGATGGGCATTTTTAAATATTTGTATTCTGTTCGACAGCAATTTAACCTATGGACATTAAATTAATTGTACATTAAATGAAATTAATTGGATATATACAAAATTATAGTGATTTTTACACAAGTATATTTATAATTTTACTTCATATAATAACACCTTACAGTAACTTCAATTTGATCGAGTGCAAACACTAACCACACACTACCTGATCGATTTTTCAATAATAAACTGTTCCATTTTCCGCCACAAAAGTGATTATGACATTACTTGAAGGTATGTAGGTGCATGTTAGTGTCAGCAATTCATGTAGCCAAACGCCCGTGCCGTCACATCGGGAAAGTCATTCAAAAGTAAAACAAGATTTGAAAATTAACGCGAATCGATTAAAACAAATTGAAACAATGCTGAACCGGCTGCCAGCATTAGCATCGTAAACTAATTGCGGGCAAGTGTAAATGCTCCGGCAGTAAAAAATGGTTTTCCACTGGTGACAACAGTCGCATGTCGGCGCATTTTAAAAGCAATCATCAATTATGCAGGCCTGAGTTCAGTTCGGGCAGCCAGAAACGTCTCGGCATTAACGATGATTAGTCGCGAGCCAGAAGCCATCGACCCACTTAGGCAGGCATATTGTTTTCGAGTGCGAGTATCGCTGAATCCGTAGTTTTTCTCTGTCAATTTTGTGAAAAATTATCCTTGAATTAACTCGTTTTTGGACGTAAATCAAAGTCCATATTGCTCTTTTATTTATTAAGTGTTATTAATATAATTTACAATTCTTAAAGAGGTTTAAAACCACAAGTAAAATATTTTTGTATAGTTTATTGCACACTTTATATATTTTCCTTAAATCTAATAGTTCTTAAATCATAAATCTTAGAAAAAAGTTGTATAAAAATTCCAAAAACTGTCAATAACTTATAAGGTGTATGTACAAATCTAAAGAAAAATATTATGTGTTCGAACATTACAGTTCATTCTCCTTCGGCCTAATTAGTTTAGTCGAAACTCTTTTCGATAATTAAATTTTTAATTAAAGTTCCCGATCAACTCTGATCCATTCGAGTGTCAGATCGGCTAACATAATGCAACCAATCCAATGTCTGCCATGAAAAGCACTTCATTCGGTAAATAACATTATACGCTCGTCCGTGAATTCAATAAATAATTATGTGTTGCGTTTACCAGGGCTCAGGGCAGGATGGCCGGGATATCCTGCGATGCGATGGGGGACGAGGGACGGAGGGAGTGCAGGGCGATATTGGGAGTATCTGGGTCTGCAGTTAATGTACCTATTTGGCGGCCAGCCGCAGGGCAGCAGGCAAAAGGCATCCGGCCAGCGGCCACGAGGCGTATGCGCATTTATTAAATGCCCATCGCTTGTGTCTCCTTTCTTGGCCATCGGACATCGGAGTTCCAATTTGCAGCACAATGCAAATTGCATTGTAGTCGAGTTATTGTATAATTGGTGCAATGTTGCCGGGAAAACGATGGTGGGGGTGGTGTGGAAGGCCTCGAGACCGGGACTATGGACCATGGGCTCCGGACTCTGGACTTCGGACTCCGGACTCCGCGCATTCGATGTCCGTGTCCATTGCCATTGCAATGGCGCTTGTGTTCGTGTCAATAAATTAAAATGAGAATTGATTCGCTTACGCCCGATTTAAGCAACAACAGGCTATATTATGGGCAGATATCGACAGGATACAGATACAGATATCCAGGCCGTTGCATTTGCAGATGCAGATACGATAGCGATACCGATGCCGCTCCTCGGTCGGGACTTTATTTTCATGGCAAAAGGGTGCAGCCTGCGACACACGCATTTCGAAACTATTAACAAACAAATTAAATGTTGGACCCGCACTTTAAAAACCAATTTCAGAACGCATTACAAGAAAATTCCATTAAACAATGCCACGAAACGTGTGGAATCGCCCTTTTTGGACTCGAATGGACTCCACTCGACTCGACTTGACCAGACAGAATGTCTCCAGCATCGGCCGCATTAAGATAAGAGAAATCGTCTAACAAAACGCATAATCTGGACTGGACGCTGCTTTAAAAATCGGTAACACAATTTACATTTATTTCAAACAGCGTGTATAATACAAATCATGGATGAACATAACACACTCGAACAAGATAAGTGAAAAGAATCGAAGCTCTGTGTTTCTCTGTGGAGGTTTTCGGTTTTGGATCCGACTTGTCTGCGGGTCGAGGTGGATATCTTTTGGAGAGCGGCGACAAACCTGTAGATAGTAAATGTCAGCCGCATAATAAAATTAGCTGTTTTAACGACAGCGGAATCGGCTGAGTGCCTGGCTCAGATTCAGGTCCAGGTTCCTCTCTATGGGTCTTAGGTTCCAGGTTCCAGGTTCCCGATTCTCCAGAGGGCTCTCGAGAATCGGAGACCGTTGAAATATTGGCGGCAAGGAAATCGATTGGTATACCAATCAAACGGCATCGTAAATACTATCGTGCCATCTGCAACCTTGCAGCTCGGATCGACTCGGTTCCATAGTGCTGTCCATAAATTTCCACACGTGACATTTCTTTGTCATGTTAATTAGACCGCCAAGTTGATGCTGAAACCCGATAGGGCATCTTAAATACCTGCTCTAGGAATCAGAGACACCCATTAAGTGCATACCCGAAAGGTTATTCCCGAGAAAAAGACCTCTGATGCATGCGTGGAAAAGGCAGACGATGTGGCGACATTTTCCGAGTTCCCTGCATTAAAGCCATCTCATTAAGATGTGAAAAATTCTGTTTCATTAATAAAATATTCGTTTTCCTGTCCCGCATAATTAACTCGATGCCCTGTCGGTCTCTCCAGTTTATTTGTTTTAAAATAGTGCTAGTCCTATGTTGGCAGAAAACAAAGATAAACTAATACTCGCCTACAAAATGGTTATTGTCAGAAATAAGTATCATTTTTTTACCCTTTTAACAAAAACATTTAAATGGGCCCCAGGAAAATTTATAAACATTTAATTTATTTGTGTCACAAAATTATTTCGATAATTTTTTAAAAAAACAAACAAATTAATTGAAAAATATATATATATAGTAACGATTAAATCTGTTTAAAATGCAATTTATTCTGAAATAGTTTTTAAAAATTGTATCTTATTGTATTTTATTTATTTATAAAACAGATTGAAATTACAAATGTTAAATCCATATTAATTGTTAAAAAAGAACTGTCAATTACACCACTTAACATTCAAAAACACCCCATTAAATTCGTGTTGCTATTAAACACCTCCAGCGAAAAGCAATCTCCAAATCTCGAGTGTTTATCCCACAAGGTGCCTGCGATCGCGGAGACATCCCAACACCAGTGCCTAATGTGCCCTAATGGTCATAATTATTTTAGCTTGTCTTATCAATGGCAGTTGTCTAAATATACATTTGTATACTCGAGTGTACCGCGCCGATGTCAAGAATAATCAGCTGCCTTGACAAAGGTGTCCATTGGTCCCACATATTGTGGGCGCTTTTAGTTTGTTATTTTTCTCTTTTCGGATCTCTTGTAGTTTAATTCTCCGTTTCTTCGATTTTCTGGGACACCAGACCCACCGAGGTATGGTCATGATTGATTGCCCACCATACATGTCCATTAAATATGACTCTAAGCCGCGGCGTGTGGATCGTAATAGATGATGATGAAATGTCTTCTGGTGGGCTGTAATCAATTATTCAGAAAATCCATTGACAAATCGTGTACATTGTCGCCCAGAAAAGCTTCCAGTGCTTCCAGATGAACTATTATACGAAAACTTTCATCATAACTCGTGTGTTTCTTTTGATGATCGTTTACATTTTTCAATTCTTGAATTGTAAAACTATCTGGTATTGGGAAAAATATACAATAAACTACATAGTGCAAATAAAATTAAGCTAAAATATCTTCTTCCAGTAATCTTAATACCAGTTTATGAAATTTACTTAATTAAATGATATTCTTGGGATTTCCTCAAGTTAACTTCCTTTAAACAATACTCCGCCCAAAGACAGTGGGCACAAAGCAAGGGTTGCTCATTGAGTTAAGTCCATAACTCACACACAATCGCAAGGATTCTCGAAGAAGGCATTAGGGAAATTAGCATACGCCATCAAGTATACGCCCTCGTGTGCGCTGTTCCTTTGGCAGCAGCCGGAATAGACAGACTACACACTCATGTCACGATGCAATTTCAGGATATTAATTGTTATAGTTGCGAGATGTGTCTGCTTGAATTGTTCCTGAGGCTTTTGTGCGTTGCAACGAATTTCTAATCCTGTTGAAAACAAACGCATCGCCCAGCAGCCAGGCTCTGTCAAAGGCAGAAACCGGAGGCCGGGTGCCAGGATCCTGCATCCCGCATCCTGAGTCCTGGCATCTCGGCTGCACTGACACAAGGATTTCCGTACATGACAAGCGGCAGCTATAATTTATAGAAGCTGCGTAAGTAAGCTGCGTGGTTGAGGATGCACTGCCACTGCCCGGGAAAGGGTTGGTCCTTGGGCTTTGGCTTGGGGTTGGGGGTTGGGTTGGCTGGCGTTCTGGGTCGGTCCTTGTTTTGCAGCCCACACCAGCGACATCGAGGACTGCTTGGATGCTGTGTATTTGTTCTCGTCTTGTTTCACTTAAATGACACTTTGCATTCTTGTAGCATCTTGGAACTCCGGCCACCCCCGAAAAACGACCCCCCCATCCTCCAAGAGGCCTGGCTGTCTATTCCAGGCAGAATGTCTCGGCATCTCAAGGAATTTTCCCTTCATTATTCCGGGCGCAAATTTGTGTTCTTTGGTATTTTATAATTGAGTGTGAATATTTGCGATTAATATGAAAATTTGTGAAAATTTAATAAAATATCCTACACGATTTCCGGATCAATAACGTTGAATGCAACTAATTGCCTAAGCTGCCTCAAGTATTTAAGCCAACTTTAGATAAGAGAAAGCGGCTTAGGCTTAGCCACTCGGAATACGTTTCTATTGTTTATGCTTAAGACGCACGAACATTGTGTTTGTTTGGCTTAAATATTTGCGAATTAAAGGCAACCGAAAGGGGTTAGCATTGGAAATTTATACAACATATTTGCTCACAGCTACGGTAGGCTGGTTTATCAAGTACAAGTATTTCATGAGTGCAAACTATTTGTTTTTGGCAGAAAGTTTATGCTACGTTTTTTATTTTATTACTTTTTCGGTTTGGAAAAATTACAATAAGATTTTACAGCATTTATTTGTATTTAAATAATTTATCTCTTAATTGTAAAAGTTAAAAAACACAAATTAATGTCATAAACCAATATTTGCAATTGTAGCTAACTTATTTACAATAATTGCCCGATTCAATTTGCTTCTTAAATTGTACTATCAATCTAGCTCAACATTTAATATTTGGGGAACGTAATGACTGACAGTTAAAAACCTTGAGCACTACTTTAATATTCGATTAGGCCTGGAGAAGGGGTTGTCTTAAATCAACTTAGCCGTTTACCGTTTTCGACACTCTGAACAAAAAGAATATTGATGTGCCATTCACTTGGGCCCCTTGAAATGTTACCACGACATTAGACGAGATGCCCCTCGATGCCACTTGACCATGTGACTAGATGGCTGCCCAAATCCCAGACCCGTCAAGATTTCCCGTCTGGGATTTGGGCATAAAGAAGGCCACTAATCACAAATACGACTCGTACCTACTACTGCGACTGTCAATAATAAATTACCGTGATTTTCACATGGTGTTGAAGGATTGCCCACACACGACAGTCCGAGAGAGGCATACTGAAACTCATACTAGGAAACAGGTCGCGATCGGCTGGGGACTGGGGAACTGGGGCTGGAAAGCAAATGCGACAAGTTTCCAAATGGGTAACAATTTTCAAAGTGATTAATTCGCCTGCTGGCTGCCATCGAGCATTCGGCCATAGGATTGATTTATGGCCGCAAGACGTTAAGTGGATGCAAGATAAGTTAACTGTCGTATATCCTCGCCGCTGGTGACCGAGTCCAAACCAAAGCCGAACTGATCCCCAATCCACAGATCCAATCCGAGGCGAAACAATACCGGGAATGTCGAGTGGTTGCAACCGGCGCGATCCCATGGTTTATGACCCATAAACGAGATCGCTTCACAAGCGCGGCGCAGCGAAGGATCTCTTGAATGGTAAGGTAAGGTATGGTATGCTACGGTATCGTATCGTATGGTATCGCATCTCATGGATACGATTAATTTACCCGGCTTACTGATTGGCCCCATGTGTAATGGGAAATTTTATGCCCAGCGCGGTCATTTAGCATTGTAAAACAGACCATAAAGTGAAGCGAGTGGGGCCCTAAGTATTTAGACTCTGGGAACGGAACTAATGTCCCGCTGATGGCACCATAGAATTACTGAAAACCGTTTAAGAAATTAGTTACTGGACATGTGAGCGCCGCTCGGCATGTGGCTCTTAAAGTCCGATACCTGTCCAGCTGTCCATCTGTCCATCTGTCCGCTAACATGTGTAAACTGTGTCAAACGAAACCAAATTAATCACTTGCACTTACAAATACGACCATCGCGGCTAATTCGGTGGCCTCATCGCAACTCGAAATCGTAACCGAAATCGCAACCTCGGCGGCTGCCTTCGTCGGCTGTCAATTTCAATTGAATTGGCAATTTGTTGCATAATCGAGCCACTGCTAAATGTTAATTTATCAAACGGCGATAGTCGTTACAAATTGTTATCCCCATAAAAGCCAACTTCCACGTACACATGCACATGCACAGGGTTTTCAGGTAGAAGCCCACGAACACAGTCGCAAAGATGCCGGGTTTGTTTTGTCTCGCATGCGGACGGCATTTTCCGTGTCCCCGGCATTTGACAATTTCTGCGTCAATTCCCAGCGGGAACATTCCTCTGGAAAATATGATATTTTCATGAGGTTTCTCCATACAAGCGGAAGGGACAAAACCTCATTCACCCCTTACATTTCTTCCGTCTCTGGTTTCAAAATACACGGGGGTGACACAAAAAGTAAGGGGGAAATGAGGTTTCTATGTGGTTTTCCAAAGGAATTTCAAATTCCCTACACCGTCGCCTGCTAAAAGATACAGGATTTCCAACATTTTCTGCTAAAAGGAAGAGGATTTCCAACACACAAAGAACCACCTTCTCACTTTCCCGGTGGGTTCGGCAGAAACCCACACACACAAAAAACATCAGACTATCCCGGTGCACTGGCAGAAATAAAATATAGCTTGAATAATAAATATTCATTAATTAGCATTAGAACATAACTTCATGTTCTCCATACTCGTCAGTAGATTAGAAACATATATATTCTTGTACAAAACTTTATTTGTTAAGAGCCTAATCAAGCTTGATTCCTTAAAACCGATTAGACTTCTCCAAAAACTACAATATAATAGAAAACTGTGCAACTTTATATTTCATTATAGAATCAATTTTTCCCCCACAAATAACTGTGCCTAAATATTCTTTTGTAGAGAAAATAATGTCAAAAATGCTTGTCAAAATTATTAAAAAAAACTACAAAATTCAAGAACATTTTTCATTATTTAAAAACCATACGTTCCATTAAATGATTTCATTATAAACAAACACAGAGAAAATTATACAACGATCTAGGTTCCGTTTTCATATAAAAACGTTTTAAAAATAAAAATGAAAACGTTTTAAAAATGCAAAGTAAAATAAAATTTGTATGAAGCGTTTTACTTTTTAAAATGTTTCACCCCTTATTTTGCACCTAAGACTTTTGATAATTTTCTCTGTGTACAATTTTATGAATTATCCACAAATATTTTGCCTTGGTTTTTTAATGCTTTAGTTTTTGTCTTGGTGTATCACTTACTTGTGTTTATGTCCAACCTCAATTCAGCCTAATTAATTAGATAATAGTTTTAGTACCAATAATGTCACTTGTTCAACTGACATCTTTATTTTAAAAGGCTGTTTTAGTTGTTGCTGAGTTAGAACAAATATTTAAACTATAAATGTATGGAAAATAATGTTATTTTCGCTCAACGGGAAAAACGGTAATTAGCAGTAATTAGTGAAAATACGTTACAAGCGAAAAAGTAAAAAATCGATAGCCCATTCTATGTGACAAAATATTTGTACCAATTTTTTTACCAAAAAAATATGTTACTTCCTTTTACAAACATTGTATTATGTACAATGTACATATGTACGATTTTCAGAAATAAGATAAATATATAATTTCATGAATATAATTTATTAGTTAATTTCACAAAAGTTCTAAGATATTTATCTATTTAATAAGAAATATCATTCTGTCTTGTAGATCATAAAAATGTGTATAATTTTTGCCTGATAAATGCTTTAAACTTTAAAGCCTTAATTACAAATATTTCGGAATTTTTCTTAAACAAATACTTACTGTCCATACCCACAACAAATTGGCCATGTCCAATCCATTCGAATACCATTCAAATTTAAGATACACACATTTTTCATGATTATAAAGAATTTTATTAAACGAGTTAAAATTATTTATATTATGTGTTCATATAGACGAAGTGTTTAGTGTGAAGTCTGTTAGACAATGAAAAACGTATCACAGTTTACAATCTTATTGCGCTAGTTTAGTATTTAGCCTAAGCTTACATTGCAGTTTTGAAGAGAAACATTTGATCCGGTACTCTAGATACGATGCATAACTTGAATGAAACTTGAAGTTACTTAACGCGCTAAACGGGGCTACAGTTAATATTACACAATCCGTCTGGTTCTTGCACGATCCCATATGGTATATATATATATGCAGTATATATATGCAGTCCGATTAGTTGGTGAACTTCTTGAAGAGCGGCTTGAACATCATGGCCTCATTCCGCTGCAGTTGGGGCGACGAGGAGCTGCTGCTGCTGCTGTTCCCGCTGCTATAGTCATCCCGCGGCGAGTACTCCCCAAGGCGGGCCGAGAAGTTCATGGGGTAGTTCATGGAGCTGGAGGAGTTGAACCCAAAGGCGTTACTGCTGCGACAGGTAGCGGTCATAGGGGCTTGAGAAGCGGTAGGCAGGAGACTCAAAGCTCCGCTCAGCACCTTCATATTCGGCGGAGTTTGGGGTGGAGTATCTGGTTGGGCTTCGAGAAACCCCATCGCCCGCTGACTCGCTGTGGACTGAGATAGCTGCTGCTGCAGCTGCTGCTGCGGATGCTGCCGATTGTGGAACTGCAGTGCTCCGCTCGAACTTCCCGTAGTATGGATGGTACCGCCCACCTGCAACTGCTGCTGCTGCTGCTGCGGGGGCATATTGCTGTAGGGGATTGTATTGCTGCTCGTAGTATGCAGCTGCTGGGTCGTAGCCCCTAGAAAACCCCCGTAGCCCGTGGTGTGCGGCCTCAGGTAAGGAGCTGCTGCTGCGGCCCCATTGAACAGCTGCTGCTGATCTCGTCCTGCATCCTGCGGAGGATATTGCTGCTGCTGCTGCGCCTGCTGTTGCTGTTGCTGCTGCTGCTGCAGTGGCATCGATTGGTGACCCATGTAAGCCGGCGGCGGTGTCTTGCAGCCAACTGTGTCGGCCAGACTCCAGATCTTCGGCTTGGTAGCTGGAATCGGCACGCCACAGTCCCGGCCTAGCTGGTTTTTTGGATCCCCAAGATCACCGCCCTGCAGCTTGGCGTTGGCCTCCCCGTGAAAGGGCAACATGGCCTGTTGGCCGGCCTGATAGTAAGCGGGATGCTGATGGTGGTACGGATGGTAGCCACTCGGGTGTCCGCTGGAGGAGCCACCTCCGCCGGGATAGCCACCACTGCCAGCCGAGGGATAACCGAAGCCGGCACGCAAAATGTTCGCCTGACCCAAGCACTTTTGGTCCTCGTCTATGGCATCCTCCTCTTCTTTGGTCTCATCTGGTTTAAAGAAACGGCAGCTGTAAGTAATTTACCCCAGGGAATACCTTCAATGTCCCCCGAATTACCTTTGGCCAAACTGCCACTCTGGCTTCCCTTGCTCGGCTCCAGGTCCTCCTTGTCCTTCTCATCGTCCGACACCAGGGCATCGTCATCGTCGTCCGTTCGATTCTTCGGCTCCCAGGTCATCTTGTTCTCCTTCTTCAGCCGTCGACGCGCGTTGGCGAACCAGGTGGACACCTGGGTGAGGGTCATCTTGGTGATGATGGCCAGCATGATCTTCTCGCCTTTGGTTGGATACGGGTTCTTCTTGTGCTCGTTCAGCCAGGCCTTCAACGTGGCCGTCGACTCGCGGGTGGCGTTCTTGCGACGAGCAGCCAGGTCGTAGCTGGCTCCATAACTGGAATTAGAAACAAGCAATCCGCTATTTAGAGAAAAGACACAACCAAAATTATTGCATTTAAAAATGAGTGACTGTAATTAAGTTTTCATATTGTTTTACTTCCAAACATATTTATATATTTTATATATATTTTTTAATTTAATATTATTTACTTATTACAACAAAATGTATTGTTAAATCTTTTATGGTATGAAAATATATTTAAAAAGGAATTACTTTGCTTTAATAATTTATTTTTGTAGAATCTATTGCTGTAAATGATTCATGGCAGCTACACACCCAATAAGAAAACACGCCGGGATCAAATCGATATGCGCATGGTAAAATTTCTGGTATTTATACGCATATCGTTTTTACCATGCAATACCGATCTTTCTCTCTCTCGGAGATGCTCTGACTTCGAAAAAAAGAGCAATAAGCAATGAGAAAGACACATTCGAAACTCGAACTGGCGTACTTAGAACATGTTGTTTACATTTCAAGCATATCAAGTCAACATTAAATTTATATCACATAGCATCAAATCGACAATCGTTTCATACCAAATTTTTTTTGGGTGTATGAACTTAAAGTCTAATGTTGTCGAAAATTGAGCAGAAACACCAATTTTTTTAATTTACCAGTTCCCCTTGCAGAAGTATTCTCTTTCTAATTGCAATCGCGGCAACAGCGAAACATGGAAATTCATTAAAAATGCGGAAAACTCAAATTGATGTTTTCCCACCACCTGCCCCCCGTAGAACCTTAGTGCTCCACTCGGGAGCTCGGTAGCTCGGTAGCTCGGGTCCTCGTCCTGCCAGTGTAATACAACGTCAAAATATTGTAAAACATAGTTGTGAAACAGGGCACGGCCACAAAAAGCAACAACAGCAGACCGAGCCGAACAGAACAGCGTCTCCGGCAATAACGAGGACGACAAGTGGGTGCAACCGGGTGATCCAGTTGTATTCCACTCCACTCCGCTCCGCCAGTTCCCTTCAGCAGTGCACTTATCGCATTTTTTAACCCACCAGAGGCTGTGGCATACCCCCACCCCAACCCCCTTTATTCACATCATCCCCATCATCAGGCATCCGTCCTCTGCAATAATGGTCTACGATGGTATGACGGTGGTCCTGGCCCCCAGAACTTCCTAGCTAAATTAAGCCCCAGCCCAGGCGAACTCCGCTGCACATCCGGCTCATCCGCTTTTCACTTTCGGGTCTTCCCCGATCCCCAATCCCAATCCCTTTTCGTCCTCCTTTATTTTCCGTTTGGTTCTTTTTCATGGGATTTTTATGGAGCCACAATCAACAGTTTGTGTGCGGTGAATTTTACAACAAGATAAAGAACGAATCTCGGGACCGCTGCCCGTCGAATGTAAATTCGACGTCCTTTCTCCTTGTTCCTTCTGCTTTTTTCCCTTCTTTTTTTTCCTTTTTTGACCCTGTTTGCGTGCAGTGTGGAGGATGTTCATAGTGATTAGCACAAGAGTTTGGAGGAGGACTCGTGATTTTTTATTCCACCAACCAAATACTGGTAAGGATCTCACTAAAAACTGCTTTTAGGGGTCAGGAGACTTTATTCAAATGGGAAGAGTTATAACTGTTATAAATAAAAGTTTATTATGAGCAGTTATAATATCTGTCTTCTATTTCAAAAAGCAGCTTTAATACAAAATATTAAGAGAACTTTAATCAAGTAAAATATTTGATGAAAAGTATATAGTTGTATTATTAAAATACATAAAAGTATGTTTTTTTAATAAATCATGTAATGAGAATACAACTTTGGGTTTTTAATGCTTTTTTTTAACAAGTATTAATTCTTTTATGTACAGTTTTTTAAATATAACTAACCACTAATCAACTTATTCAATGTTATATACTTTCAATGGCATAATATTACATGAAATTTGAGCAGGAGCTCTTCCATTGTAACAAACCATAAAGTAAGTAGTCAGATTTGTCCAATAACCGTGACCAGAGGTTGTGAGGCCCGTAATTTTAGGCACGTAACCCGCAACATCGACCGGAGGCAGTACGCTATGTTTATACGACTTGGCTATATGATTATCGCGTAGGTCGGTAGCCGGGGATCCGACGGATCCGATCCGAGTGATACGCTTTGTGGGCTTTTTGTGCTGTTATGTTTTACAACCTAACAAACATCAATTTGTCCGTAATTGGCACGCATCCTATTTTTGTATTCGCCATATAATTGCAGTGCCGCGAATGCATGTAAAATGTGTACATGTGTCTGCGTTCTTTTGCATAAATCTTGAACAAAAACTGAAAAAATGGAATGAAATGATTTGGCTTTGGCTGCTGCTGCTGGCGGGCCATAATCTTGTTAACAAATCACATTCTTGTTCACACTAACACACGGACACGGCTATATGGTCACATAGCAATATAGCCACCACATAGCGGTCGGCCGAATGGGCCGCTTATTAGTTTTAGACCGGCTTACACCCATTTACATTTCAGCTTTTATACGAGCACATGCAATTTGGTCGGAGCCACCAATTACGGCGGCCATTATCTGCGAGTTGCGATTTACAGCGGCGGGCGCATTTCCACATTTCCACATTTTCACATTTCGAACAAATAACGCTGGCTGGCGCACAAATGACATTGGCTCCCGTGAGCAGACACGTTTCATGCCTGTCACTGGGTAATTACGCTGGCTGTCAGTTCACCGCCACCACCACCCCCATTCGAGCTGTTCAGCCCACCTCCCCCGACGGTCGGCTTCGCCCCACCACGGCAATTGCCATCTGCCAGACAGACAGTTGGACGAACTGACTGCCAGTCAGTCAGATTTTCCACCTTTCCATCGAGTCTCCCACTTGCCAGTTTCCCACTCCGGTGCCAATTTGTGACAATGAACAAAACAAAGCGCAACCGTTCCTCTCTTAAATGTTTGTCAACCCGTAAATATGTACACGCCTACGCACCGAAAAAAAATCATATCAAAATTGTAGGTATAATTTAACAAAGAAAATTGTAGTTTTAAATATACCATATTGAAACTTTCCATTTTCTGTCTAAAATATAAAAAATAACATTTTCACTTTTTTAAATAAAATAGTAAAGAATAATTTCAAAAATAAAAGAAACATTTTCGATTTGGACTTTATGGGTTGCGATCTTTCCGTATTTTTGGATGAATTTTTTGTTGAACAATTATACAAAATCTATTTATTTAAAATTTAAAAAATGTTGGACATCCCAAAATATAACAAAGATTTAATATTTCTACAAAATAAACATTTTCTTTTAAAATGTACTCTGTATGATTAATTTGAAGTACAGAAAAATTACATCCTTATATTAAGATAATTTTGCCCTCCCTTAGGTTAGAAAATGCTGATTGTTTTTAAATCTGTTTAAAGTAAAACCTTTTAATAAACAAAATAATGTAAGATTTTTCCAATAGTGCACGCACATACAGGCCTAAGTACATACAAACACCGGTACAGTGGTAAGTACGTGCGTATGTACTGCCGCTCAATATGGCGGCCAACATGGCGTTCATTTGCGGCTCACACCTCTCCGCCCCCTCCGCCTGCATTCATTCCTCACATTCGAGCCCCCTCCCAATTCCCCTCGCCCGCCAACATGCATCGCTTACAACTCACTCACTCATTCATTCACTTAGCTGCAGCTCGATTTCATGGGCTTTCCGCACGCAAGCCGGGCCCAAACGAAAGCGAACCGATCCAATCCAACCGTCCACAATCGACCGAACCGTCCAACGGGAAGCCGCAGCCGTTGCATGCCACTCAGCCTTTCAGCCACTCCACCTTCCAGCTCTTCTTCCCCCGATTTTGGTTCGGAATGATATTCGGAGAGGGAACTCGGGGAGCTGAGGGAAAGGGATCTCCTGCCATCGACCATCGTATCACTCCTGTATGCGTACGCACTTGTGTATGCACCCACGTGTGTACGTACTTAAGGCTTAATGTATGTGCATACACAACAACAAAATCTGATGGTTTTTCATATGCTCAAAATATTTATTTAATAGGTGCTAATTATACAGCACATTCCGGAAAATCACGCACCTACACAGTGAATAAAAGTGAAGCTAAACTAAATTAGCAAAATAATTTTCTGTGGTCTATATAAATTAAAATATCATTAAATATTAGATTTTGATCAAGAAGTTCAAGAAATGCCGGATATATATGGAAAGTTTAAGGAACTCTTAATCCAAAACAATTTGATATCAGAACAATTTTTTTGTTGCATACTTTTTGAATACCATAAATCATTTCATTTTTCACCCGAGGGAGTGATCTTTCACCCATATCACCCCATATAAGGTTGCAGTATTTTGATATATAAAAGTGGATTACATTTACAAGATTTTTCTACCTTTTAACTTAATTAATTTTCCTTTCAGTGCAAAAGCACACATGTATTTATAAATAAAGCCCTGTGTATGCTGTGCGTTGCGCGCACTGGCGTGCAATTAACTGCTATTATTTTTGCAGCAATCATAAATAAATAATTTCGCGCTCTCATACAGTTTCGAACAATTCAAATTTTATTATCGCCCCGTCCCCAGAGCACTTGCTCACTTGGAATGGGGGAAAACTGAGGGAAATCGGAGGAAAACGCAGGAGCAGGGCAACGCAGCCGCCGCAAGCAATTAAATTCAAATCAATTTCAAGTACTGGCAAATATTTTGTAATTAATTATCGCTGCGCGATTGCGTTTGATTCGCGCAAAACAGTCGCCATGTATTTAAATTGGGCTAAAAGGCTTTCTATTTATTTTCTATTAGACGCAATTAATTATTGTTTTCGGGGCAATGAATGGTGTCTTAATTTGTGGCACAGAGCCATTCGATTCTATTTTTCGCGGAGCAACTAATTAAATGAAATGCGAGTGCCAATGATTATGCTTACCCATAGGCCGACATGGGATCGTAGGAATAATAGCCCGTGGTGGGCTGCAGTCCCGCCGAGGTCCAAGCTCCCATCTCCGGACCCGCGCCCGTGTCCTTGAGTCCGTACGGATTGCTCTGAAACGATTAAGAATTCAGCATTGGATTGAGTTATTATATTGTTGCCATTGTGGCTATAAGCGAAACAAAGCATTTTCCCACAGTTTCCGAAGTTGACAATTTTGTTAACATGGAATCTATAATTTGGCAACATATTTCGCAGCCGAACAAGCAAATGCCGACTTGCTGGCCATATTTCAGAGACAGATACACCGATCGATACAGAAAAATACATAATTTAAGGCAGCGACTTTCCGAAAATCGGTATTATCTAAGTCGAAGCGCCGATTATTGTTATTATACCCCCACATTAATACATATATTTCGTATATTTTTAGTCGTATATGAAGGCAGCCAACCCGCTAAAGGCTGACACTTTGAATTTTAATTTGGCTCGATTTCTGTTTGTGGCGTGCTGCGATTTATGCCCTCGGAAAATGACAGCCGGATTTATGAGCGACAACTATTGGCCAGATCGCCGCCGCTCGAGCGCCCAATCTGGTTGGCCCTGTCGAGCCGGGCTTTTGTGAGCTCTTGATTTATGAAACGGTATTAACATTTTTAATTGCTTAACATCATGTATGCCGTTGTTTATTAATTTTTCACCCCACCCCTTTTCGGCCAGAAAAGCCGCCGCTGCCGAGTGACAAATATATTTATCAAAATGTCGAACGAACAGGTATTGGTATTGCTTTCGATCGCCATCGTAAAGCCCTATGCCAGATTTATTTACCAATCGAATTCGGTCCGAAATATCACATGTGAGATTTTGCTATGTAGATCTTACGGAAGAACTCACGTATTAACACCTCGCTCCCGAAATTGAGCGACGACATCTTATCGAGAGCCTTCCGAGATATTTTCTTAATTAAAAGTATGCGCTTCGTGACGACCGATAAAAAAGACACTCGGTCAGGTGCTCGCCAGAAAATCCAACAAAAAAGGGAAAAATAAAGAACGAATGAATTTCCTGTTGTTGTAAATAACAATTTAACATGACACTTTGGTGGCTGCCGCTGCCATCTCCGCCCCATTTGCTTTTCCTCTCCTTTCCCGCGGGGGTTTCCCTCTTACATCACTCTCTTCTTCGAGGAGGTTTTCTTTGAAGTACTCGCCGAGAGCCGCCCAAGTTGATTAGACTCGCTGTTCGTTCATATTAATTAGATCGTTCAAACTAATGTGCTTATTACAGCCCTCGTAAACATTGGGGAAATATTGTTGACAAAGGCGGACAAGTGTTTTAAGATTTCTCTAAATTAGGAACAATTTATGAAAAGTGTTTATTCAAAGAGAAGTTAATATTCCCGAGGACAGCAAAAGACTTAGAACAAAATTAATCTCAGGTGTAGATTTTGTTGTGGGAATGGTAAAGTTAGTAGTTTAGTATCTTTGATATAAAAGTTCTTATTATGTTGCGTACAAAAATTCTAAAGACAAAATATACTTGTTGCATAGCTAACACAATAAATTATTATTATCGCCCCGTCCCCAGAGCACTTGCTCACTTGGAATGGCCATGTCATTAATATAACAAATACTATTAATTAAAAAAAAAATCGAAATAATAATTTAAGTTGTTGACAAAATATAAAAAATATTATTAGTTAACTTGACCCTTACCTACAAAATTAAATAAAATGAAATTTATTTTAAGTCAAATTGTGTTTTTGCGGTAAAACTTAAATTGACAAATCATTAAGATTATTAGAAAATGATGTGGTTTTTTATTATATTTTTTATTAAACTAATATCAATTGATTTCGAAAAAAAAATTTAAATTTTTCGTTAAAACTCTATCATTACTTAAACTCTAATATTTAAGTCCATCATATTTATTGCAAACCACGAGATTCACATAAAAACTGCCAACATAATTCTCGACATATTCTCGAACAAAAATTGTGTACACAAACCACATCGATGAAAATATTTATCTGCTGTGCGATGCGGCAACATGATGTCCTTATAAAACACTTGCTCGGGTATTTGGGCACTTCCAGCTAAGCTGTTTGGCCTATCCATCTCGGGCAGTTAGTTATTTGCCAAGGCTAAATACTGTCCACATTGTTGTTATACATATTGTTGCCAATTTTATGTGTTTGTTTGTGCCTTTGCTTGTGTTTTGTTTGACTTTCATTCAGGCCAGCAGCAAAAGCAAAAGCAGCAGCCAGCGTGTGTTTTGCTTCAGTCATGCTGTGCTCGTGTACATTTCAGCGGTCACTTAGAGACTATGTAAAGACAGTTGCGGACAAGGTAATGGGAGTACTTGAGGAACATCACAAATATTCCCATAGGTACAATAATTTATACGAAAATTAAAAATAATTAAAATTATAACACAAAAAGTATGTTAGATAAGATTTTAAATCTTGAAAAACAGTCTTTTTTCGTGTCTGAAACTTGTAGATACCATTTATACAAATAAATGAAGTTTAAGGGGTTCAAGCCAGGTACCTAAAATAATCAATACTTCTTGTTAATATTTTTAGAGTATCTATTTCGACTTTTTTCTGAATTTGTCAAGTTTTTAGACAACACAAAAAAAGTGAGAAATAATAATTGTTTTTGGTGCGAAGTTAAAACAGCTATAAAATATTATTGTTGAGTACAAATTAAAATAAAAAAATGTAGGCCTTAGAATTTTTGTCATTTTAAAAACTTTTTTCTTTTTCTGAGTAATAAATGATTTTTTCAAGTTAAGTACTACTATTATTTTGACCGCCTGCTGTGTGTATGTGGTGCTCACACACACTGCAACATAAGCTTGATTAGCCCACACATACACGAAGAGAGTGGAGTGTAATTGAGGCCATGGGGCAATATGTTTTGTTTCCAATGATTTTGCCTTTCTTTATGCAAAGTATCGAATATCGCAATGGAAGTCAATGGCAGTTGGCAGTAGGGAATCGGCGGAGCAGGCGGGCTTATAAATTAGGTAGATGGATAGACGGAGATAGAAAAGGAGTGGCCATCGGGGGACTGGGGATGGGATGGGAATGGGACTGGGGCTGGCAGAAACTAAACCCCCGATACGGAGCCAAATGAGGTTTGACTGAGCTTCAGTCAGCCATAATGATAATTCGATTTAGTCGACTGCATTGACAAGCCATCGTCGTTGTCGTTGTTGCTTTGTTGTCGTTGTCGTTGTTTTTTGTCTCCCTCCTAAGCTGCGGACAAAAGCCACTGACTACACAATTAAAGTCATACGTTGAGATAATCCATTTAGCCCTCTGGCCCATGGCTCCTGGCCCTCCGGCTCTTGGCCATAACACTTGGAAAAAATCTGCACATTTATTAACTAATGGCAGAAATATGTTAGAACGATAAAATGTATTTCCCACAGTATTGTATTGTATTAAATAAACTAATTTTATACCAGATGATGATACAAAATATTTATAAAATATTTTGAAAAAAATTAAAAAATGATTTAAAATTATAATTACATTAATAAAATGTTGAAATACCAAAAAACGATGACGTTAACAATAAAATATTTGAATGTTATTTGATTTTTAATAAAATGCTATTTTAAATAACTATCAGAAATATAATTAAGGGATTGTGAAATAAGATGTTCAAATACTTGTCAACAAATTATCGTAATTAACCAATTTTAAATAGGTAATATGAACAAATATTTGTGAATTTCATTAAGGGCATTAATTCCACTCCATAATGAAATTTAAATTTATAAAGAAAAAACCTTGTGTTTAACATGATTTAAAAATTCTCAACAAATATTTTAAAATACCGAAAACATAGGGAAATAAATGCTTTTGGTTGCCCACATTCCATGTTTTTAAAGTGCACTCACCAGCGGCGAATAGAAGGCGGAACTGTCCACTCCGATGCTCTGGTAGGGATTCTGGTCCGTCGAGGGGTACGGCGTTCCGTAGACGCCGACGCTGGCCGCCGGGAGGCGGGAGTAGCTGGAGAGGGCGAGGCGGGCGGAGTCGTACTGGCAGGAGCAGACCGTCTGCCCCGACACCGGGTCGGTCATTATGGGCCGCCCGTTCTCACAGCAGGATCCACCACCACCACCACCGGCACTAGCACCACCGGCTGTGGGCGTCGTGCCGTCCAGGGAGCCACCGGTGGGCAGGTCCGCTCCTCCGGCTCCTCCTCCCGCCGAGGATCCACCACCGGCTCCAGCCACCGTCGCCGCATTCGAGTTCTGCGAAAGAGCATTGGGACTGAGCGCCCCCGAGGAGGCATCTCCGCCAGCTCCGCCGGTCGTCTGGCTGCCCTGACAATCCTGACCTCCCGGTGGGCTCATCGCGGGGGCGTTTGTCATCACCAGCGCCTCGTTCACATTCACATTCACGTTCGCGGAAGCGTCCTCCGCCGGCTGGGCACTGGGCGGCAGGAGCTGCAAGAGATTGGAAGTGGATGGGAAGAGGGTCTTGAGTCCGACTTTATCGCAAATTGAAACACAAATTCGGCTTTTCAGCCCCTTATCTTATGTGTATATTAAAGTGACTGCAGAGAGAAAAATCTCTAAGAAGCAGTGTGTAATTATTAAAATAAAAGAAAATTAATTAATTATATACATTAAGGTTCTATTAAACAAAATAATTATACAAACAAAATTATTACATATTGAAGAAATTCGAATTTTTGGTATGAAGTGTAATTTATTTTTTTTATTAAAATAATATAATTTTTTCTCAATCGAAAAAAATAAAATATTATTTTTAAAATAGGATGTACGATGAATTTGAGCTTCCCCAATTCCAAAACGATCTTCTAAATTATTGAATATTTGATAAACTGAATTGTCTCTTAATATTTTACTTTCATCTAAGTAAATTATATTTATAAGTTAGATAATATAATCAAATCGTCATTCTGCTTTTCCCCCTGTGCAGGTACTTCAAAAATCCAAAAGCATTCGCTGATAGCCTTAAGTGATATATAAACACACATCGCCACTGGTTTACATAACTAATGCATGTTAATCAAGGGACCATTTTAATTTTTATTTCAAACACCAAGGGCCGATGATCGAGAAATATTTTCCCTCAGCTGCAAAAGGGTCATTTCGAACACCTTTTAGAGATACGAAGAGCCGATAAGACTCCACACTTACTGTGCCGAGGTGGGGCTTCCAAGAAACCTCCAATCATTGTGCTATTGAAGGAAAATATTTCATTTTGAACACAAAAAGCTGTCCTTAAACTGACATTGTTTATCTCCAAACAGTTCGCCAATGAATTAGTTTCTTGCGCTGTTGAAATGATAAGATATTTCTGATGATTGTTTCAAGGAGTGATCAGTTTTCTTCTAACTATCTTTTTATCTAAGTGTATATTCAACTTTTTTAAAAAGAATAAAGATTTTTAAACATGTTTCCATTTATATTGCAAATCAGTGGATTGTTATGAAATATATATTTTTAGTTAGAAAATTGAGAAGTCATTTTTTTATTATGATAGGAAAATTTATTTGAGATAATGTGATAACTTTAATCAATAATCGAAATCAAAGATATGTTTTCCAATATTCTTTTTTAGTTAGAAAATTGAGAAGTAATTTTGTAATTATAGGAAATTTCCGTTAACAGCGCTCTAAACTAGATGTCAACTTTACCGCGAAGATGCGAAATGAAAACCTGCCTGGGAATAGATGCCTCCACCTCGGGAATCACAGGAAACGCACGTACATGCATAATGGCTAATTTTCTACAGCATAAAGCCGAGTAAGTCATGCTAACTGCCGTACTGGAATGAAAACTTCATAAATATTGATGTCCGGCAATGTTGTTTGCCCACCCCATATCGTCCTCCTCCCGCCGAAGACACCAAATCCGCGCGGGGGCCGGTTGAATCGCTGGGTAATTGCGAATTTAATTCGAAAAATCGACAGAAGGCCCATTACAAGATGCATCGATAACATGTAAGCGAATATGGTGTTAACACACAATCAATGCCGCCGGCAGGAAAGCGCAGAAGCTGCACGGGATTCATAATCCCGCGGCGATTGGGTTCCCTTAATCAATGGTCAAGCTCTGGGTTTCCAAACGACTCCTCTGCTCAGCTCCTTGGCAAATGGCGGCCAGATCAATTACCCCGCAAATCGATTTCAAGTGCCCGATCGGAACAGGCTGATGTGATGTCCTCCATCTTTTCTGTCGGAGAGCTTCGCCTATGGCATGCGCCAGTCACTTGGCAATTAATATGCAAAATGCAAAATGCGCCAAGCCCAAGAGCCCAAGACTGGTTGGGGCATTTAAAAATGCCAGAAATCAATGAGGGTGTGGCAGCCGACGCCTATAGGTCCGCAGCTCGGACCCAGAAACCAGGACCCGGCCGAGATCGATACGGGGATATATGGAGATGGAGATGGAGTCGGGCAAACATGCTGGCAAAGGCTTCTGAAAATTACCGCGGGCAATCTGCAGAACGAGCGGACTGCTTTTGCTGCGGCTGCCTCAATTTCAGAAAGTCTGAAGGCTGAAAGTCCCAAGTCGGGGCGAAAATATCGGCGAACCGAACCCATAATTAAGTTGAGTGCTCCGCCTGACGGACAGCTACAAATTGATCGAATGCCAGCAAAAGGTCATAATATCTGGGCAACAATTTCAGCCGGCTTACACGGCTTCCGTGGCAGAATTCAGAATACAGAATTCAGAATTCCGGGCAATTTTTAAATGCAGCCCCAAAACGCATAATTATTCCGCGCCATTAACATAATCTGACAATAGAACCTTCGCCCGAAATCGCAGCATGCATATTATATTATAATTATCAGATGCGATCGATGCGCGATCGATCCTCTTTAAAGTCTTCAAAGCAGGTGAGTGATCCACTAGAAGGCCGTCTGATCGTCTGATCGTCTCATAATTAATATAGGAAATTTTTTGAGTCATGCTGGAGCGCACAAATAATAGAATTTCGAGGCCAAGACCGCTGACTATATATAGGGACATTGTCGAAAAAAAAACAAAAAACGCACAACCATTTATCAAAATTTTACAAATGAATGATTCAGGTGTTTTTTGTTTGTGCCGCGTGATTTTAATTAGTAAAAAGCAAATACATTTCGGTCGGTCTGTATGGCCTGTATGGGAATGCTCGACGATCGGAAGAAGGCGAAGGAGGCTGGCTGCGATCTCCGTTCTCCGTTCCCAGAGACTCTCGCACAATATGAGAATTATGACAACTGATCTGATAGGCGACACCATATAGGGAGCTCTATGCGCCTGCCAGATTCCGCAGCTCCTTGAGCGAATGCATTATTCATGAGGCGAAATGCAGAGGACTCCATTCCTTGCCTTTCCGCTGGCGGAGGAAGCGCCAGTCCAGTGGGCCATGGCCATGTGAATTGGCCACGTCTTCAGTTGGCAGTTGCAAGTCGGCAGTCGGCAGTTGGAGGCTGCAAGTTGCAAGTTGCGACTTGCAGACGACTGGCAGGCGACAGTGCGCAGATAAGATCTGCTGGCCATGTGTGCCCAGTAACCAGTGCAGAGAGCCGAGATCGGAGTACCGAGTACCAATACCAGAGTCCCGAGTCCCAGTCCAGTTTCAGTGGCTTTGGAAATTTCTGTGAATCGCAAACGCAGCGATCTAATCGCGACTTGTATCTCTGGGTCCGCTGCCAAGCTCCCGATTCCCCGATTCCCTGATTCCGATCCCGAATCCCTCCCCCGACAACCTCCTTGCGGGGGACCTTCCTTCTCCAGATGACCAAGTTGATAGCACAAGACTATAAGCGCCACTTGGAGTCGAAGAGCAGCCCCCATCTCCACCTCCACCTCCACCTTCTCCTTCGCCGCAATGTAAAGTAGATCACAGAGGGCCCAAAGTCATTGGTCCATTCCATCGATCGTTCTGTGGGATCTCTCAGTATCTGGCAGCCAGAATCAATGGATGCTCCTCACGTAGCTACCAACGCATTCCCAGGGCCTGCCCTCAGCTGTCACTTTACGGTTATGAATTTTATGATTTACGATCGCCGCAATTGAATTTTATTGACTTTTCAACAGTTTCACCTGAGCGTGCTTCAATCGGCACCTCCCATCGTCTTGGCCTTCTGATTGCCAACGAGCCGGGCTTTTCGCTTTTAGCTTTTCTCATTTTTTTTCTTTTCGTTTTCGACTGCACTTAATTGGACTCGTGTGGTCCGAAATGGGAAAGACTCCAGAGTTCTCCGGAGGAATCCCCACACAGTGTTTTTTTAAAAGGGACGATACCAAGCAATTATGGCCTGGGAAATTAAAGTTTTGCTCTATCTCTAGGCAAACTCAATCAATGGGAAATTCAATTTACTTTTAGCATCCCAATAATTTCTTTAAATTCAGTAATCCATCAAAATATCTACGAAATATTATGGTTGCACCTGCATGTCTTTGGTTCAAAAGCTTTAAAGTGCCGAACTGTTTTTGTGACTTTTTAATGTTGGCAAAAAGTCTCGAGTCCTTGGAGTGTTTTTTTCTCAGGCCATTTATCAGCCATCTGATTTATTATCGTTTTTTTGGCCTTCCACCAATTTACTGTCATATAGATGGAAAAAGTTTGCTTTGAGCAGATGTTTTTGTTGGTCAGTGAAAAGTCAAAAAGCGCAACAATCAAAGACTTTTAGCGGATTTGCCCTATAGTGGGTCTTCAAGATCAAATGATCTGATAGCTTTGACTAAAAACGGTGAAAATACTCTTATGAAAGCTGGTGGTATGGATCTCAAATTTTAAACATTTTTAATACGGAGTGTGAGAGGTTTCTTTACAATTTACAGTATAAAAAATTTTAAAAATTATATGAGATTCATGTAATAAGAAATTTAATATAATAAATATATATTATAGTTTGCCCTTGACTTTTTTCTTGGTTATACATATAACCAAAAAAATTTAAAATCTTTGAATGCAACTTTTTAAATGAAAACTAATGATTTTAACTATTTTTAGTAGTAATTAACATTTTTTTTAAATTTTTTGCTGTAATAATAATTATAATTAGTTGTTAAAATCTGTCTAGAGAATACTATCTTTATATAACATGAATTCCGATTCTTAATAATAATAATTTTAATAGACTTTTTCATTCCTCCTGTTATCTTGAAATCTCCTGTGTGTTAATGACTATGAATATTTATGGACCATATTAATTAGAGACCCACCTGCGAGGCCGACGGAAAGCCTCCGTATCCGAATTGTGTGTAGGCAGCCATTTCGCTATATGACTAAATGACGCTATAAGACCTTAGTCTTAAGTAACTCTCTCTCTCTCTCTCTCGTGGGCAGTCTTCTGGAGGATATTTAGTAAAGCTGCTACATCAAATGATGTGCTGATTAGGTTAAGAGCTCAGTTTCGATTGGGTCTGTTCACGGTAACCGGCGATAGCAACAAGAACGACATTAGGCCAACCGAAAGTACATATTTCGGGGGTTTTGGGGCTAGCAGTTGTGTCTGTCACTCGATACTCGAAACTCTGTCACTTTTTTCCTTATTGGTTTTCTCTTGGCCAGAACAACACTCGCAAAACGGCGGCGGCAACACGAAAATCGACGAAAACTCGACGGCAAAACCGGCGTTATGGCCTACACACGCTCCTCTAGATGTGCACCTTATAACGTTCGAACACGAACTGGTTGCGAATGCCGTTGCTGTTGCTGCTGTCGCCGTGATGTTGCTGTTGGCCGTGTTGCTGCTGTTGCTGCTGCTGCTGTTGTTGTGGCGCATTCCGCTGCAGTTGCTGCCAGAGCGGGACAACACGATTGCGGCCCCCAGAAGAATGCCGCTCGCCTTGGAGCAACATAAGCCGGCGGACTGGAAGCGCGCATTGGGAAACGCCCACCATTCGTTCGCCGGTGGAAGTGGTGGTGGTGGCATTTTCCTCTCTCTGTGCTATCTGCTATCCATTCCCCGCCAGCAACTCGTATTCGCAGCTCACTGGAAGTGCGGTCGCTCAACCACCAATCATAATACTCCATTGCCTTCGGCTGGCTGATTTAATGGACAGGTGCGAGGCGAATACAATACCAAAAAGATTAAAAAATGAAATGGAACTGCGAGATACGGAGACACATCCAGAATTTTCACAACTCTCGATGGTCTTGTTTTCCCCACGATTCCCGGGCAACGCCCATTTGTTTTGTTTGGCTAGTCATTTGTTTGTTTACCTTTCGAAACACTGACTGGAGCCCCTGACTTCTCGGTTCGGGAATTGCTCTCGAGCTAAGGCGATCGCCAGCTGAAAATGCCAACAAATGTGGTGCGGTCGCCAAGTGGTGACACAAAAGCGTTAATACGAGCACCGAATTCCTCTGCACTCGCACTGTATTTATCGCCCGTCATTACCTTTATCGCTGAATTGCGCGAAAGTTAACTACCATTATCGATCCTAACTAATTAATCTCGCCTAATCGGGCTTATAAATTATAGGTACTTAAATATCAAGCTACCTGGATACCAGTTATTCGAAATATCATCGAGATTTTAACATATTAATGGGAGGATTAATTCCTTAGCCATCGTCATTTAATACTTGGATCAAATCAAATTTTTCATTTTAATTTCCACTGAATTGGTCTGAAATAACTCATTAAACTAGATCTTTGTTTTATAGAGATTTTACTTTAATTTCTTTCTAAAAAAATTTAGCTTTGGCAAACATTTCAAAATACCCCTCATTAATTGAATTTAAAAATAAGTGAAATTTAATTACCCATTAAACTACACTAATTATTTCCGACCGAAGCTTTAAAAATATCCAATACCTAAACAGCATATTCTAGCCAATTTATTTTCTTCATTTGAAAGCATTTCTAATATACAAGCCATTTTAATTGCAATTAAATAGCATTTGACATGCATCCCAAAAACATGAAATTGGTGACCTAATTTTCGATTTGACGAATATGCAATTCGTCTAATAAAATATGTGTTTCAGCATGTTGATGGGTGGCTTATGGTATTTTGAAAAATAATAGAAAATTGAATACGTTCTGCTAAAAATATGATTTTTGAAGAAGAAATATATATTTAAATTTACCCTTCAATGGGCATACTATTCCGTCTACGATAAATATAACTATTTCAAACTTTTTGATTTTCTTTCAAAATGGTTCTAGCAGTTTTAAATATTAAATTGATGACCTAATTTTTGTGCATCCGATTTATAAAATCTGAGTTTCAGTATGATCTCCTAAAAGTTATGACCTGGGTTTCAAAAGAATCATATTTAAAATACATATACTTTTATATTATCCCTTCAATGGCATACATTTCCGTTTACTATACATTTTTATCAAACTTTTTACTATTCTTTAAAAATGCCATAAGTTTAGTGGGTGAAAAAGTCTGACTGATTGCCCAAACGTAGGGCTGCGTAAAGTTTGGAAAAAAGTTTCGCTATTAATACGCACTAACATATTTGGACTTCCGCTTTATGATCCATTTTTTACGATTCTCCGGCAGGACGAGGGACCTGCGGGTGCCCAACTAATGCCCAGGACACGCATTCCGGAAATGGTCTCCGGCGAGAGTCCACTGTGGATGGATGTGGATGTGGATATGGATGATATGATGCCGTGAGGTAAACCTCAAATGTTTTTGCGGGTGTCGCGGATGCTCTCGTGTGTGTTGGCAAGCTTGTTTGCTGTGTCTTTTTTTTGTTTTCTGTTTATTTTTATGATAATGTAATAAAAGCAAATTAACCTATAAAACCGAAAAAGTGCGACTTACACGACGGAATTGCGCCATAAGGTCTGGGCGTGTCCTCACCTCGCTCCGCACAAGATATATGTATTCGTATGGCAGTGGGCAGGGAAAGAAGAGAAACGATCCACGTGGTGCTGATTTGGAAGTGGGAGTGGGTGTGGCATAGAGTGAAGTAGAGTGGGTGGAGGTGGGGTGGGCTCACCACCCACCGCGGCCGAGCATCGGCGGAAAATGAGAGCAACGTGTTAGCTCAAAGCAACAAATGACCAAAGCTGTTGCCCCTGCCAAACGTAAATGTGAATTAATTCCAAGGGAAGCCAAGTCATGCCGAGGCCAAAGGCAAAACCCAGCGGCCACTGTACACTTGGCCAAAAGTAGAGAAAGAACCCTTGGTAATTATTCAGGATAAAAACATTTATGGGAATGGTTCGAAGAAATTATAAAGCCTTTTTTTTGTATTTTAAATAAATTATTAAATATTACAATTTGGTAAATTTACATATTTTTGTAAGGGGCTGTCCTATTTACAAAAGATGTAGGGTTCGATCTCTTATTTCTTATCCTTTAATTGAATATTAGTTATTTATTAGCTATACCGCAAAATACTAATGGTTTGTATTTTGATTTTACTCTTGTCCACAAAGTACAAAACATTTACCAAATTTGGAAAAAAATGAAACTTTTTTTTTTAAAACAAAATTCTGCCTAATTCAAAATAATATATACATTTCAATATTTTTCCCTATCGCCAAAAAAAAAGGATTTGATTTTGTTACAGGCTTGGCACCTTAACCCATCGAATAAGGCTGGACTTTAGATAAATATATTTATGAAATCAAAGAATCTGTTGTTTTTTTAGAGTGCAGCAGCAGCAACAAGAACGGAGAGTCCCGGGCCAAGTGCCCCTCCGGGTGTTAAGTACAATATTTGCTGTGTTGCGCGTTTTACGAGTGGCGCTTTTGCAATCGCTGGGTTTCGCTGGGCGAAAGGGGCAGCCAAAGAGGGGGAAGGGGGCGAGGCGGTAAGGAGGCGGACAGGCGGCGGGGGGCGTGGCAGCCCCGGGCCAAATGCAATCAATCAATGGGTCAGCATGATGGTACACACCAGACGAGTGGCAACCACATGGGGCGTTTCCATTTGCGGCAGCCACACACTGACCACCCTCTGAGTCGAGAATCGAGAGTCCAAGAGTCGAGAGTCCTGAGCCTGAGCCCGAGCCCGAGTCTCGAAAAACTTGGATCGGGATGCGGATTGGAATCGCAATTGGCAGTGGCGGTGGCAAGATGTGCACTTCACTTACAAATCAGTCGACGGCACTTAAAACCTATTTTGACAATTGAGCTGTCCGCCTGTCAAGCTGACAGCGCGCACTTTTCACGCCACTCGATAAAGTAAAAATATATATATGTAGGTATAAACATATATATCAGCAATTCGGATTCGAATTCGGTAGATATGGTGGTGGTATTTCCTCCACCGTTTTATGCCGTTTTAATTGCAACATCTGTCACTGCGGTTTATGCATATATCAATTTCCAAATAGCCAGCAAATGGCAACGGCAATGATTCCATTTCCATTTCCAGAACCAGAACCCGAGCCCAATCCCCCGAACCCCGTGGAAAATGAAATATATTTTTATTTTTATTATATTCGCCGGCAAAAACTGTCACAACACTCGCCGCTGACGCCTGTCGAGTTCGGTTCGGATCTTCGAAAGAAGAGCAGGGGTTGCAGGGGATCAGGGGACTCGGGGATCCGGGTCTGAAAGAAGGGTCAGGACTCGATACGCACCACACACACTCTATGGCAACCTTTCCCTTTTTTCCCGCCGCGTTTATTGTTGTCATTTTCAGCGGGCTCGACTTTAATGGTTGTCAGAAAACATTAAAAATTGTCACATGAATATATCGCTCGCTTGCAAACGCGTAATTGAGTTCCACTCATTATGCAATATTTGCCTTATAGGAATATAAGTAAATACAATTTAGTTTCTGACATTAACGGCAAAAAAATTGGAAATCTAAACAATTAAATTGAAATCAAATATGGTGGGTGGAAAAATAAAATATATTCAAAAGAGACATTCATTTACATATGACACAAAAGTTTGACAGATTTTCAGCCAAATAATGAATTTTCTATTGGTAATAAAATCGGGAATTATATTTGCGAACATGTTTGTATTAGTTATTAAAAAGGTATTAAAAGTTTTTGCATTAAATTTTAGTAATGTAAAAGGCAAACCAAAAAATATCACAACTTTATTGCCTGTAAGATAAATTTGTTTATAGATCTCATACACAATGGAGATTTTAAGATTTACTTTCACCATATAAAAAAATCAATTTCAACGTTTTGAGAAAAAGTTAAGGATCAATAGATAAATAAACGTTTATTACGAGGAACATTAATACAAAACATTTAACAATCACTCAATAAAAAAATATTAACAGAAAAATAGAAATAAAATAAAAAATTAATTTTAAAGAAACTCAGTTCATTAAGGCAATAAAAAATACTATTATTTTCCAATTGTTGTTCGTTAAACTCCTAAAAAAATAAAGGAACTAAAGGATACAAAATAAATACCTTTTTAATCAATGGAATGTCCACTTTAATGTTTAAATTTTAAATATTTTTTACATTTTCCAATAACTCATTACTTTTTCGTCTTAATAAGTAGCTAATACGTATTATCAGCTTAGGTTTTGATGAACTCGGCACCCCCAAAGTGTAAATATTTTGAATCAAAGCATTTAAATACCGTTTCATTGTTTCTGAAATAAGTGTAATTGAAAATCTCTTAAGCGCTTGGCAAATACACTCGAAAATTGAGGAGCAGGAGGATATTGCAGACGCACAAGGACGCAGAAGGCAAGGACGAAGGACTCACTGCAGGCGCTAAATGAGTTTGTCAATCAAAATGCAAATGTCACCGGGAAGTGACATAATCCCACTTGGGAGTCGGGCTAAGCCGGGCGAAACGAGCCGAAATCCCGGTGCGAGCTAAAGCATTTGACCGCAGTCCTCTGCCATCATCCACTCCACCATCCACCATCAAAATCGAAGCACTCTATATGGCATATGAGCGAATTCCCGAGCTCCCCGTCGGAAATAGCAACATATGACGATCTGAAGTTGACGTGATACTATAGGACTACAAGGACTTCAGGGGATGAGGGCCAAGTGGGGGTGTTAAATTGCAGTAATCGGCTCTCGTGCCCGGCGACAACGTTTATGTTTTATGTGCTCATTTATAATGCGCACTGCTCATTTGGTAATGGTTCAATAATGACTGTCAGACTACTTAAAAGGCTGCCCAGGATTGCGTTGGCCGTTGGTCCGTGGAACCGCCGACATCTGCTGAGCATTACGCTACCCGGCTATCCGGGTTTTTTGACTTTTCGAACAATCCAATCCAATCCAATCCGATCCAAACGATTCCCGGTCACAATAAATCTCCGATTCTTGAGCAATCCGCGGTGACAGCTGCCCCCGCTCCCGCTTGAAAAGACCTCGTGTAATTTTAGGCGCCACTCTCCAGGGGTCAGGAGGAATGGAGAAATAAATAAAGTCGAGTCGCAGGTTAGAAATGAGGGAATCTTGGCTAAGCCGAACACAGAAACAAACTCAATCCGGCCACGACTTCGATTTGACTGGGCCAGATAGACAGCCGGCGTTAGTTGGCACACTCGAAAAATTTGACGGACCACAAAAACCTCAAAAAAAGGTCGTCATTCCTTTAATGCTCTTAACTTGAAGTGGATTCTTCATCAAGTCGTTTATTTTATTAAGGGTATACGTCATAAATCTGAACATTTTGAGGACAAACAATTTATTATATTCTTGATTTTTGTTTTATTCCTAATTATTTTTTATTTAAAAAACAATAAAAAGATTAAACACTAAAAGATTATAAATTCCTTAGTTCAATACTCAGCATTTATTTTATTAAAATTATTTATTGTATACTTTAAAAAATATTCTATAAACAAAATTTTACTGTTATTTAAATAACAATATCACAATATGTGCTTTTGGGGAGTTTTAAGACTTTTAATAACCTTGAAAAGGTTTGTTTTTAAATTTCTCTATTTATTTGTATTTCCTATTTGTACGTTACTGTATTTTACTATAAATGTCTGGCAAATCACTTTAAATCTTTTTACATTTTTTACAAATATAGTTTTTTTTGTATATTTATAAATTCTTTATGAATTACTATTTTCTTAATTTCTTCAGCTCGGGTAATACGAACAATTCTCCGAGTGAAGCTGGCAGTTGGCAAAAAAGTCATAAAAGTGAGTGAGCCCAGTGCCATTCTCATGCCCATTCCCAATCCATTCCCCCTGCCATTGTCGCTCCCACTCCCGTTGCCCCATTCCCCAATTGCCAATTATGCCGCAGCAGCAGCCCATTCCATCTTATAGCATCCTAAACCATTCCATCCAATGCCTATGCCATCCTCAACCAGCCCATACCATCCCCATCCCCGGGACAAGACAAACGCTGCAAGTTGCAAGTTGCAACTATCGAGGATCGTCGCCGTCGATCGCTGTCTGTTGCCTTCGACACTGACGCCAACCGGTGTACAAACAAAAAAAACTGGGGTTTTTCAAAGGAGTGTGGTGAGGGGGGCGGGCAAGGTATCTGAGGGATACACCAGTATCCGCAGCTACAAGATGGCTGCTGCCAATCCTCGCCCGCACCAATGCCAACTCCCCCAGATCGGAAAAGGCTGCCCAGACGTTCTCTTGTCGTGCCGAGGTGGCATTCGCTATTCGCTGGGAAAACTGCCTCCAGATACAGATATTCGCACTTCATACGGCATATAATTTAATTTGCGACGCTTATCAGGCGCCACTTTGCGACGCAATCGGTGACAATTGCATAATCCGGCTGCAAATGCCGAGCATTTAACATTGCTCTAATCGCACTGACGAGCCATTTCTCGCTTGCTCTGAGATTGGCATGTCTTCAGTTGGGATAGTAGTAAAAGCACTTAGTTAATTAAAGTCCTTGAAAGCACTCTTTTGGACGAAATGGGATTCAAATGTCGGGATAGCTGAGGCGCGCCAAATTAGCTTTTATATCAGTTTCTCTATCACATTAACGCTATTTTCATTATATTTATAATTATAACTTATAAAAATATATATTTTCAAAATTATTTATTTTTCAAGGCAACCGATTAGTTGTATTTTTCTTAGGTTTGTTAAGGATTAGTATTTCAAGATAGTTTCTAATATGAATTAAAAAAAATTTAATGAATTCTATCGATATTTTTGAATCGTTTATGTTGTATACCCCTTGTATTGAAGTATTTTATGTTAATGGATAGTAAAATATAACTTTTAACATGGCAGTAGCAATATATATTTTACAAATTTAATTTAGTTCTGATGTTATTTCGAGTACAAATATTTAAAATCCATTTATTTTAATTTATCTGTTTTTGTTTAGCAAGTTATTAGCTTGAGCTTCCTTTATTTACTTTCCCTATAACTCGTGAACAAACTCGCTCTTAAATTGAATCCCAAATAAAATGATAAATAAGAGACATTTATTTGGGCACATTTATGAGCCGAGCACGCTTCCTCCTGCCCATCAGATACATTTATCCATCCGAAAACGAATCCAAATCCAAAGAGTGCGGGCATACAAATTAGTGCGCATCTGCGCCACCGAGTCATTCTGGAGAATCCTCGGGGGGAATGGGAATGGGTATGTGAATGGGAATGGATATGGATATGAGGACGGGGTAGGGAGGAGTACAACACGTCTTGACATTTGCATCTTGAAATGCAAGTGAAAGATACAATCCCAATCTGTGTATCCAGATGCGCCATTGTCACTGTCATCGGCTGTGGCTTCCTTTCGGCTAGAACTCTCCGTGCGGATGATAAATGACGTCGATTCAACAAATTGCCACACATACAGGGCCCCAAACCAAACCAAATTTGGCCAATTGAGAAGGAAATCAACTCAATCCATGGCCCACACACACGTACTGCCAAGCTAACTCCCCGATTCTGGGTGGGTGGGATTATTCCGCTAGTGCCGCCCCCTCAATTTCCACTCGACAGTGTCTCAGGAATTAATTCGGAGCTGTTTTAAATATTTCTTTTGCATAATAAAATCGACTCGAAACAGACGGCTTCAAGTTGATTTGAATTGAATTTTATGCAAATTAACTTCCACTTTGATTTACAAGTTAGCATGCCAGAGGGATTTCATAATTGATTATAATCCTTTCATATCCCTTTTTTGTACATCTGGTAAGGAGACATCGCAAAATTATTCAAACAAAACAAATGTTTTAGTACTTCATATGAAAATTTTACATTTAGATCTTAACATCTAAAATTTTTTGTCAAAGGAAATAACGATTTGATAAATAAATGAAGCGTTTTTGTATTTCAATGTTTTTACTCGTATGCTCCGACCCTATAAAGTATATATATTCTTGATCAGGATCAAGAGATAGAGATATAAAACTTTGATTGCGCATAAATTTGTAATGAATGGTCCGATTTCAAAAATGACTTCTACATTTTGATATGTATCAATAAACACTATTAAACTGCACTCATACATTTTTAAAATCATTAAAGATGTGGGCGCCAGACACATTTTAAAATCGTTTAAGTCGATTGTGGGCGTTGGGGGACCTGGCACCTCGGAAACACCTTGGAAACGCTTCCTTCTTCCTGTTAGTGGTAAATTTATGTAGCTAATAATAGCTTGATAACGGTAAAATTACGTGCCGATAGGACGTCTGTATCCTATAAGAATAATCACAGAATAGGAATAATCTAAAAAAATAGAAAATTAAGTTATGATTAAAAAAAATGTCGCTTATTGTATAAAAACGATCTTATAATATGCAATAGATATGCTTTTTTCAAATCGACTTTTTTGTATGCCTGTCGATCGGATCTATATATCTTATATATCTATGTCTTATAGCTCCCATTGCAACAATAGAGAGAAATAATTAATAATTGTATGTCATCATTTATTAAATATTAATATTATATTTCCATTTTTTAGTGTTTTGTTATTTCATATTTTCGCTTAATACTATTTTAACCCAATTTTCATTGGTAAAGTCTGCAAGGGTATATAAACTTCGGCTTGCCAATACTTAGTTCGATCGAAAATAAATGTATTTTTGAATTAATGTGAATTTATCATTATCATTTTTAGTTGATATATATTAAAATAAGAATATTTATAAAACAGTACTATAAACCAGTAATTTAAATAAACCATAGCAACCAGACTTCAGTCATCCAGCGAAATCAGCGAGCTTTTTTCCGCAATGCACGAGGGATGCAACAATCGCAGTGCGCCCGTCGCCCTGGTCGAATGTTTTTGTTTGTTGTGCGTGTTTTTTATTTCGTTTTACGCGTTTAAAAGTGTTTAAAAGTGTTTAAAAGTGATTTCCAAGTGCAATGGAGCTGCCGAAAGAGTTGTCCATTGCGGAGATTCGCAATTACATGTTGGCCAACGACTGCAAGGTGACGAATCACGCGTTGGTGAAGCACTTCAAGAAATTCCTCACCCACCCGCAGTCGCAAAGTGAGTCATTTGGGGTTTGTGTGTGTTTTTTGGAACCTGTTGAATGGCCAATAGAAAACCCCACGAAAACTCGGTTGTGAAATGGATGTTTCTATGATTATCAATTGCAGATGAGGCCCGCAAGCGTTTCAAGACCTACGTCACCCTGCTCTCCACGATAAAAAACGAGAACAACCAAAAGTTTTTGATACTGCGCAAGAAATATGTGAACGAATGCCCCACGGAGGAGGTGGTGGAGCGTGCGGTGGCTGCCGCATCGGAGCCCTCGAGTCCCGGCGGCGCCTCCCTGAACTTTGATTCCCCCATGAGGCAGCCACCACCCTACAAGCCCCCTCCCATGGTCACATCCCCGCCAGCAGCAGCAGCAGTGGTCTCCATTGCCAAGGAGCACCAGGAGAACTACCAGGAATGCGTGGATGAATTCACGGCTGCCATAAAGCGCATTGAGCCGGCGCGTTTGGAGAAGCAACCCGAGGTCAGGCCAGAAAAGGAGGATCAGCCGGAGAAACCTTCATCCCGATCCAACTCCATCGACGTGACCGACAACAAGGAGAACATACCCCGATTCTCCTTCTCCTCGGAGGCCTCCACGGACTCCAGTTCCAATGAGAAGCTAGAAAAGAGCGATCCCACAAAAAGCGAAGCGGGCGATGTGGCCGAGAATCCCATGAGCGTGAAGGAGGCAACGCGCAAGTTCAACCGGATGGCATCCGAAGAGGAGGCCAAAATCATATCGCCACCGGCCAAGAAGAAGCCAGAGAAGGTGAGTGACTGAAAACCGGTTAAGGGGCATTAGCCGTCATCATGCGGGCAAGGGGTTCTGGTTCTTCGGGTGTGGATGCGGGTGAGGGTGTCTCGTGGGCCATTCCCTCCCAGCGGTGGCACAATTTGTTCCCTTTCCTGTGTGTCAGTGGGAAGATTCGCTTCAAGACAATTCAAATATGCGACTCTTTTTTGCAGGGGCTTAGTTGTGATTAATTATCACAGAGCTAAGAATATTTTCATAAAAAGTGTCCAGAGAAGGGGACTCAAGAAAGTTATTTTCAGTACTGTCTGACTTAACTAAGTACAAAAATCCTCTTTATCTTTTTTTTTAGCTACAAATGCAAAGTTATAATGCTTGATTTGATAGTTATTGAAAATAATGAAGAACTGCAACTATTTTTCTTTTTTTTACTTTTATTTTTCCGAGTATTCGAGCTATTTCAATTTTTTCCACTAACCAAAAATTAAAAATTTTATAAGACATCTATAAAGTCAAACTTGGGACTCAGTTTTTGCATTTCAAAATGCTTCATTCAGCGGAACATTTCTTTGAATGTATGGAAAATGTGACTCGTTCCAAATTTTTTTGGTCCAAAGTACAAGATACAAGTTTAAACTAACTTTAATAATTTGTATACACTTTTTTTGGATGAGTTTTAATGTTTTGTAAAATAGTCTAAACTTTTTTCAAACTTGCCTTTATTGACACTTAAAAAACCAAATGTTTTATGTAAGAAACAACATTTTTAGTTCGTCCAAGAGAGCTTTTCTAAATGTATTTAAGCCCGTTAAGTTTCATTAGCGATTGGGAAAAAACCAAAAGTCCCTTCCTACAGACGTCTCTCCTATTAAAAAATGATTTTACACACATTTAGAAATATTTCTCTGCATATGCATAATAGGATTAAGAAGGTAGTACCTTTCCCATCACTACTTATGACTGAATGGCAACACAGAGGGCTGGTTGGTATTCCTCCGCTACAAATCAGGGTCAGATTAGATCTGGGGGCCCTTGGAACCCCGAGCAATTATTGTCAATGCATCAGTGGCTGTCCCAGGGCTTTGGGCCACCTCAAGTGGAACTGCTGGCGGAATAGCGGAATGGCAGCTTGGCAGAATGGCTGGCTCGAACTAAGCTGGTCACCCAACTGTCTGTCAGTGCCCAGTTCCCAGAGCCTTGTCACGAATTGCCACCAGCACAGCCCGAATTGAATAAATCCATTAATTTTATTAGTGGACAATATAAATGTAAGTCTCATAAAACTACATGCGCCTGCATCGTTCCGTTCGCTTTTCTGTCCGTTTTTCTGTCCCGGCTTTGTCGCCGCGCATTCGAGAGCTGAAGTGCTGAAGAGCTGGAGAGCTGATGCCCGACATGTGTACGTACATGTGCGGACACATGTAGTCCGATTCCGATTCCGAATTCGATTCCCGGTCCGATGTGTTTAGTAACTTTGTTCCATCAACTGGCCATGACGACACTTAGGCCGGGCGTTTGCACTGCAAGCTGTTTTTCTGCCCGCCTTTATTTTCTTTTATTTTTTTGATACCCCAAAAGCCTATTATGTGAACGAACACATCGAGGACAAGCTAAAAATGAGTTACGTGAGAAATTTTGCCGCCAATAAATGCCTGCCGTCCAGGCTGCCACTCCGAAAAATGTACAAATAGATGGACTTAGCATAATAATACATAATTTTGAATATTTTAAAGAAAATTTAAGTTAGTGGAAAAATGTTTATTATATTTTTTAAATAAATATCAATTATGTTAGCGCCAGAGTCATATACAAAAGTAATAATTTAAAATATAATGTTAGCACCAGAGTCATGTTATATGAGTCATATATTAAACTTAATTCCTTTTGAAAATATGATAGAAAATGTAAATATTACATTCCTTCTATAATTTTCAAGGGTTAGATAAATAAGTCCAGTCCTAATTTAAAATTATATTTTAAAACAAGAAATGTTTATCTGAGTCTTGAGAGCATATTTACCACAAGCCTTTAATTTTAAGCCATTTCTAGATCCCAAGATTCATTTTGTCAAAAGAATAGGCCATCAAATCATCAAACGAAATCCACTCAAATGTCTGCACATAAATATAATTTGTAGCGTGTCCGTTTCAAGATTCTAATTTAGAAATATCAATCCCGGGAGCATGTGGCAGTGGAATTTGTCAAGCGTTACGGAAAAATCGTTTCTTAGTTAATGTTACACGATATAGTAGTGCAATTGGGCCGAGTTGTCAAACAACTGTCATCCACTTAGGCCTGTCAATCACGCAATTTAGAGTTGAGAACGAATATCCCCAGTGCATAAATCATCCGAATCTGTCTGCGAGACGGATGGTGCCATCCCATCGTATCCCATCCCATCCCATTGTATCATGTTTGGCGGAAGATGCTCCGCAGCAGTGGATGTACGTCAAACTAAGATTGTCAACGGCACGTCAGATGCTATAAAATCCCACTAAAACATCGGGAAGCGAACTTAAGTGCCTATTTGTACAGACGTTCGGACATGGAAAAATCAAACTCGTCCTTATATCGGGAATCTGTTTCAAAGCATCACTGCCGCAACTTCGTATTTCTCACGTATTTTATGTTTTCGGATTTACACATCCCGTTCTTGAGAGGCCAAATTAAAAATATAAAAATTAAGTCGAATTTAAATGGAAGCCATGGGGGATTTTTACTAGCACCACAAAACAGCGTGGAATTTGTTTTTTGAAAGGAATCTTAAATTAGTTGTACTCCTCTGGTATTAAACATTACTTTTAAAGTGGTTTGCGTTTTATGAGTTAACGAAAAAAAGATATACGAATTAAATTAAATTGTTTAATAATATTTTTGAAAAAGTAAAAGTTACTCTTACTTTTTAAGAAAGATAATTTCAGTTGAACAACATAGAAAATATGAATATTTCATTTAAATGAATGAATTCATGTGAACTAGTTTGCATAAGCCAATCGCCTTTTTTCACAAGTCATTATTAATTTGTCTGCAACATGAATACGGTTAAAAGAAGGGCTATCACTTACTTGATCGACTTGATAACTCCTATTTAGACCATTGGGGATAAAGAAAGTATATAAGCGCTTACAGCTTGTTAACAAATTGATTCGCTAACAAGACACACCATCATTTCGGATGGCGCCAACCGTCTTCACGCAATTATTAAAATTCAGTTGTAAACAATATTGGGATAGGTTTGATGGATGCTCGTTTTTTGTTGATCAAAAGAAATAACTAATCATTGCTGGCCGAAAAGAAAGTGACGCATCATGTTCCTAGGAATTTAAAGGAGGGATTCTAATTCATGGGATTTTTTCCCGACGTGACCGAAAAACTGGGGAGCAAGTGGAGTAGATCTATCATGACTAACCGTGAAATTTTGGCGTCGCAACTGTAACTATGGGAGTCTGAAGTCCCAGCTAGCTGATCAATTAAATTCGTTTCGATCGTTTTTAATTAGCCCGATGATTTTGCATTTTATACGCTCACTCAGCACCGTTGTGCGTTGGAAAAGGATTGATTAATTTACGCCCCCCAAAAAAAATAACCGGACTTAAAATGATTTTTTTCTGTTTAAATAACTAATATTGATAGAAGCATTCAAATTTTAGTTTTACCCAATTTTGATTAATGAAATGGGAAAGGTTAAGGCTAAACTACGAAAATGTTTGGGTTTAAGCTTAAAGAAAAAATAAAAAATTAAAAAAGATTTCTAAATAAACCTTCACCATATAAATTGGGCAAATTGTTTTATTTTCGTGCTGTTAGCTTAAATTAAAATTCCTGGAATTGAAACTACGAAACTAAAGCGAAATTCCAGCGTAATAATGGATAAATCTTTATTATAAGGGCTTTATAAAATGATAAAATTAAGTTTTGTGAAAGCTAATAATGTAAAGCTTTTTTAACATCAATTTTTAAAGATAATATTCATAAAAGAACTAAGTTTTCATGAATAAATCCAAAATGCTGTCTTAAATGCCTGAAATTAAATTCCCCCTCCAGTCCAGTAAACAAAAACTAATGCAAAGTTTTGTTGATGTTCTGTGACTCTAATTTAAACCCCCTGGCATCATCACAAATATCCTTTAAAGCAAATCCCTTCCCAAAAGTGGGCTGCAGCATCAAACAGACCGCATATATTCTTATTAAAATAGGAGGCACCTCTCGTGTCCCAGAATGCATATAAAACTGCCATCCCGACCCATATCGAAACTAAGGCGTGGATCGAGGGGCGTGGCTGGGATGGCGAAACCCTTTGCATAAAACAAGTTGGTGAAACATGTTAACATAGCCAATAAGCAGCAATAGAAATTAGTTAGGCAAAGCTATTCTCATCACGGCCATCCCAGCCACAAAGGACCCAATTAAAAATGTAAGGAAACAAACCAAAAGTTGTTATTGCTGTTAAACAACAACGGACTGTGTCCCGAAGCGGTTAAATTTACAACAGCAACAATTTCCACCCGTTCGCCGCCGCCGGACGAGGAGCAGTCAGTCAGACCACCGACCAAACGAACGAACGAACGCCCCCTTTGACAGAAACGGACGGAGTCGTCGAGTCCCCAGGACCAGAGCCAGGACCCATGGAAATGGCAAACACGACCATTTTGTGGCATCGGTCCAAAGGTAAGACTCGCCGGGCCAACGTAAACACTGAAGGGACATGCTGGCCCAGACCCCGAGTCCCAGGGATAGCCCACATAGCCTAGGACCCAGGACACAGAACCCATGGCCAGGGCCACATCCTGGCAAAGGACAACGGCCAGCTGTGTGATATAATATCGGGCATAAAGGGACACGGGACATAAGAAAACTGGCCAACAAACAAGCGATTGGGGAGGATGAGTGGGCCGGGCGATAGACAAGGGCAACCGGTGCTCAACCCCCGATTCCCCGTCCGGATTCGAAGTTGGAGTTCCAGTCCGAGTTGCTCTGGGTTTTGCCTTTTTATACCCGTTACTCGTAGAGTAAAATGGTATATTGTATTCGTGCAAAAGTATGTAACAGCTAGAAGGAAACGTTTCCGACCCTATAAAGTATATATATTCTTGATCAGGATCACTAGCCGAGTCGATCTAGCCATGTCCGTCTGTCCGTCTGTCTGTCCGTCTGTCTGTCTGTCTGTCTGTCTGTCTGTCCGTCTGTCCGTCTGTCCGTCTGTCTGTCTGTATGAACGCTGAGATCTCGGAAACTATAAAAGCTAGAAGATTGGCGTTTTGCATGCAGATTCTAGGAGTTCCTACGCAGCGCAAGTTTGTTTCAAAAAGGTGCCACGCCCCCTCTAACGCCCACAATCGCTTATATACGATTTTAAAAATTTCAATATTTCGGAAAAGTAAAAATGCAGTTTTATTGTGTTTATCAATACCTATCGAAATGTAGAAGACATTTTTCAAATCGGACCATTCATTAAAAAGTTATACGCAATCAAAATTGTTCATATATCTATCTCCCTCGCACTCCCTTTAGCCCCAATAGATAGTACAGCGTTCGCACTCCCTTTAGCTGAGTGACGGGTATTAGATAGTCGGGACACCAACCCGACTATAGCGTTCTCTCTTGTTTATTTTGTTTTCCTGTCTCCTCCCCTTTTGTCGAGCTAAAGCCATAAAAAAGCAACATACCATCGAATTGGAGACAATCTTGAGGGTGGGTGCCTGCAGTCGAAAAAAAGTACATCATTAGTTTTAAAAGGTGCTATTAAAACGAAAATTTAAAGGACATTGTGGGCTTTTAAATTATATTAAATAGTATTGTATCAAAAAATATATATTTCTTTTTGTATACCTTTTGTCTTTGTTATTACAACATGAACAAAGAAGGCCGCGTACTATGTATAATATTAATTAGATCCTTTCTGTCGCTCACTTAAGCTACATACATAAGAAGTCCCAATGGACTTACAAGTGCATTATATTTAATCTCTAGAAAAAAATGTTAGTCAGTGGATGTATTAAATAGTTGCCAAATTGAAACCCTTGAGAAATGTTTGCACCTGCAATTATTTTTTCAAAGTGTGGTGGGCGGTTCAGTTTAGTTCGGTTGGGTTGAGTTTCCCTTGAATGGGGTTCGGCTTGGGGTTGGGCTCTTTTGTTTAGCATTGACATGGCCACTTTGCCAGGGGCCCTGCGTCTCAATGTTTGTACTGTTTTGTGATGTTCAGCTGCTGTTTCTGTTCCTGTTACGCCTGTCGCCTCGCTCGCTCAAATGCCCGACTGCGAATACGAATGCGACTGCGAGTTCGAGTCCCCCGATTCGACTTCTAGAATGCCGTTCGTAATGCTCGTTACGCTACCTTTACCCAAAAATATGCTCGACATTTGCTCGGCATTTGCAAATGGCGACTGCCGCCCTTACCTGGGAAAAATCGGACCGAACACCGGGCGGGTAATTGGAAAAACGTGAGCTCTCCAGGAGTCAAGTGGCGTGTAAATAGATGGAGAGGATGAGAGGTCCTGGCACGCGTTCTGCGCATCCTGCGGCATTCAAATGTCGTAGTATTTATTAGCTATGTAATGTTAGGCCGGGATAATAAAGGCCCAGAGTGGGTGATGTTGTTCAGGTGAAGCAAGGGCCGGAGATTCCGGGGATTCCGCAGCTTGTTCGGCCCGCGAACATTACGCGAATGGATAATTAGTTGCCGAAAATGTGTTGTGCGCTCGTAAATATGAGGCACACATGTCGGCTCGACTGCCGTTCCTATTGTCGCGGGCACATGTGTTTGGGAAGTCCCCCTCCTGCCATGCGGAAGCCCCATCCCCTCGGAAATCATTAGAGAGCTCATTATCAGCAGCCGAGTTTTGCGGGTGTGTCCGCCCCCCGCTCCCGAATCCTAGCCTAAAAAACTCTGTAAATCACCGAAGCACAAAAAACACAACAGAACGCACATCTACTTTCTTTTAGAGGGAGATCCTCGAGAGCCAACGAAGAACCCATCGCACTTTCTGCCTTAAGCACGCGCCTAATAAATAAAAATTATTACCTTCATAATTAGTGGAGGAACATGGCGATGGCGCCGTCGAATGCGTGAGCATAATTACCATCCAGCTTTTACGCCCGTGTCTGCACCCTTGGAACAACACACACATCCCAGTTTCATCCCCCAACCCCCAACTCATTGGCATCCCATCTTAACACTCGGAGAAACTGTAAATGGATTTTGGACCAGTATTACTACATTTTAAGCTTTCGAAATCAAAAAAAGAATGATCGTTATTTTATGTCCTTTATTTGATTATAATTAAGTTTTTGTAATTTAGAAGAGATATAATATTATATATAATCTTGATATATTAATATTTGAATACATAAATTACAAGTGGTTTCCTGATTTTGAAATGCGAAAAGTCTTTAAGCTTGAAATACTTGAAAATATTGAATTTAACTAGAGTTCTTGTGATTTCCAATCTGTTTTTAATATCTTAAAATAATATTAGTCTAACATGACTTCTACAAGGCTCATGGTTCACGAACGAAAGGGGTCTAATTTTAATTTGTGGTCCTATTCGTGCTTGATCTAATTATGAAATGCTAGATATTTTTGAAAGTGCACCCCCAACCCCAACCCCACCCGTTCCATATCCATATCCATATGAACATCCATCGGATGCCACACACAGGGATTGTGGGGCAATGTTACCCGTGTGCGAGTGGGTAAATTAGAATCGTATATTCCGGGAGGCGACGACTGTGTTGGCGTTAATGCTCTCAATGGGCTTTCTATGTTTTATTCCCGCTTCGTGCCGATGTTTTTCGTTTTTGGTTTTTTGTTTTCTTTTTGTTTTTAATACCACTGACACCACCGGCACCGCCGCCGCCCCCCCGCCAAGTCGTAGACAAAGTGGCAGAAACATGCATAATTAATTTATGCCCCTTACGGGCGCCCCTCTTCTCCTTGTCCTTTCAGCAATTAATCGAGGAGAAGGATTCGCCCGAGGTTACGCTGGCGCATCCCAAGGCAAAGGAGTGGATCGTCTCGATGGCGAAGGCTAATTACCAGGAGCTGGCCAAGATGGCCAGCGAGTTCCCGGAACTGGTTAAGCTGCAGGTAAGCCACTCTTTGATTTCTCAGCCACCTTCCACCCACGCTCCGCTAACAAATGCGACAAGTACAAACTATTCATAAGCATTAATTACGACAAATTAAGCAGCAACGCGTTGTTTTTGCCATGTCGAACAACACTTAAAAATGCGAGGAAAATATAATAACGACAACTGAGGGACCGGCCGTCAGAGGGGCTGGGGGGCGTGGCCCGGGGGGCGGTTGTCGCATAGCGAGCGGATAGCGGAGAGCAGAAAGCAACAACGCCAGCCGAGGCGACAATTAATTGTGAAATATGTTTTCAGCATTTTTAGCACTTGTAGCGCATGTTAAGAAGTGGGCGTGAGCGCGACTCCGGACAGCATAGGCCGTACGAATCGGTCATAGATATAGACGTAGATATATGGACTGCCATTGGGCAACCACTGACGACGAGTGATCTCGCTGGGGATCGGGATGAGGAGTGGGATGTCTGGAGGCGACAGACACAAAACAAGCTATTTCCATTTTTTCGCACTGCCTGTATTCCACAAACATTTGCTGTTGCCTAACTGTTTGCTCCGGGATAATTGAAAATTATAAATTTAAGGACTTCAAAAGATAAGAATATATTATTATTAGAAATGTCAGGAGTTCAAACCAAAATTTCGAAATAATTTAAATTTGTATATACCTTTGCTCGATACCTTTATGTTTAACCAATTTGGTACAGCTAATACTAAATTTGCTTTCTATTCATCTAAAAAAAGAGTAAAGTTTGCTTACTTAATCTTAACTTAACATATTTTCACCAAAATTATTATAATAGATACGTTCTAAGTCAAAAGCATTATGGTATTACTAAAAAAATACCACTGATTAAGTCATACTACTTTTTAGTTTTTTGTTCTAAAAGCATCCACAGAACTCTAAAGTGATAATTTAGCTATTTATTCCACAGGCAGCTCTTTTGATTTATTTGATTTTATTAGGTTTCGCCCTAAAAGAGGTGCTTTATAAATTATTACCTGTGTTTTTTTTAGAATTTGTTAATTGTTGGTAATCAAAAATTTTTTGACACAATGGATGGATGCATTTCCCCTAACTTATTGCGGTGGAGAAATTTTATTTTAAAGGATCATAAATAATAAAAAACAAGATCTACATACATATCTTATTAATAGATTATTTATAGAGACTTTGGGGATATAAGGTCTACGCAAGACATAAGCATTATAAAGTTATGTACAAATCTTTGAAAATATTAATGAATTACCACTAACTATGTACTTTTAATGTGGAATATCGTAATTAGATTTCTTAACCAACTCTTTGCCTAATGGTTGTAATATCTGCGAGTTGAGGACCGGGTATTCCCTAGTCCATCACCCCTAGACCAGTTTTTTACATTTATTTACGACGTGCGTGTGACCCCACTCAAATTGGGGAAAGAGCGAGTCCCAATTCTCGAGGGGTCGCCGCAAATGAGACATGGAAAAATGGCTCCGCTCGCGACATCTCGAGATTGGGATTCGTGCGGGCTGAGTGTGAGAACTCAATACACGATCCCCGCCAGATTTGCTGCCTGTGGTTGTTGCTCTTCCTCTGCGGTGCCTCTCAATTAGACAGCGTTTTTGGAGTTTTGTACGGCCCCGGGTACTTATGTCCCATATATCCAACGCTGATACTGGGGCGTCGGCCCCGCTGCAAGATGATTTATGCCGTCCGCAGAGGAACATGGGCCCCAGGGTCCGGGTCTGCGGCGAAGGCGTGGTATATTATGTTCGCGAGCGGACTAATTGCCGTACAAATGCACTGTTCCCGGAAATAATGAATTCCGCACTCTGCATACGCATATGTACATGTGCAAGTACGAATGCAAATGCTCGCGAATCTTGGGGGCCATAAGTGCAATCAATTAATGAGCCGGCACCCCGGAGGCCATTGGATGAGCAACTGCCAACTGGCAGCTCATTTGCGGCGCTTCCAATTCCTTGAATCACTGAAATCGCAACGAGACGGAAATAGCCATAAATCAGACCGCGATTGCCACTTAACCTAATGCCTCGAGTTCCTTCGGGGCCTTCGAAAGCAATCTGACTTCTGCTCGTTTGCGAAATGTGAATGGCCGAAAAAACGGTTTTATCTTATGACATTTTAAATGTTCAAGCGAACAGTTAATCTCTGCACTATTAAGTAGAGATGTTTTCTAATGATGCATATATAAAAATCAGGGAGATGCTTTTGCTTCGCAATTTGTAAGTTTTTTAAGTGTTCCGTCAAAAATAGAAATAAATATTTATTTATTTTTTCAAATTAAAAGTGGATTTATTGGTAAGAAAATGGCTACTGAAGTCCTTCGGCCTGATAGAAATTAATAGACATGAGGATTACTTTGTATAAATATTTTCTAAACAATTTTGTAACAAAGGTGTAGAGCTCGAAAAGTTCAAGGAAAAATGTTGTAGGAAATTATAATTAATTCTTAAAGATTGTAAACTACATAAAACATCTTAAAATAACATTTTAGAATACATTTCAAATATTTCAACTATAAATCAGAGGAAAAGCTAAAATTGAAAGCTACAATAGGCGTAGAAAAATGTATTCGAAAGAAACTTGAATATATTCTCAGTGAAATCTGTCCCGAGCCCCAAAGTTTCAAAGTTATGCTGATGGATTCAGTTACACTTGTATGCTAACAGGATTATGTACAATGTCCGGACTCACATGCCGACAATTTACATATGTACGCGTATGTAAATAAATGGGCGAGAATTGTGGAGAAACTCCAAATAAATATTCCCCAGTCATCGGCGGCAGGGTGAAAAAAATATTTTTAATTTGAATAAGTAATTCGTACAACGGGCCAAAATCAAAAAAGAAACAAGTCGAAACAAATGCGAAACAAGGAAAATTCAATTTACCCGCATGTCAAACCGAATTGCCGGCTAGGTCAAACACGTTGATGGATGGATGGGATGGACGGAATGGATGCACGGTTGGCCGAGTGGAGGGAGTCGGCGCTCGGGGATCGGGGTCCGAAAACCCACCAGCAACACCAAGAGCACACCAGCAACATCACGGCACCAGCAACGTCGACAAGCTTAAATTGCAAAACGGTGCATGCTTGTCTATTTGGGGCGGTCCCACCGCCCTACCAAAATCGGATGGACTGGAAACAATAGACAAACCCGCGTTCAAATGGGGAAAGTCCAGCCCACACACAGCTGTATATGTATATCGGAGCACCTGAATGGCAAAAGGAGCTGCAGCATGGTGAAAAAAAAACAATATATATATAACTCGGTAAAAGTACACACGGGCCGAAGTTTTTAATTAATACAAAACTTGTAACATTTTATAAGCCGCTACTACATATTAGCAGCGACTGGCGTTTTGAATATGCACATACGGATACATCCACCTATGTGGCTTCTATGCCCGGACAAGGGCATTCCATCAACCCATGCCATTCCGAACCGAAAACATTAGGCACTCTGGATTGGCTGTGGATGTGGATGTGGAAGTGGATATGGAAGCGGACTTGTGGACTTGCGGATGGCATGCCCAGGTGGACTATTTAACCGAATTCAAATGTGCATGTCCGTTTACACAGAGTCATGTCCATGACTGTGCATCTAACCCGTGGTGCGGCAATGGTGACGGTGCTTGATGGCGATGCCAAAGCCAAAGCCAATGCCGGTGCCATGTTGCCAGTGCTTGATTGCTGATGTCGTATGCCAGAAATTTAATTAAACTTGGGATACAAACAACCTCAAGCGGCTGGACAAGCCCATATTTGAGTACGACCACGTTTCAGGCAATCGTTGGCCACGGCTCTCTGTGTTCCGCAATAATGTGTTTGGGTATTAAAATACAAACAGGCGTTTGGAGTACTAAAATTAAAAAACTAAACGGAATGGCTTCCCTAAATAGAAATACCATCTCCTTTATTTATACCTTTTTCTAACAGTACTAAACTTATATAATTTTAAATATTTCGATTTTATAAAGTTTAGAATCTAAAAACTCATAGATTAACATTTCATATCTTTAAAGATTTCGAAACAGTATAAAACCAACTTTGTTGCTTATCGAAATGTAGAAGAAGTTTTTCGAATCGGACCATTCATTAAAAAGTTATGAGCAAATAATGGAATTCAAGCAGTGCAAGCAGTTGCTTTGCTGAATGCATATCTCCATTTCCCTCGCACTTCCTTTAGCTGAGTAACGGGTATCTGATAGTCGAGGTACTCGATTATTTAAAGAATTCTACCATAAATATTTTCTATACAAAACTGTTTTTTCTTTTCCACTTTTATGACATTTTTTAATTGAATTATACCAGTGCAAATCGCAAGAAGTGCCATTAAGTACCCAAGATCTAAGGACAATCTTCAAAGTCCGTCTGGCAAGTCTGCTCGCATCGTGACCATGAACTTTTCAACAGGTCGTCCGCAAAGGCAATAAAACGTCTGACACCTTTGACAGTCCCTGCGGCCCGCTGAGAAACTGAGCAACCGCCTCCTATAATAGTGGTGCCCTATGTGTGTCAGCGGCGTTGGTGGCGCCCCAGCCAAGTGGCATATGATGATGGTGTTCCCCTGGATGGAAGACATCAAACCGAATGGCGGCTTGTGTGAAAGATACTTTCCATGGGTGTCATTAAATCGAGGTGACAATTCAATCAACAATCCGCCCGGACAAACACCGGCGAAAACGGCTGTGCGGCTGTCAAATGAGTGAAGCCTTTCCAGAAATCAAATCAAATGTGTTTACGACGTCTGCCACGTTGGTGGCTCAATTTTATGTCGCTCCGCAGCTATTAAATTTAATTAGAGCTCTGTGTCGTCGCTGCCGCCAGTGGACGTGAACGCATAAATGTCATCAAAATATTTCCCTGAACGGCGGCTTTATATTTAGTTATTGTGCAGTTTAGAGTTCACCCAGTGTCGTCGGTGTGATGTGTATGTGGATATATTGTCAGTTGACATGCGAAAGGATTTCCCTTCTGGGAAAGAGCAGTGGCAGTAGTCGTGTCATCCGGCCATCACTCGGAGGTGATACACTCGGACATAAAACCCCATTTAATTGTCGTTGTCGTAAATAGTCTTTGAAGTCGCTCTCTGATTTGGGTCATGAGCTTTCACTTAGTTTAGTTCCCTTCTGGCTTTAGATTAGATTGCAGTGATTGTCTGTTTGGTTGATTGTAAAAAATGTACTGCACTAGTTCTCTGATTTGGAGAGGATTTTATATAATACCTTTTATTTCTTATTATATGGGTTTTATTGTTTGTATCACTATATTATACAAACTTACACTCAAAAAAACTTGATACGAAACGATGATCCATTTGATGTTATGTGGTATCAATTTTGTCTTGATATGCTTGAAATGTAAACAACATGTTCTAAGAGGCCAGTTCGAATTTCGAATGTGTCTTTCTCCCTTCCACTATTGTAACTTTAAGCGCTATCCCGCTCTATTTCGAATTGAGAGTACTAGTTATTTAAGTCGCCATGATGCTTATTGCTCTCTCTTTCGAAGTCAGAGAAACTCCGAGAGAGAATAATCGGTATTGCATGGTAAAATGATATGCGTATAAATTCCAGAAATTTACCATGTGCATATCGAATTGATCCCGGCATTTTTTTTATTTGTGTAGGTAATACTATTCCAACATTTTGGCTTTCAGTTAAACGAGTTTTGTATTTAACCAGTTTCTAAAATGATTTTTAAATATATTTCAACTATTTTTGTACAAAAGCAGTGCAAAATACAAAAGGAATTAGGATAAAAGTTGAAAAACTATCAGTGCCGCTTAGCACATGTGTAACTGTCCACTCGAAAGGGGGTATTTAACTGTCATTCCAGGCGAAGTGGCGATTACACTCGAAGCATTCCGTCGCTGGAATTCGTCTTTATTATTATCTCGCTGGCATTATTGGGTGGCGCTGTTGGCGCCAACATCTTGCACGTTCCAACGGATGTCTCCTGGGCAGAATGTGGCCAAAATCACCTCTACACGGGTCCGAACTGCCGATTGTCTCCACAATTATTGTCATTCACAATTACTGGAGGCTGCGTTGGTAATTTCGGACCTTTTGCCAAGCCGAATAGCCCATACCCTTCTGCCCCAGAAAAAAACCGACAATGAACTGAAACTTAATTGAATGCAGGCAGTGATCCTGCCATTAAAGATACAACAGATATATGGGCGGTTATGACCAATGCGGTTCGCAATTCAAAGCCATCGAGAAAACGGTTATGACCATTAAGGAGTTTCGGGCTAAGGAAGACTTTAGCGTGTTTAGCTCCGTGACTGGGGACTGGAATTTTTATTTTTGTGCCATCCGAAATCGGCGACATGTCTCGAAAACGTGAATCCCGGCAATGCTCCGTTCGACCCGCCGGTAAAGTGTCAGCAAAAACGAAATTGAGCTTATCTGTAAATGCATCGGCGGGAGTTCGTCCAGACTGAAGACGTCCTGTGCTCGCCGGCGACTTGATGCAATCGTGCAGTCGTCAAATTAGCGACATTCGAAAAACTTCCCAGATAACTACTACGAAAACCCCAAACGAAAGCCACAAAAGAGCTGGAAAATAAAAAAAATAAAACAGAACCTCGGGAGCCTGTAGCCTGTAGCCGTGGCCGTGCGCATTTTTTGTTTTCCTGCCACAGAACCCACCAGAGATCTGTCACAGGCCTGAAGATCGACAAAAAAAAAAAGACCCAAAAAAATATAAATAAAACAAAAAAACCAAAGCTTGGTCCACGATCATTGAGTCCGTTTCTACGTGATTTATTTGCTGCCTCAATTGAATTGTTTTGGAGTGGACCCAACTTCGACTGGGTCCTCGGATTGAGATTGGGATTGTGACCGGGACTGGGACTGGGACTCTTCAAGAGGAGCACCTACTTTCGCATAGTCAATCAGCAATGCGATTTCTATGACTTGATTGACATTTCATGAGCCGACCACGGACATCCATTTGCCGCAGTCGCCGCCGTCGCAAGGTAAAAAATAAAATAAGTAAAAAAAAGGCGCTGAGAACAATGGATGTGGCAGACAAAGAAGTGGAGAGCGTCAAAGTCATTGACGATCATCCCGACTGATGATCCGCTGACAATTCCCAAAACGACAAACTCAGGCGCCATGTTAACCACCAAGAAGTCCGGCAGACAATCGCCTCGCCTGGCTGACGAAGATGGATTCCTGATTCCCGATTCTCGATTCTTGATTCCTGATTCTTCATTCCTGATTGACTGGCTTCCGAATGACCATTGTTCCTCTGGCGATCTCAAATGATTACAATCGACGGAGAAGGCAAGGCGATCGCGAACGCTTTGCATTTTATTAAACACGATCCTTTTGATTATTACGCCCCGTTTTGATGGCCCCGGAGTCCCCGATCTGCGATATCGGTTTGATGGAGGTCATTGCTGCTTTATTTGGACATGCAACTTGTCACGTTTAATGGCATGAACCGGCGGAATAGCGTGTGTGCGATTATCTCTACACTCGGAAAATAAATCAGGTATATCGCAGGAATGGTATTATTTACCAATGCACTTGGAAAATTAATGAGGGGGTTTGTTTCCCAAGTAATGATGGAAAATAAATATGATTATTTGAAATATCTTATGCATAAACTGTTTATGCCAATTAGAAATATATTCAAACCCGTTAAAAGAAATGTTTTACAGAGGAAAATAATTCAGTAAAGGAAAATGATCTCTAAAAGATAAAATTTTAAAAATGATGTTAAAATATCTAGAATACCAGATTTAAAACTCAGTTTATTTATGGTTAATGGAGTATCTAACCACATTTTTCTGGTTCTGTATGGTTTAATCTATCTGCTGTAGGTCCAAAAGCTATTTCTCAAAAAGGAGGTTTTATCATTAAACTTTCCTTTAAGTGCACCAATATCGGCGAGTGTTCGGGGCAACGGCAAAGCAATCAACGCCGATCCCAGCCAGGCAAACGTATGTATATTGATTAGCTTTCGCCTTGGGAGAATCCGTGTTCCTGTCGCAGGCAGTGCCACCGTTCCATGTACTAGCGCCAGCTACCGATTTCCGATTCCCAAATGGCGATCCCCATTCCCATGCCCATTCCCAATCCCATTCCCAATCCGGATGCCTGTCAGCAGCAGAGAGCCCTGCAAATTTGTCAATACGTGTATGCCAACGATGCGCAGAAGGCTCACCGGGTCATAAATTGTGCAAAATAAATATGAATAATACTGCGCCTGCTTCTGCTCCTGCTCCAGCTCCTCCAAAAATCGCCGGCGGCCGGGAAGACCTGGTACTCGGCCGGTACCCCACACATTGTTCCGTATACACCTCGCACAAAAGGAGGTGTTGCCTGGTTGTTATGAGTTTTTAAATCCGACTAAGCCCATTCGCCAACATTTATTCGAATTTAATCGATTTTTCAAATTGACTCCGCACTCGCCGTTTGCCGTTCGCCGTGTAGTGTAAACCCAGTACAGAAATCGCTGACCGCCCATCGGTCCGCCCATATTGGTTTTGCTTGTTTGTTTATTTTTTATATACTTCTGGGAGATAAAAAATAAACAATTATTTATTGCCCCTATCCTTTCAACGGCCCCGTTTCGCAGAGGGTCTGCCACCCGGGCCACCTTAGGCCTATTCTCCGGCGACTGTGGTTAAAAAAGTAATTAATTCGCTGGGCTGGAACGCGTCAAATGAATTGAAAAAGTACAAATGATTGGTAATTATTAAGGGGCTCGTTAAATAAAGTTAATGAGCTGGAACTGTTTAAGAACCACTAAAACAGGGGTGTAATTACCTTGCGAATTTGTTTTGTACTTAAGTGGGATTTAAGTGAGCATGATTTGTATTTAAGTTAAGAATATCCGAACAATTCATTATAATTACCATTGAACTACTTTTATAGATTTAGTTTTTGTATATCAAACCGCTTTATTTTCCCGTTTTTCATGTCTTATTTTATTATTGGTATAGATACAACATTTTTCTACCCTTGCAAAGGGTATTATAATTTCAGTCAGATGTTTGCAACGAAGCAAAGGAGTCGTTTCCGACCCCAAGAATATAAGTTCTTGATCAGCATCACTAGATGGGTCGATCTAGCAATGTCCGTCTGTCCGTCTGTCCGTCCGTCAGTCTGTCCGTCCGTCAGACTGTCCGTTTCTACGCAAACTAGTCTCACATTTTTTAAGCTACCGGGATAAAACTTTCCCAAAAGTGTTCTTTCTATTGCAGGAAGTGTATACATAAGGTCGGAACCAGCCGGATCGTCAAATATATCTTTTAGCTCCTATAGAGAGGATCGAAAAAATAACGGAACAAAAATTATTAAATTATAAGCCATCGCGACAAGTTACCCGCGAGTATATTAGCTAAACTTGAATGTAAAATTAGCTCGTTTAAGCATGCTCAACTTGTAAGTGTGACCACAGCATATAAAGCGTTATAATACCATTGTATACCAGAAATACAACAAAAATACAACTTTACAGCCATACTATTTTTTCAAAGACTTTTCGATGCCCCATTTGATATGAAAAACTGATCAATCTTTGAAGTATTCATATTAATATGTTTCGGATTCATATCAACATGGGTAATTGTTATGATTTCGTATCATATTGGTATGAATTCGTATTACATTTATATGGAAAAATTGATATGTACAAATTGAGGAGACAATATCAATCTGGTATTGTTCCGTTTTTTTCTCTGTGAAGATATTATATCATTTTTTTTACCCTTTGGAATATAATTTTTAAATCTTTCGAATAAAATTAAAAAAAAAATCGAACGACTTTATTATATAGCTGCCTTAGGAACGATGAAATTAATAAGAAATAATTAGACAAAAAAAATTATAAAAAAAATGTTGTAAGATATCATATCTCACTAATTTAGTAAGATATTATCTGACAATCTTTAAGTATCCTGTCTCAGACTTTTCTAAACAAAATTTAAATACGATACCTACCATTTTAGAAATTAATTTATTGGCAATTGAAAGGCTCTTCCACTTTTGTGGCCTATTTAAAGGGCTAGCAACGATTCCCTTTCACGCTTATATTATAGTTTGAAACAATTGAAGTAGAGCTTATGCGCGGGCTCACTCCAGAGGGTGCCGAATTGAACAGGGACTTGTGCATAATTAATGAGGGAACCAAGGCAGGTGTGCTGGATGCGTAGGACGACAACCGTTGCTGTCAAACATGATGACAAAAGATTACATTTCGCAACTTGCGGCAGTTGCTGCCGACCCAAGATTTCCGATGTTAGAATGGCAGCCAGGCAACATGCTTAAAAATTTACATAAAACTTCTGATAATAGTTTTCCCCGCGCCCTGTGGGATTGCTCTTCCATGGTCCCAAGGTGCCTCCTTCACTCCTTTTCAACTTCTCTGGGTTCGCACGTTACCTAAAATCCTTGGACTGATGCTGCGATAGCGACATCATAAATTACGAAACTAAACTTTGTGCGAACGGGACGAATGCAGATGGAGCTGCTGATGATGAGGACGATGGGATTGGAGCTCTGGGTCTCGGAACTTCGGGGACTTCGGGCTGGAACTGAAGAGTTGGAGATGGGGTATGGAAAAAAAGACATGCAGCGGGTCGCGATCGCGCAGACCGAGAAACCATCTTCGCCAAGGAGAAACCTCTGCAAAAAGGCTGTGGTACATTTTTGGGCTGAGTGCAATTGCTTGTCAAACAGAAAAAGGTTGCTCTGCCCAAAAAGCCGAAAAATATAAATAAAATCAAAAAGGCAAAACTCTTGGACAACTATGCAAAGAACTTGGTTCGGCAAATGGTCGCTGAAATAATCGACCATCAATTAACACAAGTGGTCGGAATTCACTTTAGAGAATTTATTCATAAATAATGATCGATGCAAAAAGAACAATCTTTTTCGAACTAAAGAAAATATTTTCCGATTTAAAAGTTTGAAGTGAATATTTTTTTAGTTTTTACTCTCTTACTCTATTGTAACAACTACGTCAGAAATATTATATTCGTTTTCAATCTCTAAATCAGCTTTATTACACCAAAGTTTTTTAATTTTTTAAACCAAAAGTAAAATTGTTTATTACGAAAGTTCCTGGCTTCAGTTCAATTTAAACATTACCGCTGGCGTTAATCTCGGTTGCTTTATTCAAGCATTCGCCAATTACTCAATGGCCGCTTATCGAGAATTCAATAATTAATTAGCAAAATTAACAAACGATTACGGAGTCGTGGACGGGACCCGCTGCCAGCACGATTCGCAAAAGGAGCAAAGGAGTTCGGCCGCGAATAACAAAATTCTGTTAGTCACGCATGCTAATCTTCGTGTTGTCTCAAAAACTGGCAGCCAGCAACCAGAAGTTGGCAGCACAAGTTGCAGCAACCTCAGCAGCACAACCTTAAAATCGGCAGCGGAAACGACAAGGCCAGAATAAGAAGAGGAAGAAGAAGCCGTCGACGGTGGTGGCCGCGACTTGGTCATGAGTTCGGTGGTTCGCTGGATTGGTGATGCTCCGGTGGCTCAGGCCACTCTGGTGGCTCCTGCGTTGCCCCGCTATCGATACTGCATTGTTAGGGCCCGAAAACAAATGATTATTGTGGGGCCTATTTAAGGGTAATCGTGTCGTCTGAGCAGGAGCCCAAAGTCTGAGCCCCTCGTGAGCCTGTGTTGGGTCCTGGTGGGTCCAGGACGGTAGGGTCCCCCAGTCCCAATTGCAGCTATGGCTTACTATATGCCTAGAATAATTAAGGACGGTGCCACGTTTTTGGGTTAATTATGCCTGCGGCCTAGGCTGTGGCACACTGAGGGAAAACCAAGATAACAATACTTGATTGTAGTTAAAAAATTCGATCTGTAATTACTAGATGAAAATAACAGCTATACATTTCGGAATTTGCAAATAAAAAAATATATAAAAATATTCATTAAATGTAATAAAATGGAGACTTCATGCAGAAATATAATTTTTGTTTCTAAAACATTTTTTTGAAATTAGAAAGTCAAAAGTATAAATTCTTTAACAAATATTAATTGAATATTAAAAAGTAAAGACTTTATTCTTAAATCACCTGAAATTAATGAATTATTTCTGAAACAGTTTTTAGTATTTAGTAATAGGCAATATTGGTAATATCATTAAATTAGTGCAAATAAATTGAAGGGGAAGACATTCTCAACAGGATTAAATTCTTTAAGAAGTACAATAGTAATTTAATTTTACAAAATTTGGACTTCGTTCTATGTTCATCCTTCGTTCACCTTCAATAATTGCCTCGGAGACCTTTTTCCTTTCAAGAACACATTCTTGCAGACGCCAACTTTTTTCCCTGTGCATTCCATGTTCAGTGGCTCAAATTAAATACGCCATTTAATAAATATGGTGGCCATTATCGGATAAGCTTCTGGATCTTTTACTTAAACATGTCACTTCGCATTAATCTGGACTCGGACTCGCCTGTGCTGGCAATCTGGCAACAGGTAAAGGCAAAGGTAAATGCCGGCGGTTGAGAGCCCGAAGACGAATCCAGTCTTCTTGGGGGCCACACGCAGCGCCCGATGTTGTGATGTGATGTTCGCATGCGCAACGCCAGTGGCTCCGCTCCGTCAGCCAAATGACCTGACGGACTGGACTGGAGTGGCTCACCTCGAGCCGAAAGCCGAAAACTACAAACTGAAAACCTGGGATCTCAGATCTGGAGACCGAGGTCTGGGGTCTGCCACAGAATCGAGATTATCATAAATAATGTGGAGTAACAGTTCCACGCGCTGTGAATACGGCCAAAGGCCTAGGATGGTCTGCCATGCCCATTTGTTGCACGTTCCGCGAGCCGTTTTTGTTTTTTTTTTTCGATTTCCCAGAAAGGATGAGATGAGGTCACTGTGGCCCGCTCACTCTTAATGACGTCTAATTTGTCATCGTTGAGGAACTAATTTTTTAGCCCGCTGATATAAGCCCAATAGAGCGCTACCTGTCTTGAACACGAACCTCGAGATTTCTGCGTAAGTTACGAAACCGAAACTCAGGGTCCACTGTGGGACCCTTGAGATGGGTTTTGCGTTTTGCGTTTTGGGTCTTGGGTATGGGTATGGGTATGGGGGTTGGTTTTTGTACTGCTGCTGATGGAGACGCTTGTGAGAAGCGGAATTTACATACCCATAGTTCGTGGAATAATAAGTATTTCCATTTAGTCGCTTAAAAGGAAACCCAAAACCAAAACCGAATCCAAAAACCCGCGATAAGATAAAGCTGTTTTTGCTTAAACAAAATTTTCCCTGTAAATCCAAAAGCCCATGGGTAAGGGGGAAAATTTAAAATGCGGCGTGAAATCTATCTGGTGTCTGTAATTTGACAATTTATTTTATGATGCAGTCGGTAACAGGGGCTAATTTACATTTTGGGTACAAAATGAAAACATTAAGTTTTTAATGCGCACTTATCTGTTGCTGATTTCTGGGAAGGTTTGCGGGATTTTAAGTTTTGTTATTTAAAAGGTTGTCGTCTTACTGAAAAGATTTGAACAAGTAAGTGTAGTTTAAAATATTGATTGTTATAAACGATATGGGAGCAGATGTTGATTAACTTTTAAAATAATTATCTTTGGAATACTATTTATAGCAATATTGATTGAATATTCAAGAAACCCTCCAATACGATATTAATATTAAGATTCTGAGTATTTCATTAAAGAACAGCAATTATTTCTTATGGGAACAGATTCTGATCAATTGTTAAAATAACCCTCCAATAGGAAAGAGATTTCAAATTTTTGTGTATTTCAATTGTGTAAAATTTATAAAAATATTACCATCAGTATAAGTATTACTTTAAAATGCAACAATATCAAACCAATTATATTAATTTCTCTTTACATTTTTACATCAAACCCCATATGTATTTCCGATGTAATCTTCAAAGCATCAGTGCACCTCCACTTTAGAGCCCTACTATCGCCGTGTTCTCGATAGGGAAAAACAAGATAGACCCCGTCCACAAGTCGGCTAAACGACGGGTGTAATGGTGGCAGGAGGCAGGAGGTGCATGTTCCACCGATTAACATATCCGGCGCTTATACCTGTGTACACTTCTGCCTGTACGATTGTACATAGCCACAAACATTCAGTTTTGTTTAATGTTTAATGTTCTGTTTTTTGTTTTGGTTTTATTTCGGTTTTTGTGGCTGCCTAGCGCCATCTGATTGTCTGGCTGCATGTTCACCGGCCATATTAATAATTTTGAGGCGTTTTTTGATTTAGGGAGCATTTAAAGCGTGAACGACTGCATCAATAATTTCGCTTGCAATTTTATTGTGCATAAATTTCATTAATTTATAATTTTGGCCGTTGCTGGCTGCGGCTAACATCCGACCCGCTGATCTCGGTTCGCTGTTTGCTGTTGGATGTTGGCTCTTGGCTGTTGGCTGCCTTGTGCCTTCTTACTTTGCCTCCGCGGAGCATGTTGCGCCAATGTGTTGCCGCGGTCCGTCGACTGGGGCATAAATTATTTTCCGTAGTTTTGGCAGGCGCCCGATGACCGCGCGCTGCGTAGATTTCGCGATTTCGCGATTGCGCATGAGGTGAGAGTTATTCATTTGCCTGCGTAGTCGACTCCAGCTCCCCGAGCTCCGAGCTCCGTCTCCATCCTCGCCCCCATCTCCAGGGCCTGCTCCTCTTCGGCGCAAATCTCTGACCGCCTGTGCCGAAACATACGCACTTGGAAAAAATATAGAGAACTTAATATCAAACCAAGAGCTGAATACCTATCATTGTATTCTATTGTATATTCTTTTTTTTGACTATGTGTGCTTCATAGCTTATATTCTCTAGGGTGCTGTACTTCGTTCAGCTCATCGATGAATCTATTTTATCTGTTTAAAAGTATATTTTTTAAGTACGCACTTTAAAAAAATTTAGAGAATTTAATATCAAACCAAGAGCATAATACCTATAATTTTATTCTATTGCATTTCATTTTTTTTTAACTATGTGTGCTTCCTAGCTTATGTTCTCTAGGGTGCTGTACGAAAATTCATTGATGAATCTATTTTATCTGTTTAAAAGCATATTTTTAAGTACGCACTTTAAAAAACTTTAGAGAACTTAATATCAATCCAAGAGCTTAATGGATCAATTTTCTTCTTATACTTATCAAAAATGTTGTATTCAATTTTTTTAAACCATTTTCTGGCTAGCTTTATCCTCTAAGAAAATGTATACAAATTAATTGATAAATCTGTTTTAAATCCTTAAATCCTTAAGGATAAAAACATTTTTTTGTAATTAAAAAAAAAAGTAAATAAATAAAAATCATAAAACTACAAGAATATATGTAAAGTTTGGGATATAATTTTGATGATAAAATGCTAAGAAACCAACTGCCTTCCTCCTTAAGTCTTCTAAATTGAGGTTTCTAAGGTTATAATTTCCTAACCAAATTTCATTTTTTTTTTTGTGGAACAAACTTTATCAATGCATTTCTGAACAAGATGCAATAAGCATATCTCAGCTAAACTTCTAAATTAATATTGATTAACCTAAGACATTTCTAGTAAATATTTTTGTTATAAATATAACATGCATTTCTAACCCAAGCTTTTCTCCGAGTGCAAGCACGTTGCTGATTCGGCTGTAGGAGTATTTGCGGTTGTTGCCGCCGTTGTCGGTTGCTGGGGAGCTGCAGGCTTCATTGAGGAACTCGCGATTATGCTCGGACTTATGCTGGTTGTACGAGTGGTCGTATTTGGCCGGATCAGAACCGGGAGAGTCCTGCAACTGGGCCCGGCATGTCGCCTGCGAATGTCTTCGCTTTCTGGCCGCGCAGTTAATTATAAACGCTTGGACATTTTCGCTTGACTTCGCATTGCCTTGCCTTGCATCGGTTTGTTTTCATTTCCAGATGCAGATTACATTATGATTTATGCAAAATAGTAAATGCGTCTGATGGCAACATGCGCCAGCTGCCAGACACGAAATCTCCTTTGGCCAACTCCTCATTGGGCCGTGTTCCTCGAGAGCAGCCATCGCGATGATCATCGGAATCGGAATTGGAATTAGAAGGCCCTAAGTCGCCGTTGAATCGAATCCGAATCCGAACCAATTGGCGAAAAGGAGGGAGGTAATACCTCCACCTCCGCCGAATGGGAGTATTTAGCATCCCGCGATTTTATTCGAGCCCATTTGAGGCCAATCGTAAAGCAGCGTCGTCTGCCGGCCGCCCTGGCCGCCAATAAATCAGGAGCGCCATGAAGCGGCCTCGTAAAAGTGCTTAAATTAATCATCCCGAATGTGTGTCTCGGGTTTACGATGCCCAGATCCACGGGGCGCCCCCAAAGTCGCAACAGGTTGCCCCCGCTAAGCGCCATCCATCCCGATCATAGGCACCATAAACTTAACTTTAACTGCCCCGGATTGCTGGCATTTTGCATAACGAGACGTGCATGTCCGGTTGCCAATATCTGCATCTCCTCAGTTGTATCTACATCTGCATCTCTCCATAGCCATCATATCATCTGGCTGTCGTCGCCGGGGAAATACATAAAGGGAATTCGCCTGAGAAAATGGTCAGCGCTTTATTAAATACTCACTTTGATTTAGTGGGCCGGGCGATGGAAAATTGCGCTTGAAATTGCATTGTTATTACATGTTTGGGTCAGTGCAAATTAAATTCCATATAGAAAAGCAATCTGCCTGGCCGGCGTCGAGTGTATTTATTTTACAAAGATCGCGTACGTGACAAGGGGCAGGGGTTTAGGGTACGGGACAAGATGTTTAACAGCGAAAATGTGGTGCAAGTTTCCTGAAAGTCGAAAGGGTTCTCCTGCTCCACTGGCTAGGGGCTCCCCGAATGCACTCAGAATCGCTATTAAATTAGTTTAGTGGCATTTAACTTAATCGCCTACAAGGGAGTTAAAATTTTCCAAGACAGTGTCTGCCTGCTCCTCTGTCTTTCTCCTTCTTCCCGGGCTTTGCAGGGCTCGACTTGGTCAAAAATTGGGCGGACGTGATTCGATTTTAAAGAAGCTCCCTGGCCTGATGGCAACAAGTGCTTTCGCCTTAATATCTTTGAATAGGCCACTCGCCGTTGGCCCTTTGGCAACCTGCATTAAGGCCTAACTGCTCACATCATCGCCCATCCGATTCGATTCGATCCGATCCGCTGGCCAAATTGAGTTGTGCATCAAAAAAGCGACGGGTCCCCGGGGAAAATGCAACTGCATCGTGATGTCATCAGCTATCCATCCTACTCCTGTCCCCTGGCTCTCCTACATATATCCTCTGGCCGCTGATATTCCTGATGCGTATGCTTACTCCATATTCTTTGCATAAATCTCACGGATGTCCCCGGTTGGACGGGGCTTGTAATTAAATTGCGACACGGGGCAGCTAATGGCGCCACAACATAGATTCACTGGCAAACAAGCAGCCGGCATATGCATACAGACATGCACTGAAAAAAAAGAGATTAAATAAGTTATTATAACAACTGTTCTTTGAAAAATTGGCTAGTGAATGAATGGTACCATATACATTTTTGAATTTGTAAACCTACTTTTCTTAAACGATTTTTAAAAATGTTTACGAATTTTAGAGATTATGATAGTGTTATAATAAATGGTAATCATTATTTACAATTTTTGAAAACTATGTTAATTAAAAGTAAATATAAACATTTTATTCATTTAAAACATACTTAGTAACCAGTCAAGTTAATAACCCTTCAAAAAGCACTCCTATCGTAGAAACCTTATCGAATTGTAGAATATATTTTTTCCAATCGCTCCATTCATTTAAAAGTTATGAGAAAATAATGTAATTCAAGCAGTGCAAGCAGTTGCTTTGCTGCATGCAAATCTCAATCTTCCTCGCACTCCCTTTAGCTGAATAAGGGGTATCTGATAGTCGACTACAGCGTTCTCTCTTGTTAAATTTTAAACTTATTTCTAAACATATTTTATGGTTGATTTTAGTAATTAGAATAATCATCATTCAGCTTTAAAATCTTTATAAAAATAAGATAATTTAACTGGTATGTTATTTTATCAGTGCACCAACCGAAACATCGGCAAGTGGAGATGCTCATGACAAAGCGGCGGGGACACGACCTCAACGTACAGGGCACGTTTCTCAATGAAATTCCAGACCGCTCTCGTCGAGCGTTTCTGTGTGTTCCAGTCCAGCGTTGTCTGCCCGGTCATCAAATATCGGACTGGGCGACTGGGAGACTGGGGGCCCAAGTCGAAGTCGGAGTTGGGAAGTCGAAGTTGGAGCCACAAAAAGCACTACGCTACTTGGGCGGCGGCGACACGAAATGAGCGCCTGCAGTAGCCACTGCCACTGCGGTTAATTAATTCTGCATGAAATTTAAGGTTTTTTGCGGCTACCCGGCCATAGTGCATATATGGCGAGTCATTGTCGCCGATCGGACGATGGCCAGGATGTTGGCCACGTTGCTGCACGTACTGTTGTCTGTGGATCGGGATCTGGATCTGGCTGCCCAGCTTCCCAGCTCCTGTCCTGTTTGTGTCCCCCAGTGCTTGCTAATCAGCCGCACCTCATCAGTCTGGCAAATCAAGTCATTAAGTTAACCGAGTGCCAAATGGAGCAAATAATGCTGCAGCTTCTCGTAGCTCGGATGCGCGTCTTGGGGGTTCGCCAGTGGGGCAGTAAAAAATCTCTCAATTAGTCAAACAATTAAATCAGCTATCGATCCGAACTTGAACTGATTTCATACGGGCATTACGTATTTAATTATTTACCTCAATTCACAGGCTTTTTTTGTTGAGTGAAAAAAATAGGATCGCTTGCCTTACTTGCAACACATCTTAATTGACTTTTGTAGATCTCGAAAGGGGAAGTATTCTAAATTATAAACTCAGTTGTTGATGTTTTTCTATCTGTGAAATATATTTATTTATTGTTCTAAATTATAAACTCAGTTGTTTAAGTTTTTCTATCTGTAAAATATATTTATTTATTGTACCTTGTAGTATTTTTTATTATTTTAAAAAACTAGAGATTAATCTATACTTTTTCTCTTTACTTTCAGTGTCCCGCAACGGTAAGTTTGTGACAATTTTAAAACACTTCTTCAAATGTTTTATCCATGCTTTGTGGTTTAATAATTTTTAACCACCATTCAGAGTGCAATAATTCCTTCTACCAATTTAATGCAAATGATTACACATACAAACCGTTTTCACGTTATAAAACAAAACCATTGACACGTTACTTTTTCAACCATTTTTTTTAAAGTCAAGGCCTCTTAGTTGGCCTGAAATAAACCTGTTTTAAGCTAAATTCATTATCAGAATAAACTTATTTTTACCACAAGGGTGTGCTCTCATTGCCACTTAATGCAAGGGTAAATTTTGCAATTATTTTTCCTTTTTCGTGTAAATGCAACATGGTTACCCCAAAATGTTTACTCAGAAAATATGCATACATTTTTAAATATAGTGTTCTTAAAAATGTGTTTTTTTTTTGTCAAAGAAAAATATTATTATGAGTAGAGCTTGAAAATTATCGATATTTTCGATATATTAACAATATCGATTCGATAATAACGATTTCTTGAATGGGAAAACTCAAATTAAATATCGAGAAAATATTTTTTCAAGCTCTGTTTATGAGGACTATTATATTTTCATTTAGAAATAAATCTGTGCGGCGGATAACTTCAAAACTACAATGTAGTCGTTTGTGTTAACATTTAGATATTATTGTACACGCGTGCCTGATATGTTGTTAATAGGGCTTGTGTGTCGGACAATATAAATGCACGAGCTGTTAAATGTCGCCAATGGCAAGGAGGTAAACACAATAAAAGCATAAAAAAAACGGGAAAAACAATAATTTAGCTTAACAACTTAATAACAAAACAGCACTCTGCTGCCGATCACCTGTTCGCTTCGCCAGGCGACGAGGATCGTCATTCCTCGGACAGGAGCGAACCCTCATCGCAGCGACTACTGTGCGACTGACTGGATGATAAAAAAAAAACAAAATAAACGAAAGTTAAAAAAAAGCCACCTAAGCCCGGTCGCAGTTATGAGTTTCCACCTGTTCGCGAATTTATTGATTGCCACATTGACAAATGAGCCACCCTGCTGTTATAAAACCAATTAAAGGAAGGGTCCGTTTGCATGCCCGGCTCACTGGGATATTACGAATAAATTAGGTCTGGTGAGAATTAATTGGACAGTCGGGCCACCGGACACTCGGTGTGATATATAAATCATGGCAGCTATGCGGCAATAACAGGATTATCCAACCTCGAATTAATTTGGTTTAGCGAGCGAAAGTGCGTCCGCAGCGCTCAAAATGCGTCAGAATCATGAATACACAGAGAAAAATAGTTTTAAATTTCATAAAAGTAAACAATTTTATTAAAAAAGTCATTGACAATTAAATTATATTTTTTTAAAAACCAGAAAAAATATAACTGATCCAATTTAAATATTTAGTAATCTAATACTTGAACCTTAACCTACAAAATAATTGAATTATATCTGGAAATAATTGTAAACAAATTCCATTTGGTGTTAGAACTATTTCGCTGAATTAAAATATAATACACTTTATAGAGGAAAAGTTCAGGTTAGGTTAATGTATTATTAATTCTAAACTTTAATAAATATTACCTTAAACTAACCAGAACTTTTCCTCTATAAACTCTATTATATTTAAATTATAAAAGTTTATAATTAATAATCGGAACTAATATTAACCTAATCTGAACTTTTCCCCTATAAAGTCTATTATATTTAAATTCATCCTTTAAATAGAAAATGTATAATAAATTAATAATTTTGAAGCATATTTTCGTTGGCTAGTTTAAAAGAATATTTGTTTGCACTTCAAATGTTAATTAGACAATTCATATTTATTTCGCCGAGTGTACTAATTAGAGACACTCTCGGAGATGCCAATAAGTAGTCCCAGTAGCAGCGGCAGTCGCCGGGAAAGAGCACCTGCCAAAGCGGTCGACGCATCATTAATAATTCCGAGGGAGCGGCTAAGTCAGCCGCACGCATAATAACCACGATTAAAGCAAACAAGGCTCATTGTCGGTTAAATGACAAGTTTTGACAACTTGTGAAACGACAAGTGGCCAGCGATCGGCCCACGGACCAGTGACCAGTGACCACTGGCCAGTAACCAGTAACCAGGGACCAGGCACCCAAAAGAGCAGGGACAGGGCGTGGACGAGGACGAGGGTCCACTCGGCAGCGACCCAGTTAAATTAATAATCCGCATAATTGGAGAACTTAACTTGCGAGCGAAAGAGAAAGGACATGGTGACGACAAAAAGAGCGTTATTTGCTTTGCGCTTAATATATCATTTAGATTGTTTGCCGCAGATAAAAACGCTGTGAAGACTTTGGCTGTCATTATTATTGTTGTTTTATTTTATCGTGCCGGGTGATTATTGCTGTTTCCTTGTAAAGATTGTTGGCTATTCTATTCGGAATGGCGTGGCAATTAGACCTAGTTGTCGATTTGGTCAGCTTGGTATATTGATTTAGAGGCCCCATTACATTTTTTGTCATGTGTGTATCATGCCCACACCGCACTGGCATGAATAGAAAATAATTGTTTCTATTTCACAATTATGTGCCGAAAGATTGGTGGCTTGTTTCTGTTCACTCTGGGAACTCGCACACCTTTCGACCATGATAGCCCAGCTAGATAGCATAATTGGAGTCTTAAATAGCCCGGGGTCAAATTATATTCTTTGCTGATTAAAATCATTGAATAGGCCAAACGATTTCTATATTGTAATTTAGGGTATTACTATTTTTTCGATAAACAGAATTATGTCAGTTGGTTTTAGGGATTTATTACAAAATCATGACAATTTTCTTTGATAAATTAAAATATTAAAATGTATTTTATATGAGTTAAATTAATTTTTTAGATAGTATATTACTATATAATTGGTATTTGAAATAAAAGTTCAATAATAAAAATTCACTAAAAGATTAATGTTAAATTATATTAGCATTTATAAATAATTTCTTTATAAACAATATTTACATATATTTATTATAATAGTCAACATATTTCTTTGTAATATCCACTGTTTGAGCTCCTACCCACTTTAACAACCTAACATCCAATTTTAATTACTAATTCCATTCTAATGCTTTCTTTTTCGGTAATTTACAACCATGTACACGACGTTCGCTGATCGGAAACGAAAACAGGGCGTAAGTATGAACATGACCAGTCTAATATTTGGCTAACTTGGAAAAACAAACACAAATTAAACTCTCATTAATGACCTGGTTGCCAGCCCAGAAGAACATGACTCTGTTAGTCATTATTTCGAGATTGTCGAGGTCTCGACAGTCGAAAATGGTGCGAGTGCACCTTTAATGATAAATTAATTTGCGAGTAATCTCCAGAGCAATGTGCTGGCTGCTGCCCACCGGTGATCGGTGCGGTGGCTCTGATCCAAGTGCAATTACGGAAAAGAACAGGGAGTCTTAATTATAACCAGAGCAGCCATGTTAAACATGACAGTTTTCGTGTCCTGGCGATTCATCAAAATGACAGCTTCTGGGTTACAGCGGTCTCGTTTGCGGGGTCCGTCAAGCGATTCCCAGTCCCGTTCCCATTCCCATTCCCGCCTTATCAGCGCAATATCGAATTTCGATCAAAACGCCTCCGAGCGACGGCACGTCGGAAAAGCAGGCGCTCGACTTTTGGCGCTAAACGAACATCCGCACATCGGAACCACGACCACTCTACTCGATCGCACTCCACAGCCCCAGCCCGCATGGGCATTCCAGTTCGGCGACCCTCATTATCATACATAGTTGGCACCATTAGGGTCCAGCTTTGGGCCCAGGAGCAAGGACACTCGCTGGTATGACTAGCCGCAGTTACGTCGCAGGACGCGATATCCATCTGCCAGAAAAATGAAATGAAGGGTTGTAATTGCCGTTGAAGCTGCCTGGATATGTTATTAACTTGTTAAGCGAAAATGGCACATATAATATGCACTTGCCGGTCTTATCCAAATCCTGCCTGAGGATCCACTCTTTTTTTTTCGTTGTTTGAGGAAGTTTAATTTGTGTCTGTTCTTCTGAGTGCTTTTTGGCGCTTTATCTTGAGCCTAATTATTAATTATGCTTTCTGTTTTTATTTCATGTGTTCAACGGATTGTTGGAACTCAGTATGTAAGTATAAAAAGTCCTTATTTCTATTGGTAATACTTGATATACATACATAAAGATTTTAGTTAAGATTAGTGTTGTAACTCCAACCAAAATTTCCAAATTACTATAACTCAGTATGTGAGTATAAAAAGTTCTCATTTCTACTGTTAATAATTTATATTAAGATTAAGATTAATGTTAAGATATTGGATTTATTCCAACCAAAACTACAAAATAATTATTTACAAGTCAATATACGTTTTGATATTCTTTTTGTTGAAAAACCTTCCTGTTCTGTAATTTTACAAATATTTCGTAGCCTGAAAATTACTTTTTTTTGTATATTAGTGATCTTATCGCTATGTTTTTTTTTTGGTAATCGTTATAATAATAATGTAAATATAAGTATGTGTAGGTCCAAACAACTTTTCGAATAGCTTATATTAGCAGAAATATTTTATTGAAAAGAGAAAAAGCTGAAGCAAAAGCAAATGAATTTCTAAATACCAAAATCGAAAACCCTTTTAAATAGTCTGTAAATAGTCGTCTCAAAACACCTACAGAACTTAATGCTGTGTGAAATATTCGCAACATCCTTTTATGATCATGAAGCAATAACGGATCAGCAACACGGTTAAATGTCGCACGACCTAGGTATTGGAATCCGTGCTCCTGGAATTTCTGGGCATTTGCGTTCGGTACGATGCGATGCGATGAAATGAGACGCAGGAAGGATTCCACGACGAAACTAAACGGAACGGAGCGGAGGATCGGAGGATTGCAGATCCGGAGGAGAGGCAAATCGCTCTGTTTGCTTGCGGTGTGCCAATACAATGCCACAGCTGAACGAGACACAAGAATTTATGGCATTTCACTTTCAAAGACACAAAATTCCTGTCCCTTGCCACCATTAATGGAATGGACAATAAATTTAAACGTGCAGACGGACAACGTGCCATATGTAAAAAGGCTCAGACACTGTAGCGGCCACTTCCCGAAATGGCTAAAATCGCTCTGAAGCTCGGAAACTGCGCGTGAGACGATTTGTAAGGCCAAAACCGGTCGCAGCCTTTCAGCATCTGCCAACCAGCCAGCTAACAAGGCGATAATCCACGGACAATGCCAACTTCGATGCGAATCTCGGCCCTTTTATAATTAAACGTATGGAGAGAAAGATGAAGCCAGCTGGGTTATAAATTCTAAATTCTATTTATTCAGGAATAGAATATCCAACTATAGATGTATTTGGTCAAAAAGATTACAAGTTCATTTTAAATTGTCACAGGCAATAAAAAGGAGTTTGTTGGCCTCATAAATTACTATCCCATGAAGTGCTGACAACATCAATTAATTTATTTAATTGAAATAAATTATTTTCTATACCTTTATTTGAAAACCACCTTGAAATCGAACTGATAGTCGGATTACTTACACTTTATTTAATAATTTTGTGAAGTTTTAATATTTTGTTATAATCTTATATTTTATCTAACTTAAAAAATACAAAAAATCGACACTATATCAACAATTCTAGAAAACAACAAATGAAGTACAAATCCCTTGATTGCTTTATTGTTTTCCCAATGCCAACTCAATTTTTGCCACCATGTCGTATCTGTTGAGAATTTAATTCGCCTTATCTAATTTGAAAAAATGCGCTAATTGAATAGAGACGAGTCGCAGTATCAGTGTAACCAAATTATACCCACATTCCACCGCTCCCGTCGCCGCCGTTCCCGCTCGCCATTCCCAACTTGCAGCTCCCGGCCGTGATCATTGGTTTGGCGAAAGACAATGGACGAGATTAAATGCCAGGCTGGGCAGATTAAGATGCATCGACAGCAATAACTACGTCAGCAGAAGCAGCAGGAGCAGCAGGAGGAGCTGGAGCTGGATATTCTTAAACGGGAGACACGAAACAAATTTCCCTTGAAAAGAATTACATACCGATCGCCGGATCGGCGCAGACTATGGGAATTGACTGAAGCTGAAACTCTATTTGTTCGAACCGATCTTCGGCCGTTTTGCGATCCTCGCGTTTGTCGTCGCCGTCCAGAAAGTCAGAAAGTGACCGTCTTCATTGTCAACACATGGGAGATACGTACGTGGGCTGCAGTGCGGCGGCAAACAATTCTATAGAAAATCAGACATGCACCGCCGATGAAAATGCACTGGTGGCGATCTGGCCAAGATCTGCCGGCGATCCTCCAGCTCCAGCTCCAGTTCAGCTCGGTTCGGTTCGGTTCAGTTCCGTCCAGCAAACGGCTTATCGCAGCCGGGAGAATCGTTTTGCCATACTAAATTATTATGTTAACATGAAAATAATTGAGGCAACAGGCATTCGGCGGTGGCTGGCCAATTTATTTATATCGCTAAATCTCGGATACGGCAGCTGGGTCGAGTCCTCGTCCGCGTCCTCGTCCTCGCGTTTCGAGTTCGGCGGTCCAGAGGCCAATTGATGGCGGAACAAATAGTTCCAGAACTGGGGCATCTGCGACGCGATTGGGACAGCGACTGCTAATCCAGCAGCTACCGTTTCAGATAGCGTGCTTACAATTAATCCCTCAACCTACTATGGTAGTTTTTACAAAAACAATAGATTTTTATAATATTCAAAAAATAAATAAATTTAATTAAAAATCTGTTGATAAATGGTAATCTTTTAAATAAACAGCGAAACCATTTTTATATAATCCAAACAATATTATTACTATCTTTATTTAAGGTCATATTTTGTTTTCTAACTTCCAGGAATGAATTTAAAATTTATTCATATTACGATATTAATACAGTATTAATCCAGTACTAATTATTTTCCGGACCAGAATATCCAACTGTAGATGTATATTTGGTCAAAAAGATTACAAGTTCATTTTAAATTGTCAGAGGCATTAAAAAGCTGAATAATCAAGAGTTTGTTGGAGTTTGAATTAATTTTTTTAATGGAAAAAAAATGTTTTATATATATTTGAAACCTTTTTTAAAATCTAACTGATAGTAGGAATACTTTTTGTAATAATTTTGTGCAGAATGAATTTAGAATTTATTCATATCATGATAATAAGACAATACTAATCCCGTACTAATTCTTTTCAGACCGCTTTGCACTGGGCAGCCAAGCACGGCAATGAAGATGTGGTTAAACTAATTGCCGGCACCTATAGGGCAGATGTGAATGCCAGAACGGTAAGCGATTACCTCAGATGCAATCGTGTTAACTTGGAGATTTTAATATACCCTTTATTCCATGTGATCGCCCTCGCCAACTGTTGACGCCTTAGAACGGGGTGAGTGATATGTAAATCTATTGAGACAATTTTAATAATATACGAACCGACTTATTGGCTTGTCCCAGTCGCGCGTAAATGTGCGTCACATGTCACAGAGTCGCGTAACATAACCCTTTCCCGGGGGTTTTGGGCCGAAACCGAACCTGAAGAGGCGGAGAGCCAGGCTGTGACAAATCATGACGAGCATATCCAATTGGGCCTCACCAGCCTGTCGCCTCCAATCCAACTCAATCCTTTCATTGCGCATTCAAGTTTACAAAATTTTAAATTGAACGGTGCTTTGTTCCCGGGAAATTAAATTCACTCAAATGTATTAAAATGTCACATCCACATTTGAAACAAAGTGAATTGTCAATCACAGTCCGCAAGATTCGATACGGTGGTGCTGACGAAACACACCGCAAATGGCAAAACATGGTTTTATATGGACCACATGCAGAATTCATAGGGGAATGCAAAGCAATTATCAATGCGATTTTCTAAGATGTACCAATTTTTGAATTACTTAAAAAAAAGTTTTCGATTTCCAATTGACTTTTAAAGGTTAAAAAAAAATAGTTTAAAAAATAAGTTTAGCCATATTATTAATTTATTGGTTTGTCTTCATATTTATAAATTAATAAATATTTATTTCATTTAGGGATACACACCCCTTCATTTGGCCACCCAGTTTGGAAGAGATAATATATTTGAATTACTCTGGAATGTCTACAGTAAGTATTTGTTAATATTATATTTTTAAATTTAATTTCTAGATCTTAAGTTATTAAAAATAATTCATACTTTTTGCTACTAAGCCACCTTAAGATTAATATTACAATAATTAGTATAGAAATATATGAACTAAAAAACTAAAAAATCTGTTATACTTTTTTAATTCAAAATATTTTAGAAAAACTAGTATCACAAGATAATACAAAGTTTTCTTACATTTTCAGAGGCCAATAGGGACATCATGGACTGGAGTGGCAACAAGCCCCTGGACTACAGTCGCCAGCGGTCGAGTGTGTCCGCCTCGACCTGCAGCAGTGAGTATGAAAAGTATTTCTTCAGCGCGGAGGTGAACAACAACTACCACCTGGGATTCATTGAGAGTAGTCAAATAACCGGCGGTACACTGGGCAGTGCACTAACTCGCGGCAAGAAACGGGCTCAGAATCGGTTTGCCACCATTAGCGGTGGTTCGGTCGGAGGCGGTGGGGCGGTGTCCCGGTCGCAGTCGATGATGGTCCACCGCCGGCCCAAGAAGTCACCAGGGCAACCGCTGTCGGGGATCTTCAAGCCCAGCACCGAGGACAGCGATCTGTTGCCCTGCGAAATGGAGGGACAGCCGGTGCCCTTTCGCGGCGCCACCACTCGACGCAAAGAAAGCTTTCTCCGCAAGACCTTTCGAGCCACCGCGGGTGGCAGTCGCCGCCAGTCCACCAAAGATGTTGTTACTAACCCACCAGAGCATGGTTAATTGGTACACTCGCTTGTCTTATAACCCTTCCGCTGTATTTACCCTTTCTAAAGTGTGTTAATGTATATACTTTTATATGTAACAATTTCCAAATATTTAGCTGGGGCTACATTTAACCACCTATAAAAAATTGTAAAAAACTAAACTTTTTAAAAAAACCACACTTCATTATCTTATAAGTATTAAAAAGCATGGCCTTATTATATTATGTTTTTACCAAGGTGTATCGATTAACTTAATATAAGTAATCACTCTTTTATGTACATTCCTATAAATAATCGCATGTTTATGGGCACAACCAAATGCAATAAAATACTTACACAATAAAAACTTATTATATTTAAATGTCTCAAACAACCTGGGAATGTCTTACCCAACTAAACTTGTAACAGATTTTTGCAAGAAATAATACGAACCCAACTCAGTTCACAAAGAGAATGCGCTTTCGGAAATAATAGTATTTACCCTCGTTTGCAAACATTGCCCATCATCAAAAGACTTACTGAAAATTAGAGTATACGAACTTTAAACTGAGCTAGTAATTAATATTAAATGGGAACCTCTATCTTTTTCAATTTTGCTGCATGCAGAGATTCAAGCGATGCGATTCAGCGGCGGACTCAACGGTACCTGGAGGCAGGTTGAGATTTAACGATCTTGAGTATTTCAAAACCATTAGTGTTGATTAAATCCATGTTCAATTTATTTTGCTCGTTTAACTTTTAGTTTCAACCTTAGCTCCAATATGTAACCTTTCGTATTTTTAGCCTGTAAATATATGCTTTTGTCGCTCTTGTAGCTATACATTTTTATTTTAAATAATTTTCGCAAGCCTTTAAGTTGCATATCCCGTTTGCGTTGCTATTGGTAAGTTTTCTTTTTGTTTCTTAAATGTTTATCCTTTTCGCCCGCATTGTTTTATAATTGTTTCCAAAAATCCGCTAACTTAAAGCATTTTTTAAGTTTCTGCACGTTCATTTGATACGACCTTTACAAAGTATGGCTAAATATTAATAAACACTATTTTTTTTCATTTCTTTTACAGAAATCAAGGCTCGCAAAAAGCATGCAAGTAAGTAAAAAACAAAATAATTTTTTATTAAATAGCAAAAACGTTCTTAATTTGAAAACAGATAATTTAAATAAATTTAATTTTTGACAAATATTTTAATAAACATTTTTGATAAAGCTATTATAAATCTAATGATATATCTAAGATTATATTTTTAAAAAAATTGTTTTTTTTTAATTTTTGAACTTAAATTGGAATTTTATTTACATATTGCTTAATATTTCTTTATATTTATAAATATACATCTCTTGTCTTTGCAGTCGAAAAAGATTTGGGCTTCCTGCGGATTGGTTCGCTGAATGTCCGGGTAAAGAAGACAACCGAGGCGTTCAGCAATTTCTTGGGAGTGGGCAATGGCAGTGGGGTGGGGGGGCCGCCGATGGGCTATGGCAGTGGCGGGGGAGCGGGAACAGCAAGTCGCCCTCACCATCGGTCTCACCGAGTCCCTCATCAGCGTCATCATCACCACGTTGGTACGACACGGAGTCGGCATCCGAATCAGAGGGCAGCGATGAGCACACCCTACGGAACGAACGGCGGCCTTCCGTCGAGGGCGAGTGTTCCCAATAACCGGAATATCTACGACGGAGTGCACAAGTCTTGGGGATCGGCAGACAATATACCTCACCGATCGGAGGATCTAATGCCGCCGCCCAAGACGGTGGACTATATAAGCAAGCGCAACAAGTCGTCGAAGCGTTCCTCCTACGCCTCGAATGCCACCGACTCGCCACGTGATTCCATTTGCTCCTCGAACTCCAGCTCTAATCTGAATGGAGGATATAGCAGCATGCCCACGACTCCGAATCAGTTGCGTGCTCCTAAAGGTATCGCACCGTCCTTCGCAGTGGATTCCGACTCGGACTCCGCCTGTGGATTTGACTCCAGTTGGTCGGTCAATTGTCGCGGATCTTCAAGCAGCAATCCTTCACAATCCTAAATACCTGAAAAAGTGTGTTAAGCCACAAGCCTAAATGTCTACATACCATACAACATATAACATTGACCACGTAATCGTGAAAGTATTTGTTTTTAATTAACTAAAATATATTTTTAGGAGTGGACATTATTTAAGATTAAGGGATTTTTGTTTGTGAAAGATTAATTTGAAATAAACTAAAATTTGATTTGTCTTTAATGTCACTCTATGTGACCTCCTTTTAAGGACCTATGACATAACACAATATATATGTATTTTGTATTAAAAATTAAAGTTTTTATGCTTTTTGTTGCATTTATGAAGAAAATATTGTTTTTTTTTAAAAATAAATATTTTGTTCAAAAAGGATTTATTTTTAATCATATTTTTTGAAAAAAATATGCGAAAAATTAAACAAAATTCAAATTATTTAAAAAAATGTATAGAACTGAACAATTGCGCGCTCTATTTTCAAAAAACCCGTTAAGATATTTCTCACAATTTCGTCGTCCGTTCTGGAAAACATCTGGTAATCTTTAAACCAACTCTTCCTCTTCACACTCGATACGGCACACGTGCGGCTAAAATTGTTTGTTGATTTAAATTTCGGAACCGAATTAAACCTTATAAAATGGGCAAGAAGGACAAGAACAAGAAGAAGGGCAAAGGAGCCGAGAAGACGGCCATGAAAACGGACAAAAAGCAGGCAGCTCGGCAGAAGAAAATGCTGGAAAAGCTGGGCGAGGTAAACACAATAAACACAATCCCTATCATATCATACTTACTAATAATACAATTCATTTTAGGCTAATATTGCGGATATCATCCAATTGCTGGAGGCCAAGGAGGGAAAAATTGAAACCATCAGTGAATCCGTTTGCTCGGCGCCGTCACCCCGATCCAATTTCACCTTAGTTTCGCACCCGGAAAAGGAGGAACTCATCATGTTTGGCGGGGAACTTTATACAGGAACTAAGACTACAGTCTTTAACGACCTATACTTTTACAATATTAAAACTGGAGAGTGGAGGGAGCTGAGATCGCCTTCGGGTCCCACTCCAAGAAGTGGACACCAAATGGTGGCTGTGGCCAGTAATGGAGGAGAACTTTGGGTAAGTTGGCATTTATAGTCTACTAAAAAACTTAAAAATAATAATCGACATTTCTTAGATGTTTGGAGGCGAGCATGCCAGTCCCTCTCAGCTGCAGTTCCACCACTACAAGGACCTATGGAAGTTCTCCCTGAAATCACGCAAATGGGAAAAGCTATCCGCCCCCAATGGACCCAGTTCAAGGAGTGGTCATCGAATGACCGTCTCCAAGAAGCGTCTGTTTATCTTTGGTGGCTTCCACGATAACAATCAGTCCTATCATTATTTCAACGATCTTCACATTTTCTCGCTGGAGTCCTATCAGTGGATGAAAACTGAGATCGGAGGAGCAATTTTACCATCCCCTCGTTCTGGCTGCTGCATAGCAGCTTCTCCGGAAGGCAAAATCTATGTTTGGGGAGGCTACTCACGGGCCTCTATGAAGAAGGAAGCGGATCGCGGAGTAACCCACACGGATATGTTTGTTCTGAGCCAGGACAGTAAGTTTTCATATTGTATTTCTTGTGATAAAAAGGTTGAGGAACCACAGATCATAAATGTACTATTTTATCTTAGAAAACGCTGGCGATGCTGATAACAAATACAAGTGGGCACCCGTGAAGGCAGGAGGATATAAACCCAAGCCTCGCAGCAGTGTTGGCTGCACTGTAGCTGCAAATGGCAAGGCCTACACCTTTGGAGGCGTCATGGACGTCGATGAGGATGACGAAGATGTGCACGGGCAGTTTGGTGATGACCTCCTTGCCTTCGATTTGACCTCACAGACATGGAGGTTGCAGGAGATCCAAGCGAAGAGCAGCACCGTTGAGAAAAAGGAATCGGACGAGAGCAAGGATGTTGAGATGTCCGCTCCCGATAAGCCCATAACCACCACCACAGATGGCATTTTCACGGTTACCGTTGGCGGACCCAGTACGAGTACTCCTTATGTCTCCAACATACCGAGTCTTTTCTCTAAAGCCAAACCAACCCCAACCAATGTACCATCGCCGCGCATGAATCCAGGTCTCTGCGTTTGCAAGGGAACACTTTACATTTTTGGTGGAATCTTTGAAGAGGACGCCAAGCAATTGACCTACAACGATTTTTACTCCCTGGATTTGCATAAACTGGAATGGAAGGTTATAATCCCCAATAACTTAAAGGCCCACGACTGGGAGGATAGCGATAGCAGCAGTTCCGACGAGGAATGCAGTGGCGATGAGGATAGCTCCAACAGCTCGGATATGGATACGGATTAGATACCTCAGATGACTATATATTAAATTTGGTTAACAATCGTACACATGTATAAAATTGGAATATTTTAGAATGTTGAGTAACTCGCTTGTCTCACAGCTCCAGAATCTCAGTGAGGATGCGTTGAGTATCCTTGGGAGTGTATACTCTATGGCTGATAGTTCGGGGATCGCTATAGATCTCATAATCGTTGCCGCCCGGCTCCGTTTTATCACCGAAAAAGTGGATTTCCTTGAATTTGTAGTAGGCTTCGATATGACGCAGGCAGTAGGTTTTATCCCAACCGTGGGGGAAAACATCGAAACTGATCTGACCACCAATGGAGTACGTGAGATCCACGTCGGCAAACTCCTTCTTGAGGTCCTTAATCATTTGCTCCCGCACCTTGTGTTCAGTGTCGTATTCAGCGAACATATTCCGCTCCTCCCGGGTGCACTGACGTCCAATGGGGCATACGTTCATCATGCCGTTTCGGAACTCGATGAAGGTTCCCCTCTTGATGGGCACGTCCAGCTCAGACAAATAGCGCAGGACAAAGTTGATGAAGCGCTTTAGGGTTTTCTCTCCGAGATGCTTGATGATGTTCTGCTTTCCCACCTCCTTGCCTCCCTCAATCTGCACCAGTCCATTCTCCGGGAATATAAAGTCGAACTCGTTTAGGATCTTCTGGCCGTTCAGCTGCTCGAACATCTTCTCCAGATCGGATCCTCCGACGATTCCGATGGTTGCCCTGGGCTTCACCTTAGAGTAGAAGAAGTCCTCGAACTCTGGCGTTACCACAGATCTGGGCATCGTTAGAGTCCCGTCCACGTCGAAGAGCAGGAGGATTTCGTCACGTTTCAGTGTTGCTGTACCCATTTTGCATTAGACTATTTGCGAGGCACCAGCTATTTGATATCCAAGTATTTATGTCCACGTATGATTTGAGATAAAGAACCTTGTAAGCGGCAACGAGTTGGTGAGAAATACCCTAAAGCTTAAGCTGCACCGGCTAGGAACCAGTTCCGGAACCACGATGCACTCATTATTTATATTTTAAAAAGTTTTTCAAGTGAAGACAAATAATTCAAATTACTTAATAATTTTTAACCATTAATATCGAAAGGAATGTACATACTAATAGAAATTATGTTTTTACATTTTGTAATTTAAAACTTTGTTTTACCCTTGTCAAAAAGTTTCGAAGATTTTACAAATTGTGTAAAAATGTCCATGTGTTATGTTTGAATTTTGTGAGATCAGTTTAGCAAATTAAAATATTTCATTTTATAATTTTATTTGAATGGTATTACTACAGTCAGACAACAGGAGCAATTTAGCCGTATGGATCATTTAAAAAGTAATGTTAATACATGCGTTTAATGACAGTCTGTATTTAAATAGAGCTTAGAATATGTACATTGTTATGCGTCATCATGTAAACCAAAATACACATATTTGGGTTCTTAGGTATACAATTAGAGGATTATGATCTGGGGTTCTACTGCCTTTTTATATGCTGCAGTTCATCTCTCTTTATCTTGCTGTATTCCTGCAGGGTTTTGTACTTCTCGGTGTTTAGCATCGGGTCCACAATCACAGGGTATAGAGTTAGTCCCACGGCTCCAACGATGCAGGACACAAAGCCCACGAATCTCCATCCACGCAGAGCTGCCATTTTGCTGATAAAATTGAAAATGTACAATAATTTCTCGGTTTGTTATTATAAAACACAAAACACCTGGTTGGGCGTAATATCCTAAAAAACGTCTCATATACGGTCATACCATAGTGGTGTGTTTGCGGAAACTTACAGTAAACACTAGTTAATATCAACTGGAATATAAAAGGTAAAAATGGGAAATTAAAAAATACTGAAACAAATAGAATTAATTTACTAATTTAAAAATATAATATTAAATCATTTAAAATAAAAAATTAAAAGTTACAATGACAAAAAGGAAATGTGTTGGTTAAACTGTTGGATACATTTTTCATTTGGAGGTTTAAATGGTTTAAAAATGGTATACATTTTCCTTTGGTCAATTTTTATTCTCAGTCAAATCTCACCTCATTGATGTTTACTGTAGATACCTGTTGGTATTTTTTTGACTAATTTTTGGTATCTTATCTCTTCTCTGCTTTGGTATCTTGAGCTAGGCTTGGGTGTGGTGTATTGTTTTAGTAATTGTTTTCAAGATTGGTCTTTTAAGTTAAATAAATATATCCTAAAAATGGCTGCGAGCCCCGTTTTTGTGGCTCTAGTCGGCGCCTTATGTCTTAGCCTTGCTAACGGTAAGTTTGATTTCGGAATACCCGATATCCATGATTTCTAGGGCGTTGGCATGACTCCAAATAATCCACGATTTTACAGCACAACATCACTACGATGAGCACAAAACTAGCCAGATCATTTGGTGCACCAAGAGCCAGGCGGAGCAGTACAAGTGCCAGAATCTCACAGTGGCCATCGAACGCGATCGGGCATTATTCGACGAGGTGTTCCTGAATCTCACCTGCTTCATGGCCTACAGTGCGGATGAGTGCATCCACCACATCGATCGCGAGAAGGCCCACATCACTTCGCTGGACGCGGGTGATGTCTTCACGGCGGGACGATACAACTCCCTGATCCCCATCATGCAGGAAAAACTGGAGGGCGGCTTTGCGGACTATCAGTCCGTGGCCGTCATCAAGAAGGGATCTCTGCAGGGTTTGAATAATCTTCACGACATGCGGAACAAGAGGGTCTGCTTCCCTTGGGTGGGCAGTCTGGCCGGATGGATTGTGCCCATTCACACGGTATGAATAGCTTTAATAAATTATATCTCAAAAAGATTATAAAATATCAAAGGAAAATTATTATCCGTTAGTTATAAAACTATGTTAATAGTTTTTTTTCTTAATTTTTAATAAAAAACTTATCTTCATTAACACTAGCTTAGGTTTAAAATTTAAACTTTAAACGATTCAAATATTTTAAAGTAATGTCTCTTAAATTCCTAAAGCTAATTTTTCAATTTACTGCTTACGGAAATGAATATTGGAAATGTTTATAATTATATTTATATTTCAAATATCTAATACCAAAATCCCTTAAACTCACAGCTCCAAAGAGAGGGTGGCATGGAAGTTGTGGACTGCAACAATCAAGTAAAGACAGCTGCCAGCTATTTTAACAATTCGTGTGCCGTGTACTCACTATCCGACAAACACAATCCCATTGGCGACAACTCAGACAAGTAAGACCCAAAGAAAGTTTTATCCTACAATCCCGAACTAACAAGGAATCCTTTTTAAACTAGACTTTGTACGCTTTGCACTGGCAAAATCCCTGGAGGACGCTGTTCCTCTGCTGATCCTTACTTTGGCTACGAAGGAGCTTTCAAGTGTCTCCTGGAAAAAGGAGACGTGGCCTTTTTGCGCCATTCCACAGTAACTGAAATGCTGCAGACCACCGAATTCAGTGAGTAATTATAGGCATCCAATTAGGAATCCATTACTCATTTCAACCGAATTTTATAGAAAACTTGTCGCCCGACACTTTCGAGCTGCTCTGTCGTGATGGTCGCCGAGCACCCATCAACGACTACCGACAATGTAATTGGGGCCAAGTTCCCGCCGATGCCATTGTCACATCTTCAGCTCGCAGCTTTGGCGATCGAAAGCAATATCAGCAGTTCCTGAAGCGCATCGCCGAGTTATACTCCGATGGAACCCGTGATGAGCAGGGCCGGCAGGGAGGACAAGGATTTAATACCCGGAACAACTACAACGAGCAGGGTCAATCAGGCGCCTTCAACCAATTCGACAATAATGACCCCTACAGAACACAAAATCAATACGATCAGTATCGCAGCGAACGATTGGACAGCAGTTTTTCAGCAGAGAGAAACCCGCAGGACGGGACAAACACCTCAATTCTCTACGAGAAGTTCCGAATCTTCGAGTCGAAACGATATGGCAAGCCGAATTTACTATTCCAGGTTTGGAAGAGATACTTTTAGTAATCTAAGAACAAACTTTAATGCAAATCTACATTTGTAGGATTCAAGCCGGGCTCTTACTGTCATCCCTGAAGATGATCAGTCCTTTACCAAGTATTTGGGACCTGCCATTAACTTTATTTACGGCATTCGTGAGTGTCCAGTTCCGGCGATGACCCTTTGCGTGACTTCCGAGAACGAACTGGAGAAGTGCATCAAGATGAGGGTGAGTGAAAAATGAAATGAAAAGTAAGGAGGTAGTCCTATTAATATTTTGGCCAACCTTTCAGACCGCTTTGAAAGCACACCTCCTGAAACCAGAACTCATCTGCAAGAAGATGCACTCCCACATAAATTGCATGCAGTTCATCGAAGCGGGAAAGGCTGACATATCTGTTTTCGATGCCGGCGATGTCTACACTGGTGGACTGAACTACGATCTGATTCCGTTTATGTCCGAGGTGTACAATCTGGGTGAGCCCGAGTACTATGTGGTGGCTGTGGCCAAGGAGGAGGATCCCGACACTGAGCTGACTTACCTGAAGGGCAAAAACACCTGCCACACGGGCATTAATACCGCCGCTGGCTGGACATATCCGATGGCTCTTTTCATCTCGAACGGCTGGATTCGTCCGTACGGATGCGATTCGGTTCGTGCTGCCGCGGAGTACTTCACCAAGTCGTGTGTGCCGGGTGCGATTAGCAGTGAATACAACACCGGAGTGCCCTACGACAGCATGTGCGATCTTTGCCATGGAACTAGCTACAGATACTGCCGTCGCGATGCCTCGGAGGATTACTATGGACATACGGGTGCTTTCCGGTGTTTGGTGGAAGGCGGCGGTCATGTGGCCTTCATGAAGCACACCACGGTGATGGAGAGCACGGGCGGCAAGCGCAAGGAATGGTGGGCAAGGAATGCCCTGAACGACGATTTTGAGCTGCTGTGCACGGATGGTACACGAGCCGAGATCCAGGACTACAAGAAGTGTAATCTGGGAAAGGTGAAAGCCAATGCCGTCGTGACTCGCGGAGGAGTCAACTACAACGAGACCCAGATGAATGCCTATATAAACCTGCTGACCTATGCCCAACAACTGTACGGCCGAAAGGAAGTGGACGCCTTTAGCTTTAGCATGTTCTCCTCGCCGATTGGTCACTACGATCTGATCTTCCAGGATGCCACGCGGCAGTTGAGTGTCATTCCACCGAATAAGCGACGATTCGATTCCTATTTGGGCAGCGATTTTATGCGTGCTCGCCGCATCACCGATTGCTACGCCGGAGCCTCCCAGGTGGCATTATCCGTAGGTCTGCTCCTCGTAGGCACCTTAGTGACAATATTCTGAGTCCATATACTCGGTAAGATTTCGAAATTGTACAAGCATCTCTAGCACAAAGAGAAACATATCAACCTTTTTACATTCCAAATATGATTAAGTATAAAAGAGAGATCCCTTCCGTCCGAAAAAATTCAAATCATACTCCCCTTAGCCGAAAAATATCTGAAGAAGGCTATAATTTTATTTATATAGTGCCTGTGCCTTAATATAGTATTTGTTTGTGTACATACCAACTAAGTCCGTCCAAAAAAGTGTACCTAGGAAATGTAAGCCGAATCTTTTACAACAGCTTATAAGTATACAAATAAAATAACGAAACGAACGAGATTTTGGTTTTATTTTAAAATCTAGAGTTTCGTGTAAAAAATCTTTTAATTTTTAGTTCTAAGCTGAAATGATGACTCCTTTTATTGGGATAAAAATAATGCTTTTTTGTTATTATTATTATTTTTTTGTATTGTAATAATTACATATTCATCTAATGGTTATAATATTGTTCGAAGAAGCCTATTATCTTGAACGCAGTTATAACCGCCAAATTCAAATTTGGTGTCAGCGCTAACGTCATTATAAAATAATTCCTTTTTACAACTTTCCATGGAACTTTGATTAAAATCAAATGTGAAGCTATTTTAAACACTATAAACAGCGAATTCTTTTATACAAATTTATATATATAGCGAAAAAGTATTTTAAATTTATACAAAGTGTGACCATATTGAGGCACCAGAAAAATGCATAACTGGGTGTAACGGTCTTAGGACTCAGCGGTCACACCCGCCTGCAGAAATTTTTTTTTGTGAAATTCGTAAATTTTGAAAGTCCGGAAAAACCGGACGGAACCTGCCACCTTGCTCTGGACCAGTTGCACCACCTTTAAATCGCAAGATGTCTATTAATCTCCGCACCGTCTACGCGTTCGCAAGGGAAATGTATCCGAAGACCTCCAAGGAGCCCGTTCAATACGGAACAGCTGGCTTTCGCGGCAAGTAAGTTGTCTTAATTAACGATCTTCGTGGTAATAATCATTATGTTAACACCCACACGTTGCATACGTTGGCCGAGCTTGATTAGCAAATAGGGATTGTTTGTTTTACGATAAGTACAGCGACTGCATGCCCCGTGTTGTTGGAGCTAGGCGTTTATTTTTAGATATTGTTCACCTTTTATCAATGGACATGCCCTTCTTTCGCCGAAGTAAAAATGTATGTAGGTTTGGGCGTGCATGTGCATAGGCGCATATATACATATGTATCAACAGTGGGGGTCAGCGAAATAGGTCTGCAAGTACAAGCTGCAGTGGGTATAATCGATTAAATAAATCTTTAATCAATCTTAGTAAGAAATACATTTTATTAAATTGTAAACATTTTTAAGTTTATAGAAGAAATAATGTAAAGTTTCAAATCAATGTATATTTTGAACATACAAGTCTGTTGGATAAATATTTATTAGACCAATATAAACCATTTTTTGAAAGGTTGCTTTTTACAATCTTGTGGTTTTGTGACCAATTCCTTAACCACTAAGAAACGAAGTACATAGATTATAATCTCTACCGTTGTTTACTATTACTTTCAACAATACTGTCTTTCCATCGCCTTATCAAGAGGGTTAGAATAGATAGTTCCACCAATAGCTATACGATTCGTCACTTTTTACTTATGTTTATAACTTCTATAATTTTTAACTTAAACAAAGGTATTTTATTTTATTTTATATTCAAAGCATATTTTATGAACGCCTAGTAAAATTTGAAATTGCTCACTAAATTAGAAATAATAATTCTGTTACTTTTCTGTTTTAGAGCCGAATTCCTGGACAGCGTAATGTTCCGCATGGGTGTTCTGGCCACCTTGCGATCCCGGTATCGTGGAGGCTCCGTAATCGGCGTAATGATCACGGCATCGCACAATCCGGAACCGGATAACGGGGTGAAGCTAGTCGACCCCAAGGGAGAGATGCTGGAGGCTAGCTGGGAGGCGATAGCCACCGATTTGGTCAATGTCAGCGACCAGGAACTGGAACAGCAGGTGGCCAAGATCATCAAGGACAACAACATCGACGTGACGACAAGTTCCCAGGTGTTTGTGGGCATGGACAACAGATACCACAGTCCGAGATTACTTAAAGCGGTGGCCGATGGAGTGATAGCGCTTAAGGGAAACGTCAAGGAGTACGGAATTGTGACTACTCCCATGCTGCACTACTTTGTGGTAGCGGCGAATACGAAGGAGGCCTATGGCAAGCCCACTGAGGAGGGCTACTACGAGAAACTTATCAAGGCCTTCGAACTGTTGCGAAACGGTCGCCTGGAGAACGGAAATTACCGAAACCACATAGTATACGATGGCGCCAATGGAGTGGGTGCCCGGAAAATATTGCAGTTCATTAAGCGTATGAAGAGTTCCCTGAATATTACGGCCATAAACCAGGGCATTGGTGTCGGCAAGATCAACGAGGACTGCGGCGCAGACTACGTGAAGGTCCAGCAAAGGCCGCCGAAATCAATGCCCGAGGTGGAACCCTTCACGAGGTGTGTCAGCGTAGATGGAGACGCCGATCGGGTGGTGTACTTCTTCAGCGACGACAAGGGCGTTTTCCACCTTTTGGATGGCGATCGCATAGCCACTTTGATTGCCGGCTACCTCATGGAACTGGTTACGCAGGCCGAGATTAGTTTGAGGTTGGGCCTGGTGCAAACCGCCTATGCCAATGGAGCATCCACCGACTATATAGTCGACGAACTAAAGTTCCCCGTTTCCTGTGTACCCACGGGCGTGAAGCACCTGCATCACAAAGCATTGGAGTACGATATTGGTGTCTACTTCGAGGCGAATGGTCATGGAACGATTGTCTTTAGTGACAATGCTAAAGCCACGATTGCCCAAGCTGCCGAAACTAAGGACAGTGCCAAGACTCTGTTGCTCCTCATTGATCTTATAAACGAAACCGTCGGAGATGCTATCTCAGACATGCTGCTAGTGGAAACCATCCTAAACCACAAGGGCTGGGACGTCCAGGACTGGATCGCGTCGTATAATGACCTGCCCAACCGGCAGCTGAAGGTAAAGGTACAGGATCGGAACGTTATCGAGACCACGGATGCGGAACGAGTTTGTGTGAAGCCAGAGGGTCTGCAGACGGAAATCAACAAGGTGGTGGCCAACTACAAAAGGGGTCGGTCTTTTGTCCGCCCCTCCGGAACCGAGGATGTAGTGCGGGTGTATGCCGAAGCAGCCACCAAAGAGGTAATCTTTCAAAGTTCAAAGCATATTAGCATACCACTATAACAAACTATTTTACCACAGGACACGGATAACCTTGCCTATGAAGTGGGTCTTCTGGTGCAGAAGCTGGCTGGAGGAGTGGGCCCGGAATTGACGAAACCCAATAGTGCCCATCTTTAAAAAATAAATAACGAACCAACCTCAAAGGAATCGATCATCGACACAGGTCCTAGCTGGAGCAATAAATCTCTATACTTTAAGGTGCTCAATAACTTAAAAGTTTTAACTCTCAAACGCATTTATACTGTAACTGTTCACTGTCTTGTATGTTCTTAAGATGAGAAGTTTTGTACCACTATCTATAAAGTTCTATTTATTTTATCGTTGTGGGAGTTAACATCTGATTATGTAGTTCGTTATGCATGATTGGAGAGCTTTATGCAAATGCACGTTATTTTTTTGTTGAGCTACTAGCGGTAACTATTGAAATTATAAAAATAATGATAATAGAGATTAATGACCCCAATAAATTTTGTATTGCTATTTTCTATAAAATATATTTTAAAGAAATTAAGTCTTATTAATTTAGAGGGAGAAAGATCTAACAGAAATTTGACCATCAACCAAAAAAGTTTAATTGAGTATATTTTCTGTTGAATAATATACCAGTATTATTCGTAGTGATTTATATTTACTAAAAGATTAAGTCTTCAAAAATAAAATGAAAAAAGCATTTATAATTTAGAAATTTATTTATTTATATAAAGCTAACTTACAGTGTAAAACTATGAGATAACTGAAATTTAGAAATTAAAATGGTGGGTCCCTTGATGCAGGTCTTTTATCTGAAATAAATTAGCAAAATACTGCCACGTTATCGAAGACGTAAAAAATAGTATTCTTTTATTAAATTTATAAAAGTAGAAATTAAAAATAAATTAAAATACTTACTTACTTTTAATTTTTATAGAGCTGGTTAGCAATTTTCTTGACCATTATTAAAAAAAAAATCAAATAACAAAAACGAATTAAAAATGTAACAAAGTTCTTTATTTTTAAAGTGAAAACAAGAAAATTAATTAGTAAATATAATGGTGTATTAGAGGTATTTCATGAAACTGAAATGGTATATTATGGTATTTACTTTCAGGTCGGGTGGTATTTCGTGTTGCTCGCGGCGCTGTCATACTGTTGCCGTGCTGTCACTTTTGGCTGATGCAATTGCAGTTTTTTAGTTAAAACAAAATTAATTTCCAGTCAACTAATATACAAAAGGCCTGAACACAATGGACGCGGAAGACGTAAGTTCGAAAACCACCAGGAAACACTTTTAAAAGGGGGAAAACGTCGCAAGAAAAATCGCATATGTCCGTACATGTGCGCCCTTGTGTGTGTATGTGTATTTACTTATTTGTGTATGAGCACTGGGCGGACAATGAGGTTATGTTTTCCCGATCCGGATTTTACCATACCGACTTTCCCATGAATTCCACAGGGTTTCGATCCCACTTTGTTGAAAAAGAAGAAGAAGAAGAAGACCACCTTCGATCTGGACGCGGCATTGGGCCTGGAGGACGACAGCAAGAAGGAGGATCCCCAGGATGAGGCATCGGCGGAAGGAGGTGCCGCCGCCGAGGAGGATAATCTAGATCTGGAGAGTTTCGGCAAGAAGAAGAAAAAGAAGAAGAAGCCCTTCAACATGGACGAAATCGAGGCCGCAATCCCGAGTTTCGGCGGCGATGATGTCGCCGCCACCGAGGAGCCCGAGGAGGAGGAGATCAACCTCGACATGGACTTCTCGATGGCCAAAAAGAAGAAGAAGAGCAAGAAGAAGGATTTGGACGAGCTGTTTGCGGATAAAGACGACGACAGGAGCGAAGACAAAGAGAATGGTATGGTGATTTCGATTTCATTTGTTCATTAGTTTGGACAAAATCTTTATTATGTCGTCCAGAGTTCGGTTTGCTTTGTTTGTTAGTATGTTTCCCCTACAAAAAGGTAGACTAAAGTTAATAAGCTTTAGCCTAAAAAAATAGTTTTTTTTATAAATATATGGTTTTATATTTGTTGATCATTTTACATTAAAGAACATATTTCAAATGTGTTATATTATATTCATAAACAAAGCAACATTTCAAGAATATTCTTACATTTAGTAAGCAATAGCTTAGCTCTTTAGTAAATTGCAAACCTTTTTTTGATGTAAGTCCGTCTTTAGATATTTTTTATTTCCCAAATCTTGTCTAGATAACCCATCTAACGTCTTGTTTCTCTTACAGTCGAGGATAATAGTTCCACCTGGTTTGGTTCCGACCGTGACTACACATACGACGAGTTGCTGAAGCGGGTCTTCGAAATCATTCTCGACAAGAATCCGGACATGGCCGCTGGTCGCAAGCCAAAGTTCGTGATGCGACCGCCGCAAGTGCTGCGCGTGGGAACCAAGAAGACCTCCTTTGCCAACTTCATGGACATTGCGAAAACGCTGCATCGCCTGCCCAAGCATCTGCTCGATTTCCTGCTAGCCGAGTTGGGTACCAGTGGGTCCATGGACGGCAACCAGCAGCTGATCATCAAGGGGCGTTTCCAGCCCAAACAGATCGAGAACGTGCTGCGTCGCTACATCAAGGAGTATGTAACCTGTCACACCTGCCGCTCCCCGGAGACGATATTGCAGAAGGACACGCGCCTGTTCTTCCTGCAGTGCGAGTCCTGCGGCTCTCGCTGCTCGGTGGCCAGCATCAAGTCAGGTTTCCAGGCTGTCACCGGCAAGCGTGCCGCCATCCGAGCAAAAACAACATAAATTCTCCTTATTTAAAGTTTGATTTTTTATTACCAGTAAAATTTCAATACAAGAAAACCCCAATATCTTTAGTTTTTTGCATTATCAGTTTTGTTCTGTTTGTGCCAGTCCGTTAGGTGATCTGCAAAGCCGATTTCCATTTTCCGAGATCTGCCGCTGTCGATGAAGAAGGAAAAGGCATCCAAGCCCACCTTATCCCTGTAGAAATTGGGACGACCGCGTAGGAACAGGCTATTGCCCCTAGTGATGGGCGAGGGATCTATGTATTCCATGGCGGTCCTCGAAAGGCGAATCATGCGTTCTGCTATGGGTTTATAAGCGTCCGAGGAGGCCAGCGATGTGGCTTCATTGCTGAGGCAGCTAATTACTTGCCTAATGCCGGGCTTTTTGGCAATGCTCGCCTCCAGAGATCCCGTGCTATCATCAATTATGTATTTATTGAAGCACTGATTGTGGGTTCCAAACCCAGCCACAAAAGCATACACAAAGCAGGTGCGAAAGTAAATGGGAGCTGAATTACTAGTCCCATCATACGCTATAAAAACATTTTCTCTCTCCGCATCTTTAGTTACCCGTAAAATGTGGGATATTGTAAGGGGAATGTTGTTATGAATCTTTGGACCAGACGTTTCGGAATCGGATTTCTTTCCTTTCTGCTGGTTCTTGCGAATGATGAAATTATCCAGCTCGTTTTCAATGTCATCGAAACTTGTGTTTGAGTCCATTTAATTTGATTAGTCAGCTGCAATTTCAAAAGGAATGTACGATGGCGGCGCATTGTACATCAGCACCTAACATAAACAGATGTACGGATGGGCGTAGGCAGTCTTGATTTTGATGTTATCGTAGGGGGTTAAAAATATTACAACCCTCTAACTACACCCATGAATATACTGCAATTTTTGCTTATCGATATCGATCATAGGCATGGTATATTCCAGGGGGGTGATTTTGAATTGTACTCATGTATCCACCACTATTTTTGCAAATATTATTTATACATTCATAAATTCTTTAATTAATTCAATTATTAATACTAAAAATAAAATAATTTTTAAATAAAAATATTACCTTATTTCCAGACCCCTTTTAAAAATCTCAAAAACTTTTTGACTACGCCCCTGAACATTATTTCTTTTTAATTTTTAAATAATAGGCAACACTCCAGATAGTAAAATATTACGCTAATAAAATGTTAAATAAAATATATGTATTACTAAATATTTATTTCACCACCACGAGAAATGCAATCGTATAAAAACCCACGTTGGCAGCCCCTTTTCGCGCACAGCAAGTGGGCAGGCTCGTTGTGTCGCTTGTGAAATTAAAGTACACTTTGTGCAAAACTAAAACTACCCGAGGGATTCGCATTATCTGGTGATCTTGGAATGTCTGGTGGTCCATCCATAACGCTAAAAAGCCAACCAATCGATGGTAACAACACTGGGAACGCTGCGGCGCAGCAGCAGCAGCAGCAAAGTGCGAATGGCGCAGCATCTGCTGGGGCGCCTGGAGCCCCTGGCTCCGCCCAGAATCCGGGAAGCGGTGGAGCAGTAGGCGGCGGAAGTGTCCCGGCGGAGGGGTCGCGCCAGAACAGCCTGCAGCGGATCCAGCAGCGGAAGCAGAAGGTCTTCAATCTTCCCGTGCCCCAGAAACTGGCCAAACTCTCGATGTACTCCGCCTGCCAGTCGGAAGGATGCCGCTGCACCGGCTGGAAGACTCCGCAGGAGAACCGCCACCGCGATGTGGAGTCCTCCTACTGTCCGGAGTTTAACGAGGAGTGCCGAAACGCCAGCTGCCGCCACTCCTTGAGGATGCACATAGCCCACCTGGACAATATTTCGAGCTCCAGCATGGATGAGCTGCTGGGCGCCATCATAGACATGGAGAACCTGTTCATGTCCATGCAGCGCGTCGAGGACGAGGACACCAAGAAGGTGTACCTTTATCTCTTCCGCTTGCTGCGTCAGTGCGTCCTCACGCGCCAGCAGGCGGTCATCCGGGGTCCCCTCGGAGATCCGCCCTTCGAGTCGCCCTGCATCACTAAGGCGGTGCTCTCGTTGGTCTTCTACAAGTACAACCACCTCAACCCGACTGAACTGCAAACCATAACCGAGGTGGCCAAGACGTTCCTGAATTTCCTGAATCACTACAACTTTGAATCACCATCGACCAGAAGGGGAGATCTCACCCATGAGGATGCCTCAAACTACAAGATTAACTACACAAGGTGGTTGGTTTTCTGCCACGTGCCTGCCTTCTGTAACTCTCTGCGCCAATTCGAAACGTCCTTGGTCTTTGGACGAACCCTTCTGCGCACTGTGTTCCAGTACATGTCGCAGCAGCTCAAGAAGAAGTGCATCCTGGAGCGAGATCGCTTTCCCGAGGACAAGCGCTCGATCATCGCCCAAATGCCCAAGTTTTTGGAGGCCCTTCGCGCCGAACTGCTGAAGGATGACTCGCCTATTTGGGATCCCAACTACCGTCCACCGAACTCGTTCGTCATCCAGCAGAGAAAGCGTCATCAAGAGGTGGCGCCCGTAGCACCAAGTGCTGGCCTGGCACCTATAGGCGGCGCTAAGCGGACCAATGTGGGCGAACCGCTTCAGAAGAGAATCAAAAAAGAACCCACAGATCGATCTAGCAGGTTGGTTATCATAATCTTTACTATATGCTGTTACTAATGTTTCCCTTTCAGTGAGAACTTGGATGATTTGCCTACGGATGTGGTGATGCGCGCCATGAAATCGGTGTCGGAGTCGAAGACCACCAACAAAGCCGAGATACTCTTTCCGGTAAATGTTTCCCGCGATGAGAATGTAAAGGCGGAGGAACAAAAGCGGGCCATTGAGTTCCACGTGGTGGGCAACTCTTTGACCAAACCGGTGGACAAGCAGACTGTTCTGTGGCTGCTTGGCCTCCAGCTCGTATTTGCTTATCAGCTTCCCGAGATGCCGCGCGAGTATATCAGTCAGTTGGTTTTCGACACCAAGCACAAAACGTTGGCGCTCATTAAGGAAAACCAGCCCATTGGTGGCATATGCTTTCGCCCGTTCCCGTCGCAGGGATTCACAGAGATCGTTTTCTGCGCGGTCACAATGTCCGAACAAGTAAAGGGCTATGGAACGCACTTGATGAATCACCTGAAGGACTACAGTATCCAGAGAGGTATCAAGCATCTGCTCACATTTGCCGATTGCGATGCCATCGGATACTTTAAGAAGCAGGGCTTCTCTAAGGATATCAAGTTGGCGCGACCCGTTTATGCGGGTTACATCAAGGAGTACGACAGCGCCACTTTGATGCACTGTGAGCTGCACCCGAGCATTGTCAACACGCAGTTTATTGCTGGTTAGTTGGTCACCCAAATGAGGAACGATGAACATATTTTACACTTGCTTTCTTCTTTGCAGTCATTCGCAATCAGAGCGAAATTCTGAAGGAGCTAATAGCGCAACGCCACAACGACGTGCAAAAAGTGAGACCCGGTTTGACGTGCTTCAAGGAGGGCCTGCCCTCGATTCCCGTGGAGTCAATTCCTGGTCTGCGAGAAATCGGTTGGAAGCCGCAAATGCGTCCAGCAAGGTCTGCCAGACCCCTGGAGGAATCGTCCGATCCGGAGAAACTGGCCACTTCGTTTGCATCAGTTCTGCAGTCCGTGCGTCAACACACCACAGCATGGCCTTTCTTGCGTCCGGTGACTGCTGCCGAAGTTCCGGACTACTACGACCATATCAAGTATCCCATGGACCTGAAAACCATGGGGGATCGACTGAAGAAGGGATACTACCAAACACGCCGCCTTTTCATGGCGGACATGGCTCGCATCTTTTCCAACTGCCGGTTCTACAACTCACCCGACACTGAGTATTATCGGTGTGCCAACTCCCTGGAGCGCTATTTCCAAACCAAAATGCGCGAGCTTGGACTGTGGGACAAATGATGCAGTGATTCTGAGGAACCTTGTATAAAACCGAATATTTAATCTTCACTAACGGAGAACGTTATTTCTATTTATTTTAGAATTTTCTGCGACAAAAGACAAAAGTGGATAATTACTTGTGAACAAAATTGATAATATGCATTAAGCTTTTTCTGGAACCTATTAACCAAGCGCCTTGTCTTGTTCATTTAGACGGGCTAATATAAGTTGTCTTTAGGAAAATAAATCAGAACTTTCACCTACTAATTCGCTTTCATTTTTCAGGGCAACACATTTTTTTTTTTTTGTCTTAATTCTTTATTTCACTTTTGATTTCCTACATTCATTGTTTGCATGCTTTTAAAGTTAGGATTTCTTTGTTTTCGTTTGGTTTAGTAAACATTCGTTTAATGTCAGTTATAAAATTATACTGTATTTAATATTAGGGGCGGGAGTTAAATCGAATTTCTAGGTCATTGTACAAAGGCTCATGCATTAATCCGAGGGTTTAACGATGCGTTTCTTTCCAGGCTGCGTCGGGAATAGCGAAAGCTCTCGCGAATATGCCAATGGTACAATGAAAATGTTAACCGTAGTTGCTTACTGTTGAATTCAATTATCTTTTATTACATGGTATTCAGTTTTAATTTCAATACGTGGTAGTCTTTACAATTTAGCCATTACTTGCGAAACGTGTTTTCCGTGTTTAACTCGATAATTGCGTATTTATATACAATTAGATACATAATTTATGATTATACAATATTGAAATGTGTGGTTACTCCTTTCTTCTTTTTCTGAAAGAGCGTGTTAACTACTGTCCTCCGATAACCAAAATGGACTCTATTCGGCACTCGGCGGTTTGTGCTGATCAATATAAATATATATCTGGATACAAGAATAACAAACAAATCTAAAGGACTTCAGCTGGATACATGAGCATGCACAGACGTAATTTTACTCGGTTTCAAGGCCTCGATTTCAACCGGAGCAGCCAGTGATCACACAATCTTAAGATATACATCAAGAACATCGTATTGTTTCAAATCGTAAGTAGAAATTGCATTACAGGCGTGGCGAAAGAACGTGCAATTTGTAAACCAACCGAGATCAGAAAAAATAAACTGTACGAAAATTTAATTTTTGGGCTTTTCTGTCAGACTTTTAAAAAAATTACAATTTTCTAGTGGTTGGATATTTTTCACAGTTTTGGAGAATTTCCCTCTTCAGCTGGGGCTGGATTGACTTTTTACAATTGTGCTCTTCAAACAAGCATAGCTGCCGATTTTATTTTCATTTTCATATTTAAAATGCTCTTAAATAATATATTTAAATGCTAGTAAAACGGTTCGAGTGTTGGTCGATGTTTTACGCCCACAAGAAATACAGTATTACAATCAGTTTTTTTTTTCTTTCATTCAAATAAAAACATATTAATTAGCTTTTATTTTAGTTTTGGGAATTCCATGGATTTAATTGGTTGCTCCATTAATTTCATTATTGTTATCGACTCCTCCGCTAATTCTCCGTTTTTGTAGCTTTTTCATACTTATGCTTACTATGTTCCTCACATCTATTACTAAATATATGTATGTATGTAGGCGTGCCATTATCTCCTCGTTATCATTACCGTGTCCTCTGCTCAGCGAAAGGCGTTGGAACCAGCCATTTACACAAAACCTAACAGATGGCCGGTTCACATTCACAGTCGCTAGTCGTAAGCGCTTATCATCGCCAAGCACACGGTGGTGGGCGGGCAGCGGAGTGCGCCCCAGGACGTCGTGAGAGTTGTAACACTAATTTTAATTATACAAATATATTATGCCGTTAGATCCATAACTCGAAATTCCTGATAATAAGAGCCTGTGTGTCGTCGATCGTTCGGTCGGTCGGTTGATTGGGTTGCTTCGAATAATTAGCTTTGCAAAGAATAGGATATTTACTTTCTTCTCAAATCGTATTTATCAATTGTTTATTTAAAGTGGTTGTCCACTAGCTGGGCGGCACTATTGAGCTGAATGGGCAAACAAAGGTTTTTATTTTTAACTTTCCAAAACAATTTAAGAGGTAATTGCTACTCACAAACTGCCGCCACCTGTTGCGTCTGCTCTGGCAAGAGGGACGTCGACTTTGTCGTCGTGGTTGTGGCGTTCGGTGCATTGGAGTCCGTGGCATTAGATCCCGATCCCACGTTGTTTGCTGCCTTCAGCGCTGCAGCCGTATTGGCATTGCCGTTGGTGATGTTTGGGATTCCGTTTCCTCCCCGGTTGCCGCCGCCGTTGTTGCGATTGTTGGTCCTATTGCGGAAGTTGCCACCGCCGCCCATGCGATAGTTATTCCTGTTATAGCCGGGCGCGCCTCCGTATCCAGAGTTCATGCCGCCGTTGCCCGCTCCGCCCATGTTACCATTGTTGTTGTAGTAATGGTTGCGTCCGCGGTAGCTGGTTTAAATATATTTAAATAACGGAACCGCTCTGATAGTTGCTTTATTAGCGCCACTCACCTGCCACGTCGAGTCGAAGACACTCCGAAGGTCTCCGTGTTCAACTTGCGCTCCTGGCGCCAATCATTCTTCTTGTTCTTGCTGCGATCTTGGGCAGCCTCGCACGAGATGCTGTCGAAGAACGATTTGGTCTTGTCGTAGCATACAGCAACGTCATCTTCCTCGGGCTCGTGTTCTCCAGCGCCGGTCTCATTGCCAGAGTCATCCTTCTTGTCCGTCTCTCCATTCAACTACAAATAAAGCGGTTACAAATGGTGATTAACTCTCAAGGTATTCTTATCTTGTGTACAACTAAGTAAACAAAAATGTGATGAGAACAATACAGTTTTGTTTAATTAAGTTCTAATAAAAGTTAAGGAAATTATAAAATCAGAAAATAAACATCGAAAAATTCGATATTTTCTGATATTGAAAAAAGGAAGAAACAAAAAAAGTTCACCTCTTGAAATCAGCTGTTTAGATTTGTACAGCTTAGTTAAGTGGTTATAGACTAATTTGTGTTTAAAACATAAAAAATGTGTCTTTGACTTACTGTATGAACGCCTTCAACCTTCTCACCCACCTGCTCATTGGTTGCAGTTGCAGTGGTTGCCGTCGAGTTGGTGGTTGGCTTGGTGGCGGCATCCTCGGCCACCTTTAGCTTGGCCAGCTGGGAGCGCAGTTCCTCAAACTTATTGTTGGCCTGCTCGAAATCAAAGTCACCTTCGAACTTGATCTTGTTTCGGGGCTTGTTTTGATTGGCCGACTGCGGACGATAGCCCTGTAAATATAATCGCACAAGGTTAATAAACCGTATATACAAAACTGAGTCTCTAGACGGTATACCTGATTGGGTCGCATGGGTCCTCGGGTTCCCATTCCGCGATTACGCATCATCATGTTGTTCGAGTTCTGGCCACCGCGGTGCATGTTCCAGGCTGGGTTGTTACCACCTCCGCCATTTCCGCCGCCGCCTCCACCACCGCCGCCATTTCCGCCGCGCTGCTGCTGCTGTTGCATTCCATTACCGCCGCCGCGATTACGCTGATTATTGTTGTAGTTGTTGCTGAAGTTATTATCCATCTGCCGTCCGGAGTCACGACGATCCCGCTGCTGGTGGTGCTGGTTATAGAAGTCCGTGCCACTTCCGCCGCGCTGTTGCTGCTGCTGCTGCATGTTGTTGTGGCTAGGGCCGCCGCGCTGCTGCTGCGCCTGCTGCTGCTGTTGATTCTGGTGCTGCTGGTGGTTCTGGCGCTTATGTCCTGCATCGCGTCCGTTGCCACCCTGGCCAGCGTTCTGTTGCTGGTGCAGCTGCTGCTGCTGGGTCAGCTCCGCCGTGGGACTCACAATCAGGCTAATGGGCGTCGTCGAGCGCGATGCTCCGGCCAGCATGTCTAAAACGGAAACTACATACATATAGAGGACGCCAAGAGAACGAAAAGGAGAGAATATTGCGTGCAGGCGCCGAAAAATATTAGTTCAGAAAATAAATTAGGTTCGTAAATTTTTGGATATCACACTTAAGACGAGGTGATCCTAAAAATTAATGTCCCTTTATGTGTATAAAGCTCTAAAGGTGGTCGATAAAATTAATTATTTAATTAATTAACGCAAAGGCTAGGTTAGGCTAACACACAATAGTGGATAAGATAGAAAACAAATTGTTATTATTTTACAATGTTTGGTCATGGAAAACCTTGGCTATTCAATAAATTGAATAGATAAATTGATTAATTAAATAAAAAAAGAGACAAAAATATTGTTTTATTAAACATTATTTTAAACTTATTTTAAAAGTATTATTTATCAGGGCACATACAGAAAAATGTGGCGTTTCTAACATTATAATCAACATGGTTCCTTATCTGAACAACATATAAAAAAAGAAACCACATTCTCAACTAAAGTCCGAAAATGGCGTATATGTACATGTACATGAGTGTGTAGGAATACGCGAAAGTTTGGGAACTATATAAATAAGAAACAAGCTATTGTAGTCCAATAGGTTTCGGTGTAATTGGATAACTGTACCTATTTTTTATATCAAATTATTTTTGACTTATGTTTTTAGAAGATATTGAAGATGATAAGTACCAAATACTTAAAGGTAGTTTTGCGCCGAATTGTATCAATACAACTGTGTGCAAACTAATTAAAAAGTTGTCCTCTAACCAAACTCACTTGGCTGTTTCTGCTGCTGGGGCTTCTGCTGCTGCTGGGGCTTCTGCTGCTGCTGGTTGCCACCGATGTGCATGAATGGTCCATTGCCCGGGGCTCCAGATCCGGGAGCAAGCGATCCGCCCGCATTTCCGACCATGTTGGCCAGATTGGGACCTCCTAGGTTGCCAAACGGATTGCCGTTGCCGTAGCCGGGAGCGCCTCCTCCAGAAGCTCCGCCGGCGCCACCACTACCACCTCCACCTGGCATCTGGGGAGGCTGCTGCTGCTGCGACGGCACCTGCTGCTGTTGCTGCGGCGGAGCGTTCATCCCGCTGGGCATGGGGAAATGCTGCGGCATCTGGGGCGGTCCATTCTGGAGCTGCGCTTGCATGATCGCCGGGTCATTGTGGTGCGGCAGCGTGTGGTTGTTTACTACGCGAATGTCCTTGATGTCCGATCCCCGGAAGAGGATATAGTCGTAGATCTGCGACTGCGGAGCTATCTGGAACTGGGTGTCCCGATCCTCCGTTCCAAAGGACCGCACTAAGAGAGGGAAGATAATTAGACAATTAGGTTCCATATTCTTTTCTCGATTTAAGAGATCACATGAATTTCATGTGCACATTTTAAAACATTTTCTTGAAATTTATCGGAAGTACTTGAAAATATTTTTATATTATACAAGTCGCTATTAAACCTTGTGATAACTTCATTTTAAAATTAAAACTTTATATTTCTTGTACTTAGTTGTTGAATTTAATTTTCAAGTTTACCAAGTTTACTTTGTAAGATAAACCATTATAGTTTCCGAAAAAAGGGTTTTTAAAGTTTTTTTGGATGCAGAAACTTTAAAAGGACACAGCTCTTTGATTTCTTTTCCAAGTGGTTTGAAATTTAGTTAGAATGTTCTAGACATACAGCATTATATAAGTAGGTCTTTGAGAATTCAAAATTTAAAATGGCAATACCCATGTAAACCCATTAAGGTTAGGCCGTGATTCCTATTTAACCTCAACTGGGAAACGCATGTTTTGCCGGTATTTGTGCGTTCTCCGTTCCTCCTTTTTGCCTTCCAGGGCACTGACACCCGTAACGGGAGCCCGTAGATCCCGTTATCTGGCGCCAAATCGAGAATGTTTTTGCAAATAAACAAATTGCACTGCGGACTTGCAAGTGTGGGCGAGAGTGCGTGTGTGTGAGTGCGGGTGAGTACGTGTATGTGTGCCATGTAAAATCCAAAAGCAACACTGTACAACAACAAGCGAGAGACAAAAACAGGCCAAAGCCAACATGACAAACAAAAAGCATAAGTGAGAGGAGAGAGAGCGGCTGCACACTCGGCAGAGTATGAAATTACTGTAAAACTAACAAAAGAAACGAAAAAAGGGGAGAACACACAAGAGAAATGGAAAAAAGAATCCATTTTCTTTTGCGATGAACCGTTTTTTACAGGGATTTTTTGGCGCACATTACGGCACCCACATATATCCCGTATATATAGCAATTACGTGGGAGATTTCTTATGGCGAGGGGGGCGCTACTGAAATACTTACCACTCGAGAGCGCAATGGTGCACTCCTGCGGATCCACGGTGTACAGGCGGCCCTCGTATCGAATGTCCGCCTTGGAAATGAGGCTGATTTTGGAGCCCAACTCCGGCAATCCCCCGCTCATCTTGGCTGTACTTCACTGCGCACTCACACCGGATTACAAGATATTATTAAGTGCTTTTGCCAACAGGCACACGAATTTCTCTGGCCAAAAGCAAACAATTATAGCGAGCGCGACGACAACGATTTCTCGACGGTTTCAGGCCTCTGCTCTTTTCTTTTTTTTCGGTTTTTTTTTTCACACGCAATTGCCTTCCAGTTGCAGGTCGAATTTGCGGCCAATCGCCTTCCAGCCGCGTCGGCTTGGTGGAGCTGTGTTTTCGCACAGGTGCGGCAAACGCTTTTCCAATGTCTGTGGTGTAGCACACACGGCTTTAAATGTGAAAATTGCAATTTTCGATGCACAAATCTTTGCTCCGTCCGTCTGCGAAAACCTACCCGTCGAAAATGAACGATGAAAACGAGCGAGTGCCGCGACGGTGTTGGAAAGCGCGAGCGGAGAGCAGCGGCGGTGGCAGAGCGGTAATAATATTAACTGTTTTTGTTTATTTTGGTGGGGGATTAAAAGAAAAGCCACTACATCTTGGTAAAGTATTTAGTTGCCGTGCATAAAATTAGTTCGAGTGCATTTATTTTATATTTCTACGGTTTCCCTCTGGGCAACCCTGCTCGCAACCCTAAATACAACTCTGCAACGGGAGCGTGCAGCCCCTGGATTTTTCGGCTTCCCTCGGCGCTTCTTTTTTTTCCCATTCAAAGCAAAACGGCAACTGAGATGCGCTGGCATTTTACGGATTTGTGAATTATTTGCTTATGTGAAAAGGTTATAAACACAAGGAGATCATCATGCCGCCCACGCTGGAGCCGATTAGTGTGCGCACGGCGCGCCTGAACAACGTGATTCTCGGGAAAGGAGTCGGCGTCGTCTGTGCCAAGCCCGCTGGAAATGTTTCTGCATCCGCCAGGAGGAGCATCATTCCGGTGAGCACCACCAGCGCCGCCGTGGCCGAGGCCATCTGCCGCGAAGGTCTCCTGGACGCCTTCTGCCTGCTGTACAACGAGTGCGACAAGGACACGCTGAAGAAGCGCGATCGCAACATAGCAGAGTTTGTCAACAAATGTAAGTCAACTGCACTGGGCTACAGGGTTTGGGATTGGGATTAGGGTTATGAAAGGGTTTATAATGCCACAGAACTCGGAAAATCCACCGGTGTTAATGATAATTGTTAATCAGGTTGAATGCTTTAAAATTGAAAGTCTAAATTCTAGGAATTGATTCACTATTTCATGTTAAATTTGACAACAATGTTATAATATTTGCTTTTATCAGTGGAGAAATGGAACTTTGATGTACCTTTATGAAGGTTTATGAAGATTTATAATGTTGTAATGTCATTCCTTAAAATAAGTTATTATTACTACAATGTTGCTGTTTTCCATCCAGTTCGTCCCATTGTGGAGGAGACCCGCAGACTTCGTGTGAATGCAGATGACTTTCTCATAAAGACCCTAATTGGCCAAGGATACTTTGGCAATGTTCATCTCGTGGTCGAGCGCCAAACCAATGATATATACGCCATGAAAAAGATCAAAAAGTCTGTGGTGACCACCTCACAGGTCAAGGAGGAGCGAGATATCATGTCCACCCGCCATTCCGAGTGGCTAATCAATCTACAGTACGCATTTCAGGTTAGTTATTTAAATATTATGTTATTTTATGAAGTTAATGAAACTATAATCCCACCAGGACAACGACAACCTGTATTTGATAATGGAGTACATGCCCGGTGGGGATCTGCTCAGCTTGATGTCGCGCCACGGGCCCTTCGATGAGGATTTGGCTCGGTTCTACCTGGCCGAGCTCACAGTGGCCCTGCACACTTTGCACGAGATGGGCTATGTGCATCGGGATATTAAGCCGGAGAATATACTGATTGATCGTTTCGGGCACATTAAACTGGCTGATTTTGGTAATGCTGCTGCACTGAATCGGGATGGCCATGTGCTGAGCCTGTCACCCGTGGGAACCCCGGATTACATAGCTCCAGAGCTGCTGCAGACGATATCCACCTACAAGTTGTCCAAATCGATGCACGATGTGAGTAGAACTGTACGATCGCAGAGCTTGGTTTGCAAAGTTCATAGCTAAAACGAAAATAATTTATTAGGTCAGCTGCGATTATTGGTCCATGGGAATAATTGGCTACGAGCTAATTTGCGAGACAACACCATTCCACGAGGATAATGTACACGAAACGTACTCCAAAATTCTCTCTCACTGCGAGGAGAGTCACCTAAAAGAGCTGATCAGCTTCCCCACCGACTTGAAGGTGTCTATTAACTACAGAAACCTGATTGAGTCACTGGTCACAAATCCATCAAAGCGATTGTCCTATGAGCGTATTAAAAAACACCCCTTCTTTGACGATGTTCCGTGGAGTTCCATTCGCTCCCAGGTGCCTCCCATAATCCCAACTGTTAGGTCTGACGATGATACCTCCAATTTCGAGGACGGGACTCGGCTTAAGACTCGCAGCTAACAGGGAGTTGCCAAAAAGTCGCTCTCAACCAACATGAAATCCAATGATTTCAGTGGTAAGGATTTGCCATTCATAGGGTATAGCTTTGTGCATATGGAGAAGTCCGCAATTTCCGCTTCTACCGATGAAAAATTGCAGGAGAAATTGAAAGATCTGCTTCAGAAACTGAAGACTAGAGAGAATGAGATTTCTATGCTTAAACAAGATCTGTTGCGGGCACAGCAATCCCTTAAAAAGACCGATAGCAAGTCTCAGGTGGTAGCCGATGCTAAAATGGAAATTAAGAAGCTGCAGCAAATAATAAAAGAGAAAACTATGGAGCTGAGCACCTGCAAGACGCAGATCAAGACACTTCAGAGTTCGGCAAAAATAGACGAAGAAATGTGGTCCAAAAAGGAAGCTACTATAACCGATTTACTCCGCCTAAATCGCCAAAAGTACGAAGAAGCTAAGATCGCCTCGGAACAGCGATATGAGAAACAATTGGCTGACAAAAAACAAGAGCTGGCATCCACGCTGCAGAAGTTAGATGCCCGTGAGCTGGAGTTCAACGCCAAGTTCGAAGAGTGCAAGCATATTTCCATGAAGCTTCAGAACTACAAGGACATGCTACAGCAGCTGAAGGAGCAGAACCTTAAATCCGAGACTAATAATGAGGAGCAGAAGCGCCAAATGGCTGAATCGTATGACCAAAAGCTGGCAGATCTCCGGAAAAAGGTGCGAGACTCACAGGATACACATCGCCGCATGACAATGGAGATAAAGGAAATACGTACCGAACTGGACGAGTCCATCTGCTCCACCAAGTCAACACAGGAAGCGAAGAACGCGACAGAGCGAAACATCGAGGAAATATTGAGACGACTGAACCAGGAGATTGCCTCCAATAATGAACTTCATGCGGAGAAAGTTAAACTGGAGACGAAGCTACAGCTAAAGGAAAATGAATCTCAAGAAGTCAAAGCAGAATGCCATCGACTTGAAAGGGAACTGCAGGTAGGTGTTTATTAAATTAAGAACTTGATATATTTAAAGAATTCTTATAATACTTAAATTATGTACATTAAACAACAAGCTTTGCATTTCATATTGAAGTAGAAACCAACTTAACTTGATATTTAATTATTAATAAGTACATATTAATAAACTAATCACATAATTCGTTAACAGATAACAGAATCCATAAATAAAAAAAGTTTATTTATTTAATTTCTTTAAAAACATTTCGAGAACTTTAAAATAAAATTTATATATTTGTTCACCTAGCTGGCCGAATGCCGCTGTCAGCTGGCTGAATCCTCTCTAGCTTCGCAAACTTCTCCGTACGAAACTGCACCAGGATCTCTGACCGAGCTGAATGCCATCGAAGATCAATTGCGCGCCGACTTAATAGCCGCCAAGGAGAGTGAAACCCACCAAAAAGGACGCGCCGATCAACTCCAGACACTGGTCACTAAACTGGAGCAAATGCTGGAGCGATTTAACGAGCAGAGTCTCTCACCCACAAAATCCCACTCATCCCGTAAGCAGGAAACCGAAACCGTGGGTGATATGCTGGAGCGGCAGAACGAGAAGCTGGAAGACAAATTGGCAGCAGTGCGGGAACAGATGATTGTGGAACGTCAGGCGGCGCGAACAGCAAATCTTTCGCTCTGGAAAGTGGAAAAGCAGCTCGAGGAAGCTTTGTCCGAGAAGAAACTACTGGCTCGCCGCATGGAACTCACCGAGGATCGTATTAAAAAGGCACAAAACGCCAACGAGGAATCACAGAGAATGCTAAAGTCTGCCAAGGAGGAAACTCGCCAGCGGGAATCGCGGATCGAAGAGCTCAAGCAGGAACTAGCCGCTGCCAAAAGAGATGTCCTCAAGGAGCACCGTCAATGGGAAAAGGCCGAGCAGGAGCGCATGAAGTGCAAATCGGAGATAATCGAACATTTGGCTAATGTGCACAAATTAGAACAGCAGGAGAGTGAACTGCGCCAGAAATTAAAGCAAGTACAAACCCGTTTTGATGGATTGACTTTGGAGCATAAGAACACCATGAGGGAGCTGCAGGAGGAGCGTGAAAAAAGTAGAAAAGCCAACGATTCCAGCCTGGCCTTACAGAAGGAACTTAAACAGCTTTCGGAGAACTTCCAGAGGTTGAAGTACGCTTGTAGCATCACCGACAGCCAACTAACCGAGGTGGAAACTATGCTAAAATCGGAGCAGGATCGGAATAAGTCCCAGAAATCACAACTAGATACCCTTCACGGAAAATTGAGGGAGCGGAACGATCAATTGACTGAACTTCGGAAGGAACTATCTACTATTGAATCCGAAAAGCGTTTAGCGGAGCAGCGCGCCCAAGTTCTAGCATCAGAAATCGAGGAACTTCGTTTGAACCTCAAGGAGCAGCAAAAGAAGCTGGTAGCGCAGCAGGATCAGTTGGTGGAGCAGACAAACGTGCTGTTTGCCACCCAAGAGCGAGCAGATCTTCTCGATGGTCAAAACGCCAATTACGAAGCCCAAACTGCGGATTCAGACAGGGAAATGGTTAGCCTGAAAGAGGAAAATGCACGCATTCTTAGCGAGCTTTTCCACAAAAAAGAGGAGGTGGCCAACCTCCAGGCGGAGATAAGGGATTTAGAGTCGGCGCAAGCTGAATTACACGCAGAGATCGATTCTATTCAGGACACTTTGGCCGAAAAGGAACAGTACTATGTGCAGCGCGACATCAAGTCAAATGCAACTCTTGCCCAGCACAAAAAGCTGATTGACTACCTTCAGGTATAACTATTTGCCATTTTTCTGATTTAAAGAGACTAAATAAATGTATTTGTAGCTAAAAGTGGAGGACCTGTCCTCCAAAAAGAAGAAAACCCTGGCAGACAAGCTCTTTGGATCCAGTCACACCAACAAGGAGAACATCTCTTCCAACGATGTGGAGTCGTCTATTCTCTATCGTGCTCTAAAAGAGGAACTAAAGAGAGAAAAAAAGCTAAACAGTATGCTTAAGGAGCAGCTTTCACAGCTGAATGGTGAGTTTTCTAAAGATTCTAATTTAAAAGTGTGATTACCTTGGAATAAAATAAAATAAAATTAAAATTTGTTTATTTTAGGAACTGCAACCTTGCGTTCTCCTCGTAAATCAGCTGCTGTAAATGGCGACTCCGATGCACCCAAGCAGAGACCAGTTAGCATCGCAGTCTTGCCGCGTTCCCCGCAGAAGCAACAGTCTTTGAAGCGCACCACCAGCCAAGTGGAGTTGAAGACAACGGAGAAAGCGAGTAAAGCAGCCAGTGAAGACCAAGCCCATCATCGTTTTGAACTGGCCCTGCAAGAGTCCAAGGTAGACGCATCAGTTTGTGTAGTTTGTGGCCAGGCCATTGTTGCAGGTTCCCCCTTCTGGAAATGCAAGGAGTGCAAAGATGTGACACATCGCAAGTGTCGAGCTAATGTTCAGGGTAATTGCGGAACAAAGCCAACTGCTCCACCGGCCGACGATCTTAGCAGCATTCCATCTGTCTCAAGCTTAACTTTAAACAGCGTAGATGTGGCTGGTGCAACGACCAGCAGCGAATACATAGGATCGCTGGTCTACAGCTCCGATGGTCCAGAGGATCAGGCTGCTAAAAAGGAGATTGAAGTGAACTGCGCCTTCGAGGTGGCAGAGCAGCAAATTCTCCTCTTGGGCTGCAACACTGGCTTGTATGCCTATCACTTGGACTGCCAGCGACTAGTGCATATTTCCGGCCTAGAGTCTGTAAGCTGCATGTCCATCTGCAAGCGCCTTGCAAAGGCTATTATGGTGGGTACGGTGGGCGAGAAGCTCTACCAGTGCGACTACCGGCAGCTGGAATCGCGTTGTCAGAGCTCCAGTGCCTGCCATAAGCCAGTGTTGGAGACATCTGCTATTGAACTGCCTTTTGCCAATCGCACGCCATCAGAGAAATGGAAGCTGGTGCTGATTTCGGACGAGGCAGAGAACGCTTTGGATTCGGTTGCCATTGCGGCAACTTCGACAAGGATTGTCATCTTAAAGTTCGACCTTAAGTTGCACATGTTTAAGCCAGTTCGAGCCTTGGACACGGCTACTCCAGTCACCTCTATATTCTTCACGCGTCATTCAGCTATTGTTAGTTCAGATAAGTTTTACGAGATCGATTTGGACAATTATGCCGCTGAGGAGTTTGTGGATCTGTCGGATAAGTCGATGGAGAGCACTGCCAAGTGCCAGCCACTTACTGCTGTGCGTATTTCTCGGCAGGAATACCTCCTCTGCTTTGCCGAATGCGGGGTCTTTGTGGATGAGTTTGGTTGCAGATCAAGGCCCTACGATATAAACTGGGTGTTTGCACCCACTGGTTTCGTTTACCGCGAGCCATTCTTATTTATTGCCCATTACCAAAGCGTGCAGATTGTCCGTTTGCATCGCTCCTTCAGTAAGGAACTGGCCAACGAGGACAACTCATCGGAGACTTGTGAATCGCCGGAACTGCAGCGCGTCTACTTGCCCCACTACATGTCCACTCTGCTGGCGAACAGTGGAGATGTCAATCTGTATGCTGTGGCTATTGATCAGAGACCTTGCAATGGAACCCAGAAGATCTATCACTTGGACACAATGCAGGCGTTTAAGCAGAAGTTTAATGTGTCCATGGAGACCATTTCTTCGGTGGCCACTTCCGTGACATTGGGTTCAGCGATGACGGGCAATAGTTTGTAGATGATCAGCTTATTTTCAACAGGTATAAGAAGAAATATCGTAATACTACAATCTCAGTAGTACATAGTTTTATGGTTAATATATGTTATAATTTAATTCGTTTTTTGACCATCTTTGGAATCATTTTAAAAATTGTAAGCAAAATGATTTTAATATAATAGAAATTACCATTACTTTGTGTACTGTTTTCACAAATAAAACATTCTTTATCACTATCATGGCACTTTTAAATGGAAAAAAATTAATAAATTTATATTACCATTTATGTGGTTGATAGACAAAATTTGTTTAAAAAAGTCTAAAATTATTTAAAAGCCGTTTCAGTCTCTTGTAAGAACCCAATTGTATTCGTTTACTGAGTAATGGGTATCTGGTAGTCGAGCTTTAATAAATTTATTAATATTCCGTATTTATGATTATGATAAAACCAAAATAAATTCCTCTCCCTTTTTTGGTAAGTAGTTTTAAAATATTTTAGAGAAATTAGAGAAGCTTTCTAGCCTGATCCCAAGTAGCTTTCCCACAACAGCTTTTAATGTCCCGCAAAAGCCCCGGAAATGAAATCGTGTCTGCTCTCCGCTAGTTATTACTGAGATTGAGGGGGTCGCCGATGGACGCCGGGCTGCAGTACCGCCGTAAATTGTGATAATTGACTTCAATTTGTTCCCTGCCGGTTGAGTGGAGCGCCCTCGGACAACGATGTTTGAATCGTTGATAAATCTCTGCGCTGGTCGCATGGTCGCGGACTCCACTACTTCGGAAATGGATGGACGAGATGTGACCAAAACGATGATTTGCCGAGCCTGTCTGGTGCTCCTGGGACCCCAGGATGCCTCTTATCATCTGGACTGCGAACAGGACTTGGCCAGAAAGTATTTCGGCTGCACAGGGGGCGATCCGGGGAAGGTATTCCGTTTGCAGGATGAGGAATTGCCACCCCAGTTGGTCCTGAAAAGCATCTGCGAATGCTGCTACCAACTGGTGCAAAAGTTCCACGACTTTCAACGCATGTGCGAAGAGTCCTCGCGCAACTTTGAGAAGCTGCTCCTAGACATCGACTTAGAGTGCATCAAACAGAAGGATGGTGGTACCGTCAATTTACCCGATTTGGATACCCCATCGGAAAGTAATGAATCCAGTAATCAGGAAGCCCAAATGGACGCACCCTGCATCGAATCAACGGAAGAGATTGTGAGTTTTATCTGGGCACAAGTGTGCCTTTCTATTCCGTAATCTAATCTATAATCGCTTTCGGTGCTTGAGGTGTTGCCTAGCAGCAAAGACAATACTTCCCAATTCGCCGCCATAAACATAAACATTTGGCCATTTGTTTGTGCTGTACTATTTTTGTTTGTGTCTGAATGTTTGGTATGATGATAGCATTTGAAAAAGAGGCCCGTCTAATCTATCAGTTATTTTTAATTTTTCCACTCCACATACATATATAAATTAATAAAAAATTAGGTATCCCATACATATATGTATATGTAGTTATTTAAGGCTCTTAAATTGAAAGTGTATTTTTAATCAATTTCGAAAATATCCAGTAATATCTAGCATCATCTTATATACTTAACTTAGGAATCAAGAATGGGCAATGCTGTAAATAAATTATTTAGCTCAATTAAAAATATTTAAAAAAAATTGTTAATTTAATTAAAGTTTTATAATTACATTTTAAACAGCTTTTAATTGACATCTACAAAACACTTTAAAAATTTATTTTCTTTACTATTACTTTTCTGTCACTTTTAATATCCAGGTTAAATATATTCACACACTAAACAAATTTCGCAGATCAATGATCCGACCTTAAACTTCAAAGTGTTACTTACTTTGTACTTCCCACTTACCATCTAACGGAAACGATAAGATAATAAAGCATTAGATGATAGCCGATGTTATAGAAACATTTTCAGTATAGAGAATAGGGATATTAATTATTTATTTTTAAATAAAACATTAAAATTATCAGTAAAGAAATAGCTAAAAAGCTTAAATTCTTAAAATTTTATTTTATCTAATAAAAACGATAAGATAAATGAAAATAACCTGACAACAGATGATTGAAAATGTATTTCGCAATAAGCCTAAACACTTTTAAAACGTTCCTCCATAATATTTTGCCATAGTAATTAAATATTATTCCCATTTGTTTCTAGGAGGAAGTGTACATAATTGAAGACGAGGCGGCCAAGCAGGATCTTGGAAAGGAGAAGTTACCCATTTCATCCATTAGAAAGTTGCTAGGGGAAAGAAGAAAAAGAGGAGTTAGACTCACCCTCGAGTGCAGCATATGTCATCGTGGCTTCTACAAATTATCTCTGCTGGAGGCCCATATGAAGCAGCATGAGGGACTTAAGCCGTATACCTGCGTCCATTGTGCGAAGAGTTATGCGAGGGCCAATCTGCTAGACTCGCACCTGCGGGAGATGCATCATAATGCCTCCGCGAGGGTAATCTATCCCTGCCCAAACTGCAATAAAGTGTACACAGCGGACCGAAGTCTCAAATATCACATAAAAAGGGCGCACAAAAGGACTCATACGCTAGAAGCCCCCGATTCCCTGCACGTTTGTGAAGAGTGCGGAAAATCCTTTGTGCGCAGGGCCCTTCTTACACGGCACAAAAGAATCCATGGTCGTGCAGAGGATCGGAAGTACTCCTGCGAATCCTGTGACCAGAGATTCTACACCAAGGAGAACATGGTAGATCATCTGCAGCGGAAACATGGAAACAAGAACTTACTCAGATGCAGAAAGTGCGGACGCATTTTCAGGAGCACTCTAGCCCTCAATTCTCATCTGAAAAAACACGACTTGGCCAGCGAGATTATGTAGTTCAATAATTTGTTTTATTTGTGGTTTCAATAACATCAAGCTAACTCAACTGTTACAATGATTCGAATTTTGTGGAATTTGTTACACCAGTAGTTTGGGATAATGCCGCATGAATGGAGATATTAAGACGAGTTGGTTGAATCGGTTAGGCTGCCCTAAAATTAGCTAACATTCACATAATGGCCGGCGCAGCACAGTCGCTTAAAAATCATCAGTACAAAAGGCGGGCGGCGAAGGCGCTCGTTTTCAAAATCATGTGGTATAAAAACAATTAACTAAAATTTATGCTTAATCTTAAAGAACGGACAGTTTTAAAATTACATTACCAATACATTCATATATCATTAATTTGTGGGGGAGGAAAAAAAATGAGAATAAAACCAGATTTTCCGTCTATCGATCGACAATTACATAAGAAATGCACGGGGTTCTTTGCCAAAGAAACATCAGCATTAAACGATGTTGTATTGATACGGTGATACGGTGGTGATTGATGATGATGATTGGCAGTAGGATCGGATGAGTGGAGTTGCTTGCACTATATGTAAATAAATACGCCGCAATATGAGCATAGGATAGAGGACTGGAATCGCCAAGCTCTAGGTGTCCTTGTGTTTCTCATAGAAGGCGTCTAGATATTTTTTGTACTCCTTTTGGTCGTTCCACATCATCGCGGCCTGCGCATTCAGTGGACTCTCGTTGTTCGGCTCGCCCAGCAGGGATTGTATGGACAGCAGAATGGTGCGGACGTCGTACAGGGCCGACCACTTGTCCTTCAGGATGTCCAGGCAGATGGCGCCCTGCAGATCAACGTTGGGATGGAAGCAGGACGTCAGGAACTTGACCACGGGCGCCGCATACGGGTAGGAGTTGGGGAAATCCAGTGACAGGCGGTACGTCTGCCCGGAATACACGGTATTCCGTGGACCCGCTATGGTGCCCACCCACTTGAAGATGTTCTCGCCGTCCGGAAACGCCGATATGCCCTTCTCGTTGGCCATCATCAGATTCATCAGTTCCTTGTGCAGTCTGGGGGGATTATGGGGGATTATCTAGTGTTCCGTGGGCCAATCCCGACCATGTGCCATGTGCTACTCACCTTTTACTCACGGCGTGGTTGTCTTTCACGGGCAAAGAGTCATCGCTGTGCTTGGTGCCCCCGCCTCCTGCTCCTCCGCTCTGTTCGGGGCTGATATTCTGCGCCATGGCTATATAGGATGCTATATGGATATCCGCTGGTTGCTGTACGGCGTCCTAATTTTGCGCGCTTCGTGGCGGAACGGTTTAAATTGTCTCTAATGATTATATGTACTGTATAGTGGAAATTTTGTTGATCGGTCGGAATTCTCTGTTGCTTTTTCTTTTTTTCACTTTTGTGTGAAAACAAAATGGAAGGAGAACGAGAAGAAACTGTGTTTGAGCAGGGTTGTATTTCGGGTTTTTGGGGGGAAAACTGTACTATCGGCTGGCTGGCTGGTCACACTGGCGGAATGAAAAAAATTAAAATTTACCATTTAAAAATAAAACAAGCTCATTTAGTGGGCTTAGTTATTTATTAATTCCAGTTAATTGAGCAGAAAAAAAAAGTGTTTTATGATTTTATAATTAATATTATTTTGGTGGCCCATTCTTCAAAAATTGTAAACCAATAAAAAACATATAAAAATGTTATTTTATTTTAAATTCAGTTTTTAAGCCCAAATCCAATACATATGTATTTATTTTTATTCCAAGTGCTTGCATTTTTAAATTTATGGTAGTGGAGTTGCCACCTGGAGTTTAGACCCTTAGGTACACAATTGCGTGTACGTATGCGATGTATGTACCTATTTCAGTCCAAAATCAAAACATTGGAATAATTTTGGAAAAATGGATGAAAACAGCTTGATCTATGGGCTAGAACTGCAGGCAAGGGCTTTAACACCCCAATATGGGGAGAGCAACGATGTGTGCTTCTTTATAGCCACCAATTCCTTGAAACCCACGAACCAAGTGCACTTAATCCAGTACGAGGAGGAACAGGGAACCGTGCAATCAAAGGTAAGAACCTGGTATTGCCAAAGGATCTACTAAGTATGTATTGTCTATAACCAGGTGTTCGAGCATGCCTTGGGTGAAGTGTGGAAACTGAATAGCTGCCCTCATAATGCCCGTCTATTGGCCTCCGTCTACAATGTCCAAAAGGGAGCACAGGTGCTCAGTCAAGCGGCCTTGTTTACGCTTCCCAAGGATCTAAACCCGGACCCAGAGCAACTGAAGTCGGAGTACCTGCCCTGGGAGCAGGTCGAGGTCCTGGACACCGAAGCCCTCGGAGAACGTGTGAAAACCATCGAATTCCATCCCAGCCAGGAGCAGATTCTTGCCTGCGTGGTGGACAACAAGGTGGCCGTGATGCAAAGGGCCGAAGCTTCCACCCGCGTGGTGGCCGAGGTGCCCACTAGTGGATCCTCCAGCGGATCGGCCAAACACACGGCGCACTTCACCACCGGCAAGTGGTCGCACCATCACCAGGGCCACCAGTTCCTCACCCTCCAGGACGGCAATCTGAGTGCATTCGATGTGCGCGATACCCAGCATTGTGCATGGAGCATCAGCGATGCCCACGGGCAGATGGTGCGCGACCTGGATTGCAATCCCAACAAGCAGTGCCACCTGGTCACGGGCGGGGATGATGGCTACCTGAGGATCTGGGACTGCCGAATGCCAAAGGCTCCGGTCTTCGAGCGCTCCGATCATTCCCATTGGGTGTGGTCCGTGCGCTTCAACACATTCCACGACCAACTGCTCCTCTCCAGCTCCAGTGACTGCAAAGTGCTGCTCACTTGTGCCGGATCTGTGAGTTCGGAAACTCAGGCTCAGGCGGGACTGGATGACTCCAATTTCAGTGGGGCAGAAACCGAGGAGAGGCGCAAACTCCTGCCAGATGGACTGCTGCAAACTTTCGATCAGCACGAGGACTCTGTATACTGTGCCGAGTGGAGCAATGTGGATCCCTGGATCTTTGCTTCCCTTAGCTACGATGGGCGCGTCATAATCTCAAAGGTACCCAAGCAGTACAAGTACCAGATTATATTTTAGGACTAACTAAAAGCATGGAGCTGTACAACTTGTGTCCTTGTATGTAGCCGATTATATTTAAACAAATAAGTTATTATACATTATAAATACACTGTAATACTAAAGCTAACTGAGAGTTGTGCCGTTTAGCCTGTATCCTCGGAAGTGCAGTCGGAGGAGTCATTGGGATTGGCCGTTTCCACGGAGCAAACGCGCTTGATCAGCTCGTTTTCGATCTCCACTGTGCCGTTGTCCACGGCCTCCTCCATTTGCACATACTCAATGGTGGCAGCACTTTTCTTGGTGGCCACAGTGGATGGGTTGGGTTTTTCCGAGGATGGAGCAGGTGTTTCTGTGGCCTTTTTGGCTTGGGCTTCCGCGTCATCCTCGGCTTCCTCCGCCAAACTGCTCCTTTGCGGCTGAACTTCGGCATAAATGGCGGGAAACTGCAACTGCAGCTTCTGCTTGATGACCCGTATTTTCCGGAATATATAGTCCAGATCCTTCTTCATGTCATTTAGGCATTTCACATGCCTTTTGAAGTCCTCGCTGGCGCTTTTCAGGCGACTCTGGGAAAGGGCATTGCAGTTTAGGAGCATCTCATTGGTTTTTTCGAAGCGTTGCAGCCTAAGGAATGTAGATCTATATAATCTCTGTGACTAGCTTTGGTAATAGCTTACATTTGCTTTTGAGCCCTTATCATGGTCTCCACATCTCCCTGATTCACCATTCCTGCGAGACTTTGAATAAAAGCCTCTGCGGCGGAGTTCCCAAAACCGGTGAAGGATTCCAAATCTGGAGTGGCATCCTGGGATTGATGCACGTCCGTAAGACCCAAATGGCTCATGGTTTGTCTACTTCATTGGATTGGATGAAAGTACCAGAATAAAACTGATTTCTGTACTTACTTTTTTCTGACAACGGTAAAGGTTTTATTGTGCGATTCCTAGCAGTTTTTTTCTGTTCAATTTGGGATATTCTATAATAGTTTTTTTTTAAGTTCCTATATTTCTATATTTCTATCCATCTATCTATATCAAATTTTCTTTTGTTTAGATTTTTGTATGCAAAAAAAGATTGTTTAACAGCTGTTTTAGGTACTCAATTTTGACCAGTGTCGTAAATGCCCAAATGCCCCGTTATTCGTTTTGAATATTCTAAACCATCGATAATATCGAAAGAAACATCGATGGTTTTGCATCTCTAACACTCAAGTTTAACCGGCTATTATTTTTACCGGAATCTTTAATTTATTCTTAATTTAAACGTTAAAAATGAAGCTTGCTCCAACTGTTAAGCTGAACAATGGCTACGAAATGCCTGTTTTGGGTCTGGGAACCTACAATGTAAGTTTATGTTTATAGTGTCTTGCGGTAATCGTAATCAATCACCTGGAATTGTGAAATTGAACAAAGTAATCATGTTATCTGTAGCTGAAGAAATCCCGGTGTGAGGCTGCAGTGCGCCACGCCCTAGAACTGGGTTATCGGCATATAGACACCGCCTATCTGTATAGGAATGAAAATCTTATAGGCAAAGTTCTAGGGCAATTTATAGGCGACAGAAAAATAAAGCGCGAACAGGTGTTCCTGGTCACAAAGGTAGGAACGCATAAACAGTGGTCGGTATATGTATGTAAACAGATCGGAAATCATTATCCCATTAGCTATGGGACATATATCACGAGCCCAAGATGGTGAAATACGCCTGCGAACTGCAATTAAAGCTACTGGGCGTGGACTATATAGATTTGTATCTGATGCACTCGCCAGTGGGCGTGGACTATATCTCAGATGAGGATCTGATGCCCCATCTCGATGGCGAACTGAGGACAAAGTGAGTTTTGGATAGAACTATTGCCAGCCAGAAAATGATCCTTGGATTCCGTAGCGATGTGGACTATTTGGAGACCTACAAAAGTATGGAGCAACTGGTGGATTCGGGACTTGTGCGCAGCCTGGGACTGTCCAACTTTAATGCCAATCAGCTACAGAGATTGCTGGAAAACTGCCAAATCAAACCTGCGGCCCTTCAAATCGAATGTCATACGGAACTGGTGCAAGTTCCGTTAATTGAACTCTGTAAACTGCACAACATCACCGTGGTTGCCTATTCGCCACTCGGACGTCCCAAGACCTGCAATCCCTTACCGGCTTACTACAGCGATCCCAAAGTACTGGCCTTGGCAGAAAAGTATGCCAAGACACCGGCTCAAGTCATACTAAGATACTTGGTATAGAAACCCCACAATATTAATGCAAAGAAGATGTTTTATAGCTGATAAATACAAACGCTCCACAGATCGACATTGGCACGGTGCCCATTCCAAAAGCTGCCCAACAGACCCATCTTATCGAGAATCTGGACGTCTTTGATTTTCACTTGATGCCGGAGGAGTTGCTTCAATTAGGGACCTTTAATCTGGGTCGGCGAATCTGGAAGTTTGAGAAAGCGAAGAGTCATCAGTTCTATCCGTATTAGAAAAAGTAATAAACAGAAGTTTAGGATTAAATAATATCTCTAAATATTTAAGGTAAAATCATCAGAATCTTATAGAATTTAATTTTTGTTAGTTTAATAAATTTAATTGTTGGTAAATTTTTCTTAATTTTCTTAAACAGCTTATTAGAATTCAGAATACGTAAATATATATTTTTCCAAATGGAGCTACAGGTCTCTGAGATTAAGATGAATGAATTTGGTGCTTCAATTCATGAGTAAAGTGCTTACCTGATTCTTCCATATTGTAAATTTCATATTTCCGGATTAAAGTTTATCGAATCTTTGCCGAATCTTGTGGCGTTGATCTTTTATATAATTTGGGATGTGGTTTTGATTCCTCATTTCCCGACTTTCTGAAATGCTCACAGTGCTCGGACTGAAATGAACGTGGCTTGGTCGAAAATAACGATATATATTTCTCCAAATACGCATTACAAAACACATTTCAGCTTCTGTTGAAAGGAAGGACGTTAATGCTGAATTTGATTTAATATATTTGCAGTCCAAGGACAATGAAGGCGAGGCCGCTGTAAAGCACGCGATCGATGTGGGCTATCGTCATATAGACACGGCCTATTTCTACCAAAACGAAGCCGAGGTCGGCAAGGCGATTCGCGATAAAATTGCAGAGGGAGTGGTCAAGCGGGAGGACATTTTCCTTGTTACCAAGGTGAGTTATATTGAAAGATTCTAGTTCAACCTGTTAACATACACTATTCTTCCAGCTTTGGAACGTTTTCCACGACCCTGAACGAGTTGAGGCCATTTGCCGCAAGCAGTTGAGCAACTTTGGTTTGGACTACATCGACCTGTACCTGATGCACATGCCAGTGGGCTACAAATACGTTGACGAGAACAACCTCATGCCAAAGAATGAGGAGGACGTGCTGCAGCTGAGCGATGTCGACTACCTGGATACCTATAAGGCCATGGAAAAGCTGGTGAAACTGGGGCTGGTCCGCAGTATCGGAGTATCGAACTTCAACAGCGAGCAGCTGGGACGAGTCTTGGCTAACTGCGAGATTAAGCCGGTCACCAACCAGGTGGAGTGCTCTCCTGCCCTCAATCAGAAGGCATTGACTGCCTTTTGCAAGAAGAACGACGTTACTTTGACGGGCTATACGCCTTTGGGAAAGCCGAAGCCCGATATCCAGAAGCCGGACTTTATCTACTCGCCGAAGGTGGCTGTTATTGCCAAGAAGTACGGCAAGACTGCCCCGCAGATTGTCCTGCGCTATTTGGTAATTAAGTAAAATCTATCTATCTTATTGATAGCAACTAATTTAATCTTCTTCCTTAGGTCGGTCTCGGTGTAATCCCCATCCCCAAGTCATCGAATACTAACCGAATTTCCGAAAACTTCGATATCTTCGATTTTGAACTGACCGCCGAGGAAATGAGTGTTCTCGATGGCTATCACACTGGCGAGCGTGTTGTTCCATTGAACTTAATCAAGGGCCTGAACCACAAGTACTATCCGTTTTCAATTGAGTTCTAAACCAGGAGCAGGCAGTGTTGCTGAATTATGTCAAAATACAAAATGATATAATAAATTTGTTACGCTTATGTATATCTATGACAATTTTTTGAATGCACGAATGTTCATTCGAATTCCCCCTAGACAAGGTCGTTGTGCCCTGTTGTTCCATTAAATCTGTGTACTTGCCAATGATCCCCTCACCCTTCTAGAAAGTATGGAATATCCAAGAATATTCTCAGGTTGGCAAATGGGAGCATCGATCTTTGGCTCGGCACGTTTGACACTCAAGCTGAAAGGTGGAAATGTTTGAATAAGACCGAATGAAAATATTACGCCTTTGCGACTAATGGTAATATAAGCAAAGCAAGCTTAGAGATCAACCAAGGAGAGTGTACTCAGCTTAATTAAAATTAAAGTTATAGCTGGAAAATACAGCGTTACCAGCATATTTCATTCATTTAAATAGTTGTTTGTTAGACATTGATAAATGGAAATTTTGTATACAGTTGAGGTTCCATGTACTGAACAGAAGATTATTATTTATAATTTAAAAAATAATTTAATAAATTATTTAAATATGGCTTATAGTGAGGGTATTTTCATTTTATTTGTGCTTTTGGGATAGATATGATCTATTCGGAAGCAAGGGTTTATTATAATCTTCACAAGAAAACATTCATTTGGGTGCATGTGCACCTAAAGTAGTTTAAGTTCCTGTTTTTTATAGGCACAAGATTTTTGTTTTTCTACTTTACCCCTATCAATATATCTAGAATTCTGATACTTGCCAAAAATATCATGCGGAAGCTATTAGTTGCGCCAACCGCAGAAATGAAGCATGAAAGTATTATGGCTATTAGTTGATGTACCTATTACGCCTGGATGGCTAATTATTTTTGGATTGCTCAGTACATTTGGGTTAATCGCTGCTAGCGACCTTTGTAAATAGCACCTCTGCCGGGGTGACGTCAACCCGAAACCCGTGCAGATGCCCAGAGCTAGAGATAAGTAAGATGAGCACGCGCTGAATAATATGAGGGTCGTTTGGCCTCTGAACCCCTTTAAACGGTGACTAGGAAGCGAGGAAGGGATGGATCCACGGGGCAATCAGAGGAGGATCTCTGGCATGCGCCACCTTGACCCAGGCCAAGAATATCGTGGCAAAGACGATCGCCTTTCGAAATCACTTTCCATGCGGATGGCATGGAATCCAAGTTCGGATCGGGCTCGGGTTGCTCCCATCGCCCATCGCCACTCGACAAATCCCACTCAACCCCAAGCCGACCGACTGAGTGAAATCGCTTCGGCCAAGAGCGAGGTTTAAATAAATTTTCAGTCCAAAAATTGGCAGTTTCGCTCAAAGCGTGCCCACGTTCACATCGTCGCCAGTTTCTGCGGAACTCACACGGATATTCCGGCGATCAATTAGAGCCCGGAGTAGTTCAGCCAGGTCCCCCTGCAACGCGTATAAATATTGTTATATAAGATTACCAACTTGTGAAATCCCCGGTGCCAGTGCGTAAATCAAAAGTGAGTTGAGCTCAGAATTCCCCCATATCATCTCAAATTAGCGGGGATGGCGGTGGGTAACAAAAAAGGACGGAATCGTGCATTATGTAAAGGCCCGAGAAAAGCTTGTGGCGAAGAAAAACTTTCGCTTTCACCCAAGTACAGCTCTTTGCAGCTGTTGCGCATGCGCAGAGACATTTGTAGATTGCTACTGTTTACCTGGGATTACCTGGCCAGACTTTGATTACACAGCGAAATATTTGAATTTTAAGTTGATTATAGGCCTTCGAAGTTCCCGACTATCAAATTTATTATCTAAACGTCAAAATAAGATAATTATCCTCATGATAATATTTTTAAAAAGGTAATCCTTTTTTGAAGATTTCAAAAAATGCAAAAGTTAGTTTTTAAAAGATGATAAATAAGGAAACACCTGCCAATAATTCCCAACTATTATATAGAATACTGAATCATTTTTATAATATTTCCTTCGTTATCTTGTAATAATTTTTTGTGATATTTTAATTAGTATTTTTAATTTTTGGAATTTTTTCTCTCTGTGATATTTGTCTTAGATACTTGCATAAAAGTAGGTGCGTGGGTGTAACCGAGCAAAAACCATAGTTTTTTAAGCCATTTAATTGCGTTTTATTGACCCACTGCAAGTGTTTCGCGGCAGTCAATTACTTTACGGCCAATAGTTTGAGTTTCGAGAGTTTTGTAATTCTGTTTGCTGGCTTAATTGCCGAGCCACAAGAGGCCTGCAAGGTCTTCGCGGCCCAGGCCGAAGTTGGCCAACACCGTAAAAGCCAAGTGGTTGGAAAACGAACTATACATGCTCGCACAATGCAATTTGTGCGGTTCGCATATAAATATTCATGGCAAGTGGCTATTGTGCAATTGCCAGGGACGCAGCCATCGACGTGACGATTTCCTTTGACTAATGGCGACCACGACCTCGTCTGCGATTCTGGGTGCCATAATAATGGTCGTCAATCGTAAATCCCCCTCGGTGGCCAGTTTTCGAGTGCAACTAATGGGGTTTTAAGGCCCTGCCTTGACCAACGGCTAAGCCAGGCCAGGTAGCCTTGGCCAGCGAACGTGGTGAGCCTGGCTAATGAATTCCGCTGATTACAGCGCCATTTGATTCTGACACATGAATATAAAGCGCTACTCATCCGGGGAACATTAGCGAACTTTTGTCGTAATTGTGGCAAAATGCAATCTGCATGATAATCCGGAAAGGCAGATGCAAATCGCAAGTCGTAAATTCGCCCGTGTGCCTATTCGATTTTCGAAATTGAGCCAAACCAACCCAATATTGCTAATGTGCACGGTCATGGGTGGGATTGAGCAAGTGCACTGGAAAAATTCGGGGATCCCTAATGCGGAAACCTTGATCTTGAATTTTCGTATGCAAGTATTATTTGTAAGTTTCGAGAGGCAGCTTAAAAATCCGCAAGTCAGCTTATTGATATATTTTAGGGTTACGGCAAACTCAAATTATCCAATGACATACATCATACAAGATTATTCACAAATTTTATAATATAAATAATAATATTTAACATATCTATTTTAATCACAACTTAATATTTAGAAAACATTTTTTATAACTTTATATACTGGGTTTAGGGTTCAGTATAATGTTTAGAGATCCTACATTTTAAAATTTAAATATAAAATTTAAAAATATTACAATTTTACCCAAGGATCAGTACTAACTTTTTAATTTCTTTCTTTTCTTTCTCAATTTCTTAATTAAAAATTATTAAAAAGTATCTCGAAAATGACTTGGTTTATTCGTTGCTCATATATTTGTTATAGCTTCAACAATGCAATTTTAACCCCCGGATGTAGATCTGACAACCTTTTCTCTCCGTGTAATGGGAGTGGATTGGGGCGAGCGGTGGGATGGGAAAACCTGTTTTGAGCATTTCTCGGGCTTGCACTCTTTACGCTTACCAAAAGTCGGCGATTTTGCTGTGGGGGATCGGGATCGGTAAGACGGACGTACTTCGGTTTGGCAGCTTTTATGCTGCGATATGATGTAACCAACGGGCTAATTGGCGGAGCGGAAAACGAACGCAAAAGAAACGATAACGAAATTACAAATCGCATGTTTCGGTGGACAGCGGACATCTTCAGCACGGCATCGCATATCGCATACCGCCTGGCCCATAAATGATCGAGTTACCAAAGCCCAACTTTCGGGCCATATATATTTTCATACCACTCAAATGGGACGTATTCAAAGCAGGGCAATTCCACACGTTCAATTTATTTTACATCAGCGATCGTCGCGCGTCGATCGATTGCGTCGGAAACTGTGTGAAGGCCATGAAAGTGAACAAACTGGTCATAAACAGTTTGTTGACCAAAAATAGTTGGACCGTTGTTGAACTTAACCAGCCAGCAGCAACAGCTGCCGATCCGCAATTACAGGGCGGCATTGCTCATCTTTCTCTCGACCTTCGTCTGGGTTTTTACGACTAGAAATTTAAATGGGCGCTGAAATGACAAAACCCAAAGCCAAACTCACCAAACATTCGATTCGTATGCAAAGCAGTCAGCTGGTGGATTTTGGGTCACGGTCAATGGACCTGTGTAAGACCAAAATATAAAGGCAAAAATAGCGGAAATGGCATCAGCATCTCGCGGGGATTAGCTAACCGAAGTCAAGTCGCTGTGGGCAGCTTCTTCGAAATATGAATACTTAAAACTCTAACCCACGCAAGCCAATGCACTCTGGTCGTCGGCTGAAGCCAACACAATCCAGTTCCAGTTCCAATCTCCCCAATCTTCGGTCCGGTCCCCTGACATTGTGCAGTCAAAAGTCAAGTGGGATTAATTGGTATGCATAGATGTAGATATGTATTCGGCATCTCGGCCTGTTGAGGTGGTCCAGTAAACTGCGCTGACCCTTGAGAGTTCGATGAATTTTAACATTTCGGATTGCACAATCGCCACTGACCAAGGGCAACCGGCCAATTAGAGTCGGTGGTGTCAGCCGTGAAGTGAAGAAATCGGGCAGCGGACAGCGGACAACGGACAGCGGACAGCGGACAACGGACAGCGGACAGGCCACTGGCCATTTTAGCCCAATATTTCGCTTACAACCGGGCCAAAAATGTGGTTCGATGTGGCTAATTGATATCGTATCAACTCGGAATGCGCTTGGGTGGGAGAAACATTTAAGCGGGCTTATAAATGGCTTCGTTGAGTGCAAGGGATCCTAAATTAAGATAGTAGAGACTTCATTTCGTTCAAGTCTATATCGATAATTAAAATCAGCAGGTATTCTTTTTTATGATTTTATTTTTGTGAATTGAACATGGTAATGATATTTAAATATTTTAATATTTTATTATTTATCGGTTGTTGTAGGAAGTAAGGATGCTAGACAATTTTCAATTTGTATACTTCACTAAGAGATCAACCTAGTTTTTATCAGTGTAATCAAAGGGGAAATTCAGTAGGTAGGTCGTAAACATTTTAGGGAAATCGAGTAAAAATTTGGCAGCTGTGGCTTACCGAAAGTGAAAGTGTTAATTGGACAGATAATGGTAATTTAAGATTTTCATATCTTTAATTTAACAGCTTAAGTCCGTATTTAATGAGTTCTGCTCTCTCGATTTTGACCATTCAAATTGTGCAACTCCGCACTTAATTAAGACGTAAATTGTGAAACAGATCGTTGTAATTAACACGTATTTTTCCGACTCTCAGTGCTTGAAACGGAGGTGCTGCAACAACCCAAGCTGAGCGGACCGGCGGCCACTACCGGTGGTGACTATGACTACCCGTACGTCTGCGGACTGAGTCCGGCCATGAAGCAGGTGGCCAAGGAGGAGCTGCACGAGGACGAGAACATCCGGCGGCAGGCGCTGGCCCAGTTCCGCGAGTGGATCGACAAGCATCCGCACATCCGGAAGTGCCGCACGGACACCGTCTTCCTGCTGCGCTTCCTGCGGACCAAGAAGTTCTCCGTGCCGGCCGCCTGCGAGATGCTCGAACGCTACCTGACCATCCGCCAGCTGTTTCCGCACTGGTTCAAGCAGCTGGATATCACCGATCCGGCCATCAACGAGATCTTCGAGAACGGCTACCTGGTGCCGCTGCCCCAGCGCGACTCCACCGGGCGCCAGGTCATCCTGTCCGTGGCCGCCAAGTTCGATCCCTATAAGGCAAGGATTTTTATGCAACCAAGGTCTCAGAATTAATTTTAAATTTATATTTCTTCAGTTTACTTCGGTGCAAATGGCCCGTGTGCACAGTCTGATCTGCGAGGCCCTCCTGGACGACGAGGACTCCCAGGTGGCCGGGTACGTGTACATCAACGACGAGAGCGGCATGAACATGGGCTTCGTCAGCCTGTGGTCCCTGACCGACCTGCGCAGCATCGTCAAGTGCATCCAGAACTCGACGCCCATGCGCCACAAGGAGACGCACTTCGTCAACATTCCGCACTACGCCAATCGGATCATCGAGCTGGGCGTGTCCATGCTGAGCGATAAGCTCAAGAAGCGAATTATTGTGAGTTTATTTATATAACTATTTACAGGTATTGCCCATTGAGTAATGGAGTGTACTGCATTCGTTGAAAAGTTCGAGAGAGGTTAAAGGAAAAGATACGCTAGTAACGCCTAAGTTTCCTTAAAAATTACTCATACGATTCTTTGTAATAAGTATCGAATGTTTCTTAATGGTCTTAAAAGATTTCTCTTCATTTTTATTTAGTTACACACAAAAAAATTTGCTTGGTAAAATTGACCAACAAAGATAGTTATGTATTTTGTTTTTGCTTTGGGTGTGTGTCTTTGCTACTTTGTTGTTGTGGAATAACTATTTACTTAGTAGAATTGACAATTAGTTGGGGCCAGTTTGACAATTATTACAGTTGATTTTATCAAGTTTTTTTTTGTGTGTAAATTTAATGGGTGGAAATTTAAAATAAAATACTCAAGTATTACTTTTTCCAAGCTTTTACATTAAGGTTTTTAAGATAAATAGTAAAAAAATTTCAATCGCTTTTTTTGGAGTCCCATTTGTATTTATTTAGTCAAAGAAAAGGTTCTTCCATTTCGAACCTTGTCAACATTTTGATTTATACTTATATAACCGAGTGTCTCTAAAATCTCTTTCAACCTAAGTCGGTTTCTCACCGAGTTTGTTTGGAAAAAGGTTTCATAAAGAAGTACGATAACTGTTACTTCAGGAGCATCAATGCATTTTCTGAGTAAAAAAAAAAAGAGAAGAAACACCAATTATTTTGTTAAATATTTATTCTTGGCTTGTCAGCCTGCTGCAGTTTACATTCCGTCTTAGATCTCTTTGACATGTATGATCTCAAAGTCTTGCAGTCCTAATAAATGGGCCGTGTCGTATGTCTCCAGCTTCATTCCTTGTTCTGTATAGAACTCCAGTTGTTTCAGACTTGATCCGGAAATCCTGGCAAATTTCACCATCAAGTGCTTAAACGGCTGCCTCTTGCCTGTGCAAACCTGGTGAACTACTCGGCCATCTGGCTCATTTAAAACACACATGAATTGCATTTTAGAAATTGTTTTCTTTTTGCTTTTTAGATAGAAGAGATTTTTGATTTAGTAGACTCGCTCGCTTTCTATTGAATAAATCTCTGAACTATATCACCTAACCTACCTTGATGATATTAATATCATTATCCGATCCTTACCACTAATTTACATTAAAATTTGTAATTATTTCGAAATTTCGAGTTATTTTATGTTTACATGTTAATTATATTGCTTTTTCTTACAGGTCCACAAAAATGTTGACATCTTGAAGACAAAGATTGATCCCGCTATCCTGCCGAAGGAATATGGTGGCACCGTGCCCGTCGCTGATATGATCGCCGAGTTCAAACAGAAGTTGCTCAAGCGCCGGGCAGCAATCCTCGCTCTGGACGACATGCAGATCGAGATCACCAAGGACGCGGCCAATTTCGCCGGGAACGATATCGGCGACATCGATGCCGGAGTCGTGGGCAGTTTTAGGAAATTGGAGGTGGACTAGACTCCTCTTCCCCCGTCGATCAATCCCATCTCCGTAGGCTAAGCTAGGATAGTCAGGATACCATTGAGACAGTCGACAGGACGCGCGGGCATGCACACTTCGTACCTATTTAAAAGCATCACCACTAAATTGTATAACTAAGGTCTCGCCGGGGATTATGTCTCCCATGCTCAGTACCCCAATAATGGATGGGGGCTGTGGCTGAGTTCCCGTTCCCCAGTTGTATATTCCATCCACGCGTTACGTTATGTTAAATGAATGTCTATTTAAATATATGTATATACTTATTCTTGTGAATTATCAAAAGTGTTTTTAATTAACCGAATTGTTATTGGTGGTAAGATGGTCATCTACACTTGAACCACCATTTTCAACATGAAAATATAAAGCTAAAAGTTGAGGAAAGTGTGAAAATGTGTCTATAAACAAGAAAAAATTCAGAAAAAAAGGTTTTAATGTTTATGGCGATTTTTTTTAATTTGATTTTAAAGTAAATAATGCCTACTGTTGATTTCAAATTTGTTGTTGGCTGTTGTGTTTTCTGAAAATGTAATCTGAAAGTAACAGCTACCGAAATTCAGCAATATTAAAGTTTAAGGAAAACCTTAAATGATTCAGCAGCTTAGGAATACCCCAATTAACTGAACTATATATTAGCCAGGACTTGAACCGTTAAAAATTGTATTGGGTATTCTGGTCAAATGGTATATTTTGCCACACTAGAAACGGTCATACTACATACTTCAATTTTTTGGGATTTTTTAGGGGAATATATATGTCATATTATATATTCGATATTTACCGATAGGTTTGGACAAATTTTTGGCGCATTACATTTTGTTTTTATTTTATTGCGCTTTAAAAAGCTGAAAGGGACTATTAGCGTTTACCCATGAATATCAACGATGGCGACTTCAAGGACCTGCGCTGCAAACTGGACATCATGGGTTTCACCCAGACACTGCCCGTTTTGGCCATTCCACTGGTCCAGGTAAGATGCAAACCCGCTGCAATTTCGGAGTTTCGGCATAACATTTTGTTTACTCATATTGCAGGCCATTTTTGGTGACTTGATCAAGACCACAGAATGTTTGAGGGATACGAAAAAGAAGGTGGCCGAGTTGCTGGAGGTGGGTAAATCATAGAGGTGTTCCTTTCAAATCTGGAGTTCTATAAATTCGACCAAGTATTTGCGACGAGGTCACTCAGAACTCTTAAAACAATTAATCAGTATTTACTGATTAACATTACTTTTTTCTATTTTATTCTATATAAAATTCTATATATATTTGCCAAAAGATTGTATATACAAGGATTTATCTTCTGTTTATATAAATTATATGGAATTTTCCGTTTGATTCCAATTTATCGATCATTCTATGATCATCAAGTCCCATTTTCATAAATAAGTTTCATTGTATAGTCTTCAAAAACTGCAAGAATATCTAAACTTCGGTTTAGGTAGTCAACTCCCTTTATCGTTTGTTGTGGTTTAATCGGTTGCTAAGCAATCCTTTTGTTGTGGTTTTCGTTTTGGCAGGAAAAGACCTGTTGGGAGCTGGGCGTCGAACCATATAAGTGCGATAACTCTCGCCTGCTGGCCGAGTGTAATGAACTCCATCTGCAGTTCTTGGGGGACAGGGAGGACTACGAGCTGCGCCTGTGCGGTAAGTCCTAATCGATTCTACTTTCATTTTCCACTAAGTTCCTCAACCGCCTTTGTAGAATCCGAGCGCAAGATCCGAAACCTGGAGACGGACAAACAGCACTTGCAGAGCCACAATGATGGCCTTCAGAACCAACTGGACGCTTTGCTCACCAAGCAATTGGTTTCTGCTACCACGGCCAAAAAGGTTCAAACTGGCATTGGTCGTCAAAGTAGGTCAAGGAGCATACCCATTAAAGGCTTTAATAACAAATACCATACATTTTAGCCAAGAAACCATTCATAAGTACAGTGCGTTCCGGAAATGTACTGCCAACTGTACTGGGCACCGGCGGCTCAACTCTTAAGTGCACCAAATGCAATGCTGGGGTGTTCCAAAAGACCACCACCACCACCAAAGATGGTGTGACGGTCACCCAAACCAGTGGCCAAGAGGAGCTGGACAAGATGCAGAACGATCTTACGGCAGCCGGAGAACAACTCGAGTTCTACAAGCGAAAAGTGGAGGCCAGGAACCGGGAGATTCGCCGGTTAAATGACATGCTGGCTGGAGGACGACCGCCGGCGGCTTTGGCCAAGGACTGCTGCTACAAGGAGGTGGGCGCCCTCTCCCAGGACATCGACCTGTTGCAGCGCGAGAAAAGTGATTTGATGTTGCAGGTGCGCGACTTCCAGGACAAGATGCACGATGCCATGCAGCGAGCGCTGGGTTCTGAGGAGGACAAAAGGAAGCTTCAGACACAGCTGGAGGAACTGAAGGAGGCCGCTCTACAGGTGGAACAGCAGGCCAATGCGGAGATTGACGCCAAGGAGCTGGAACTTCGGCAACTGCAAATGGAACTTAAGAAGAAGGGCAGGGATCACCGACTGACTGGTGGTTTCGCATCCAACCAAAGTGACAATCGCCATCTTAACGAGCGCTTGAATCTTCTGACCCGCCGCGAAGAGGAACTAGAGGTTACTAATGAGAAGCACAAGAAAAAACTTCAGAAAATGCAGGCAAAGATCTTGGAGCTGCAAAAGGAGCTCAAGGATCAGAACCAACATTCCACCGTCACTCTAGATGAAGAGAAGATACGCCTGTCATCAGAGAGGGACTTCTTCCAGAAGGAGTATCTGCGGCTAATGGGCAAGTCTGGCTCCGAGTCGGAGATAGCCTTTTTGCATGCCCAAATAAAGTCCAAGGATGAGGAGTTAAGGGCTCTCCGCGCAGAGTTGTTCCCTGGAGGAAAGCTGCAGTTCTCACCGCTGAAAAGCGTGCAGTACGAGACACTGCCTCCGGCCACAGCCTCCTCCAGTACCTCCACCGCCAATAGCAATCGGAGTGACTGTGTCCAGGCGGCCATTGCAAGAGTGGAGCGGGAACGGGATTGCGCCAGGTCCGAGCTGGAACGCGTACGCTGTGAACGGGACACCCTGAGGGAGAAGCAACTTTGCACCGTTCAACTTCACGCCGAGGAGCTGCAGGCGCTGCGTGTGCGCAACGAAGATCTCAACGATCGGCTGCGGCAGCTGGAACGGGATAAGCGGGAACTGAACTCGGCTCGTGTGCCAACGGAAACGAATCTGGTGCTGCTCAAGGAGGATTTGGTTCAGATGAGGCAGCGCCTGGCCACCATGCAGACGGAAATCGATCAGCTGAAGACGGAAAATGGTCAGATAACGTAAGTAAGATGGACTAAGTAAGTCCTTTTATCCTGCTATTTGATTAATACTGTCACTAATTAATTTGTAATGCACTTACTGACAGCTTGCTTAATGATCAGAACGAGCGCATCATAGCGGACTATCAGAGTAAACTTATGGTGGCCGAGCGTCACCGACAGACGGCGGATGTTCGAGCCAGTACCCTGGACTCTAGCCGGGAATCCAATCGCAACGAGGTTACCCAGCTCCGCACGGATATCGGAGCTCTGCGGCAGACCTACATTTCACTTGAACATGAGAAGGATACACTACTGGTAATTGTAGCTTATTTTTCTTTCGTGGAGATTTTACCAAGATATTACTTGATTCTTCAGCATCAATTGGATAGCAAAACAGAGCGAGCTTATAAACTGGAGTACGAGCTAAAGGATTGCAAAGAGAAACGGAATGCATTGGAGCAGAATGTGAAAGAACTTGAGGAGCAAGTGCGGTAAGTGAAAGAAAATTTCAGGGATTTTAACAATGTATGAATGCTACTATAAAGCAATTCCGGATTGTCTTAAAAGGTACTAAATTATCTCGTTTATGAATTTCACTATTAAATTAAATTTTTGGATTAAAAATAAGATTTTTCTTAAGTCCCAAGCCTTATTTGAGTAGAAATGCAGTAATATATTTCTTAAAAACCGTATAGCAACGCCTTTTTCCTGTAAAAACGATTGCATATGATCCTTTATTTACAAACTTCTAGCAGTTTAGTCTTTCACATTGTTTTATTTGCCTTATCGGGAGGTCCCTTAAATACAGCTCGTACATTAGTCGATGTAATACATTCATGGCACAAATCTCTTTCTATCGAACACGTTAACCGAATATTTCTAAAAACCACCTAAAAGAGAACAAAATGGTTAATGGAATAACAAGCGATCGAATCGATCAAATAACACTCAGCATGCAACACAAAAAAACACACAGATAGAGGGGTAGAATATGAAGTGGAATAGGAGGGCATGCGTAGGAGGAGTCATCACAACCAGACAGAGGATAGCTTGAAGATCGGGGATTTTAGGTGGCCCCACCAAAGTGCAGATCATTGAGGAACTTCGAGTTGAGTCGCTCGTTGGTTAAATACCTCGCCAGGCTGACACTCGGAGCGCTGCAGTTGCTCATGCCGCGTTGGTCCGCCTCCGAGGGCGTATAGCCCGGTCGGCAGACGCACTTGGCCCGGCTGGCGTGGGCCAAAATTGAGGTGCCATTCGCTGTTTGCGTTTTCAGCGGCTCCAACCACTGACCCGCACCGCAAGGTCCACGGCTATACAACTTGTGGCACTGCCCATTGATCTCCACCATTCCGGGCGTGGATTCACATATATTCTGCTCCTTATCCGCTCCCTCTCCCGAGCACTGTTGATCCAGATTGGTGAGGACACCGGAACAACCGCACATTCCGTTGTAGGAGATGCCATCGATAGACGGCCGGGCGGTGAAGTCAAAGATCACCACCTGATGCAGGGCACACGGGCCTTGAGATCCGATCCTGTAGCAAGAGTCCTCCGCAGGGAAGTACAGGCGATTTTTGCCGCAGAAGTTTCGCACACAACTGGTTCCGTTGACCAGGAACTCGTTGGAGCCGCAGGGACCCCTGGTGTACAGGCGATAGCAGATGCCATCGGTCCAGGGCACATAGCCCTCCTTGCACTGGCACTGGGCGCGAGGCAGGAGCTGCAGGGTGCTGCCAGTAGTCTCCTGGACATCGTCGGGTATGCGGAAGATGTGTCCAGGTGGACAGGGGCCAGGAGTATCTGGAAAGGGGGAGAACATTATATACAAGATAGGGAATGAACTTCGCCAAACACTTCCAATGCAATGTAGATACTTGAAGAAGTTCATGAATTTTCTTTTCAATTTAATAGATTAATAGATTTTATAGACTTGTTAAAGACACGATAAATCAGTTAATGAAAAAAATTTTAAAAGTTAAATGAAATTATTCTCTATTTTGACTACCAAAAGTTTTCTAAATATAGCTATTTTGGTAAGTTTGTTAAATTATAATACTTCTTGTGATTTTAGTTTATACAGTTTGTGTTCAAACAACTGCATTCGAAGTGTTGTACTAAATAGTGGGGTTCCGTAACCAAAACCCAATCCTACCCAGCTCGTAGCACATTTGCTGCGCAGCGTGATAGTGCGGCAAGTGCCGCTGACAGTCGCACCGACCGCCGGGCAAGAAGATGTGACCCGGCGTCGAGCAGGGTCCTTTGGTGTAGTGCTCGTAGCAGGACTCCTCCGCCGGATAGTAAAACGAGGACAGTTCTCCCTCATCCTCGCAACGACATTCGGCCAGTCCGTCTGCGTTTTGAACCAGGAGTTTTCCACGACTACATGGACCCTTGGCGTGCCTGGCATAGCACTTGTTGTCCCTCGGCCAAAAGATCATGTCCTCCGGACAATTCAGTGGTCGCTTGCAAGTGCCCCAACGGTTGCCGGATCTGAAAAAGGATTTGGTAAACCATTACCATCTTAGGTAGATGCAGAATCTTCAATATCTTTCGATAAACAACAAATATAATCTAATTTAACTCCTAAGTACTTTTTCATAAAAGAACTTAGCTTGGAAGTTGGACACGTAGGCCACGACAAAATTGCCTGGGCTAGACACACTATAGAAACGATGTCGGAGGAGTCTCTCTCAAAGGAACTGGGTCAATCGGGGCCATTGAAGTCAACGGAGACAGCAGTAGAATCGATCGTAAGCCACACCGCTGATTCCTTTATGGGCGATGACGGTCACATACCGGATCTAAAGTCCGACACCGGATCCCAAACTGAGTCCAGCGCCAACGAAAAGAATGGAGACTCTAGGGATGGACCGCTCTACGATTGCAACATATGTCTGGACACGGCTCACAATGCCGTGGTTACCATGTGCGGTCACTTGTTTTGCTGGCCGTGTCTACTTCAGTGGCTCCTGACTGAGGCCAGTCGCAGTCTCTGTCCCGTTTGCAAGGCGGCCGTCGATAAGGATAAGGTCATACCCCTGTACGGACGAAATAGTACGCCTAGGGATCCTCGGGATGCAGTTCCGCCGCGTCCCGCCGGACGCCGTTCAGAACCGGAAGCGGAGGTCGGGTCCAACCATTTATTTGGTCACGTTTTTCACATGTCCGTTGCCCTTGGCTTTCCTTTCGGCTTCATATCATCATCTCTAAATTTGGGCGAGCAACGTAATGGGGCTGCTAATCGCGGAACAGCTCAACTTCAGGACGAACAGAACCTTTCCAAGTTCTTTCTTTATATGGCCTTTGTATTTATCGCCTGGCTGGTTTTTGCATAGCAAACGGGGAACTACATGGTTACCATCATCAAAATTTGTATGAAAGCAAACTCCTGATGAAAATTTGTAAAATTGGCCAGCAGCCGGTGCTATTCAAATTTCGTTCAGTGCAGTTTTTATAAGTGTATTTGAAGAATAAAGATTGAACGATCCTCGTTAAAGCAAACAACCCAAAAAATCAGAATATTTGATCAGGAATTCTTCTGAATAATATATAAGTTTTTTTGTTTACTCAGTAAACAAGAGAGAATGCTATAGTCGCTATAGAGTGCCTCGACTATCAAATACCCTTTGCTCATATATTTTTAATGCATGATTCGATTCCTTCTACCTGATACAATATATTATATACCTATTCACTCTACTAGTAAAGGTTTTAAATATGCAAAAGTTGAGTAAGCGCACAATTACTTATATTCTTGAAAAATAATTGACTTTCGTTATTCATAAAAACAAGAAATGACTTTCGCAATTGCTTAAGTGCACTAGAACTTTCTCTAAAAAAAAGAAAGTGAAATTCAGAACAGCTTTTTTATTTCTGGGGCTTAGAGCCGAACTCAACTCACCTTTTGACCTGATCCGGCATGGGTTGAAAGTACTCCTCGGGTTGACAGGGTCCGCGTTCGTAAAGCTTATAGCAGACATTATTGGTCAGGGGACTGACTGCAGTTCCCGGTGGACAACGGCACTCGGCCGCTGGAAGATCCCTTCGCTTCGCACTCACCGCCGTGGGACTCAGCTCCATGGTTTCCGGGCATGGATAGCCGAGGGTGAAGATTTTGAAGCACTTCTTCAGTGGCGCCCAGTAGAGGAGCTGCCAGCCACCCGACATAGTGGCGCAGGGATTCTTGGCGGGATCACTCCACGGCGGAGGCACAATTCCAGCTGCCACTTGCTGTGGACTTTGGCCGGTGGTCAGTAGAAGAAGCAGGCAAGTGAGGATGGAACTGCCCGCCTGCAGAGCAGCCCAGCAGATGAGCATTTTGCGACGTCTCATGGTGGGTCTGAAATCGAAGTAATTATATTTGATGTAATTGGAACTACAGTGAAGCTTTTACGAATCAAATCGAAAGAAATTATTAGGCAAATGTAGGTTTAATTTTTTTAAAGGAATTTCCCTTTACTAATTTACTCAAATTCAATTTGTATAAATATTATTATTTAGTTGGCCTAAAAGTATTTTTCTTCTAGCCAAGTTTTTGAATATTATTGACTAAACGTTTTCCTAGCTTTGCAAAAAAATACGGCTTAAAAATCAAATTGAATTCTAAAAGTAAAAAATACAAAACACAGGTCTGATAGATCCTTTATATCTTAATATACATTTCAAAATCAAACTTTAGAATTTCTTAAAATTCAATAAATTTTAAATAAAAACGAACTTTTCACATTATATTTGTAAGTTTCTTAGTTACATTAAGCTTACGATGGAGACATTTAGACTGGAATTTCCGTACATAATCCGATATCAAAAGACGTTTTGTGTTGACTTATAAAATTGATGCAAAGGTGGCAAAAAATCATAATGCCATTTATTTAGTGTTGAACCATTATTAACCGATTTGTATAATCAATTTAATAAGTCATTTTTGAGGGTCATTTATTTCGATTTGTTTATTTTAAAATGAAGGATTGACGTTTCGTATTATAAGATTAAATATTCCGAAACTTAGTCATTAAATTAAATTAAGTTCGGGCTGGAGAGGTTCGACGGTGATTATTTTCCCTCTGCTTTGTGAAGATATCGGGGGTGGAAGCTCTCATTAAACCGAATGATGGATGACTTTTCCATTGTCGCGGCTGTTGTTTAAAAATCAATTCACCGCTGCAGCGGAGGGCCTTAAAGCGGGTCCAATTCGAATTAGCCAACCCTTTGGGGCAACTGATTATCATGTTGGCCGGACACCACCGCAAAAACGGCCGAAAACGCAAAGCCCACAACTAAAACACCGAAAACCAGTAAACGGTTCGCGCGCGGTTAACCATGACCCAAATACCCATTTATCTTGACTTCTTTTCGCCTCAGCCGCCGACCGGTGGTCAGAAATCTTCTGCTCTTTCAGCTGCTGGTCATAACCGAGGGGCTTCTTATGCAACCGGCAGCAGATGTCGAAACATGTGGCAGCAACAACAGCCAGCGAAGCGATCAAGCCGCCGCCGGACACGAAAGGTGCCACACTCTTGGGCGGTACGAGTTGCGTGATTTGTGGCCCGCTTGGACTCCCGCTCCTCCAGCCGCTGCTGCACTGGCAACTGGTTTCTGGCCCGCGGCTCACATCAAGCCGGTCTACGTCAGCGCTTGATTCTGGCTTTCTTGGGATTCTCCTCCGGCCCATTTACCTCACTCGGTTTCGCACCTTTCGTAAGCTCTTTGTTAACACACAAACTGGATTTAATTTGATCACCTTTATATAAATCAATTAAGCCGCTCACATCGCTTTTGCTTTTACACTAGGTCTAGTTTATTTCAGAGATATTTAGCTTTGATATCCCTTTTTCTTGGTATTTTACTCTTGTTAGCACAGGAAATATCATTTATTTTGTAACTCTTGCAAACGAATTATTTCTTTTATAAAATAAATTTTGTCTAGATTTTTTCTATGAAATGTTAAAACGCTTTATATGGAATTATATTTACACATTCGTCACTATTTAATTTAATTTATAAGTCTTTCCTGGAACTTTCTTGTCCCATTTACTTTATTAAATCAAGTAAACGATTGCAACATTCTTGAAAGCACATAAACTTGATTTATTTTGTTCGGTGCTATAAACCTAATTAAGTAGATTAATGAGTACATAATTGCATGTGAAACCCTTATCAATTATGACCCAAAATTTCAGTTTAAATTTGTACATTTCCTTTTTACACTTTTATTCGCTCTTTCACTTTGTTTTTTACAATTATATGTTTTTATTCCGGTTTTTCTTCTATTGTCTGGCCTATTGGTTTTATTCAAATGATATTTCAAAGTGATTTTTCATTTATAAGTATACAGCACATATAAAATGGGACCTTTTAACATATTATTGACTTTTAAACAAGACTCAGTCATTGATTCAGTTTATTGGGAAATAAAATAACCCTAATAAAAAAGTCTATACATTTTTATAATATACTTGTTATAAGGTCCTAAACATGTTTGATTACTGCTTTTACCTAATTATATTAATTAAAATCAGCTTCCTAAAATTGATTTGACTTTATAAAGTCAAGATAATATAAAATCCAATTTATAAATAATTAAATTTTACCTCATGTTGATCATGAGGTAGGTATTAGGTATTAGGCTTGAGTTCAAAATGTTCAACGATGTATCTTCAAATATATTTGGCGTTTTTAAAAGAATCTGGTGGAAGCATAAATTGAATAGGTCCTTTTAGGCATTTAGGAAGTTCTTAAAACAAGAAGGGTGAGAAAAGTCAGGTAAAAAAACAACAATTCATACAAGATCTAACAATGGACTACTCAGAATTAACTCGAGCAATTTTTCTTGGATTCCTCTTTCACATTGTATTTATTCTGGCTTTCTTGGGACTATCCCGCCCCTCATTTGCGATCGCACCTTTTGCAACTTCGTTGTTATAATAACCAAACTGGTTGGCGAGGGCTCAATTTGTTTTGATTTGGCTTCAGCAATCACGCACAATAACAAAAACACAGATATTCGCTACACTTTGCCGTGGATTGAGACGGTTCCCTAGGACAGAACCGACCACTGACCAACTGCAGCCAACAACGGACGAAACCAAGCGATCGCGGCGTCCGTTCGCTCGGGCAGGTAACAAACGTCTGAGCCATGGCTTTGGCCATGTTTCTCAGCCAGCTCTTGCCGCTGCTCTTGCTCGGCATGTCCGCTCTTCCAAAAGCCAAGCCGAGCCACAAAGGTGAGGCACAGAGGAGCCCCGTTTTGTGTAAATGTGCTAACCACTTTGACCAGAAAGGTAACAACGAAATGTCAGTGGTTGTCTCAGCCACTCTCTTAGCCATCTCAGCTCTGCGTCAGCGGCTGTGACGGGTATTTGAACTTTGTTTAGCCTTAATGACTGACTGACGGACGACGATGGATACGGCTATGGCGATGGCGATGGCGACGGCGACTTTGACTGCCTCTGTTGACTGCCGTGTGTTCTTGAGCTTCTGACCAAGTGCGGATGTGTGTGGCTACGTGCCTGGCATCGGTAGTTAATGCTAGATACTCCTATCCACTTGTGCACTGCGATTCAAGATCTTGATTCATAAATCTTGTAATCGTGTTTTAATGCTTAAGATAGACAAATCACTAACAGCCAGAAATGTTATTTAATATAAATATCAAGTATTTTCTAACTTAATATTGTTTCGAAAAAAATATATATGGGCAATTCTCTGCTGTCGCACGCGACGTTCGTACGCTTTGCAGGTGAAAAAAACCATCTTCCAGGACTTCTTTTCTTTTGACACTAGGCTGAAATTAAAGGTCTTGATTAGCACTAAAATACGTGCTAAAGCTGACTTTGGGCCATTTTTCGTTTTTAATATATATAAAAAAAACCAAGACTTTCGCACGCGACACCAATAGAAGTGACTTTTTTGACTTCCCGCTTAACTTTCGATTGTAGCGAAACGTGAAGGAATATTTTAATGCAGTTAATTTCATAGTTACCCCTATTCTTTCTTCTTAAAATTGTATTTGGTTTGGTTGAAAAATTTTTAGTAGTTACTTTTTTATTTGCAATGAAGTGACTGGCACACGCTACATGTCGCACGCGACAGTTTTTTCCATCTTTTCTTAGGTGGTTTTTCTGTAAGCTTAACGTCAAAAAAACCGTTTAAGAGCAACTTTAAAAAATACCAAAAAATACCAAAAAATGACTTTTTTGTCCATATTATAGGTGTTGTCCTGGAAAATTATCCAAGGATACTCAAATTACTTAGTTTAGTTGAGGATCCATCTAACTAGAATCAAATATCAGTGCAAAATCATATAGAAATATGTTTTTATCAAGTTTCAAGCTTTTTGGCTTGGTTGACATCCTCAGAGAATTGCCCTTATTTGATATCAACAAAATTGATTTTGGTTCTTCAGTATTTCATTTTCTTAGATCCTCTCTCCAAATTAAATCTATTTTAGGCTTCAATTTTTAAGCTACTTCCGTATTTTTTATTTTAATATGTTTTTCAACAGATAATCATTATTAAGTATTCTTCGATGATGTTTTTTTTTAATAGTATATGCAATTTGGCTAGCCTAGAGAGGATAATTATTTTCCCTCTGTTCAAAATTTTGGGAATTTTTGTTTGATATTAGACCTTTTTTTCCCGCAGTGCGCTGACCCTCTTCTTTATGGCCATCGGTCAGGTTCTGGCCGACAGTGGCATTGATTGTGCTACGCCTCAACATTGATTCCAATTGATTTCCCTTACCCTTTCCCTTCCAGAAAGCTGGCCAACAGGAACCGGCAGCGCGATTCAGAACTGACGGAGACCTCTACGGAAAGTAAAACGCTGCGGCAGCAGATTGTGGCACTCAAAGCCAGCCGCGATGAGGCAATAGCAGAGAATCGGTGAGCAAAAAAGTCATTAGCGAGGTGAAGATATCATAGAACTGCTTCCGCGCTGGGGCAAATCTTTTTTCTTCGATCATTAGGGGGGATTTTTTGTATAATTTTCCAATGCTCACACAATATTTCTTGCCCCACAGCCGGCTGATGGACAAATTTAGCGATGCCCAAGTGGAGGCCAGGACGTTGCAAAACAAACTGACGGACTCTGAGAAGCAGGTGGCCAACATGAAGCAGCAGCTGCACAAGTACGTCCAGGAGGTGAAGAAGGCCGAGGACTTGCTCACCCAAAAGGTTAGTAGTTCTATGCAGTTAGTGCCTAAGTCCGAGTACTCGAGTTGGCATACAGGTATGCTCTAAATTAAAGGAAAAGGAGCGCGATGAGATGCTGGACCATTATCACTGCCTAACCCAGGACCAAGCGGCGCTAGAGGGAAATAACCAAAGTCTGGAGTGCGAGGCAGCCGAGTTCAGGTGTGTTTTAAATCCCATTGTGTCTTTCTTTCAAATGAACCGAAAATAAACATTAAGATCATGTTGATAAGCGAACCGTTGGCCATAGCCACTTAAATTTTAAACACAAATTACTAACACGTTTTGTCATTTGATGATTTTAAAATATCTCTTTATCTATCTACTTTTTTTAATACCCCATATTTAATTATTTCACACAGGCGACAAATCTGCGAGCTGGAGTGCGAGGTGCGCAGCCTGAAGGATCAGCTGCAGTGCCGCCAGTGCGCTCTTGATGACATGGAGGTGCAACTGACCGCCGCCCGGGCCTCCACGCGATGTCTCGAAAGGGAACTAGAGAACGCCCGCGATGATATCCGAGTCCAGAAGGTGGATCTCGAGGCCCGCAAGGAGCTGTGTGATAAACTCGACGTGGAAAAGGGAAAGCTCAATGCCGAGCTGAACGAGGTCAACGAAATGCGCAAAAAGGTGAGCTTCAGCTCTGATCCCGATCAGTATCAGTATCTCTATCCTAGCTAGAACACTCCGCTGTAGTCTACTTCGCTTTCTAACAATACTCTGACTAACTAGCCGTATAATTCAAAAGTGCTTGTGAGTAGCTTGGATCTATTTGCTATCTATTTGTATTACATTATTTACGGCTTTCAGCTTGAAAAACAATGCGAAAAACTGCGCGATGAGCTGCAGCAGAGTTCGGCTCTCAATCAGATCACCACCGAAACCACCGACATGATGCTGGGGCGCTTGCATAACGATCAGCAACGTCAGGATGACGATGATATCAGGGCCAGAAACGAAATGGACCGACTGCAACGACAACTCCAACAAACTTCGGTGAGTTTGCTTATGAAAAACCCCAAAACCAATTGAGTAAACTTTACACAAAAAGGTCAACAGTTAACAAAGCAATCATATTTATTTATCTGAATTACAATGCAATTATATTTGTAGTTTATTTGACATAATAAAAGATCTTGAAACCGTGTTTTTAAATAAATATTACTTCTTTCCCCGAAACAGAGTCAGTTGCAGGAGGAACGTTCGCGCTGTAGGCACCAGGAGGAGTTGGCCAACGAATATGAGCAACAGGTCCGCGATCTGCGTCGAAATCTGGTCGAGGATCGCTACAACCGTGCTAGAACACGTGAAGTCAGCCCGCGGGTGCCATCAAAAACTCTTTAACTCTATACTTGACAAAACTAATTGCTTGTTTTATTATGTTAACTCAAATTTAATGTTTGGCTGCGATATCGAAATTGTAAAAATATAAGAAATATTGTCGAAACTGAATGAAAATTTGTTGTATCTATCGCTGAATGGAGCGTCCTTCGTTCTGGCACATTGAGGCCAGGTTCAAATAGGTCTGGTACATGCAGGGACATCCATCAAACGCAGGCGCCCGTTTGTAGTTAGTCTGGGGATCCGCCTCCTCGCAGCTGGCGAAGTCATCATCGTAGGTGGACTCAAGGCAGGTACGCTCACCGGAACTGGTGGATCCTAGACAATGTATACCAAAAATATAAAAATGTAAAATGTAAAAACTTAAATGATTTTCAACCAAATTCCAACTAAAATATGGTGGAAATTGGATCGAATTAAATAATTCTTCTCATCAATCTAATTGACGTTCTCAATTACCAATATTATAATCTAGACAAAACTATCCATTTTCTTTTATGTTCATCATTGGAATCTGTAAATAAATAATAATTTAACTTACTACAAGTGTAGCTATCATCTGTGTTATCCGTATCCCCACTCTGCTCCACCATGTGGTATTTTAGGGCGCGCTCCCAATCGATAAGACTGTGACAAGTTTCCTTAACATGTTCCTCCTTGGTCAGATCCCCACTATTGTCTTCGAAGGTAACTGTTCGTGTGCGTTTTTCACAGACGGTCTCCAAAACTGGAACTTGTCCGTCCTTATTGCGTGAACAGCGTCTTGGAGAGGACATGCATGACCTTGGGGAATGCTGATTATAAACCTGATGATGATTTTTCAACTGATTGCCTTCATATCCGTCGTATCTATAATGAATTTGATCCGGTAATCTTTTGTATTCGGTATGGTGTCCCCTATCACAGTCATCATAACTGTAAGTTTCAAAATGGTCCACATTTTGCACTTTCTTCTGGGTTTTGTAAGTTTCCTGACACTCGGAGCATTGACTTTGATCAGATTGCCTGGGACTCGGGCAGCAGTGAGAACTCGAAGTCTGATCATTAACTCTATAGGGTATATTGGGACTGTGACTTCGTGTATTCAATATCTGATTATCATATTCGTTTTGAGGCCTCTGACTGACTTGTCTATAATAGTCTTTGGGATTCCTGGGACTGTCTTTCCGAATTGGAGGTGTCTGAGGATTTATTTTTATAGACTGTTTATAGCTGACATGGGGTGAATCATCATGAGACTTCTTTGTTTCCCCTGGTATTCTGTAAGAAGGCTCTTTAAGATCATCTTGCCTGCAAGCCAACGCGTCGTAATCACTCTCCCTATAGATATACCCATAATCTGATCTATAACTGGCAGACTTTTCCTGTGGTTCGAATTTCCTAAGGGTATCTTGCTTGATATCATGATTGCAATTAACGATTCGGTCGTGAAGGCTATCGTTATCACAATATTTAGATTGACTATACTGATTTGGAATCTTTATTACAGTTTCGGCACTTTCACTTTGCGGGGAAGCTATAAATTCTGAAGAAGAATTTTCGAAGCGAGATGTATTTGGTAGAGTTGGATTAACATGATCCCGATAATAATGCTGTTCTCTGGGCCGCATTTCTGTTTGCATAGGGTTTTCTCTACAGGTAATCTTTTTTTGGGTGCTCATCGGATCTCTGTGAGCCTGTATCACTGGAAGATCTTTTTGATATTGAGGAGCCATAGAGACATAACTGGTACTTCTCAAGACTTGGGGAGATGCTGATCTCTGAAGATTGTGTGCTCCCATTCCCTTAGGAACCGTCTGCACCGAGACTCGCTCCTTGGAATACTCCCGCCTTTCCTGCGTTACAATTTTAGAATTCATATTCTCACATATTTTTGATTTTTGCGAATTCCTTTGATTTGCCTTTGTGGCACTCTTAGTTTTAAGCAGGCTTTTGTCGTCACGGGACTTAAGCCCATTACTGTTGTTCCAGGAAGCAACAGGTCTGGAATCGCTAAAGTACCTTTTATCAGTTTGTTGTTTTCCATTTTCCGGAGTGCTGTAGTCTTTTTCATTACAACGATCATCATTTTTGTGCCAGTCTTGACTTCCGTCTGTATAGGAATGACTAAGACCAATGTTTGGCGACGAGCTAAGGGATCGCACATCCGTCAAATTGTGGTGACCGGTCCTTTCATTGTGATTTATACTATCCTTCATATTCGCTCCAGTGTTTCCGCCTTCTGATATATTACAGCAACACAAATTCTCAACGGATATTAGGCGTTCATCACTACTACTTTGACTTACAAGTGCATTCCGACCAGCATCGCAACAACATTTAGATTCTACAACTCCCTGATCTCCCTTTGAGTTGCCTTTCTCCATTACCTGATCTTGTCATCCTATCCGAATCGGACAGAGGAGGTGAATCCACGGGTTGCTTTACAGTTGGTTTTTGGTCCACTTCCGTCTTGATCCTTGTGTATGTGGGAATCGGCTGAAGAGCCGTGCGGCCTTCGAGTTCAGTCCTGGAATTCTCCTGTTTATACTGATTCAAATAATCCTGGTACATGCGGACCTTCGTTTCATCCGTTTGTTCCTCGCTGCACAACTTCGATGCATCAGCATCACCGATAATAGCCTTTGAAGAGGCAAGTTCACTGACTGTCACATTTTCAGACTTCATTTTCGTCTTTTCTTGCTTTTGATCCTCTGAAGACTCGTGCCCCTTCTTCTGGGTAACCTTTGGTAGTTTTTCAGTACTCTTCGTCTTTTGTTGTGCTAATGATGCTCCAGCAGTTTCCGCTTTTATTTTGCAATCCAATTTTTTAATGATTGTGGATTTTCCACTCCTAACAGGTGCCTTTCTCTCCTCACATTTGGCACGGCAATCCTTGGGTGATGCAGCGCGATCCGTCATTATTTTTGGGCACCAATTCCGGGCAATTCCCTGGGTATTCAGATCGGTGACCACTCTTCCGCAGGTTTGCCGTGGACAGATGCTATAAGGTATCCCAAACTCCATTCCCTGAGTGGGTGAAATCCCTCCATTGAATTTATTGCAAACGCTAAACTGTTGAGGATATCCCATGTTGCAATTGCAAGAGCAACTACAATGACAGTTACACTTTCCAAAGCTGCTTTGGTAGATTGTCTGATAATTCCGGCTGCAGTTTGCACAGCAATAGGAGCAGCCTCCACTGACTCTTTGATCGATTTCCGGAGAATCAATCGCAGGCGAATTCTTAACAGCAATGGTGCGACACTTGGGCCACTTGACTTTCGGTTGAGGACCGGAAACAGGAGTTCTATTGGCGGGTACGGGACCGACTTGATTCGCCTCCAAACTTTGACCCCAGGTCATGTTCTTTTGTTTCGCCGTTGCCATCTCCGGACGCCTAGATCTGCTCCCAGTGTCAGTGTCTTTGAGGAAATGGTTGCGAAAGTCTTTTAACTTATTTATCTCATTTTCGATCCTCCTGTACAGAGCATCCACCTGCTGTCGGGTTCGCTGGATTTTCTCAAGGCCAAGCGAAGAGGATGATGGCTCTGCTTCCGGTTGCTTGTGGGCGTAACAGGAAACTCCAATCGTTGGGTGACGGAAGAGTTCCCTCACCTTCTTGTGGGTCTTCTTTATGTAAATCCTTTGGCGTCCCCCGATCGAAACACGCTCCTCGCGTTCCAGTAGAATGCTGCGACCTGTGAAAAGTTTATTTTGAGGATTTTTCGACAACTTTTCAATGGTTTGCCTACCTTTTTTGTTTTTATTCTCCATAGAGTTTTCTTAGGCGGGTTCGTAGTCAAGAAGTTCATAGAAAATATATTCGTTGTAGCTCCTTTTGATGTTTCAATCTGGACTGTCATATTTCTAGCATGTTTTTAAGCTCTGAACATTCTTCGCCTTACACTTCTTTTAATGCCTTTAATTAAGATAATAACTATTCATTTTGCAAACGGCAATTCCGTTAAAATAAGAATCATGACCACCCAAAAGTCATTGAAACACTTGCTGCTTAGATTATTATTTTACGACAATATACACTAATAATTTCATTTTATTTGTTAAAATTGACATGGATAATGCCGGGGATTTGGTACGCGTTGACTTTAGTGGGATTCGTGTATTGCAAATAAAGATGTAAAAATACAAATTATAACGTTCAACAACTCCTAATTAACTACAATAAACCTAGGTATTACAGTGCTTTAACAGTTTTTTTAGGCGTATCTTCAAAAGAAAAAATATAAATACTATTGCAGGCCAAGATCAATGGGATTGGATCGGCAACTGGAACTCGATCTGGGTTTGGTGGGTGCTTCCTAAACTAATCCTTCGATGTGGGATATGGCTCTGATCCGCTGGCACCGAAAGAGCTGCTGGACAGGGGAGTGCTGACGTCCCGACTCTCGCCGTTGAGCAAGTACACCGGCACATTGATAGTCACCAGTTCGAGATTTTGGGTTGGCGAGAGCATCGCAGTGCTGTCTTCGTCCTCCGCCGCAAGAATGGGCGCCGCGATCTCCAATTCGTTGCCCACCTCGGGCACCATATCCTGGTCGAACTCGTAGGAAGGCTCTGGCATTAGCTCGGCATCTGCGGGTGACGCTTCATCCGGAGCTGGCTCGGGTTGTATAGGAGACGTTTCGAGTCTAGGTTCACCCTCAAACTCTAATGGGCAAGCAATGAGTAAAAGATTCCTTTTCTTACTTTTAATACGCGTCCAGCGAGGGCACTTAAATCGGCGTCTTCGCTTGCGCTTTTTGTGTTTAAGTGGTGGCTCGAATTGCTCCATAATCTGGGTGTGATTCAGTGACGGCTGTTTTTCTTCCTCGTCCAGGGGTTGCTCATTCAATAGCTGCGAATCCCTAACTCGGTGCTGATTTTCCTGTTTGTGGTCTTGATCCTCTAATAGACTTTGTTCATTCTCTGCCTGGGCTTGATCTTCTATTTGTCGTTGCTTCTCCTCTGCCTGTTGTTCACTCTCCACCAGATGTGGTTCTTTCCCTGCCTGGTGGTGATCCTCTGTCAGTTGTTCCGGTTCCTCAGCCCCGTGTTCATCGTCAACCAGATGCTGCTCTTCCTCCTGCTGTCGCTGGTGCATCTCCAGCTGATGTTGCTCTTGTAGCAGCTGCTCCTCCAAAAACTCTTGATGCTCCAGATCGAGCTCTGGTTCCTGTTCATTTGGCTTACCAATGACCACCACCGTTTTATCTTTCTCATCCATTTGGTTTTGAAACTCCAGATACCTTTTTTCTTTAAACGCATTAGTGTTTTTAAGCTCATTTTGTCGCTCCTCTCTAGGATGTTCCACCTCCGTGAGAGGTGGTTGTTCCTGAACATCCACCCCAACTATATCCTTTTGGCCATCAAGCGCTTTTTTCGCTATCTGTGACCGTACCGCGCTCCTGAGATTAAAGCGTTTCAGTCTTACTAAGGGCAATCTATGCGGCGCAGACTTTCGAATGATAGTCAAGTCATGCTCAAGTTGCTGAACCTCTTTTTTCTGCTTGGTATTTAAGGCGCGAAGTTCCCGGCATCGCTTCGTAGCTTGCTTAAACAGATTTACCTGATCGGCATCCTTCTGCACCGGGTGCTTGACTTTTCCAGCCTTTTTCTTTTGGTTACTCAACCGACGTCGGCTGATATTCTCTCGCTGCACGGTAAGCAGGTGGTTGTAGTAGCTCACTTCATCGCCAGAAGCCTTTGAGAAACAGCGTCGACCGAAATCCCAATTGTTGTCAGCGGATGCCATTTGTATCTGACACGGACTGCTCGAACTGTGCGTAGAGGCTGGCGGCGTGGGCAATGCCACTCTCTGCCCTCGGGAAGTATTCCGAATGCATGTGGGCGTTGCCGAGATCTTGGTGGGAGTGCTACTGGAGGCATTGCTGGTGGTGGGTGTTAGCTGGCTTGCAGGGACATTTAAGGCTTCATTCCTGGCTTTCATCCTGGCGTCGAGCTTAGCGAACATTTTCGCACTGGCTTCGAGGTGCTCTGCAAGGATACAAAAGTAGTTTATTTGTATATAAAATAAAAATATGTGTATATTTCTCGACTTACCCGCTTTCCAGCGACCATTCCCAACGCCATTCGACTTGTACTGCTTGATGGAGGGCTTCTTGGAGGCGATTGCCTTGGCGTTTGGCGCCGTTGCGCCCAGATGCCGCGGACTGAAGGTAACCTGTTTCTTTAGCAACGAAGATTCGCTGCAGTTGCTGTTCTGACTAGAAGTTTGACGGCAGTGGTACAATGGGGTCCGTTGTCCGCTGGCATCGCTGGCACTGCTCCTCCGCGGGAAGAAGCTTTGGCTGTGGGCGCTTGAGTACTGGTCCTCCTCCACCAATTCCGGCTCCTCGTCCTCCAACGTTTGCACGCACTGGTCGACAAGATGCGGCGCTGTGGTCGACACCAAATGGAGGCTATCCCGGCGGCAACTGTAGCTATTCACAATGCGCGGCACTGTGTAGGTGGTGGGTGGAAGCACTGCCCGTTCGTAAGTTCGCAGGTTGCTGGGATAGATGCGAGTGACGGGCACGGAGTCATCCTCGCCGAGAATCGTTGTCGACGTCTGATTAGCCGAATCGTTTGAGTTGGAGTTTGAGATGATGCCATCGACATTGGCAGGCACATTGAAGTTCACCGAAAACATCTCCACATCGTCGTCCGAGTCGCGCAGCTCAACGATTTCGACGGAGTTGTCAATGCCGCTGAATAGCGCATTGGCCCGCTTGCACGGCTCCAACTGGCGGGCATTCTGGCAGAGATTCTGGAGGAAAACGGGCGGATGATTGTTCAGCGATGATGTTGGAGTACCTGATATGTCCCACATAGGGCAGCTGCCCTCCTCATCGGAGCTGAGTATCTGTGCGTGCGAAAGATCATCACAAAATGTAAGTTAAGTAGTTCAAAATCAAATCGTATTCGGAGGGGGATAGTAAGGAACTCAGTTAAGGTTGTAGTCATTTTGGGACAGCGTCATGGAGCCGGCCACTGCCCGTCACGCGACTAACTGCGCCGGCAGTGGCTTTTGCCCCACTTGCTCGTCCGAATCAGACCTTTTACTAAGACATCATAGTAAGGCCACTTGAAGCAACACGGTGAACAAAGCATACTTTAAAAACAGATATTTAAAGCAAATTGGTATTGATGGAGACCAAATAAATAAACTTTCCTCATCGTGTTACTAAGTTGGGTTGGTTATTAAAGACCATCTCCATGTAAATTAAACTAAAAACTTACCACTTCGTTCGACTGCACCGGGCGATTGTCCTGTTTGCTGAGCATGTGCAAACCGAAGCAGCTGCTTGTCCTCAGATGGTTTAATATGGTTCGCGTGGCCGAATTGCGGTCCGCGAACTTGGGCAAGTAGTGGGCATAGACACTTTTTAAGGCCAGCGATCTTGAGGGTCGCATGAACTTTTCGGCAAACTCCACAATGCGCTCCTTGACCGACTCATCCGACTCCAGGCGCTGCCAGTAGTAGAATATGAGTATGTATTCGATGTAGAGTTTATCTGGCAGTTCTGCTTGGATCATAATGCTGGGCATCGACCAGTGCGGGAAAAGACGGCTGTGGAAAGTGAGCAAAACATTATTTTAAAGGTTGTAGTGGATATTTTTGAAAAAAACGTGGTATCAGCAGTTAACACCGAGTCGAAGCATACTTAATTTAATTGACGGATCATAAATTAACAAAAAAGAGATCTAGCCGAAAACAAGTTCACATTCATATTTTTGGTTTAATAAAGTTTGTGAGTCATTTGAGGCGGAGATGACACACAGGCTTAAATTGACCAAGTAAATAGTTGCGACCTACCTGTACAGCTTGGACAAAATGCTGGCTCTGTTGAAGAGTTTGGGAGCAGCAAGGAGAGTGCGCAGCACGTGCTCCCGGTGGACGCCGGCGCCACCCTCTCCAAACTCAACGTACAGCTTCAGGCAGCAATTGATCCGATTGATGACGGTCTCCTCACTCTCCACCGGCTCCTGGGCGGAGCAGAGTTCGCAGGATATGTAGAAGCCGACAATGTGGCACATGCGCTGCCTGTATTCCTCGTCCTGCCGCAGTGCTCGACCCTGAACCATGGTGTGGATGACATCAGTTAGACCGATCAAAATGCGCGCCAGTTTTCGGCACTTCCACGGCAAGAACTGGGCCCGCTCGAACTCCTCGCGAATGGCGCTGTAGGATTAATTGGGGTGGGTATTATTCTCGAGTACCTGCCGCCATATCGCCAGCTGTACTTACCCCTCGTACTGCATGAGCAGCCGGGCCATTCTCTTATCGAAGCAATCGTCGTTCAGGGCCGCAATGGCATCGTGAATCTTGCTCCGCGTCTCGTTTAAGTGGCCAAATTCCGGCTCCGTTTGCGGGTTGGGTTCGTTGTTATCCGGCTCGCCCAGCGGGTCCGCCGGCTCCGGCGACACGCACTCCGTGTCATCCGCGTTGGCCAGAGTGCTGACCTTGTCGAATTCGTCCAGGGTGCTGCCGCTATTCTGCTTCCGGTTCCTGACCGAGCAGCTCATGTTGCTATATAATTCGGAAAGAAACCACCAAAAGTTAAATGGGCGAAAGAATGCAAATGCAAATTAATGAACTCGAACAGCGCCGAAATAACTCGTTATTGCAGTGAAAGTCGGAGCGCCCCGTCGTCCCCGACGGAGAAAAGGCCAACAAATAAAAGACATACCATAAATGTGTATTTGCGCCGAGGAGATCGCTCTACATGGGGAATTTCGATGGGCCGCGGCTAGTCTCTAACGCACTGCACACCTGAGCGGGTCCAAACATATTATCTTTGTAATATGCGCACTGTTTATATATATTTTTTGTATTTCGAGCAGGAGCAGCAGTACCGATTAAGAGCTTCGTCGGATGAATGTTGCGTTCATGCGGCGCGCAGATGCCGTTAATCGCACATCGTGAAATTTCACTTTTCATGATGATGGCGAGGATTCGCTGCTCTACATATTACTTTCTGAATGAGACACTACTCGGTTAACCATGACTTGGGCTTTGTTTTTACGCGTGATTCAAGTGAATGTCTCAGATAATTTCCGCCTTTATCAAATTCAACGTTTGATGATTTCATCTCAAAGCGTGATTCAGGACAACGTGGGAACTGCCCTTCAAGTCGTGGATGTGGATGTGTTCTGTGGGAACACGAGTTTCACATTTGTCAAAAATCGCAACCGTTTCACACGCTATAAATTTATATTATATTATACATATTAATTAATAAATAAATTCATAAAAATAATATTATAAAATTAAAATATCGATATCGGATAAAATAAGTTATAAAGTTATCGGGTTTTAGGATTTTGCCTAGCCATTTTCGCAGGTATTTTTCGGTATATATATACCGACCGAAAGTATTAAAAATACCAACTACCGCTGTATAATCGTATAATATCGATATATTGTTAAGTTATATCGAAACCATCATAAATACACAATTAAGTTATTTTTAAGTTGGCTAAAAATTGGTCATTGAAGCTATTTCTATTTAAATATTTATTTTACGACATCCCTAGTTATGATTCCATATGTAATTTAGAAATGGGAAATTAAAATAGTTTCGATGCCCAGACAGATCAAATCTCGATAGCTATAAAAAGGCGGTAAGAAATCGTATTTAAAACTAAAGCGATAAAAGAAAATTGTGAGTAGTTTATTTAAGAAAAGAGTTGTGCATGTGCAATGCACATCGTGCATCTCCACATTTTGTTAACTGTTTGCAAACGGAAAAATTATCTTTGTAATCACTTGTTATTTTAAAGACGAACCACTACCAATCCCGTAAATAACATTAAACAAGGCATCGTTTTAATGTTGTTACCAACTTTATTTGTTACGTTCTTAATCAGTTCTTTCAATGATTCTAAAAATTCCAAAATAGAAAACTTAAAGAATTACATATTAAAATTTATCATTTTCGTTCATTCTTCATTAAAACTGAATTTTAAGTTTACGCAAACTGCCGACGTATCATCGCGCAGGGAGCGCTTAAAATCTGCGTTGCAAGGTGTACGTACAACGGAAGTAAGTATGCGAATAAAAAACCGTGGGCGGGCAAAATGCTTCGGTAGCGCCGCCGGCGACCAGCTGACCCCATCCCATCGACTGACAAAAACTCAGCCGCCGGATGGGGAAACTCTGGACGCCCACGTACGCCGAAACGTTAGAAGTAAACTACAGAATGTACGTTGCTAGTTGTGGCTTTTGTTGTTTGTTACACGGATGTTGCTGTTCATAGTTGTTGGATTTTCGTGTGTGTAGATGTGTGTGGGGGTGTGGTAATTGTTGGATTTACAACTCGTCCTTCTTGGGCGCCTCCTCCTCCTCCTCGGTCTCCTCGGCGGGCTCGGAATCGGCCACCTCACCGTTGGCATCGAGGAACTTGACGAAATCGTCCAGAGTCCTGTCCAGGTTGAAGTCGATGACCTTGTTGTCCTCCTTGCGGAAGTACTTGATTGTGGGGAAAGACGAGATCTTTATGCTCTCCAGCTCGTTGGCAGTGGAGTCCATCTTGGCAATGACGATGTCCTCGTTGTCCTTGTACTTCTCGGCCAGCTGGTCGTAGATGGGGGCCAACTGCTTGCAGTGTCCGCACCACGGGGCGTAGAACTCAACCAGCACGCTCTTGCTCTTGTCCAGGGCGACGCTCTCGAAGTTGCTGGAGACCAGCACCTTGACGGGGTTCTTGTCCCAGTCCTCGGGCAGATCCTGGGACAGCAGGTGCTGCTTCAGCTTGCCGTCCAGGAACTTCTTGAGGAAGGCCTCGATGGTCTCGGCGGACAGATCGTTCGACTCGGGCTTGTACTTGGCCATATCCTCCTCGAGCTTGATCAGACGGATGGTGGGCACCTCCTCCTTGTTCATGCCGAAGAACTCGAAGATGCGGGTGTGGTCCTCCTCGTCGGACGAGATGGTCACGAACAGAATGTCGTCGCGGTACTGCTTGGCGATTTCCCTCAGGGGATCCACGTACTTCTCGATGTGGCCGGCCTCCTTGGAAACGAAGAACAGCAGGTGCGACTTGATCGAGCCGCCGAAGATCTTGGAAGCCGACTCGTGGTTGAAGTCAACGATCAGGGGCAGGGACTGCACCTGGGCGAACTTCTTGATGTTCTCCTCGCTCAGCTCACCCTCGAACACGGACTTCTTGTCGTCGAAGGGTTTGAACAGGATCACTGAGTTGTCCTTGGCCTCGTACTTGGCAATCACGTCGGCGTTGCTGCTCACACCGAAAACGAACGAGTCCAGACCGTTGGCGGCCTTGGTGAAGGTCTTGGCCTCCTCCGACTCGGCGTCCTTGAAGAATCCAATGATGGCGATCTCGTTGTCCTTCAAGAACTGCTCGGCATCGGCGACGGTGGTCAGGTCCTTGGCTGGTGGGCCGGTCTTCTTGGTCACCCAGGCAATGATGTCAGCAGCCTGGCGGCCACCGCTGTACTCCACGGGAGCACCGCTGCGGAAGAACTTCAGAGTGGGGTAGCCGCGGACGGCATACTGCTCGGCCAGCTCACCCTCCACGGTGGCATCGACCTTGGCCAGCTTGATGGGCGACTCCTTCTCGGCCAGCTGCTGGGCAGCCTTGGCGTACTCGGGAGCCAGAGCCTTGCAGTGTCCGCACCATGGGGCGTCTGGAAAGAACAAGAAAAGAAAACGAAGTTAGCAAATGAAAGCCGTTGTTCGTTAATCTTAGGCGAACTTATAAACTGGTTCGGAAAACCTGCCTTAATATCGTATGCTTTCATACTTTTCTTCTAAATTTAGACTATAGCAACTGGCTAAAGCAATAATTGCTCTCCCTCCGATTGATCTAGTGTATTTAGTCGAGTTCATCATGGTGTGACCTACACGTATGTTAAAGTCATACAAATTATTTATAGATTCTATCTACAATTTTTGTTAAATCGTTGTCAATTAAATTGTCTAGCATATATCAATTAAGTTTATTAAATTGTAGTGGAAAATCGTTGGGTTAATTTCTTTGTTAGATTACTCAAAAACAGATTTTGCGCATAATTTCAAAATGTTTAAATTCTAAAAAAATTTGAAATTTAAAACATGCGAAAAGTACAATCTTTTAGAGCTTTGGGAAAAATGGGTTAATAACATATTTGCCTGCATTATTTATAGTTTCTCCTAACAAATAATGATTTAATTTTATATTTCATGCTAACTTTTACACTTTCACTTAATTATTATGATTTTAATTTTGAATATATTTTTTAAACATTCTAATTTTAATTATTGTAGCTAGATTTTAAGTACACCTAATCTGAACTAAGCATTTAAACTACACAACAATCAAATTATGAAAGGAATCTTAACAGTTAAGCGTCCCCTTAATTTTCTACACATGTTTTGCTTACTAATTGAATTTAACTGTTATTAAACGCCTGACTAACACAGATATAAACTATCCAGTACTCTTTGTTAAGAACCTCTGTTTACATATGAAAATGAAAGGAAAATGGAAAACAAAGAATTAAACAAACCTATTTATCCCAGAGCCTTTTGCATCTACACATTGTCGTTTTCTTTACCCCTTTTGTTTATATTAACTGCTTTGTGCCTTAATTAAATGGCGCGCACGGCTGGCCCGTCAGCCAAGTGTAAAATTCTAAATTTGGAGCGACAATTATATGCGCTAGATTTGCCACGGATCTGGAGCAGGGCCCCTAGGAGCCCGCTATAGCCGCCAGCAGATGTTGGCAATATGCAAATTCCACGTGTCGGATTCTCATTGCTCAAGTGCAGCTCGTCGGAGCCACGACTGCAATTTGGTGCGCATCCACGCACACGGGAGGACCAGCGGATGACATAATGCCCGGCTTGACAACGATTATTTTACATATACTTTACGCCTTATCGCCGGCTTCTTTCGACTTAGCTTTAGCTATAGCTGCGGCTGACGTGGCCCTGGCATTGGTTCCGCTTCCACGAACATCTTTGTAGTCTTTGTGGAGATAAGAGCTCCGCCTTGGATGAGCAGGCAATTATCGACTTCGGGTGACGTTGTCACCTCGCCTCCATGAAGCACCACACCAAAACAGCGACAGAAGGTGCAAAACTTAATTAAACAAATAGAGAGAAAACGCTGGCATAAACAAACCGCAAACAGTCCGCCATATTGTTGGCCCCTAAAGATGCCAGGCTAGCATATCTGGCGGTTTAAGGCCGAAACGGGGAACTTTTTGTATCACTTGATTCACGTTTATCTCTCAAGTGCTTTTCGCACTTGCTAGATAACAATTTTCGATTTTTTGGGTCTATCATTGGGACAACATAAATCTTCATTGAAGAGTTTTTGGCACAGTGGTACTAGACTAAGTAAATACAATTTTCTACGGCTAATTACTGATTCTTAACATTTTTAAAATCTTTTTCTCGTCAACAAAATGTCAAATTTGACAAATTGCTTAAACGATACATATGTGAAAACTTCTTTTTTTCATTTGGCTCACTGAAAAAACAATTAAAATTCTATTTATCACACAATTTTTTACTTACTAAATAAAATTTTTTTTGTGTTATTAAAAATTATGAATTTTTTTTCTGAAAAAAATTTATTTTTCCAATTTTGCGTATTAAAAATGAAAATAATAGTTTAGTCCGCAGTACCTCTACAATGAAATTTCTCCACATTAAGCTTATTTTTAGCTATTTTCTTGGCCTAATGATCTATGGATCGCGCTGCGCATCACTGGCGGCGCAACACCGTTAGGCACGCGCAGAGGAAAAGAGTTGAATGAACTTTCCAATGCGTGACCGCCGCGCCGCCGTGGAAAAAGGGACCGAAACCAGACTTGGAATGGGAATTAGAACCAAAGATCCGAAGCGGAATAGGAACCAGAATCAAAATCAGAATAGAAAGCAAATGGCGAATAAAAAGTGGTTTGATTCGGCTAACCTAGATTCGTGGGAGAAAGAAAGAAGAGTTGTCCGACGGCTATTTGTTGCCTTTTGTTTCCACATTAGAGGTTCTCAGTTTGAGATTGTTGAAGCGGATGTGTGATATGTGGCCACGCCCCAGCCCCAGTCTCTGGGTTAGAACAATGACTAGAATCGCCGATAAAACTGATGCAAATGGAGAAACTAGTGTTGGCTGCGCACAAGTTTGTGTTTCCTTTGGCATTTAGCATTTGGAGTTTAAAAATTATAGCAGGTTTATGGCAGCAACAATAACAAAAAGTGCCGCAGCGAACTGCTCTCCCGCTTGCGCACACAGGTGAGGAAAAGAGATGACACTTTCGTGCCAGAGAGAGAGCGCGCTCTCTCCCCGCTCTCCACCCCTCGCACTAACAAGATGACGCGAGCGAGATAAAAACTGTTAAACAAACGATAAATTGCTGGAAAATCAACTAAACAAATTTTCCCGGCCGACGACCTGAAGCAGTCTTCAAATTGGGTGACCAATCGCCAAGGATTGGCACTGCAAGATGAGTTTCCACATTTCCAGTCAACAACAACTGCCACGCAGACAGATTTTCTCAGACGCCTGGAAAGACCACGTAGCCGCTAAGCCGCATGAATCAGCAAGTGCGAGCGAGAGGGCGCCAGCGGCCGGCGCATTTCGCGTTTCCACATTTGATTTTCGCCACATTTTGTTGGGTTTTTGCGTATTTTTCGGGTACTTACAGAACTCCACCAGCACAAATTCGTTGTCGGCAATCAGTTGCTTGAAGTTGTCCACGGTCGCCACCAACACGCCCTCCTCAACTTTGACCTCCGCCTCGGCGGAAGCGGCCACGTAGGACGCCGCCAGGAAAAGTGCACAGATCAGGAATTTCATCGCGGGCACTTCGTCGTCGTCTCGTTTGATTATTAACTGAATCTATTTGCCCTGCGTGGGTGCAGCACTCGCCAACCAAAGAATCGAACTGCGCTGAACTTGCCCGGTTGCAAGTAAAAATCCAAATGAATTTGGTTCCAAACGAATCGGGGGATATATAATATCAGTGTTTCGGTTTGGTGCTGCCAACTCGGGCTATGAAAAAAGCCATACTAGCTATTCAACAAAGTAGCTAGAAAAATCTGATGCAATGCTGCCAACTCGTCGAGTCATAAAAAAGCTAAACTAGCCGTAATAAATAGCCAGAAATAAAGGTAGTAGGAGTAGTGAAACGAAATTTTGATGGATTTAATTAAACAGTGACCAAAAATATCAGTTATTTTATTTATTTTTAATCAAAAAAATCAAACTCCTAACCATTAAAAATTTTAGAAAAAAAATTAGAAAACCAATTTAATTCGGCCTATTCATATGAGCAATGACCTAACTTTGTAAACTTTTTTAGTATTGGTCATGAAGTAACTGTTATTTCAGACTTTTAAATTAAAAGTCGGAGAATAACAATTCTTTTCTGACCAAAGTTCATGGCTTTTATAATAAAAGTCTAAAGATAACTGAAAATTCAGAATAGTTTTTTCAAATAAAAAAAACCGAAACCGAAAACTTTGGTGGCAATAAACTTTAATTTTGGCAAAGGCGAAAGCGAAAACGAAAAAAATACGTGTGGTCGATATAACTCAGTTTCAACGATTAAACGACTATATTTTAACAAAGTTCTTAGAGCCTAGCTTAACGACAGTTGACGAAGACGGGGCGAATTCGCAGAGAGCGAGAGAGAACTTTATTGTGCACCCGCCTTCGTCCTAAACTAACTTACACTAAACTTCAAACTTCAAGTAAATTCAAAATCTCTCAACAATAACTGTTGTTGTGTGACTGAAATATAAAATATTCCAAAATATCGGTTGCTAATGACGTCAATGTATATTGTACAATGTACATGCATGAAATTCTTTAAAACAACGACACCGCGAATTCTTTATGAAAAAATTAGTTTTCAGTAGCATAACTTTTTTCAATGCCAGTGAAATAATTTTCAGTAGCATTACTTTTTTGACTATCTAATGAAATTTGTTTTCAGTAGCATTATTTTTTTCAATGCCAACACACAAAAAAATGGAATAAAACAAACAACTCTGATGTCATTAAAAGAATCGCCCAGAAGGGTTTTATTATCATTAAAAATTGTTTAATTGTTATTGCAGTTGCATGATTTTCCTGTTTCTTTGTAAATATATGAATATGTACACAAGTTATTTATTAAACAAGTTAAAAAGACAGACGTTGGAAGAATACAAATAAATGCAATTGTAAACACGGAATTCAGGAGTCGCAAGCGACCACCTGTTGAATGCATTGTTCGACTATTCTTAAAACAATATCCGCGGTTTTCTCACTGCTAAAGGGTTTATCTATGGGCGGTACATGAACGAACAGACTCCGGTTTTTGTCCATGTCGAGGGATTTAAGATATATATATCCACATAGAAAGTCGCCCACATTTTTTGAGGCCTTTGTAGCGCTCAGATGCTTCATATCATTTTGAGGGAGCTCCATGGGTGCTACACAATCAGCGCATTTCTCGTTTACAATCGCCACAATCTTATCCACATCTAGGCCGGTTTTTAGGACATTTGCGTGTCCATTGTTCTGGAGCTCGCAACTGCCGTTGGGTAATCTTTTATCACAATTATCAGCTCTCCGGAATTTGTGATTATAGGCCAGCTTCTCAATGTAGACACATTTTGCGACCCCCGAAACGCCAACATGAATGACCAGCTGGTTTGGGATGAGAGAAAATGATATCATTTTAGTCTCTATCTATTTATGGTTCAATTGAACACGCCTTCTTACATCTGGTTGGCGATCCCATATCTCCTTCACGGCCTCATCCACAGCCCCATATTCCACCGGAACCAAACGCTTTTCAAGATCGTATTCTATGTCATTGTGGGTGAGGACTTCGGGAAGAAGTTTAACAGCTTCCCAGCTGGCATTGACGGCTTCGTGGCCAAGGAATGGCCCGAAACCAGAGACCACAATTAGTTTTCGATCCGACGACGCCATAACAAACACTCCCACTAAACCACCCACCCCAACAAACTATATTGTGTACCATATGTTTTTCGTCTTCTCTCTCACCTATTGAATTTCGCGTTCACACTTGTCTGCTTCTTTTGGTATTTAGAATGGAAATAGTAGCTAAACTTAAACTTAGTAATCTACGCCAAGTAAATCTATTTTAAGAAAATTAATAAGCATTCAACGTTTGAATTCGTTTGTGAAATTAATAGTTTTAATACTTTATTTTATTTCATTTTCATTTTATTAGAAAAAGTTAACCGGCTATATAGTTTCTTTTTAAGATAGTTTGTCTACAATATTTAGAAAACTCAAGAATAATACAATTTGTATCCCGAAATCTATTTGATCTTTTTCTATTCCAATTTAATCACGACAATGGTATCATAAATATAAGTTGCAACCAATTAAGGTTCATCATATTTTAAGAATTTCATATCATCATATTTTGATGTACCAATTTGTCATCTCAGACTTGAATTAAATTTATAAATGACCGTTTAATATAAATTGTGTATTATATAATATGGTGAAAAATTTAAAAGTAATGGGAACCAATGGGTAACCAATAACCCATTAGAACACAGGTAGGCAGTTACCAAGTAGTGGGAGTAAAAATACCGGACAAATGGTATTTTTTTCGGTATTCGAAATATCCCAGCCATCCGTTTTTGGGATTCTCCCCTTAACAGACGACGCAGTATGCGGCTCCAAACAGAGCAAAAACACTTTAGACGACAACAAAAAGATAATTCATTCCATACATTCCAAAGATCCGGGCAGATGCAAGCGACCGACCCGCAATCGATCCGATAAAGCAGCGAACCAGATCCGAACACAGGGAATATATAGGTGAGCATTACCTGGTAATCTAATCAGAGCGGATAAGTTGAGGGCGCTCCTCTGCTGGCAGCGACGCGAGCAGCGGCGCCGGCAGAGCGCCACCCTACGCACACAGGTGAACTTTGCACATTAACTATTCATTAACCTCGAACAGGTCGCCGGTGGAGCGGGAAAAGCGGTTAGCAGTTGGCCCATTTCACACAGGAACGGAACCCGAGTCCAGTTCAGTTCAGTCTAGTCCATTCCGCTGAAGAGAGTCGATTTCCAATCGTTAACATGCTGTCGCGTCTGCAGGACTTCTTGTCACGCCACCGGCGGAAATTCATAGTGACCGGCGTTCTGGTGGGCGGCACCATCTATGCGGCACGTTACGCCCAGCGGCGATTTGTGGAGTTCCAGGAGAAACAGGCGCGCGAGTTCTTCGAAAGGACGCGGCGAATGACGCACTTTGAGTCCACGGAGAAGACCTGCAACCAGGTGATCCTCGGAATGGGCGAGGAGATGTGCCAGGCGGTCCTCAGGGAGTGCAGCACGGACGAGCTGCTCGAGCAGCTGCGCCAGAATCCCAAGAACAAGCTGGAACTGTGGGAGGACATGAAGATTGTGGCGTTCACACGACTGGCCACCTACGTCTACGCCTCCTCCATGCTGGTTATTGCACTGAGAGTACAACTGAACCTCCTCGGCGGTTATATCTATCGTGATATCATGACGGAGCAGAAACAAATCACAGACGAACTGAAGCAGCAGTATCTCTCGCTCATCCGACACTTTATCACGGAGTCGGGAATCCGGGACCTGGCGCGATATATACGCAGCCAGGTCATTGCCGTCATCAAGGCGATGCCGCTGTCCCAGCAGCTATCCCTCAACGACTTGGAGCAGCTCTTTTGGTCCCTGCAGATGGCCATCAATGCGGACACTCGTCGGGATCCCAACTCGCGGATGAGCAAGTACCTGCTGCCCAGCCAAAATCCCAGCCACTCGCCGCTGCTGCAAAAGATGTTTAACGAGACGCTGGATCTGCTGGAGAGCGAGGATGCCATTGGAGTGTGCTCGCACAACGTGAGCCGGGGATTTGTCCTGGCCTGCGATGCTATAGCAGAATCCATGGGGGAAACACTACAGCATTTGCCGGCAGCTGAAGTGCAAACACAACAGGATCAGACCCTCAAGTTCAACCAGGCAGGAAGCTCGGGCGGCAGCAGTTCGATGAGCCATAACGTGGAGAACAACAACTTGCTGAATATCAACCGGGTGCTGATGGCGCTGGCCAAGCTCATTCCAATCATCAGTGGCCTCACCTCAAGGGGCTTCGACAGCACTTCGCGACCCCACAACCTGCCCACCCAGCTGCTCACCTTTTACGTGGTCGCCGAGAAGACAAAGACGCTGGGGGCCAACGTCTACGAAAGCTTCAGCTCCGCTTAGGAGATCGACAAAACTTGGATTATGCACCCGTGCATAGGCTAGGCTAAGAGATTTCGAACATTTTAGTTTATATACCTGTATATTTTTAATACGATCATAATTCTCGGAAGCGTTGTTTGTATGTCTGCTTGAACCCAAACCGTATTAAGTTTAGCTCCTAAGAATATTTAACCGAAAGCGAGTGTAAGGTATGCTTAAGCAGATTCCCCAATTGAGTCCAAGGGGAGTTCTTCTAGACAGGGACACAAATCGAGTAATGTGAAGGCCTTTTAAATTAACTGGAGAGTGTAATATGTGCGTAGAAAATACAAAGAATGAGATGTGCTTTTTATAAGAACGACCTGAGGGTTATCTGGTATCGAAAATAAATGGAAACTATGTAAATTATGTTAATGTCTGTAATTGGGAAATCTTTGTTATGGGATCAATTTTTGAGAAGGAAGAATTATTTATTGCAATTTATGATTTTAAATGTATTTTAAACAAATATTCAGAAGAATAGGATTTTAATTTGATTATTTTTTTTTGTAAATAACACAGGTTGACAAAAAAACGGACACGGCTGAACGCCACAAAAACTGCAAGTTTTGTACCTGTAGATTACTTCCCCAAACTAAGAAACTTTCCATCACGGCATAATTTTGAGCAAATCGTGGTCAATGTATAAAATTTAAGATTTTAGGTACTTTGTACTGGCTTATAACAGCTAAACCGTTCGTAGCCCATAGGTGGAATTTGACTGAAACGGAACTTTGAACCTTTAAGCCAAGGAAAAGCCCGGATTTTGCCAACCTGTGTAATTTACCAACCAATAATTCGTTAAAAATTTACTGAAAACAACCATATTCCTACTTTGACGCACTATTTATAAGAATGAATTTAAAACCTATAAGCTTATTGTGTATTTAGCAAGGTAATTTTTTGGTATAAGTCAGTGTTATTTTTAGCGATCATTTTTAAATTTCCGTTACAGTGCAAATTTAACTTGTGCTTTCCGATATTTACATGATTTACATAAAAAACCCTTACATCAAAGCATTACCTACTTTCATTCCAGTTTTAGTTAATATTATTTTGTGCACAGCCATAACTTAAATATTATTGGCCCGTGCACTCCCTTAAGGTAGATTTAAGCACTCCTGGGTATATACATCTTAAATTAACCCAGCTGATAAGAAATTGTATTTACTACGTGGAAATATTGTTGCTAAGTAGCAAATTTAATATACTACTTAAATATAGGGATAACCGTTGAGATGTGTTTAGTTGAGCAAACAAACTGGAGCGGTTTGGAAAGAATACTTTCTGAAATAATAGTACGGGATTTGTCAAAGAACCTGTCAACCGTGCTATCATCTTGTAAACTGAATGGTGAATAAAAAAAAATTGTATATATGTGCTATCATCTTGTAAATTTAATGGTGAATAAAAAAAACTTGTACATATAAAGTGTATACTTAAACTTCTACTGCAATCGAAAAAAGGAAATGGTTCTTCCTAATTAATTTAATCCTAAAGTTCCTAAAGTTAATCTAGTTAGAAAATAAACAAATTAATTATAAAGCACAATCCAGATTTTATAGCACGGCTAGTAAGGACACGAACCCTTACTAACGGTTGTCCCTGCTATTAGTAAAAAGGGGGTGGCAAAAAACCGCCCTGTGATAAGACAGCTGTGGCTTTTGTTTGTTTGCCATTTCTCTTCTTCTTGCCGCTCTCTCTCCATCTCTTTCTGCAGTTGCGCAGAAATGCCGCTAAAGAAGAGGAATTGCAATATTAGTAATATGCATAATTATAAAGCAATTAAGAACATTTAAATAAGACAAAAACTAAACAAAAGTTAAAGTTCTACTTTGTTAAAACTATTCTAAAGGTAAAACCACATCTATTCCTCCCTCTTTCTCCGGCTAGAGGGCTCTCGCAGGACCTCTCTTTTTCTCTCACTCCTTTGGGTGCCCAGCTGTCTGGCAAAAGGAACACATTTACATTTTCATTTTGGGCGCAGTTGCAAAAGTTACGTGAAAAGGCAAAGGACGACCGTTACTTTTATACCTCCCTGCGAGTCTGTGTGTGTGTGTGTGTGCGGAAAAAGAATTAAATTTACAAGATATAGAAAACAGTTCAAAAATCAAAAAACTAAGCCGAGTTTCAGCTTAGTGTGCAAATATGAAAAAGACTGCGAAAAGTACACCAGTTAGCATAGCCAGCAAAAGAAGAAAAGTCTAAGGATCCGCCACAAACAACCAACAAATAAACGACAACAACAACGGCGGCTCAATTGTGTAAGTGCACTTGCAAAATGTTTATTGACCAGTCGAGAGGGCTAAAAGCCCACTTAACCCATCAACTTTTGAGCAGCGGATCACAAATTTATTGATTAAGAAAAAAAGAACATGAAAATCAAAGAGACACAAGAGCACATGTGAGGGAAAAGGACAGACAAAACGGTATATTGGTAACGGGACGCAGACAGTGCGTGCGTAAAGTGGGGTGGGATGGGGTGGAATTGTGGGAGTGGAAAGGGGAAACCTCATATACGGGCTAAAAATATGGGCACTTTATTATTAGAAAGGCCACAAGTGTACCACTAACTAACTAGTTGCGAATCAACAACTTCTATAAGAAAAGTCCTCCAAAGAGAACTGAACACATAACAATAAAGGAAGGTGTAGTTTTTGGGAACCGAAGCTTGGGATACCCTCAAGAAACTTATTAAGCCCGCCTCGATCGCCTTATTACATCAAATAAATATAATACAGTTATAAAAGTTAAAGATAATATAGGAAGACTTTATTTAATCTCAGTAAATGCTCTTCTTCCAAGTCAACAGAAACTGATTAATAGTTAAACAAATTTTGATAGTTAACCTAGAATCAATTAATTTTAAGAAGAAATAAAGAAAATAGTAAATACAGTTTTTATCAAGCATATAATCATTCTATTAAGGGATTTAAACTAACAGATACCAATATCTTTTAGAAAGTGTACAAACTTGTAGCCAAGAAAGTCAAGTGCGGCAGCGTGAAGACAACAAAGAAATGACATTTTCCCCAGCCAAAGTCCGTGTGGGACATTCGAGGAAAACAATGCATGCAAGTCAGGCAACCCCTACATCCCACCACTTGAAGTGTTTTCCCTCCGAGTGCTTGAGCCCCTATATTGCATAGTATATGTATATAGGCATATTGACATACTAAAGGCGTAGATCAAGTGCCTTGACAAGAGGCCACAGCACCTAACTAAATATAAACACATAAATTAAGGAAGCGAAAGCAGGACACGATTCTAGGGGGAAGAAAAAGAGCGTCATGGAATTTCATGGGAAAGCAATTACCGAGGATAAAATAGAAAACTTCTAGGATTCCGTTGGCTTAGGTCTTTTCGTGCGATGATTATATCTAAAACGTGTTTAATCTAGAAAAACGATTGCTTTTTTATAGAAAGGAAAATGTTTTTAAAATAAGCTGCGTACAATATTATTTCTGAAAAATACAAAACCCAACAATTATTTTCATTGTAGAATCCGTTTATCAGATTTCATTGAAAATATTTAAATATTTTATTCAGAACTGCATCGCCTAGAGTTCTCAGAAAACGTGCATTGATTACAACTCAATAAATCTTACTATCTTCTTCAATTCTCAGAAAACGTGCATTACAACAAAACACTATAAGGCTTATATATTTAACAGGAATAACAAAATTATCAGTCTCTTCTTACAAATTTTATTTCCTATCACCACAGGGAAGAGAAAGTGAATTATGTTTGATGACTCATACGCAGTATATATAGTAAGCACATTTCCAATAAACCCAATTGATAAGAATCTTTATTTAGTATATTCATGTTGTTGCTAATTAGAGTGGAATATTAAATATACGGTTAGGCGGGAAAAAAATGTTTAGTTTAGCGAGAGCTTTACGTACAGAAACACATAAAAAAATGGAAGCGGGTGTGAAAGAAAATGTGCTGAAATAACAATACTTATAGAGATTTGTTAAGCCGGGGACCGTGCTATAATCAATAGTGAAGTGAAAGGTTAATAAATAAACATCCTGTAAAGGATAATAGGGAGTGCTTTGGTTCTATAGACCATAGATGTCTTTGCATGTGGCTTTGTTTGTTTTGCTCACGCCATTTTCCCATTCCCATCCCTATATCCTCTCCATCGGAGTCCTACTTTTGCAACATGAATGAATGACTCTAACTACATTTTTCATGCAACCCGAGGGATCCGTTCTGGTTATCCCCACTCTTTACTGCCTTTTCCTTTCTCCTGCTGTTTGCTTGTCAAAAACGTCAAAAATGCGATAGTGAAGACCCCAATGAAGAACAGTGTGTCCTGAAGGCTACACTGATAGGAAAGCCCCGAACTAAGATATAACTTTTCTCTTATGCATTTTGTGTACTTCATCTATATAGGAAGCTACTAATATATCGTTTAAACGTTACGGAAATTCAAGATTTAAAACCAATTCTTTAATTTAAAAAAAATCTCCTTATCATTATTAAACATATTCTAAGATACAGAATATTTTAGATAATATGCTATTCCTCGTTATAAAATAAAATAAGTTAGAAGAATATTAGATTTTGTTCCGTTTTTTCGAGTGTAGAATAGTTGCGAAGTAGAGCGGGCAACTTAAGTGGCCCCCAACCACAACTTGCGGGGCCTTATTTGCATGGCTAGCAAAGTAGTGCGGAACCCCTGAGCTCAGACCCTAAGTGCTGTTGCAACCGCCGGCGGGATGACTCACACAGATACATTGGAATAGTGCCATAAATGACATGTGATAGATGGATGGACACTTGGTGAGGGCTTTGGGGGATTAGCCAGGAATAGGAATGTGGCCCAAATGAAGCTGCACCCGCCTGCTGCCGTCTCCTGTAATTAGGCTCCCCTCGGGGCAGGTCGGTCCATAAAAGCCGTTGATAGTAGCCGGCTTTGAGAGGAGGTAACAACCAACCATGCCACTCCTACTATTTCAACCACTTCACTCGGCTCCCTCGGTTCTTTTTATTACGTATACGCCCCGCTGGTTGATGTGGAACAGCTCTTGAGGCGAGACAGCCATCTGCCCCAATATTTGGTCTGGGCAAATATGAATTGTCCGATTTCGAATATTTTCATTGACTGAACGTAAGAGACTCTCTTACGGCTCTCTCACATGTAGTGGGTAAATATATATTTTGACAGAGTTGGGACAATCATTTTATGCCCTGCCGCTCGAATCGGAACTAATGTCATTCAATTCTTTCGTTCAACCGTGTCTAATGAGAGAAAACTAAACAAATTATGTCGATCATCATAACATCGATCGCAGCTAAGTGCAAAAAAAGTCAACTCACTAGATTTCGGGAAGTTCTAAGCAATCTTCTGTTAGAATTTTTATAGTGAATGCATAAAATTCCACCAGCTGCGATTAAAAAGTGTAAGTGATATCAAGAGCAACAAACACTTTTAAAGGTTAGGAAACAAGCTTCCATTTCACCCCAAACTTGAGGGATAAGGGATTCTGAGAAATATAGGTTCTTTTTTCTTATCAATAAATATAAATGGTGATGATTTTTAGTTTAGGCAATTATTCATAGCGTTAAATTAAATACTTTTTATAGGGTACTTCGATATGTTTGTTATTTTAAAAGTTTTTGAGTTTTTTGAATGAAACCTTAAAAAATAATTAAATTTTTTATTTGTTCTTATTGTTATTTACTTCTTATTTTTTAAAACCCTTCTTTTTATACCCTCTGGTATTATAATTTTGGTCAGAAGTTTGTAACGCAGTGAAGGAGGAACAATAGGGCGATATCGTTCAAAATTTCATGTTTTTCAGGATATTTCGGGAGGTTGATCAGGGTAAAAACGCGTTTCGATCGGACCTCTATATCCTATAGCTCCCATAAGAACAATAGAGTGAACAATTTAAAAAGCTTTTTTTTTCGATTATAAAATATTTAGCTGATTATTTTCATTCGTGGAATCTGCAAGGGTATTAGCTTCTGTCCTCGTTAGTTTTAGTTTTGTTTACATTTTTATATTCAATCCGATCTTAACTTTTTTTAAGTTTTATAATTTTCTTACTAATAATTTATTATAATGTATTATTATTGATATAGTAAACTCAATGTCATCAAAAGTGTCGTTCTGGTCTATTTTAAAACTGATAAAACTTTTTTTACTGAAATCCCTGGAGAGGGTCTCATACCAGAATTTAAGATTAAAACCCAGCAGTGAGTAACGTACCGCCCCTACGATCGTTGAAACGAAACATTGTTGATATAGAGCGCAGTTCTCGCTGAGAGTTCAAGCGATCAACACGATTCTATTAAAAATATTGTATCAAAATACAGAGTCGAATCGGCCGAAAACAATTAACACGGGTAATTAGTGCTGGAATTTTGGGGCTTCGTCAGAGATGAAGTACGAAAGAGAATCGAATATTTGAGCATATAATTTACTATCATATTTGTTTATCTTTTTCGCACAGCACAATGAACAACGCCAGCTGAAGAAGACATAGTCGGTTCATTGGCCCCCGAAACCCTTAGACTAGAGCCCCATCGCTGAGGACTGGGAGTGGTCACCATGCGACGTCCGAAAATATCCCTCAAGAAGTACTTCTATTTCACACTGATCTGCGCCCTCCTCCTCATTTTCGTTTTCAATCTCAAGTGAGTAAGATACTTGTCGGTAAATATAAATAGTGCCGATCAAATATTGATCTTCGGATCTTCGGGAGGGAAGACTCCCCAATCAGGTTTCGGATTTACTTGATTTACTTAGAACAACTTAATACGATACTCTATTGCCGATGTATTAATTCTTCTGTGTATAAAATACCTATCTATTAAAATTAAAATTTAAAAAAATCATAAATAATTCCTATATTCAGACTTTCATCCCAATTTATTTCCAATCAATTAACGATTAAATCATTTTCTTTAAAAATCCCCCAGGGAGAGCGAATTATGGAAAATGCGGAGTTCCCGATCATCACAAATAAGCACACAGCAGCAACAGCACCACCAGCATCTTCATCAACTGCAGTCCATGGACGAAGATCACCCAGTGGCCACCAGTTCCACACCGGCGCCAGTTCCAGCCACTTTGCTCCCCGAAGTGGCGGATAATCTCGTCGAGGAGCCGGAACAGGCGGCTCTCGAGGAGGAGGAGATGGAGGCGGATCGGCTGCAAGAGCCGCCGGTGGAGAAGGCGTGGTTCTTCAAGAACGGAGAGTACTATCCCAAGCCAGCCAGGACCTACAGCAATCGCAAGGCCAGGAAGCGGCATGCTCCGCGTTTGTTGCCCCATCAGGATCCCTATTCCGACCGGATCGTCAATCAGCTGATGTACGTGCCGCATAACTACGAAGAGATCAAATCCAGCGGCAAACTGAAGACCATCCTCCTCTACAATGGACTCGGTCCGTGGAACGTGAAAAAGGGCCGCGACGTCTTCCTGAAAGCCAAGTGTCCCGTGGACACCTGCGAACTGACTGCCAATCGCGATCTGGCCAGCTCGGCCGACATGATCCTCTACAAGGATCACTACATCCCCACGGGAATCCGACGGCCCAATAACTCCAAGCAGGTTTCCATGCTCTACTACCTGGAATGCCCCTATCACACACAGAATGTCAAGGTGCCCGATGCCATCAATTGGACTGCCACCTACAGGTGGGTTTAAATATTTTTAGCTTATTCAGGGAACTGGGAAAATTTCAACAATTCTGGGAAGCTTCGTTCCTCAAAATATAATTTTAAAATGGTGAAAGGTTATCGCAGCTTAGTGATTAATATAAAGTTGGGTTTTATTTGTTTAGTATAATTCATAGACTGTTTTGTTTTTTGCAGACGGGACAGCACCATTGTCGCGCCCTATGAAAAATGGCAGTACTACGATACAAAGGTGCAGCAGCTGGAGCAGGATGTGAACTACTCTGTCAATAAGACCAAGAAAGTGGCTTGGTTTGTGTCCAATTGTGGAGCGAGGAATGGTCGGCTCCAGTACGCCCATGAACTGCAAAAGCACATCGAGGTAAGTCTGTAAAAAGACAAAGCATTATTATACCCGTTACTCGTAGAGTAAAAGGGTATATTGTATTCGTGCAAAAGTAAGAAACAGGTAGAAGGAAGCGTTTCCGACCCTATAAAGTATATATATTCTTGATCAGGGTCACTAGCCGAGTCTATATAGCCATGTCCGTCTGTCCGTATGAACGCTGAGATCTCGGAAACTATAAAAGCTAGAAGGTTGAGATTTCACACACATATTCTTGGGCTTCCTACGCAGCGCAAGTTTGTTTCATCGAGGTGCCACGCCCCCCCTAACGCCCACAATCGCCATAAACGATTTTCAAATGAGTCTGGAGGCCACATCTTTTAAGATTTTAAAAATATACAAACGCAATTTTATAGTGTTTATTAATACCTATCGAAATGTAGAAGACATTTTTCAAATCGGACCATTCATTAAAAAGTTATACGCAATCAAAATTGTTTATATATCTATCTCCCTCGCACTCCCTTTAGCTGAGTTACGATTATTAGATAGTCGGGACACCAACCCGATTACAGCGTTCACACTCCCTTTAGCTGAGTGACGGGTATTAGATAGTCGGGACACCAACCCGACTATAGCGTTCGTTTTTTATTAAATTTGTATGATATATGACCACCAACAAAGGCATTTCCAGTCCAAGTTATATTATATACGTTGGGTGTCATAGAAATCTTTTCCAACCAAAAACCGTTATCCCCTTTTTTTAAATTGGAACTCATTGGGGTCACTTGAGGAAAAATCTACACTATGTTAAGAATATTTGGTAAAGATATGGACGTTGTGGCTTTACTTGTTTGGGCTCTGCACTAAGATATAATTATGGATATTTGTTCAATGAATTAAACATCAATCTTTTTCCCCACCAGGTCGACATCTACGGAGCATGTGGCAACTTCAAGTGCTCGAGGAGTACGGCGGATAAGTGCTTTGAGATCCTGGACAACGACTATAAGTTCTACCTGGCGTTCGAAAACTCCAACTGCAAGGACTACATCACGGAGAAGTTCTTTGTGAATGCGCTGAACAGAAGGGTTCTGCCCATCGTGATGGGTGCTCGCCCGGAGGACTACGAGGTGAGTGCCCCACGGAGGTCCTACATCCACGTGGACGAGTTCGCATCGCCGAAGGAACTGGCCGAGTATCTGCGCATTCTGGACGCCGACGACGAGCTGTACAACTCGTACTTTAAGTGGAAGGGCACCGGGGAGTTCGTCAACACTTACTACTGGTGTCGGGTTTGCGCCACTCTCCACAACGAGGAGCAGCTCAGGAAGCCCCGCTGGTATACAGATCTCAACGATTGGTGGCGGGGACCAGGAGTGTGCACGACGAGATCCTGGCGGAACTTCAAGGCGCGCAAGGATGTTATCAGCGACTCCAGCGACGACTGAGTCCCAGTCCTTGATGCGATCCAGATCGTGGGCATGGGCATTGCGTAGATAAGAAGTCACCATCAGGCATCAGTGAGTCCCTCGTTTTACATAGATGTTTCGTAGGTATCACCATCTCTACTTTCACTATCACTATCCCCAGGATGGGTCCATTTGGTTTCGATAAGAAGTACGCGATTTGTGGTCTTTCAAAATTTACACCATTTCATTTGTTTCACATTCGCAAAAATGCCAAATGTTCAGATAATTAGTTCTGATAAGTTCTCCTAAAATTATTCCTAGTCGTCAATATAGTTAAGTAATATTGGGATCCCGTTCATCGAACCATAAGGTATTCAGGTTTATTTACCGAATTCCCATTTCACAACAGTGAGTTTTAATTTATTATCAAGACTTCTAGTCGCACGTGAAATCAAAAAAATAGACCCATCCTTTGCTAATCCATGTGTAAATGGTCGCTTCGTTTTTGTCGGAGTTTTACGTAAATGTTTTTTGTAGTTAGTTAGTAAGTAAACCAAACCTCGGAGCTGGCCACGCCCTGGAAAATCATGGAAAATCAAATCAAACCGAGGAGGCACGAGGTGAGGAACGTTAAACACTAGCCCATAGATCCCCGTGCCGATCGTTGTAACATATACAATACCAGATGCATAAGAGAACGTAGAAACCTAGCCTAGTTATATATGAATATACAAATAGTTCGGTAATTTATATAGTTGTTTAAACCAAAAGCAAGTCCAAAATAGACCATAATAAGATGAAGAGAGGCAAGCAAGTTAAAGTAGTTTGACATTATCAAGCTTAACTACCATGAGAAGACGCATCAGCTAAATAGCTTAGATCTTTTGTAAGTGTTTTTGTAAGCAACCAGCAACATGATGGCTCGATCTGAAAATAAGTTGCCTGTTGATCGAGCACACTTTCATTTCCCCATTTGATTTTCGGTTTTAGATCTTGTCTAGCCTGGCTTTTAGTTTAAATAAATGTTAGCTGTAGAGAGCTACTTGAAAAGGTTTCCCAGCCTGTTGACTAACTACTTACTCTATAACCCATTTCGCACAAGCTAACACATATATATCTGATCTAATACAAATACAATCTGCATTCCTATTTTTCACAAAATATCATATGACGTATTATTTTAATTCGAACAGCGCATATGTGTGTTTTACAGTTTTTAGCAATATTTGTATTTATTGTGTAACATTTAATTTATAAGTATTGAATAATATCATCTGTGTGTGTATTTTGATTGTGAACTTGTTTTAATTTTAATTTTTACTGTGATACAAAAAATAATAATTATAATAAACAAAAATTAAACAGTGGCAACAGTTTAAAATGTTATCTGTGCTTCAAAAGGATGGGTTTTGTTCATGGCACATCTTCTTAATTCAGAAAACTTAAGGATAAAAAAAATTCATACATATTCAAATACTGAAAAATGCTTAGTAAGCAACGTATACTTCAAGTTACAGCAGAGCTGCCTCATGGCAAATAATAAGATATACATATTCAAAAAAGGGACAAAAACTCCTTAAATATCTGATAGCCTCAATTTTAAAGAATCTGAACCCTAAACATGACACATTTTTAGCTGCTTTAGTAATTCTTTAAGAGCATTTAAGTTCTCCTTCTTGGAATCTTCCTTTCCTGCGGTGGCAGCTACGATCTTTGCCGTAATCTTGCGCTGCAGAGCAATGGCTTCGACTTTCTTGGAAAGCTGAAAAATAAAAAAAATCTTTATTATGTTTAATTAAAAATTATTTTATAAAAACACACCTCATATGCCCGCTTGATAATTCCTTGAGGCATTCCAGCTAATTTTGCAGCATTGAATCCATACGATTTCGGACACGCACCGGCTGAGTATTTGTATAGGAACGTAACCGTTTCTTGGGTGGGATCCGCATTGTCCTCGTTCTCCACCATGCAAGCCATGTGACCCAAAGTTATTCTCTTGTCGTTGTGGAAGAAGTCAATCAGATTGTGGTAGTGGGTGGAGAAGAGAGTGCGACACTTGAGATTGGCCAGGAAGTTAACCACAGAGGCCGCAATAGCCGTGCCATCATAGGTGGCGGTTCCCCTGCCCAATTCGTCGAGCAACACAAGCGAATGGCATGTGGCATGCTTGAGAATGAGTGAGGTTTCGTTGAGCTCCACGAGGAAGGTACTGTGCCCGGCAAGAATATCATCTTGAGCGCCCAGTCGCGTGAAGATTCTGTCCACCAACGAGAGACGACAGCTGGCAGCGGGAATGTGAGCACCCTAAAAAGTTAGGTAATTTTAATGATTGAAAAAATAAATAGATTTCCAAATATGCTTACAATTTGGGCCATAATCACCAGCAGCCCCAGTTCCCTCATCAGAGTGCTCTTGCCGCCCATATTGGGACCGGTGAGAAGGGACAGCGGCGCTTCAGAAGCTGTACCCAACTCCAGGCCGTTGGGAATATAGGTGGAGGCGTTTACGCAAGGATGGTAGCCCTCTTCCAGTTGGATAAACGGCTGATCTACGCCAGAGACCAGCTCTGGCACACAGATGACCATCTGGTGACCAGCGTACTCCGCCAGGGAGCCCAGGACATCCAGGTTGGCCACACAGTCGATGCACTGCTTCCACTGATCGTAGTGATTTGAGAACTTCTCGAAAAGGCGACGCGCCAAGTCCTTGAGTACCATGTTCCTTGTATCCTCAGCCTGCTGCATATCTTTAAGCAAAGCTCGAGTTTCAGCGGTGGTGTAGCGACGAGAGGGCTTCTTGCCTTTGGTTTGTCCCTCCAAGGAATACGACTTATTTGCCTTACTGGCATGGCTTTCAGGCACATCCAACTGGTATCGTTTCTTGTCGCTGCCAAAATAGGTAATGCGACAACCAAAATGGCGCTCCTGCTCCACGAGATATTTCTTCAAACGTCCCTCGATCTCATCTATGGATTCCATCGCCGAATCGTACTCTGCATCCATTCCGGCTTGGGGAGCGATCACTCCCGTTTTGGCCGCTGCATCATGATCAAATGCAGTGGCAAAGTATTTCAGCTCCTTGCTAAGATCGGGGAATGAACCCCCAGACTCGGGCAGTTGCGTAATCCTCTTAAGCAAAGCTGTTTCGCACTGATGGAACATCATGGGCAGCTTGGTTAGTGAGTTGAATCCTTTAAGGACTGCCATGAAACCCAGTAGCTTCTGCTTGTTGTATATCTTCTCCTCGAAGAGAATGGCGCGGGAGTCCGGATGATCCATCTGCTTTATTTGCTTGTTTCCAAACAGATGAATCTGCGCCAGATTGCGCTCGAAATCCGGCATGGGGGCTAGCAAGGCACGAACTTCCTGCAGTTCGGCCGACATCCTGATCAGCTCCCCAATGGCATCTTGTCGCTCCTTAATGATCCCACATCACAGCTCGGAGCACAAAGCCAGTGGTGCAGCAGTCGCTTTCCAAACTTTGTGCAGCAGTGATCCAATGAGGAGAGCAAAGTGTGATCCTCGCCAATAATCCTCAGATTCGACAAAGTAGTGGCATCCAGAACCATGTGGGAACGCCGTAAAGTGGAGGCCGCAGTCGGTTTGGCATCCGCCAGCTGATCGGGTGGCACGTATAGCTGATAACGAGCCATTGGCAGCACCTTGGGCTCCAGCTTGCACTTGTGGATGAAGAAGATGCACTGCCCGAGAGCTTTAAGGGCCAGCTTGTAATCGTCATTTGGTGTAAGGCCCAAATGATCCACATCCGACTGCATGGTGCGCAAGACTAATGGCCAGTTGTCATCGGCGCCGTTCCCTGCATAATAGCGCTCCGCCAACAGTTTTAGCGTTTTTTCAGCACTACACGCCTGCGTTCCATTACTGGGAACCTGCTCCTTGAGAATTCCACCCAGTACAGTGCGCACTATTTGTTGGGATCGCTGGCTCAAAGCGGATTTCTCATTGAGAAGCTAGGGATAACAAAGAAATTAATCGATTGTCTTGTAGTAAACATGAAGTGTCAATTACCAGGACGGGCATATGATGGGAAAGCAGGGTGAGCAGGCGAGAACAGTTCTTATCGTCCTCAAACTCGCCCAAGTGAAAGTCCCCTATGGACGTGTCTATGAAACACACACCAAACCGGCTCCAAGTACCCTCATCCTGCTCAACTAAAGCCAACATATAGTTGGGCTGATGGTTCGGTCCGATCTTGCACTGTGATCCAAAGACCTGGGTGCCACGATTGGTGATCTGGCAGATCTCACGGGCCACCACTTTATCAAACTTGGTGGCCTTAGTGCGCTTGCAACGCTCGGTCATCATGTCAGGGGTTTCCGTCTGCTCCACGCGGGCCACCTGGAAAACAATGATTGATAGAATAAACTGGGAAGTAAAACCTCCTTGGCATAACTCACCTTGAATCCCCTGTCTATGAGGATGGTGGACATTTTATCGAAGGATATCTCCGGAAAGCCCGAGTGTGCAAACTCGCCGCGCATGTAGGTAAAGCCCAGCTCTTTGACCCCCACATCCGCATCCATATGGTACAGTTCATAGAACTTGCCCACCTTAAAGAACAAAACGCAATCGTAGTTGTCCGACTTGAGAACCCACCACTGGCGAACACCCGGCGACAGCCCATTGAGGAACTTCTCCGGCACATGCAGAGTGCTCTTATCGTAGTCCTGATGCTCGGGACGCCTTCCCTCCTTGTCCTTGATCTTGTCCGGCTGCAGAAACTCCAGTTTCTGGTGTGGCCAAACGACGGGCTCATCCAGGGTGGAGGTGGTGGTCACAATATCATCGTACGATGCACCCTTCTTGGCATTGCTCTGCAGATTCTTGAGTTTCTCCTGGAAGGTGGAGCCCTCAGCCAGCTGGATAGTTGTCTCCAACTTGACCTTCTTGCTCGAGGGTTCATTGTTGTTGTTGTTATTAACGGTCTTTGTCTTTTTGCGGGACTTCTTCGGTGTGGGACTGTCCACGGACATGTCGTTCTCGCTGGGCGAAGCCTCCTCCTCTCCACTGCTGACGCTATCGTCGCTGGCTTCATTGGCATCCGGTTCGTAGTCGGAGGCGCAATCGGAGAAGTCGTCCTCCGACTTGGTCTCCTCCATTTCCGGTTCGCTGTCCGTTTCGGGCTGATCGATGCGCTTTCGCTTGCGCTGCCCATTGACCGCCTCATCGTCGGAGTCCCCGGCAATGGGCAACTTCCTCTTGGCCGCTGGCTTGGAATCCTTCGCTTTGGACTCCTTTGGATCCTCCACTTTTGGCTGCTGGTTCTTGAGATTCTCCTTTTCTGTGCTTTCCGGGTCTGCTTTCACGCTCGGTGTCAGTTTCTTTTTGTCGACAGCCGGCGATTTGGTGAAATAGTTGAACAATGTGTTTGTGGGCGTCCCGCCCACGCTTGTGTTCAACTTCTTGGACATGATTTCGGTCTGAAAATGATTGCCAAACCAGGATGACAAAACCAGGACGCCGAGATTATGCGCCAAAACCAAAAAACAGTAAGCCCGCACTCCACATGTCACGTAAGGCGCCTCCCGAAACGTAATCAAGCCACTACGTAACGCTACCTAAACGGTTGGTGTAATTAAGCGGTCGATTTAAGGTCACTCTATTTCCAGCAGGAATATTAAACAAATTTCACGAGTATTATTAAATAGACTTGAAAATAACCCACAATGTCGCTGGCAGACGAACTACTCGCTGATCTGGAAGAGGACAACGACAATGAGTTGGAGGAGGAAGACGCCGAGATGGCCAGTGCCGAGGATGAGCGAGTAAGACATCGAAAACGGGTCCGAATCCGAAGAGATTCTAAAAGATTCCCCCTTTCCACAGCTGCTGGCGGAGAAGTTGGCCAAACCGGCTCCCAATCTGATGGACGTCGATGTCACCGTGCAATCGGTGCGGGAGCTCTGCAAGCTGCGCGACTCGGAGCGCCTGAGGAACACCCTGCAGCAGATCGAGCACTACGCAAGTCGCCAGAGAACTGCGGCCGAAATTCTGGGATCCGTGGAATCCGATCCCGAGTATTGCCTTATCGTGGACGCCAATGCCATAGCCGTGGACATCGACAACGAGATTTCCATCGTGCACAAGTTCACCAAGGAGAAGTACCAGAAGAGATTCCCCGAACTGGATTCCCTGATTGTGGGCGAGATCGAGTACTTGCTGGCGGTCAAGGAGCTGGGCAATGACCTCGACCAGGTTAAGAGCAACGAGAAGCTACAGGCCATCCTCACACAGGCCACCATTATGATAGTCTCCGTGACCGCCTCCACCACTCAGGGGTAAGTTAGTGGCCCTCTTAGTCCCATAAAACCTTAAATGAAATCCCTTTCCCTTTAATAGCACCATGCTAACGCCAGCGGAGAAGGCCAAGATCGACGAGGCCTGCGAAATGGCCATCGAGCTAAACAACTTCAAGTCCAAGATCTACGAGTACGTAGAAAGCCGAATGACCTTCATAGCCCCCAATCTTTCTATGATGGTCGGAGCTTCCACGGCTGCCAAACTCCTGGGCATTGCTGGCGGCCTCTCCAAGCTATCCAAAATGCCCGCCTGTAATGTTCAGGTCTTGGGCTCGCAGAAGAAAACCCTGTCAGGCTTCTCACAAACGCAGATGTTGCCACACACTGGATACGTTTACTACTCCCAGATCGTCCAGGACACGGCTCCCGATCTTCGACGCAAGGCAGCTCGTTTGGTGGCCGCCAAATCCGTGCTGGCTGCTCGTGTGGATGCCTGCCATGAGAGTGTCCATGGGGAGATTGGCCTGCGCTTCAAGGAGGACGTGGAAAAGAAACTGGACAAGCTGCAGGAACCGCCGCCGGTGAAGTTCATCAAGCCGCTACCAAAGCCCATTGAGGGAAGCAAGAAGAAGCGAGGAGGCAAGCGCGTACGCAAGATGAAGGAGCGATATGCGCTTACGGAGTTCCGCAAGCAGGCAAACCGCATGAATTTCGGAGATGTAAGTTGAAGCTAGTATGTTAAATGCTCATAAACTATTTGGTAACTTTACCCATCTTCCTTACAGATCGAAGAGGACGCCTACCAAGGAGACCTGGGTTATTCCCGCGGCACCATTGGCAAAACAGGCACCGGACGCATCCGATTGCCCCAGGTGGATGAGAAGACCAAGGTGCGGATCAGCAAGACTCTGCACAAGAATCTGCAAAAGCAACAGGTGTACGGCGGAAATACCACAGTCAAACGGCAAATCTCCGGAACAGCCTCCAGTGTGGCCTTTACGCCACTGCAAGGTCTGGAAATCGTTAATCCCCAAGCGGCGGAACGTTCCCAGACGGAAGCCAATGCCAAATACTTTTCAAACACCTCCGGATTTCTGTCGGTCGGACATCGGACCACTTAAAATACACTTCTATCCTTTTTTCTATAAAATTAAGCACTTTTATTTGGAGATTTGTCGAATGTATAATGAATTAGGCGTAGTAAAGCTGCAACGAAGCTGCACTAGAGATTCAAATTGTTGTTAGCTGAGCTTGCCCACTTCCAGCTTCCGCTGAATGGCCTCCCAGGAGTTGTTCAGCAGCACGGCCAGAATGCCGGCCACCGTAAAGACGCCCCCAATTATGGAACAGCAATTCGTGGCAAAGTGGCCAAAGGAGCTGGGAGTACAAAATAAATACATGAAAAATTGTAATAAAGGCTAACTTTTACTTTCCTGACCTGTGCTTCTCCGCATATTTCACCATCAGCGGCGAGAGTTCGTAGCTGAAGAATATTCCCGGCATTCCCCGTTCGCGATCCGACAGATCTTTTCGGTATCTCGTGACGGAGAACTGATTTGTGTATATGGGCTCTCCGTCACTACTTCCTCGCATATATAACGTGGGCACAATTTTTAAATAGTAATTGAACATTTCGCTTTTAGTCTCTGCAATTTAAATTGTAGTGATTAAAAATGGGAGAGAAAATTTAAAAGACTATAAATTTATGGACTTCAAAAAATTATCCTGGAACTAAAAGTAATTTTCCAGGACCCCTAATATCAGCTCTAAAAATGTTATAGGGATCAGTTTTTGGTTGATTTTTATTTAATTAAACAATACAAATATTCCACATAAATTATTTATTTTAGACGTTATAAAACTGTACAAAAATCGTTTAATAAATCGATAATTCGGGGGTTCCTGTTAGCTAATACACCACCCTGGCATAGCGGAGACACCCTCCAAACATTTTAGCGTGACCATTTGGCATTCTTTTTATATTCGATATAGTTTATCGACATCCCTAGCTCACTGACACATTCACGTTGTTCGACGAGTCCGGTGCCGAAATAAATAGAAATATTTCGAATATTTCCTAAAATAAACGGACCTTTGGGCGCTACTTGCAATATTCATAAGTGGATCGGAGCAGCGGAGCTTGGTACTCTGCGGAATCAACTTGTTTATAGCGGGAGAACGAGAGAAGCCAAGGACTTTGCGGCATGCCACTGCCCACGAGCTCATTTTCCCAGCAGGGACCGACGTGCTTCGATAAGATGAAGACGGGCTTCATCATCGGATTCTGTGTGGGAATGGCCAGTGGAGCGGTCTTCGGGGGATTCTCGGCACTCAGGTGAGTTGGACTTTGCACCCGGATGGTCGATTTACCACTCCTCCAATGGAGTGACGCAAGTGGAGGCCGGGAATTATGTAATTACACCGGCTAACTAAAATCTTCTACAGATACGGACTACGTGGTCGGGAGCTTATCAACAATGTGGGCAAGACCATGGTCCAGGGAGGCGGAACCTTCGGGACCTTCATGGCCATTGGCACAGGGATTCGCTGCTGATCAGGCTCGCATTTGACTAGAGTTACTGCAAAAAACCAACCTTAAGCCCTACTCCAATCTTGTTTAAATTACGCTAAGTTATTGCAATAGAGATGTTAAAGAGATACGAGAGATGGGCTTGTTTATTTACTACTCACCAGTCACGTCCACTCGCAGCCCATCCAAAGGATGCGTCTTGGCGAACTCGATCTTCTCGCCAAAGGACAAGTGATTGATTGTATGCGATAGCTTCACATTGCTGAACTGAAAGTCGTGGATGTGGAACTGGCGGATGGAGAAGCTCTTGCCGGGCGCAAAGTGGAAGCTGCCGGCCATGCGGTTCACCTCTAGGTGGCCCTGGATTCGACAGCCCTCCTTGAAGGCATCCTCGTCGCTGCGCTTGTACTTGCCCTTACATTGCTCTATTTTGTCCACTGCCACGTTCCACTTGCGCAGCCGGTAGGCGTCGAGCACATCCTCGCACGTGTTGCAGCAGCTAGATTGGATTGTTTGTAGCATTAGAAAGGGGAGTTTAAGGAACCAATACTAAACTAGAGCTTTATCCTGATCTAAAGTTACTGTACAAGAAGTTCTTCTCAATAATAACAAACTTTGATTTAAGTACCATTATTTTTAGAATAAGCTAGTTTTCAAGTTAACCTTTTAAAACTGCATTTCTGAACCATTTAGCGTGTTTAAAATATTCAAAGTCACGTTAAGTGGGAAAACTAATATGTTTTGTGAGATGCGCAAAGTATTTCCTCTGATAACGTTGTTAAAAATATGGTATTGATAGTAACAACCGAAATTTTAATCTATCCTGCTTGAAATGCAATGAAAATTCTAGCTGTAAAGCTTTCAAAATCCGATCACTATAGAAGTTATACTGAATCCCAAAGCCTAAACCGTTGAAACATACTACTTATTAGCAGCTGGCTGTTACAACTAGAATTCATTTCCAATAATAGTTGGTGAACGGCTTAAAACAATTTTGAATCTGACTATACTAAAATCATCAAATTTACTTAGCACGGGTAGAATTTAGAGCCAATCGATAAGAAAAGATTTAGTTATAGAAGTTGGACTAATCAAAGTTTTTGATCCGAACCCGGATCTCTTGCTTACTGGGTGGCATTGTGCTCCGCGCCGTAGCAGCTGCCGCAAGTGACGTTCTTATTGGGCGGCGAGACCGCCACAATTTCCTTGATGGGCGTCTCCTTGAGGGGCTCCCCCTTGAGATCCAGCCGGTGTTTGAAGACATCATGGTCCACCCTTAAATGGGTGTCCCCCGATGAGTCCATCGCGTCCAAGGAGATGTAGTTGCAGGCGAGATTGTGAAGCGTAACATCCAGATTTATTCTCAACTTGTGACCCCTCGTTGTGTCGACAAACAGTTCCTCATTTAGGGTTGGCTGCATATAGCTAAGGAACTCGAGGAATATCAGGAGACTGATAATGCTGGTGCTGATTATGGTAACTGAAAATAGTAAAAAAGCCGGTTGTTTGGGTTCCTTATCGCCACAATCAAGTTTACACCTGCACCCACCTGCGGCGCCGCCCACAGTGCGAACGCTGAAATCATCCAAGGTGCGCGGATAGGCGTCCAAACGACGCAGCACGTCGGCGAACTTCATATTTTAAAAGTAACACACAAAGAACAACAATCAGAGACGTAAACAATACAAATTACACATTTTTCGCAGTGGCAGGTGACGTGTGCGATTGGCGTTGCCGGATGTCTGCAAATATTCAGCCAAACAGATGTTCTCTGCTAGCCGATGACTCGATTAATAGCAATCGTCATCGAAATATGAATGTACATTCCCGAACTTATGTTTTAAATGTGGGAGATTCCATTGCGTAATCTGGGTATTCCCTGAACTGTTAATGGCTGAATGGTTGAAAATTCAACAAAAAACATCAGCAAATTACGTTTCTGATGAATTTTCAAGCCGCTGTTAATTTTTGTCAAATTTTATGGAACTCAATGTCTAAATGTGCCCTTAAAAATTAATCATACGACATGTATGCATGACAGTCAAGGTCCCCTATTAACGTACAAATAAACATGTTAAATTAATATATTTAATCAAAGGCATCAGTGCGTATAAGCAATAAATTATGTATGTTTATAATATCCGTTAATACGATTTTTTTAATGACACGACTTTCCCTATAAAATGTGCATCCTGCATCCCAGGGCTTTTGAGCAGCTGCTGCGGGTTATCTGCTCCGAGACCAGAGCGATATTTATATTTATGTCAGAAGTGTGCAACGTAATCCCAATAAGGTAATTCAGACCTAATTCATCGATAAAAATCATTATTTATTTGTACAAAAACTTTAAGATTTTTTACAACAAAATAAAATTTAAAATTGAACAGCTTATGGGTTTATTTACTATTATATAATATTTTTGTATCTTCTATAAACGCACGGCAGATCCATTCTAGCCTTTCGCTTATTTCTTTTGAAATGAATTTATTTTAACGCATTTTTAACGTTGAAGAGTCTATCATAATTCGTTTGAGAAAGAGTTCTTTTAAATGGTCTGGTATTTCGTCCTTCTAATATATTTGATGGAGTTTCCACTGGAATTATACAGTTTTAAAGAAATATGTGCCTTTGACTTTCTTTTATAGATATGTGTACGCTTACCTTAAGGACATTAATCGAAGTTTTTAATCACACTGGGTATGATTGTAAGGAATAATTTGGGAACACACGCGGAAAGTTTTTGCATTGGTCTGGAGAAATTGCACCTGACGACTAAGGCGCAACGGTGCCTACTTTAGCACAACTGTTCCTTAGTCATCAGGTGTAACCTATCCAGTTCAATGAAAAAGTTTCCGTGTATGTTCTCAAAATATTCTTGAAATCACTTAAAGTTGTCCGTTTTATGGAAGCTTTCTTTAAACAATTTCTGGTGTTTCGCAATTGAGCATCGCTATCTACTTTCACTTGTTTATTTTAAATTTTATTCCCATGTTGACGTGTCCAAATTTTATTGCCAATGTTATTAGTCCTTAATGTGTTAACATTTTTTTCCCAAATTTTTTTATTTGGTACAAAAAAGGCCGTTGTGCCTTGTCCCAAAGTCGAGTGAGAACTGAAGTAGGTAATCGCAAATATGGGAACACTTATTCGTCTCATTTATAATCTTTTTCTCCATTAAATTACATACATACATTTTCCATTTAGGAACAGTGGAAACTTTATTTATTTAAATTTATAAAAATGTAATACCTAAAACGTCAGAATAGGGAAAAAAGCATTATTTATTTTAATATGTCTTAAAAAAGGCTACTTAATGATATTATCTATATATACTTCTTTTTTTTAGAATGAAATTATATTTTTTTTAACTTATTTTCCTATAAATGTTAATATATTTATAAAATTACATTTTCTTATATTTAGTAAAATTAATTACTTAAATTAAAACATGGTGTAATGGGTATTGGAATCTCCTTATAGCAGCATCAGCACATTCTGTTCTTACTAATACTAATTCAATGAAAGAACCTGACCCATTTGATTTTGAGTGTTTTCTTATCAAGTAACTTAAATTCCAATGAATTTAGGTTCTGGAAAAAACAATGAATTTGTTTTCCTATATTACTGACGATAAATTTTTTGGTTGCCATCTGGAGTTTCGATGTGTTTTTTTATATGCTTTTAATTCCATATATTTTACTTTCTGCTTTATACAAAGCACCAGAAATTCCGTACGGTTTAATGCCGATAACAACAATACCTAGAACAACGGATTCTGTGCTTTACTTTAAAGTTTAAACATTGAGTACAGTTTTCTAAATTTAAAAAAACTATACCATTTTTTGAAAATAGGAATAGAATAGAACAAAAAACTGAATAAAATCTGTCAACTTTTTAAAAAAATATTTAAAAAATAATCAGCTTTATTTATAATGGTATTTAAAAACAGAAAACATTTCTTAAATTCTAAAATTTTGTAATAATCAAAGTAAGTATATCTTTAAGATGGTAAGTGGTCATAAAAACGGCACTTACAGGCATTCTATCTTTATCTTGGCATCTAATACACTCAAAGGAACTTTTCGGAATTTTTGTCATATTCCGAATCCTAAGAAGAAAGAAAAAAAATTTACGTATATTTTATTTTTAAGCAAACTACTCATTTAGTTAGGAGATATTTTCTCTTCGCCCTTCATTAACTTCCATTCCACATATATTAAGCATACGCCGCGTTGTCCCGGCGATAATTAACCACCCATCCCAATGGCCACGAATAATGTTTAATAGTGTTGTCATGACTTGGGGCTGTGGTTGCGCATACATTAGGCAGGGCCAGGGTCGCAATCGGCAGCCCCTAACCCCCAACCCTCGGATGCTGCTGTGGTCCAGGAGACCGCGTCTAATTTTATAATACATGTTGAACAGATGAAAGGTTAATTGAAAGGAACCACAAGTTTCGACAGCCCACGCCGCCAACGCTTAGCTCTTAGGGGTTGTGACCTCCCAACCCCTTCTGAAAAAGGAATAATAGGAGACCGTGGCTTATCCCCGGGGATTTTGGTTAGAGTTAAAAGTTTTCGCTTAAATATAAATCACCAAATGGCTTGTCGCTTGACTGATTGAAGCCAAAACCCGAAGGCTGAGGTCCACGAACCCATGAAATCCATGCACGGTCACAAATAATTGTATGTAGGTGTGTAGAACATGCCGCGACTTTGTGTAATTACCAATTAGGCTCAAGTCCCCAAAGCTTTCTCATTTTCTTTGCCACTCTCTAGTTTCCTTTGTCTTTCTTCTGCCGACTTGACCTTTTTTTTGCAATTACCTGGACAAGAAATCAGTAAAATCAGGCAAGGCAGCAGATGACAAAGATTAGCTAGAGGTAATTTTACACTTTTTTCCTACTTTCTAAATTGAAGTAAATGGATTGGTAAGGGTAAAAAATAGAGCATATGACTTTAGGTAAGGAAATACCCGTTAAGATTATCTATGTTGTAAAAGTGATCAATTATTAAATATTATTTAAAAACAATTAATCAGAAGATCTGTGATTTTATTGACTTAAGAAAGTGGTTCACTCTTTTTGGATGGGTTCTAAAAAAAAATATTTCTTTGTCTTTACAGACTGACAAGTTCATAGTCCTTTTTCTCGCACACTCTCTTATATTTTGCCCAACTTATGGCCATAGGGCATTGGGGTTTTTGCCATGGCCCTTTTCCTCGACCCCGCCCCTTAACCGCCCCCTCTTATCTCTCGCTAATTTGCATTTCTAACCATTTCGCTCTAGCCAATTCGCGTCATTTCTTATTTGAAACAATGAGCCCAACAGCAGCCAGAACAAATAGCGGAGAAGGAGTCATTGTGCTACGGCTTTGCAGGCAATAAAAGACTCCGGAGACAAAAGAACCGGGCTGAAAAGAGAGAGAGCGTGTCAAGAAACTTAGAACCAACCGGAGGGGGAAAGAGAAGGAAAGCCAGAAAAGAAGTTGGCGTAAAGCAGCTTAAACAATCAGGACTGCCTAATGGATATTGACACTTTAATGCCCTGGCCACCGACTCAGACTCTGATTCTGATTTGGAGTCTGCACTGACAAAAAAAACATATTCTACCAAATATTACAAAAAAAACGTACATAATTCCAATGACACGTTAACCCATATTGATAAAGATACAGTTCTACCATGATTTATATTTCAAGAAGACCGATGCATTTATAAACATATATGTATGTTAAATGCGCCAATTAGGTAATAAATAGCTGTCGGTATAAATACACATTAATACCCATCACTTTGAATATTAATTTAGAATTATTTATAACCTGACTCAAGTGATATCAGAACCGATAAATGAAACGAAGAAAGAAATGAATTTTGGGATTTAAAAATATTTCATTAAAATTATATCATATTTATACCCGTTACTCGTAGAGTAAAAGGGTATATTGTATTCGTGCAAAAGTATGTAACAGCTAGAAGGAAGCGTTTCCGACCCCATAAAGTATATATATTCTTGATCAGGATCACTAGCCGAGTCGATCTAGCCATGTCCGTCTGTCCGTCTGTCTGTCCGTCTGTCTGTCTGTCTGTATGAACGCTGAGATCTCGGAAACTATAAAAGCTAGAAGATTGGCATTTTGCATGCAGATTCTAGGAGTTCCTACGCAGCGCAAGTTTGTTTCAAAAAGGTGCCACGCCCCCTCTAACGCCCACAATCGCTTATATACGATTTTAAAAATTTCAATATTTCGGAAAAGTAAAAATGCAGTTTTATTGTGTTTATCAATACCTATCGAAATGTAGAAGAAATTTTTCAAATCGGACCATTCGTTAAAAAGTTATGCGTGTTCAAAGTTTCTATCTCCATCTCCCTCGCACTCCCTTTACCTGAGTAACGGGTATCTGATTGTCGGGGCACCCGACTATAGCGTTCTCTCTTGTTTTAATTTTAATAAAGTTACAGAAAATGTGTTAACAAAATCAAAGAAAACATTATTGTTTAGGAAATTATTAACATATCACAGACGGGAATTAATACAAACATCGTAAAGGCTGCTACACTTTCTATTAATTTTTTCCCAGTGTGCATTTCAAATTGGAAGTGGAGTGGGGATTCCCCGCGAGGGAGGCAGGATCCATCCGTGCAGATGTCCTGCTCTAATTCGGTTCGGTTTTCAGCTTTCCGTGGCACATACATATTTTTTGCCTGGGCCGCATTCTTTGCTTAAACAAAATTGCAGTGCCGAAATTAATTATAGAGCCGCCGCACCCGGGCCATATTTAATTAAACGTGGACATTTTAAACTTGGAGCAACCGAGCCACCGAACCACCCAAGAACGTGGAACCAAAAGGCGTAATTAATTAGTGGAGACGTGCCAAATAATTGCGGCAGACGTAACTTTTTCCTTTTTTCGGGGCGACTCCTTTATTATTTCGCTGGTCAAGGAATGTTTCAATTACGTGTATTGCTGATGGGCAATGGGGTTTGGGGAGCCTTTGGGGTGGTTTTTGCAGCAGGACTAAACTTTTGTGCCATCGGGCCAGGTGGAAATTAATTAAATTAGCAGGCGTCATTTTGGAAAAGTGTCGTGCAAGGACTTGAAATATTTTCTGCCTTTGCCGGTTTCCTGTCACTCAAACCCACAAAAAGTGCCCCCTTCACTGAAAATTGCCAAAATGTGCCCCGAAAATTCGCATACATAACCTCCACATCCGTTGGCTAAAACCGAAAACGTCATTTCCGACAAATTAGTCCAGTCAACTATGCCACGATATATTGTGTGGGCGAATTCCTGCGTTTATATCGCATGTGTGTTCCACTCAACGATTTCAAATCGCTGGCCACGTTTTAAGCATATTTCCTGGTTTAGGATGCAAAATCCCTTTTTGTCCGCCCCATTAGCCGACAAAAGTTTCGAAAGCGTTTCGAAATTCACCACCCCCTCCATTGCCCTCTGCCCACCGCCTCTCGTAATAACTTGGTTAATGTAATTTATGAACATCCATTATGATTTCTTCTGCTCGTTACTTTTAATTGTCGCGCCTATTAATTGCATTTGCAATGTGTAATAATTAGGGGCGCATTACGGACAATAGGCCCTTCCCTCAATCGATATCTTAAACGGGAACGCAGAGTGGGAACGAGTTTAAATGTCACTTGATTGTTCTATACAATTTAATGTAATTAATTGCGAATAGGGAATAAAAGATAATAATTAAAGCTTTGAATTTCTTACGATAATTGAATTTTTTATTTTGAATATTTATACATTTAATGTGTAATTTCGAGCATCTGTAAGAAGAATTGCTTATATTGGTGAGATATCTTGGGTTCAGTAAATTTTTAGTTTCATTGTAAAATGTTTTTTGGCTATGAAAACCCGATTACGTCTTTTATTTGACTTGAGTTAAAAAACCTGATTTAATTTTAAAAAGTAATATTTGTAAAGTGGTTGTTTTTTATCGTACAATTAAATATAAAATATATTTTGACGTAGAACACCCGTTTTTTAATAATACAATTTCCAAGAGTGTCGCCAGTAAAAACATATTTTATATGCTTAAAAACACGTGCATTGTTATTTCCATATTTTTTTATTAATTTGTGTGGGATACAACGGCTTTTATGAATTAATTGAAACGCATTTATTGGTGCGAACAAATGCGTAACTTTTGCATATTGGCCACGCTTTTTAAGTCCATCTGGAAATCGGTTTCATTCAATCCTTTCATAAATTGCACTCCTTTTTGCACTTTAACCATTTTGTGGGCTGGACCGCGACAATGGGCTCTTTATGCAGACGTTTTCGGGGTGAGAAATAGATGAATGGGCTCCAGCCTTTAACCCCTTTTGTGTGGGCGTCCATTTTTCGCCTATTTTTGTTTATTTTCTGGGTGAAAATTTGTATTTTTTTATTTCGCATTCGCGCGGGTCACGTCAACAGAAAGTGCATACTTTTGTTGTCGCTGGCTGCCGCCGACCAGCAACATGAAAAATTATTTACATAAATATCCGCGCTGTCAATTGTGTGTTGTGGCATGTAAAGTGACAGTAGCAGCGCAAAATGGCGTCTCTGCCTCTGCCTCTGTCGACGTCGTACGTGACTGCACACTTTTTTTCGCCACTCGCCGCCCCAAAATGTGGGCGGGGCTATCAAATGCAAATGCATTGTGCATGTCGTGGCACTGAGAAAAATACTCGAATTCTCTGAAGACCTTTAAATATTCAAAGTAATGACTTCTTACAAAAAATTTTACTTAGTTCATTAATTTTCAATGCTGATATTTGTACAGAATAATTTCTTCTAATATTATTTAAGAGCTATTCAAAACTTCTTGATTACTTAAACTCAGCTAAAAAAAAGTATTTATTGCACTTACATTTATTTCTAATACAGATGCAATTTACTTATGTTCCCACAGGCACTATTAGTTTTTCAAACTTTTTTGAAGTTTTTTCAAATCTTGTACAAAACTATTATGATACCCCTTTTCCAACATCATAACAATCTTTATTATAATAATTTTTACTTATCCGCCCTGGCCTCATTTGTTTTAAAAAATAATTCTGAGTTACGGGATGAATAAGATATACAATAGGATATAATGGGATCTTATTATCTCAGGAAACATTTGGTATTTGGTTATAATTGGTGAAAATTATTCTTCTTTGAATTTATATTTTGTTTTTACACCTCAAGAAATTGTTGGTTCTTATGTTTCTAAAGCTTCGTTTTATAAAAGTAATTTTCCCACCTTTTCTCTCTGTGTGTTTGAATAATGGGCGGAGGGGATGCAGCGCGGTTCGAAGGGGAATGCGGTGTGTCAGTGGCGGTCAGACGTCAACGTTATGGCTGCCAAAGTTTTCAATTTTCCACTTAATTGCTTTCAATTAAGCAAAGAGTCCTCTTTAGTTCCCCACACGAACTCAACTCAACTCAACTCGACTCGACTCTACTCCTCGACTCAATCCCGACCCCACCGCCTATATGCTTGTGTACGTCCGTGTGCGTCTCGTTATGTCCGTTCAATTAAATTACACACTAAAGCGCTGCGCTGCAGCAGAGCCCTGCAAGTCCTGAAAGTCCTGCCCGTCCGTCAGCCCAGTCAGTCCATCCAGTTCGTGTCACAACCTCTGGAAAGGACCTCGCCGCATTGTTATCATTGTCAAGAAGCTGCAGCGACGGCCTCTGCTGCGATTGCTGGAAAAACCTTTTTCGGAACGGTATACAGTGGGTTTCAGCTGTTCATACTGTATGATACTAACTTTGTAAAGCAGAAAATATAATAAGTAAAAATAAAAAATGTAATAAATAATTAAAATTGGTATGGTAAAAGTGACTTTGCCTTTATAGCTTTTTGGAAAAATTTAATTTTGTCCGATTGTACATAAATGGACCTTTTTCAATTTGAGTTGGTTATTCTGTTTTTTTACAGTTGATATTTTTAAATATCAGCATTTTATAATATACCTACTTTTAAAATATATAAAATATATTTTATGATAAGAACAGATAATGATAAGAGACAATAGATTACTAAAATTTATTACTAAAGCACCTGATGAGTAATGTTGCGGTAATTTCAGTATCAAACACATTTTTTAAGGAGGGAACCTCCTTTTTTGGATAACAATTCTTTTAAGGGTAGCTTCTCTAAAAATGTTGTATAATTGTAGTTAATTTTCTGATCGCTTTCCTATTTTGAAATAGGGCATTGTATTAAAATGTGCTCTTTAATTTTAACACTTATGCAGTTGTGCGTGACCGAACTGGGTGGTCTATTTGTCTGTAAAATCCCTTCCAATTAGTAGTGTTTTGATCGAGTTACAAATTATAGAATAAACATTAAAATGAAGCACAGCCATGATGACTAATTTTCCTTTAACCAAATCCAAATTGTTTGTTGACCTGCCCAATCCACTGTGCACCCGCACAGTTCGGCATATGAGAGTTTGTTGTTTATTTGTTTGCTTGTTTGCTGGTCGGGGATGCGTTGCTGCGTGTTTTTGACAGTAAGCGGGGCTTGTGGGCGCCTTGATTGTTGCACTTGCCCCTCCAAAACGCGGGGCCAAAGGTCACCGGAGAGCAAACCGAGATGCGAGGCAAACAAATGAACAAAACAAACAAACAGAGCCACGTTAACCCGCTCCAAGAAGTGGACTACTACGAGGTCCCAGCTCCTTTGAGTTGGCCTTCTCCCACTTCACAATATGCAAAAGAGCGTGTAATGCGACTGTCTGCATTCCCCAAATGCCCCCGCACTTTTTTCTCTAAGTGTGCAGAGGAGGTCAACGAAAAATTGGTCCTGAAATACATTTTGAAGCGATTTAAAATCAAACCATTCAATGTAAAGGTTGTGAAACACAATTATGTTATTTTCGATTAATATAATATAATTAAAAATATATATTTCAGGATTTTTTGTGGTAAAAATTAAATCTTTAGTGTAAAAATCTCTTAGTCAAATTAAAATTATAGATTTGTTAAAGGTTCCTTTATAATTCAAATGTGAATACAATATTAAGATAAAACCAGAAATAAAAACAATATTTTGTTTTCCTATAGATGAACAAAAAGTGGCCATAAAAATAAATATTTTGTGTTGCCCTTTTCTTGTAGCCTCACTAATATTTTGACCGCATCTGTCTGTGAGATGTACTTAACAACAAGTGCTGTATGCGGTTGGCTAATGCTAGGGAAAGTCTCATTCTTTGCACCCCACAACTGACCAGGATGCACCACCCGAAAAGCCCCCAAAAACCACCCAAAAACAACCCTGAACCATCCAGACCTACACCCACAATAACACACACACAAGCAGGTGGAGATTTCGGCGCCTTTGTAAAGGGGCAAAAGGATATTTTAATTACATTTACGCAAAATTGCAAAATTGAATAAAGCCATGGTCAGGTGGGTGAAAGTGTGTGTGGGTGGACTGAGATGGTGATTGTGGTGAAGAGTGAATGGAGGCCGAATCCTTTAAGCTGCAATGTAAACAACGGAAAAGCATTACTAAGACAGCAGGAAATCTGTTTAAGGTTATTAAACAACCATGACGCCCCCTGGATGCATTTCATTTGGCCCCTCCCCTTGTTGTAATTAAACTCGGTCGGGGAAACCCAGTAAATTGCTCATTTACTGCGAAATGCATCGGAGGTTTGTTGGGAGACTGGAATCTGGTCAAGTGTGGATAAGTCCCGAACAATGAGGAGCCTGTATGGAGATTGATTGGGGGGAATTTGAAAGTAACTTTCAGGACTTATGTCTGCACAATTTTGAACATCACCTTTGAGTTAGTTGAGAATGTGACAAGGTTTTGATTCTAGGTTATTTCAATTAAAATCGAATATAAATTATATTGTAATTGGAATAACTGTTTGTTTTCTGACTTAAAAATGAAAAATAGTAAAAAATTACGTTGCTTATAATTTAAAAAACGTTTAGGCCTGATAAAATGTATCTAAAATAAACATCAAATATTATGGGCACATATTAAATTCTGCAATTATGGTAGGTAAATTATTTCCTACTCCCCCGTTTCGTACTGTATCTCGCAATCTTCTGGGGCGAACTAGCGAATCTATAAATCCGTTGGCAAATTTGATTTCAGCCCATTCCGTTTGTCCGCGTAGGTAGGACACATTTCAGCACTTACCGATGGTCAGAGGGGGTCTTTTGGCCAAAAGCCACTTCCCACTCCAGGGACACCTACATGCGGCACAGCAGTTGGCCAGGTCCACGTGAAACAAAAAGGAAGCGAAATGGAAACCCAACCCATTGGAACAAAAACAGAGAAAGAAGCTACTTAAAGTAAACATTTAATAATAAATAAATTAATAATTAATAATTACTTAATAAAATAGGGATGAACAATTTAAAAAGGAAAAGTTGTGGTAGGTATTCAAATCAAAGGTCTAAAGATCAATAACATATTAATTTTAAATAATACAATTTGATATATTTCTGTAAGCTATACATAATTTATTATAATATTATAATACTTTCTTAAAAATATTTTTACATTTATATGTTATTTATTTATTTTCTTTTTTCTGATCTTGTATCTGTTACAATTGTCTTATTTGGGTAATGATTTTTAGCTTTAATTTTCAGTCCGACTAAAAGAATTAAATTACACAAATTGAGGAGAACATTCTGTTTTCTTAAACCCAATATTAAATTTTTGTTCAAAGTTAAGCTTGGTGCTCACAATCTTTGTAATATGTCTTATTTCAAACCCTTGAATAATATGGAAAGTCGACGTATTTTAAACTACCATTACTTAATTTTTTTATCTTGTTATTTATTTAGTGATTTTGTTTTCGGTCAGTGTAGAGAAACGAAGCCGCACCGAGGCCGTAAGCCTAATCGAACACGTTTCATATGACTGCGGCGCTAAAGATTACATTTTAATCTCTCCGCCTTGCCGTCTCGCTCTGCTGTCGTCCGCCCCTCTCTTTCTTCCCCGTTCCTGGCACGGCAACTAATCAATGCCCCGTACTTGATTTTAACTTGCTTGTAATTGGGCAGCGATAGAGAGATTCGACCGGCGACGACAGCCAGGCGATAAATGTCCGAAAAATTCTAGCCGCGTACAATTCGCCCGTCTCTTTCCCCGAACATCTGCCGTCCTTTTCTATGTATGTATGTTGTCCGGCGGTGTGAAATTACCGTTTAATGAAAAAAGCTCCAACAGCTTCCCCCAACGAAATAGAAAAAAATCCACACAAAAAGATACAGCCACCACTATTTGTGACCAGGTGCGTAGTCGGATAAGTTCAACGGGTACCACAAGGTGCACTTAAAATAAATTTGGGTACTAAATATCTTGAAAGTATAGTATGATATGGTAAAAAATTGATAAAATATAATGGTTATTTAAATTTGTTAATGAATGCCATTTACAATCGACCCCGAGTTACACTAATAAGTTTATTAATCACTAACGTGTAACCAGCTGACTACAAATTTATTTGTTTATCAAACTAAAAATTTTTTTTTAAATTTAGAAAAACGTTTTTCAAATAAGATTTTTGTTCTTACATTAATACTATGTTATTTCCCTCAGTGTAGTTATATTTCGAGGAATAAATAGTACAACCAGTTTTTATAAGGTAAAAATGATGTTTATTAGTATATCAATAAAATAGTGTAGACTTTTCTAAAAATAAAGTAAGCACCTCAGTGGTGTTTTATAATTTAGAGAACATGTAAAAAACGTATTCTTTAGCAAGTATGGGATTTTAATTAGAATAGTTTTTTTTCTCGGTGCGATGTTAACAATCTCCGATAGTTGGATCTGCCGCCTGGTCCGATAAAGTTATGCAACATTCTTGAGGGGGCCGATTTCCCGACGCCTCTGGCCATGATTTTGGTCATAGTCGCAGTCGCAGTCACAGTCACAGTCGGAGTCAGAGCCAGAGTCAGAATCCGCATAAGAATCCGAATCAGAATCGGAGAGCGCGCGTAGGTAGTTAGATATTTTCTGCTGAAATGCGGGAAATTGCCACCGCTGCAAACTCACATACAAACGCAGCACGTGACAAGGTGAAATAAAATGAGAAGCCATCAGCGGATGCCCGAGGTTCAGTTCCTCGGTTCGGTTTGCAGTTACAGATACGGATAGCACCGCGGAAGATACATGACGATACAACATCTTATTAGTTTTTAGTGCGCCAGTGTCGGCTGCTAGATGGTTTTCCCATCCAACTGCAGTAGCAGTTGCAAAATTTGCATACCAGTCCGGCGAATATTCAGCCGGCTACCGTTGACATCTTATTGCATTCCTCAGTGTCACTGGCTTTATTGGTTTGGCCGGAACTCCGCTTGGAATCTGTCATTATAGGGCTTTAAGTTGTTTAAAAAAAAACCAATAATTCAAAGTTTTTGAATAAAACTGGTTTAATTACTGATAGTTATTGATTTTTTTTAACCTTTTCCCGCTTGGTTTTCCGTACTATTAAAGATAATAAAATCCTTTGCAATAAAACCATAAAATATGTATTTTCGATTGTAGAAAAGGGTTAAGCAACCGCCGGAACTCTCCCGATCGTTTTCCAACCTTGATTATTCAGACCTCTTAACCGGCTACTGCCACGCTCAATGACAGTTAACCCATTGCAATTGCCTTGCCAACGCCGCCAGCCAGAAAGAAAACCCTATTAACCTTTGCAACTCCCGATGTTAACTAGAAACGGCGGGGGTACTGATACTGGCACTGGCACTTCCTCATATCATCCTGCTGTTGCTGCTGCGATTGGTGTTGCTTTTATTGCAGCTGCCTTCGACTGAAACTCCGGTCGCACTTTGCACAATTTACGTGCACATAAATTACCATTAATTAAATATTTCTGCGCTAATGCCATCCGAGCAGCGAGCGGCGAGCGGCCTCCCTTTCCCGGTAATCACGGCGACTTTTGGTCATTCCAGGGGACTGGGAAGCGGACTTCTTTAAACCGACAAGTGACACAGACACCGAGATCTGAGGAGGCACTCAGAAAAAAAATTAAAAGCAGTTAGCATCTTAATCAAATATATATTACAAATAAATTAAATATTATATATTAAAATATATGTTAAATTAAATGTCCTAAATGTTTAGAGTAAAAATATGATCATTTTTAAAAAGTTTAAGCGAGAATAAATCAAACAAGAGAGAACGTTATAGTCGAGTACTTCGACTATCAGATACCTGTTACTCAGCTAAAGGGAGTGCGAGGGAGATGGAGATATGCAGTTGTCAAAGCTACTGGCTCCATCTAGCGGTCATTTAATTTCTAATTTTAATTTCCATTTTAATCTCAGCATTCATACGGACATACAGACGGACATGGCTAGATCGACTCGGCTAGTGATCCTGATCAAGAATATATATATTTTAAATATTCATAATAAACTTCAGTCTTATTTTTCTTTGTGCAGAACCTTCCACCAATACAGCGAAGGACGTTCATTAGGCTTAATGTAGCGGAGCACTCGTATAAAGAGGCTTCCCCGTCCCTCCCTTTTTGCATATGACAAACGCGCAGGCGCGTGGCCCCAACGAGACTTCGGGCTACCAGCTCCTTGGGGCCTTTAAATTTATGGAATTATGAATAATATTTTAAGAGGGCCCCGAGGGCGGCCACCGGGCACTGAAACTTAAACCGCGGAGTCCGACTGTCCGACTGAAGTCGGTTTCAAGTTGAAGTTGGGTTAGTTCTGCTGGCTGATTGCCCGCGACGGTGACGAATCGATTGATGTCTCGCTTTGAGTTATCACATCGCTTGTCCTCGGCAACTTTCAACTTAACAAGGCCTTATCCCTTACGCACACTGAGGGAAAAAAGATACTTACAATTAGGAAGGAAATTATTGATTTATTGATGGGGTCAGCTCAAACCGGTTGAAAGTGTTTTTGAATGAAATGTTTTCCTTCTGAATTTACGGGTTTTAAATGATAAGTAGTCGGTGAGGTTTAAAACTCTTTTTTAAAATATTGTTTCTTCTAACATAATCTTTTTTCATAAATGTTAAAAAATTGATGTGGTTTTCAGAACTCTTTTTTAAAAAAGTCTTTCCTTAAACAAAATCCTTTTTCATAAATTTTAAAAAATTTGTTACATTCGTACTTAAACTATCATTATAAATTAATTTAAAAATACTGAACCTCCTTATTATATTTCATCGAAGGGACTTTTATATTTAACTCTTTTTAACTTATGTAATTTTGAATTGGAGATCCTGATTGGTCATAATATCTTTCCAGTGCAGCCCCATAGATGCCATATCTGTTCTTGTCGTGCGCTGCATTTTTGATGAAAATCACTTATAATCCCATCAACATTCCCCATCTCGCTCTCCAATTGAAAGTTAATGTCTTGTCTTGAATGGCAGTGGGAGTTTTTGGGACCCAAAGAGGGGAAGTTATGGGGCGGGAGGCCCAAAACTTCTAGTTGTGTTTGTGTTAGTTCGTCGACCATTGCTTTTTATTGATGATGTCTTTGTTTATTTGTTGTTCTCATGTTGTCGCATTGTTTGTTGTTCCTGCTGCTGCCGCTGTTGTTCTTGTTGGACGCGCTTCAGCAATTTGTTGTTAAATATATCAAAAAAAGAAAAGAAGCCAAGCCAACGCAAACACATCAAACGCCAATGCCAAGGCATCAGCGGGCACTAAATAATTACCGAACAACATCCGGTGCTCCGTTACGGAGGACATCAAGGGGATTCCCCCGGGTTCTTCCCCCCATTTCTCCCGCTCGTCGGGAGTTGACAAAGTGCTTCACTTAATATCGCATGACGCCTTCCAATGATGGCATCGCGAGAGAAAGAACTCGGATGATTCTTCTCTCGGTATTATAAACACATTCACTTGAACAGGCTGAGGGAGGAGAGAAAGGGAGAGATCTTCTAGCCGAAGGGATTAGGGGAATGTTTAGTGGTAGCAGATGGGAAAATAAATTGGGTTGGGCTTAAATAAACTCGAAACTTAAACCAATTTAGTCATGTGATCACATGATAATGTGAATTTGGTAGGAAAACAATCCATTATTTTCAAGCTTTGAAACTAAAACTAAACAATTTCAAATTTAAATTTTATACAAAAAAGAAAATGAAATCAACGCATTCGGAAATTGTAAGTCCAAAAAAAGGAATCAAATAAATCTCTAGCCTACTTGTTAACATTTATCTGCATCATACATCACTTTGTCGTGCATTTGTCATAATCTTCAGATCGCAAGGCAGTACGTTTTGTAATTGCCTTCACTAATATACGACTAATCGCCATATAATTCACGCGATTTGGCAGCTGCCACGCCCCCTCGTCCAAAATAGAAATCTGGAAATGCTAAGCGCGAATTCCTTTGACAAAATCCACGCCATATACGCCCGTCGAGTATTTTTTCTTGTCGGTTATGGTATTTGTTTTTTGTTGACATTTCGCCATATGATTTCCATAAGCTGCCACAGCCGCGGCAAATGTTATGGACAAGTATTGGACCCGCTCGCACATGTTGCCTGCTTATTTTAAGATGCGATATACGGCCATATACAAATACAACAAATCCCCGACACCGCAACGCACTTAGTTACCAACTGAGGAAGAGGCAGTGGCAGAGGCAGCGACGTCAGCTTGCAGTGACAATTGTCAATGAAGTTTCCGTAATAAATTTTCGTCTTTGGGCTGTCTGTGCGACGCTCCATCCCCCCACTTTTCCTCGCATTTTCCCGCTTTTCCCCTCCAGCGACACTCCCCTTTTGGAGCTCGACACGTTTGTCGTTTTCATTCGTATCTGTGGATATCTGTGCGGGTAGTGATGCCACATATCTATTCCAAAATCAGGATACTTTCAGGAAGTGAAAATATGTTTTTAGACAAATTTATCGTGATTTTACAATGTGCTCAGAAAGGTACTTTAACAAAAAAATCTACTATTTTTAATAGTAGAAAATTGTTTTGCATAATCACATAACTATTATATGGTTAATTTGTGCGAAACGTTTTTGTAACATAAATTAGGAAGAGTTTCGACCTCTAAAGTATTATTTATTCATGATCTGGATCCTAATAAGATGTTCTACATCTGTTATCTCCATCTTTGAAATATAATTGTTATTGAATAATAATTTTGTAATTAATTAATCAATTATGTCCGTAATGAGACTCATTGAGATGCTTTAAATTTGGAAAATATTTTAAAATGTGTCACTGGGCATATTTAAAGTTTATTTGATAACAATTCTTACGCAGCATAACGTTTTTATGGAGAAAGTAACAGCAAATCTAACGCCAGAATCGCTTATATACGGTCCCTGAAAATTTCAGATATTCGGAACAGGTAAAAATGCAGTTCGATTGTGTTTATGAATACCTATCGAAACTTTAGAAACGCATAACTTTTTAACGAATCGGACCGATTTGTTAAAAATTGTTCTGCATTTCGATAAGTTTGATAATCACAATCTAACTCGCACTCTTTACCTATAACGAAGTATCTGAAATTTTTGAAACCGTATATAAGCGATTCTGGGCGTTTTAGTATGCGAAAACCGTTTTGATAATAAACTTAAGCTGTTGTATGGTAAATTTTACCGATTATTTTAAATAAATTCGGAGGAGTCATCTAGATATTATTTATTTTTTGAGTCTTGTGTTCATACGGACAGATGGTCAGACAGCTGATTTCAGACAGACTTTGAAGACAGACAGACTGACATACGGACAGACGGACATGGCTAGATCGACTAGGCAATTAATGCCTGATAAGAATATATATGACTGTTTGGGGTCGGAAAATGCTTCCTTCTCACTGGGCATATTTTACACGTTTATTTGATATACAATTTTATCTGCAGTAACGGATTTGGGCATAAATTTATAATAATAAATATTAAGGTATTAATGGATAATGCAAATCCATTTGTGTTTTACAAATATAGCTAAATTGGAATAAAATAATTATAGAAAAAGCCAAATCGACAGCACTGCAGTGTGTGTTTCTGGGTTGCATACAACATGGGCCGGCGAGAAGTGGAGTCCACGGCTCGTTTGCCACGCCACGAGGATTTGGTGTCGCGGCTTTTTATGAGGATCAGCTGCAGTTGTGGCCATATAAAACAAACATACGATGGGTGAAATCTATGGCCGATGGTCGGCCGAACTCCCTATACCCTCTATATAGGGCGACAGGAGGGGATCCCTAGATTGCTGGTGCTTTGAGTCTACCCCGAGTTGTTTACGATGCTGTAAATCATGTGACAGATATGTGCGAACTAGTTTCAGGTGTCGGGTTAAGAGTGTGCTTAAGTACTTTCGGATATAGCAAAAGCAAAAGCCCGCTCTGAATCCGTAAGTAAGCAAGATCAGCTCCTTTTCCGGGTTTCTGATCTTTTATTAGTAGCATTTTATGGTTTCAGGTTTTTCATTTCCTATATCTAGTGATTGGTCTGAAATATTTTTCTATAATTTAAAATAAGATAATAATAATAATAATAATTTAAAATTTATAGATAGAAGTATTTAACAGATAAAATCATTCAACTATTTCTGAAAAAATGTCTACTAAATGATTTCTCATATATTCATTTATATTTCAGTTTCTTAAAGAAACTTTCTTTAGAAATTCTTTATCTATTTTTAGCTATTACAAACACATTTTTTATGATACACGGCTTTTATAACCACGAGATTACACGATCTTCCCTGTAGTGATCGTACCCCCCATTTAGAGAATAAAATAAACATTCGACTCGATTCGCTTGGCGGCTGAATGATGGCAGAAGTTGGTCTTTTAATATGCAAAATTCACAGCATTAATTGCACTTGCTGCGAGTCGTTCGCGATGTCTTTGAAGCAGCTAACAACATGGCTGCCTCCTGAAAATCCGACACCATATCGGGGGGTATGGTATATGGTATCTGGTATTATGGGTATGGGCATGGAAAAGTCCAGGCAGCGTTTCCCACTCAATTACCTTGACGCTGCGCCCGCTGGTGGCATAAATCATTTACCATAAAAACGTCGCCTTGTCTACACTTTTCCTTTTCATATGCCAAAAATAAGCAAGCGCTTACGAAACACTCGAATGGGGATGGTGGGGCACTCTCTGCTCCTCGGAGAGGGACCGAGACCCATTCAATAATATCCACCGAAAGATACTACAGTTTCTCCCCCATCCCCATAGCATGTTTTCAATGTCTATTTTTGGGCGTCGCACGTCTGTGTTTTACTCTTTTTTTGGGATAAATGTCTAAAGCGGAGAGTAGAGTCTTGCTTGTGGCCCCTCGCCTCCGATTGTGTGGCATTCATAAATATTCCCAGGCGAGCGTTGAAAAGTTGCCTCGACCAAAGTTGGCCACAAATTGTTTTCCATGACTGTTTGCCTGTTTGTCTGTCCGTCCGTCTGTCCGTCCGTCTGTCTGCTGTGTGTGTGTCGCCCCCTGGCGGTGATTTTGCGCAACTCGGTGCACGCTCCATAATTCAATCAATTAATATCATTATTATTATTGACTGGCCATTGTTTGCCCGGCCCTGACTCTCGGGTAATTAATTACAATAATTAGAATTTAACAAGCCGTGTTTGGGGGCTCGCAGCATTGACCTCCCGATTTCCACCCACCTTTTCGAACAGCTGTCAGCCATCATCGCAGGGAATTCCTCTCCGATTTCATTTCCCTTCCAATTTTTTAAGTGAAACCATTTGCAGAGGTCACAAATTTGTTCAGTGAGGCAGGCATTCAATTTGTTTATTTTTTCTATTTGTTTGTTTTTTTTTGGGGGAACTTTTTTTCTCTGGGGGGAAATCAAGCGTTGAGTAAGTAGTTCCCTGTGAATTTATGGTGGGAAATGCGTTCGACTAGTTGCTCTGTTTATATTTGTACATTTGAGACAAATCAAATGCTTAAGAGATCGAAAAAATGTGTTTATAATAAGGCAGCTAATGGGCAGAAAGCCACGAAAAAAGGGGTCTGGGGATATCACTTACAATGGGGGACTTTTTTGGGTCTTTTGTTTAAATAAGTCTGTTTGATACCATAGCTCGTGGGAAGTTGAGGGCGAGAAAGGCAATTGGAATTTGAGCCCGGAATTTAAGGGATAACGAGTAGTGATGTCTTCACGGATTAAATTATTAAGAATTGGTGGCGTTTTTAAAGTCAGATATTTTAAAATCATATAATATTTATAGGTAATTATTAGGAGGTACTTAGTTGAGTTCTTATAATCTTTTAAAAGCCATTTCTAAGTACCTATCACAAATAGTTATAAATGGGAAGTTAATACAACAGAGATCTTGAACTTTCTCCCAAATAAATAAAACGATTCCAACGAATACCAACCCTATAATACCTTTAACATCTGTTTAAATGATACGTTTACGGTTTCCTTTAACCAATTAAAGCTTCGTTGGAAGAGTCCATAATCCTGCTGTAAAGGATCTAATTAAGATAGGGATCTTTCATCAAAAAACCATTAACGAAACCAACAGATTTTAAGGGGCTCTAACCCCAAGATCGATAAGCGTTTGATGCGATGGGATTGGGTTAGGTTAGGTCCGTTTAATGATAGGTACATCCACAGTGAGAGAAAGGTGGAGGTGTGGGGAACGTCGAGTTCACTTTTACCCAATCGATCGCCGGTTGCCCAGAAGCTATAAACTGTTTTGAGTAGGGACAATTGAGGCAACAGCTGGCAGCGTGGTCTTAATGACTTGGGATCACTTTGCGGAGCGAACCCGTTACGCCCCGACCAGATCCTCAATGGCCACTCTGTCCTGGGGCGTATTAATTTATGTATAACTTATAAACTTGAGGGCCATTAACATGTCCCATTGCCGCTGGCGACTTCCGCACCAAAACGTCAAACTCGGGCGACACCTTCTATAGTTGAGAACTTGGGCCCTGATGTTAGGATATATACCTCCGATACCGCGTAGCCCGATTGGTTGGCTGGTTTGTTATTCGTTTTTTCAAGCCATATGTTCGGTCGAAACCGACAAGACTCTCTCTCCCGTAAAAACTTAAAAAACAGGCCGCGCTAAAAGCAAAATTCGATTCTTTGCCATTTCCATTTCCACTGAGTAACAAACAACCGTTGCAAGATGGAACTGGCAATGGCTTTAGCTTTCGCATTGGCATTGGGACGGGGAATGGGAATGGGAATGGGAATAAGAACAGGGCCCGATCCAGAGACCCTGACTTTAAGACGGGAACAGAGCCGAAGACCATGACCAAAGACCAAAGATCCAAATGGGCCGAGTCGTTGCATGTTTCTTACTTGATTTTCTGCTATAAATTAAAGGACTTTAATGACACTTTGGACGACGACGATCGCCAGGCGAATTGTTCGAGTCGAGGCTGCGTCTGAAGCTGCGGCTGTGTGCGATGCAAAGTCATTCTCCATGGGTGCGAAAATGCCACGCAATGTCCAATAACAAAAACGACACACTGAACTAAAATGAGAATGTTAAAGAAATCTAATAATATCTTTTTCTAATATCTAACTTCTTATTTTTAGCGAATATGATGGATATATGTACAATGGTTTACTGAGTCGTACTTAATCTACATAGTGAATTTGTATCTGTTTTTTACGCATCAAATTTAAGTTTTAGATTTACAGATCTAGCTTTAAAGTTAATCAGCTTAGATCAGGTTCTATTTTGTTTATAATTTTTTTAAAATATTTTTTATAATATATTTAATATATAACATTATTATTATTTGACTCCATAACATATAGTAAATCTCTCTAAAATATAATTCGTATTGTTCTCTCCTTTTTAGTCATTTTAGCTATGTATACCAATATTTGAAATTTAATTTTAAGAAAATGTTTACAACTCTGCCTTTTAAATTTCTCTAGGTTAATTTTCTTGAGTGCATCAACACCAACAGCCCTCGACCATTGTATGACCAATAGAATGTGGATTTCAGACGCAGACGACTGTGACTGAAACTGAGGCTCTGGGCTCGGAACGCGGCCTTCCTCGATTCGAGTGCAGGAAATTCATTAAGTGTATTTATTGCTTCGATTAAGATGGACACTTCTCACCTGCAAAAGAGGTTCGAGGCCCGGGGACCTGGAGCTTGGAACCGGGAACCTGGGTCTGGGTCCCAAGATCTGGACCGGCTGGAGTTGGTTGGCCTTCGATATTCGATTCCGATCCGATCCGTTTTGGTTCGGCTCGTTTCGTTTCGTTCTCCATTCGGCCGGGATTGTACATAAATTTCAGGTCTCTCACAATGTTTACACAATGTCGCCGTCGTTTTTGTTAAGATTGGCACCGCCGAGGCCCACTCCCTTGGGCTGCAAATATGCAGATGAAATCACCCAAAAACATTATGCGTTGATAATTAAGCCAAGGAATCTCAATTCTGAGTGTCAGGCTTGTCTTGTCGCCTTTTAAGTATTTGAGATGTGCGAGAGAGCCGGCAATAGGCCTCGGGAAAGAGATGGAGACGACGAGGGAAGACGGCATCCAATTCACTCATTTCAATTTTATTGTTATTCGCCTCTTTTATGGCCTGGCTACAGTGGGAATTGGTTAAGGTGGAGGAATTTATTACAGTTACTGTTTACAGGATTAGCCGGGGAATCGAATCTCTGGCCGATACAGTAGCCGGGGCCAGTGATCCAACTGCAAATGGGATAAGATAATGCCCAGAACGAGCCGGCCTTCGAATTTACCCGTTGCCATTATCTCAAAGATCTAGCAGTCAAGTGCATCTGATTGGGAAACCTGATTAAGGAAGTACTCGAATGTTGCGGAAATTAGCCATGTTCTTCTACCAACCATATCCCAAATGAAAACTTTTTAATTTAAGTGATTTTTAATGATTGGTTGTGAATATATATAAGGTAAATAGATTTGGTTGTAGGGCCATTGACTGGAATTTAAATTTTGTTTCTAGGTTGCCTTGTAATAAACTCTGCATTAGTTAATATTGTTAAATATTATTTAGTTTATCTTTAATTTGAAAGAACTTATTAAGAGCTTTTATGCTGCTTCCTAAAATACTAAACAAAGGTAAGAATAATAATTAAATAAGAAAACAACAAGAATGAAAAGGATAAAAACTTTCAAAATTTTATATATTTTTTACAATAGAATCCCTTTTTGTACCTCCTTCGATTAATTACCTCCCGCGTTTTTCGAACGGAAACGTTTTGCTTTGATGATTGTGCAATGGAACATATAGAAGTTCCTCCATTGGATTGTACCCTTTCCATTAGCCAAGTTGGACATCCAGTGACCCTCCCACCTGGACCGTTGAAGGAGCCCCCATTTAATGGCCATGTTGTTGGTTTTATGAGTCAGCAGAGTCCGGGTTCGAAAGCCTGAGCAGTTGAGCAGTTGAGAACGGCTGAGGCTGCAGTAAATTTAAACTTGCAATTGTTTTAATTGCCCGGCCACGTCGTGTTCGCATATTTATGGCATAACGGAAATGAGTTAATAACAAAGTACGAGCCAAACAGGCAAACAACAGAACGGAATCACTGTCCGGACGCCAAGACAGAATCGGGGGGAGATTTAATACCTGACAGGGATAAACGTTTCTGTCCAACTGCGATTCCATCTGGATGAGGTGGAGATGGGGACTCGGATTCCCTTCTCTTTGGACTGCGGAGGATCGCGGTGGGTTGGGGTTGTCATTTAAATGAAATTACTGTCAGATTTTACAGAAATAAAATTTCGAAATTACGTCAGTTTTATGTACTCCTATTTCGCATCCCTGCGATTCCGCTTCTTAGACATTTCCGTATGGCAAAAGCACACAGAGTGTTCGTGGTGCTCCGTCGGTCATCGCGCTCGTTAAATTTATGACCATACACACTGGACAACATAATTCGGTGTGGATATTTCAAAGAGCTTTCGGCTCTGGCGGATTAAGAACGCTCGTTCCCCGAAAAGGGGGCGTGAAAGGGGATAAGGTGTCTTACATACATATATGATATGTGTGTTTTTACAGCAGCAGATAAACCCCTTTGAAGTGCGGGACTCTGCGGGAACCGAGAGGACGGGCGGTATATTTATATGGGTTTTCAATTGTGGCCGGGAATACTGTTCTTTCAGCGCTCACGGTAGTTGAATAAATCAGGAATAATACGAAATTAATGGGGAGTAATTTATGTATGGGGTAGGGAGGTCTTTACGATAGATAATATTAATGAATTTATTTAATTCAGTTATATTTATTTATTAGTTTATGTCCTAAGTTATATTAAATTGTTAATATTGGTAAATGAAATCTAGGTTATAATAATTATGCGATCTTAATCCATTAGAAAATACATTCCTTAAAAATATAATAAAATACTTATAATACTTTTAGTAAATGAGTAAAGGATTGAATTTGGATCGGAGAAGCCGAAGTCTGAAGCCACAAGTCTCTGATAGGTAAGTATTAAAATGTATTTTCCCCGAATTCCGCCCACGACCAGCTTTATTTTCTATGTAACCCACACCGTGACACTGGGATCATCAAAGCGTTGGCCAGAAAGCCATTAGGTGCTCGCCAGGATTGCAGCCATTGAACGCCCACGAAAGCAATCGATTCACGTGCCATATTGAGTTGTTCGGATAGCCTCTTTTTTCGATTCGACAGCGGACATTAAACAAATCCATTGACCGGTAACAGGAAGAGGAACGGAAACAGAAGCAGAAACAGTTACCGAGACCGAAACCGAAACAGAAACACACGCAAATCTTGATTGAATCAACTTAATTTAGATCAGAGCCCGGTGATTCGTGTGTGTGGTCGTAAAAAGCGCGACATATTGGGATTGGGACCTCGGACTTATCACACGTCGGTGTCTGTGGGTTATCCCGCCCCATCGGTGGGTGTCTGTAAACTTTTATGACACGTGGTGGAGTTGCCGCAACAAATAACAGCAAACAGCAGAACAACAAACAACAAACAACGGGCAACGGACAACGGACAACGGACAACGTACAACAAACGGCAACATCGACAACGGGAACAACAAGAGTTGTTTAATAATAATAAAAACAAATGAAAAGAGCACGTAGTTGGTGGCAGCAGCAGCACCACAACAAAGGTGGCCATGGCTATATGGCGATTGCTTGAGGGGTCAGGGGTCAGGGGTCGGTGGGTGGCCAAGTGGTGCAGAGTGGATTGCGGCTCCTATGTGATAGGAATGCCATTTTGTATGTGCCTCGGTGTGACAAAGCAGCAACCAATTACCAAATACGAAAAATGACAACTTGCAACAAAAGCGCAACAAAAAGGAAACAGAAACTAACAATGAAATCTGCAACACTTAGCGAAACACTTTAAAGTTTCGAAGTATATCTAAAAAACAATTGAATTTAGAAATGTTCCCCCAAGTTTTAAACAACACTAAAAAAATAAATTATTCAAAGTCAGTAAATTTATTTAGTGAAATAGACTTTTTGGTTTTATTCTCAATTTAAAATTTTAATTTTATGTGTGAATACTCGTGTGCGGCCTTTAAAAAAATCAGAAATATGGATTAAGACCTTTTTTAAATATACAAAAAGTAAAAAATAAAAAGTGCAATAAAAATTTCATATTTTCATGCAAAAAAAAAAACGCATATCTAAAAACCAAATGAATAATTTCCAAATAAATATATGTAAAAATCAATAAGTTTTAAAAATATTTATTTATTCTTGTTCTAAATTTCGAGTCTTATGATTATTTTCTTTATAAATTTTTAATATACAATTTTGTTTGTGGCATTTATTTTATTTTTGATCTTTGATTGCCAAATAAATGGTTAATAGCATCATAAAAACTTGTGAAAGTCTCTGACACAATATTGTGCACTTACTTTGCAAATAAGTTAAATGTAATATTTATGGTTTCTCTTAGTGTAAGAAATGGTAGAGCGGGTAAAATGGGAGTTGGTAGGTGTCGTTGGAACAGCTGCAACAGCAACCAGCAAACTTCCACTAACCGCAGCTCAAAACATTATCCTGTGCCGTGCCACCAATTTGACTTGATAGTTGGCACAGCCTTCCCCACCGCACCCCTCCCCCTTTCTGTACCGGCCAAACCCCCTCCCCCAGCCCTCTGGCAATTGACACGTTAGCTTGGAAGCTTTGGCAGCAGCCGGCACAACAACTGAATATCCACTTTGGCCAGGAGCAGCCGCACTGTCCCGCTCCGATTTAGTTGGGTTTTGGTTCGGTTTGTTTGTTTTACGACCATGTTGCACCTACGGACCGAACCTGGAATCTCAGCCTCCTCGGCTCTGGCTGCGTGAGACGATCGTGTCGGTTTTAAATGAAAAAAGGGATTATTTTCATTATTATATATTTCTATTTAATTGTCTTATATTATTTCAATAGATTTTTAGATAGATATTACGCTTTCAAAGATATATAGTTCCCTTTGTGGGTATATTTCTTATAATAAAATAATATTAAAGTTTTCGTAGTGCCACGGCAAAAATATCTCATTTATATCCTTAAATTTTCCATAATAAACCTTTGTAAAAATATGATTTTAAAATTAGTATTTTTGAGTACCAATATTTCATCTTAACAACCAATTTATGGTTTTTTGTTGTTATACAAATAATTTAATTAAAACCTTGGCCATAAACACTCAGCCCAAAATGGTTCAACGCTGTGGATCAATTAAAAAGCCTCAAATAGACGGATTGATTGTTCCGATCACCGCAAATTCCGTTCCTGTCACGCTGACATCTCTGCCCCAATCCCACTCAAATTTGTTTGGCCCAGCCGCAGCCGTCGGTACGTGATTCCATCAAACATAAAAAGAGAAAATTTACCAAAAATAAACAAGAGACAGGAAAAACCAGCCAAAAAAAAAGAAAAGGAACCAAAACCGACTCGAACCCGAAAAGAATTTTCAAATCGAATGCAAAAATTGTGCAAACTCGTGAATACAAAATGCTTTGTAGCCAGAACACAGTCGGAGACTAAACTAAAGCTACAACTAAAAATTTTATTATTGGGAGACATCGGGGGGCGAGTGCTATCTGTCGAAAGTCGAAATGAAATCACAGACATCGAGATGGAATGGTTCGAGATGGGGATAGAATAGGATGGGAGGCTGGGAGTTGTCTCGCCTGTTTCTGGTTTTTGGTCTGACGACCAATTTCTGGTCGGTGGCAAACTGAATTATATTTTGAGTGGTCGCCACTCCCCTTTAAAAATGCCTCTCTACCAGGCATTTCTTTGCCATTTCCCCCCTGCCGACTGTTTTTATGTGTTTTGATGTTGTCAAGCAATTAAAAATGTTGTGCCAATGCCTTTAATGGACATTTTTGTTTTGTATTTCCTAGGTTTTACTTGTGACATTTATGCGAATTTCATTTGCAGTGAAGAGAGAGAATGGCAAATGGGGAATGCGAATTTGAATGTGTGTGGCATTTATGGGTTTTTGTTCCACCAAAGGGGGAAAGGACTCAGGCCAACATAAGTGATACGCATTGGGAGTAAATAATTGAAAGAGCTGCTGCAAAATGTGATTTCAATGCAACTCCGAGAAGCAATGGCTGACAAAGGAACAAATCGCACACAGATAACCAAAAGCAATTTGCCTGAAACTTCTTTAAACTGAGGATTACCTGAATGCCCTACAAATTGCTCTTGGATAATAGGATAAATGTTGAGTTTCATTTGAAGTCTTGGAGGAAAATAGAGAAATCAAATATGGGTTAGATTTCTGTTTGTCCTAACTTGACATTATTGGAGCAATTTAAATGCTGAATGAATATAAACTGGTGACCCAATGAATGGTCTACAAATTGACCTCAGACAATGGGATAAATGTATGGTTTATTTGGAAATTTAATGACTGCGTGTGGATTCAAATATTTAGCTTGCAATTTGTTCATTTAAAATTTTACATGTTAACAATAGTGGCTAATTTAAATTATTGTTGGTTTAGTTTATATTTAGCTTATCTTGGTTGGAAACACCTGTAATTAATGCGGATTATTTTTCAAAGGTTAAATTTAAGCTGCAATTATTGCAGCCTAATGAAGCCAACTTTAATAGATCCTAAATAAGCTATCCAGCTGGTAATTGCAATTTATTTAAATGCCTGAAATCGAACACACTTAACCCGCGAGGAATTCCCTTGATATTAACCATTAAAGCTCTGGTCATTAGAACGCCTCGATCATCGTCTGCGCTGGCAATTAATGTGAGGGAATGGCATTCGCGTTAATGTCCGCAAATCGCTTAAAATAGCAGAAAGTAACATCAACAATAACCGTATAAACAAGCGCTCTCCCAAATAGATACGCACAATTTCGAGGCAATCCAATATTTAGCGATCACTGCCGGCTACCTACAAGATCATTTATGGATATATATGGCCCCCCATGGACACGGGCTTCATGGTGTTGATGCCGGCGATGCGAAACCCAGCATTACGATGCCGCTGGCAAAGTCGTTACACTTTTTACGAGTCGCAGTCTTGCCATGGAAAATCGCATTAGTTAATCCGACAGATACATATGCAAAAAAAGCGTAAGAAACTCAAAGGAGAACTGCAAATGGAATGAACGAAAAAGTAGTTCCTGCACGGGGAAAAACTTGGAACCTTAGGTATATAATAACTCTCTTTTGGTAAATCCAAGTTCTTCTGAAAAATATATAATTTGTAGAGCGTACATTTACATTAAATTCGACATTATTATTAAAACTTTATAGATTTGAAATATTTAAATATTTAAAATAATTCGTGTATAAAAATCTTTAAATAAAATACGAAATTGAAAATATAATATTAAAGTATTCAGACCTATTTTGTTGGTGTTTGGCGACCTTTTTGATTAAATCAAACAATTGGTTTGGCTGGCTCGAGGTCTGGGTGCTTTATTTTTGCGTTTTCCCCTATGTTAAATATGAATATTATTACTGGTTGCAATGAGAGTAATGAGAGTGTTTTCTTATACTTTTCAAAGTCTTCCCTCCTCTGGATCACGATATTTTGATGTTATTTCAATAACAATTAGATGACTGATTTGTTTTCTCCATGTGCATGAGCTCTTCATATGCGAGTATGATAATTTCATTGCAGTTTTTCCTGGGCCTCTCGACTGTGCTTATTTAACTATTACCACTTCCTTCGCCGGCAATGGTCGATGGTTTCAGCTGATTTATTGTTTGTCATACGCTTTGAAATTGCGCTTTAAATTTTGCACCGCTTCTTGCAGCTCGCAACTAGCAAGTTGCAAGTTGCAACAATTACATGGCCATGGCCATGAGGCCACTGCCATTGTTATCTTTTTTTTGCATGGTTAGTGTGGATGGCAGGGTTTCATTTCGTTTCGCAAAACCCCTTTGGAAGCCCCGGGCTATTGACTATTTTTTTCGCGCTTAAGTTGTCGTCGTCGTTATATTCCTTCCTGTCTGTCAGTCGCTGAATTCCTGAGCCGGTCCCCAACTCCATCTCTTGTCGTTCGTCGTTCTGTGATTTATAAAAGCACGGACGACGACTCGACGGAGGAGCTGGAATGATTCTTCGACGCTGGGCCCCCAAAAGAATTTGCAGCTCCACAGAAACAGAAAAAGAAACAGAAAGAGACGGCGCGTTTGAGAACGAAAGAGACGGCAAGAAACATGAAGAAGCTTTTAACGAACTCTTTTCATTTGTACTTTGGTACGTAGTATGATGACATGGTTTTTTTACTCGCTCTCTACTTTTTTGAATGCCCTGCGAAGGGGTATAAAAACCAGGTAATTGAGCTTGGGAAAGGAACTGGAGATGCTGTGCAGGTTTTTATAACATTTAAATGGGTTTTTATTACTTATATTTTAAAGGAAGCGTTTTCACTTCTCGAACATTTCATGGTATTTTTTGTCGGTTAATTACGTTTCTAAGTTTTTTAATTAATCCTTTAAATAACAAAAAAAATATAAACTAGAACTTGTTTTTATTTAATTAATAATTAATTAATAATTATTTAATTTTATATTAAAATACAATTGCATTTTATAATTTTTCTTAAAGTAAAAACACATTTCAATTTCAAGGTGTAGTTGTAAATATCTTTAATTAATTAAATTCAAATTTGGGAAATTTTGTAAATTTATTATATCAAGAGTATCCAAATCTTCGTTTCTTCTTTAAAGAACACTTCCCTTATCGCTTCCTTTGCTTTTGGTTATGCATATGTATCGTCTCATAGGATCGTTCGATTCGGTATTTCTTTGCCGTTTCCCTTGATTTCTTCCAGGTTGGTTGTATTAAAATTTTGCTAAACAGAAATTTGTGTATGTGGAGTGGTGGTTCGAGGTCTGGGTCTCCAGATGCCTACGACTGCTCCTTGACGAGAGGTTCCTGGGCCCCCGAGTTCCCAGTTCTCAGTTCCCAGTTGTCGGTTTGTCTGGCAGCATCAGCGACATATCGACATCGGACTGGGTGCATCGGTGAGTTGAAGAAGTGATGACAACAACGACGTATGAGCACCCGGGTTTGTGCCGCATTTAAATTTCAAATTGGTTCGTTAACATGAAGTTAACATATCTGCTAATTGCTGATTGCCAAAGTCGCTCGCTGCCAGAGACCCAGAGCCAAAGAGGAAGCTCCGTTGCGAAGCGAACCCGAATCCGAGCCCCAAAGATCCAAGAGGGGAGCAGATGCCCAGATACTCGTATTCGGTTAGCAGCTACCAATGTAGTCCGGGCCAGTATCTTGATGCCTCTGTGCAGGCAACGGCAGCATCCACAACAGTAACAAGTTGGAGTACCGTCGAATGGTATCCCAACTGAAAGATACCTGGTACTTAATTCGAGTGAGAGAAGCAAAAATGCGGCCTAGTTCAGTGGGCAATTTATGCATACTTTAAGGCCCTTGTAAACTTCGCCTGGTTTTTAACAAATTTCTTAAAAATTTCTATAATATCTAAGAAATATACTTTTTTTTAGTAACTCTTGCTTATTGTAAGATCTTTACTAAACTATTAGATGATAGATTCTTATGATCACTTTCATACTATTTTATACCTTTGATATATGATTCTATCATTTTAATATTAACTCACTAAAAGTATATTTTAAAAAAGGCATGATGATTTTCTTTCGATTGAGATGTTTTGGTTCTTTATGATCACAACTTTCTTTAGAAATTAATTTTAAGCAAAACATTTTAATATATTTTTTCAACAGATTCTTTGATAACGATTCTTCTTTGAACCTACGGTTTTTTTAAGGTTAGGGTGATACAATAAATCTAAGAAACAAGTCGGCCCTAAAAGATACAAAAACTTGTGTTTCTATAATAAAAGATGAAGTAAATATAATCAAAAAGTTATTAATCAAATATACTCAATTGAAATCTAAAACTAGGGTGTATGACAAAACCAAAAAAAAGAAGAAACAAAAACACTAGCAAAAGCAGGAGCAACAACAAGTGTGGCAGGTATATTGCAGTCGCCTGCATCGGCGTCCTCCTCGAAATAAGCGTATCTAATAGATACTTGCACACGCAGTCGAAACTGCAGAGGTAGCAACGCCATCACCATCTCATTTCATCCCAACCCATCCCCAGAAGCTTTTCCTTTTCTGCCTTTCTTATGGAAATTTGATGTTGTTGGAAAGTTAAGTTCATTAAGTGTTAGTATTTGAACCTCTGGCAGACAGCCTTGCCATCGATACCAATCTCGGGAGTCCCACCGCCTCCTTCTCCTTTTCCCTCGCCATCTCCATATTCGTTGTTGGTTGCAACTGCTGATGATGAGCAAATTCAAGTGTTTTTGACCAGCCGGTGGGCTTGGCCCGATCCGTTGTGTTGGCCTCCACTTGCAGCTCTCCGGTATTTGGCCATTTGGGCATTTGGGAACACACGCACGCAGCGCAGACACCTTTGATAAGCAACCAATTGAGGCACACACGCCCATGGGTGGGTTTTCAACTGGGCCAGGGGCGGGGGCACCTGGAAAAGTGTATTGGAAATTAACTGACACAAGTCGGGAGCCCGGAAGGGGGGGGCCTGGGCATATCGAATATAGCCAAGGAATGAGCACGAGACAGAAGCCTCCTTCTGGCATTCCTCTCGTCTGGCTGCAAGTTTCGGAAAATCCCCAAAAGTGGCTTCTTCTGCGTACAAACATGTTTTGCATAATTTTCGTAGTAGCTTCAATGGACGTTGTTCAATTGCCAAGTTAATAACTGTTTTCCCCAGTCTTGATTTAAATTGCAAACAAATGTTAGGTTTATTAATAAGAAAACAATTGCTCAAAGGCCAAATTTATGTGTGAAAATCCAAAATTTAAAATATTTTATTTTTTTAAAGGTATTTAGTAAGTAATCAGTAAAATTGAATATTATATGCAATTTAAAAAAAAAATTGTTATGTTTACAAGCTATTTAAATTTTATTCTTTTAACAATAAGTTCAAAGAAGGAAAATAAAAAATTTTGAATAATTTTGGCAGCTTTCGTTTAAATTGGAGAGCGTAAAATTTCATGGGAATGTGACTCTTCAATGTCAGCACATCGATCCGCTTCCTGATTTCACCAGAACAGAACCCCAGCGAACTTCAACGCCAAAACCATCTGTCAGTCGCCGCACATCCTCCCCGATTCCAAAACATATTCCCATTCGCCCATCCGACACTTCCACCAACCCAAGGCCAACAAAAATTCGCAAAGCCTTACAATAACAAACGGCAAAAATAACAACAGCTTCAGCAACAACAAACAAGCGCGGACTGGGAAAAAATTATGAAATATGCAAAGCAATAAACAATTTAAAATCAAATAAAAAGACAACTTCATATGCAACCCGAATCCGAAAATCGAAATCGATTGCAGCTTAAACTTGGCTGGGACAGCACCAAAAAAAATAAAATAACAGGCAAAAACCAGAACAAAATAAATAAAAACACAAATAAAAAAGCTGCAAAAATATCAATATTTTATGCTTTAAGCATTTGTTTGCTTAGAACGACCCCCGAAAAGCCGAAATCCACCAGACGAAGTGGACCGGCGATCGAAGTTGGAGTCGTAGTCGCCGGATTCAGAGTTGGACCACATGGCACACTCGGAGTTGTAGCTCCTCTGGCCAACTGTGTCCCCCCGAGGTCCCGACCCTCTCGAAAACCCCTCTATGTGGTGCCTACTACTGTTGCGGCTGCCGGTTCGTTGTTGTCTAAATTTATGATTATTGCCCTGCCAAGCATCTTACGAGCAACGGCACAAAAAAAAAAAACCTAACAGCGGCGGACTCAATTCGCCTTGGCTCAGCCGAAAAAAAATATCTGTCGGAAGAGGAGGTTATCGAACATCCACATACCCTTCGGATCTGAAATGTCCTATCAGCAAAATATTATACAAACAATCTAACTATTTATGTGTGCATTTTGTTTACCCAACTATGTTATTCGTTCTACTAATTCTCTATTTTCTTGTGCTGCTTTTGAAGTTTCAAAAATATTTATTCTGAGATTTAATTTAACTATATATTTTTGTAATTAAAATGGAAAATATATTCTTCATTTCTCGGCTGATGATTGCATGAAACTTGCGAGAACAGTGAGATCTCTTCGCTTCTATTTTCTTGAAGTCTAAAATTTCTCTGAATATAAAAAGAAAAATTGCTAAACAAAATTCTTAAAATAAATAAATATTTCAAGAATTACGATAATATTTTCAGTCCTACATCAAACCATTGTAATGTATATATTTTTGATGACTTTTTTTAACTGACAAACAAAATGGATGCATTTTTGATATAACTTTTTTTTCAACAAGATGTATAATTTACAAATTTGAATTTTTTAACTGATAAAATGTTGTGCACTGAGAAAAGCCACCCAATGACATATAAAATGCCTGGTTAAAAGTACCTTATGATAGGGTATTGAAAATGCAGCGAATGTGTGGGGAGGCGGGTGGACAGCGGGTCCAAGTGAAGTGATTCTGCAGTTATAAAAATTGGATTTTGCGCGCAACTTAATCACATTTTCGCCTCCAACTCGAGAGGCTCTCGAACTTGTGCTTGCCACCCCCCGCACTGCCACCTCCGCGGCCATTTCAGCTATTTTATTGCCGTCGACTCATTGTGACGATTTTTTGCCGAGTGTATGTGAGTGTGTGCTTGAGTGAGGTTCGCTTAGAGATTCCTCTTTTGCGGTGGCTCCTTGTGCGCTGGGCGAAAATTTACGATTATATCGAAATCTGATGGTTTATATGCCAGACTCACTGTGGCCGAAAAAAAGAGGAAAACAAAAAAGCATACACTCCCATAGAGCGACTACTTTGTATGGAAGATTTACGGAAAAAAATTAATTTACGATTCTAGTGAAAATCAAATTACGTAGTCGCCGTGTCTTCACTGAGCCAGCAACAAAGTTTTATTTAAATTAGAGTTCCGTAATTAATTTCCAAACACTGGCGGATGGAAATCGAGAAGACCTAAGTTGATTAAGGCGCTTGAGATAAAACCCGTTTAAATTCGTTTAATGTCCCGCAATGATTAGCCAATAACGATAATGGATGGAAGGGGACTCTATGAAAGTGGGGAAAAAGTTTATAAATGCAATTGCACTTAATTCGTTGGCTGGGTAACTCACTTTTATGAGCTTCACAGAGAAATACCCAAAAAGGAAAATACTGAGGAAGGGAATACAATTGGAAGTGTATTGATAAGCGAGTTAAGGGTTAGATAGTAAAATTAAATGAAGATAGGTGGACCTTTTCTGGTATTACTGTGAGAACTGCGTAATGAGTTTTAGAGGCAGTCATAATATAATGCGTAATCCCAAGATCCACTGAAACGGGGGAGTACTTGCATCTTAAGTTTATTTGTGTGGGAAATGTCTTAGATATTTCTGAGTAACCTAAATTACCTTTTATTTATGCAAGAAATGCCCTTCGTATGACTAGGCTTATATTCTTGGATTGAGTTATGAATAAAGTAGATCAGGTTTTGAAACGGGGGTAAAAATGAATGAAGTAAGACAGACTTAACAAGTGACGTAAAATGATAAGAACCATTCTTTCGATCGTTTACAAACCATAAAACCGTTCTTAAGTACGTGCAATAACAATATGCTAATGCATAAAGATAACGAAGCGATAAAAACTTGCATAGCATATTTATAAGCAATGTTTGCAATGGGCTGAAAGTGTGGTTGCAAAAAGTTGCAATAAATTAATATATTGCGACTTTTAGTTGCGAGTATGAATACTTATGCATATCAGATACCAGATGTTATATGATCAAGGAAACAAGTGACTCATATACCTCCTGCAGATTAAGCGATTCTTAAGCGCTTAAGCCATTAACCAGGAATCTTCCCCATAAACAGGATCGCTGAGCGTTACACCTAATTACGTAAGACGATGCCCGCACACCCGCACAATCACAATGCACAATAAACGATAAACAAATGCCGTAAAGCGCGGAGTAAAATAAAATATTAACAATCTAATCCAATAAAAAGAGTTGTAAATGTGCCAAGTGAATGGCGACAAGAGCCCAAACAAGCCACAAAACGAGTGCGTTATACGCAAGCAGTCATCATCCTACCAATTCGATCCATTGCGACCAATCCCATACCATATAGTAATAGTATAGTATAGTACTTAACATCCAATGAAGAGCTTGGAGCTCGCCGCTCTGTTCTGCTCGACTCCCCAATAAAACGACTTGAAGGTTTTAACGGATGGTTATGCGATAGTTACGGCTGCCATATATATATATTGGGATGGCTGCACTGCAATCGTGAGAATTGCCCAGATGAGTGTTCTAACGGTTTATGCAAAGCATGGTCACACCATCAAACCCCCACCTCGCCCTCCCCCACCTTTTGCTGGATGTCGTAAGGCGAAAGGAGCCAATTAGCATGCACTAAAAGTGCAAAATGCATTCTGCAAGCCAGGGCATTACATTTCATTACATGCATTCGACGAACGACGGGGCACGCATTGTAAAACATGAACGGGGGAAAAAAATAAATAGAAATAGAAATAAAATAAGGGAACATGGGTATGCCCACAGTTCAGAACAGTTCCCAAAGCCTGGCTGACCATTTAAATGAAGTTGAAGTTGAAGCCGAAGCTACGATTTCGGGCCATGTAATTGAAATGTGCGACTGGGCTGGCCCAAAGAGAGTGCAACTATAAAATTAGTTTTCATGGCGTTAAGAACAGCGTTTCCAAGTAACGAAGGGCCAAGAATTCAATTTAATGCATTCAGGCTCTTCTCGGGGTTCTTTAATTTTATGGTCGCCAGGCGAGCGCATAAAAAGGTTATCGGCATTTAAAAGGGCAACTATAAAAAGCCAACCCGAGCTATTAAATAGCATTATTTACACTCGGGGAGTTGTCCGTCCGTTTCTGTCCGTTGCATGGGAGAGTGCCGAAAGTGCGTGCAGTGTCCGGGTAATTGGAACAATTCCGCTTCTTGGACAATGATAAGCATTACTGCTCCTCCATTCAGTCAAGAGTCAAGTGCACCGCCCTCCCTTTATTGACAGAAATTCTCAGCTGGGCCCTGGGATTAGACCCGGCAAAGATTGCGTGCCAACGGAAGCCTCCCGGGCACGATCACAAATATAATAAAAATATAAGCAAACTCATATTTTCATAATTGGCCAAACTGCTCCGCTGGGCAATTATCATAATTGCATAATTTTCGTTCTAAACAAGCCCGAAAAGAGTAGACATAAAATAAACAACACACATGACAGCCAATGGGTGAGTTTCGTGCACTGCAAGAAGTCGAACATCGTAGATTTTCTGACTTGATTTGAAGTAGAAAATTGTGGAAATAAGTTTAAGTTAAGCTTGGTGGTTGAATAAAATTCACGATTAGTTAAGTTTATCTTGGTAATGTTATTATTTTCATTTGATGTCTTATTAAGTTATCATATTTCCTACTAACTATTATGAAGATCATGTATTTAAGTTAAAGATAAGCTTTTCAAGTAATAGTTTAGTTTATGCTTTCAATAAAAATACATCCAATTTGTGGATCCATAAATTTAAAATGGTTTAGTTTTCATTTAAAAAAAAATATAATGATATGGCCGAACGAGTTTGTGATTCAAAAATAAATGTATTCATATAAAAACAAAATGGGAATTATGTTAAAAAATGTATTCAAAACATGTAGAAAACACTTGCTTTAACCAGATTAAATATACATTTTTTCACATTCATTGAATACCTTGGGGCTTGTATCTTTTTTCAACCATCTCGTTGGTCTCCGCATTTTCTCTCTCTGCTGGGAGACTTAGCTAAATTTATATGTTTACTGTTGGATTTATGTCTCTCAGACGCCGGCGCAGCAGCCGCCAGCTCAGGTTCGGCTGAAGATTGAGATTCAGGTTCGGGTTAGGGTTTTCAGCTGGGGTTTGGGACTGGGACTGGGGATTCGGACTGGGCCTGAGGTTCGGGTTACCGCCTGTCCAGGAAACAATTATCCACATGCTTGTTTGGCCCATTGGGGGAGCGTTCTCTCTACGGAAGCGATGTTTCCAGGGGCGTCGGTTTCGGGGGGAGCATTACGAGTTGGCCCGAGGGATCCCTTTTTAGAGGGCTCCAAGGAGGGGATATCTATAACGTAAAGTCCGGTTCGTTCGCTGCGCATGCGCGTTTAATTTGCTGCGGCCGCCTGTTTTCGGTTTCATTTTTTCGGGACAGCGAAAATGAGCGAGAGGCGGTTGATTCAAATTAGCCACGTCTCCTCGGAGGAGAAATATCAGGCAGTGGCAGGCAGCAAGACAATGGAATGAGCAGGCGGTGCCCGGAGGCGTGTACCAGGCCGAAAAGACTCGGGGTTCGGAGTTGGCCAACCAGACCAACCAGGCCAAGCTAACCCAGCCAACCGACCAACCGTCCAGCCAACCAAAGAGCCACGACTCCATCTCCAACTCCAGCGCCAAACTGGCTTTATGTGCATATGCGTTTCACTCGCTGATTATAGGGTCGAAATTGCCGGGTTCAACAAGATTATTAATGTGCGCCAGCTTGTTTATACAGATACACATATGCAGATACCCCTACAGCGGGGTCCAAAATAATACTAATTGGCCTTTGAGTTATTCAAAGACTTTTACACATTTTATTTAGTTGGTTACCTTATCCTGTCAATAAAAATCGCATATTATTATTACCCAATTATAAAATGATAAAAAAATTTTAAGCTAATTTTTAACGACTTTAAGAAATCTTATTTTTAACACCAAAAATAATCAAAATATTAGGTAAAAACGTACTTTAAATGTTGTAATTAAAAACAATAATTGCATGGTATAAAAAAGTCATACCATAAAACCATGGCATTTGAAAAAATGTTATGCAAGAAAATTAATCAATAGGTGCAAAATAAGTTTCTCTAGTAAAAAAATGATACAACGACGAAATATTTGATTGGCTTTTAGTGAGTTGTTTGTTAAAGAAATTTATCGTCATCAATAACATTATTATTTATTATTATTATTTATTATTTAATTTCCCATTTATTAAATAAAAACTTGTAAAATTCTTGTATATTATTTTTAAAACACGGCTGTACTAAACAGTTGACCGCAAGTGTTTGTGCGTGTGCGACTTGGTATCTTTGTTCTTGTTTCGCATTCGGAAATAAATTGGGGAATGGCTGCAGCCCTAAAATAATTTACCTCTTAACTGTTGTTTGTTTAACCCAAAAAGCAAATTAAATGCGAATGACAAACGGAGGAAATGGATTGGATTGGATTGGACTGGACAAGGTAACACCGACGGAGTCACCAACAAATCAACGACACCCACACCGAAGAGTGCGAAAATAATGTTATAAATACTTGTGATCCCCGGCTCCCAGATCTTTGGATCTGTGGAAGAAAGACTCTTTTGCGTAGGTCGGTCACTCAGTCCCGGTTCGGACTTAAGGCCCAAACAAAAAGAAAACCAGGCCCGAAAAAATGTTGGTTCTGTTTTTATGTTTTGGTCTTTTTTTCTCTTTTTTTTGAGATACATGTGTTCATATGCTGACATATCCGCAATGTGGCAGCATAATATAAATTGACATTGACAGTTGACATTTGTGGTACATAAATGTTAGCCCAGGCCGTTCATATATCATGATGACCATCAGCTCTCAGCCCCAGCATCTCAGAAACTCAGAAACAACAGCAGGCGGCGTCTTACTTATAGACTCGACCAGGTTTTTTAGCTTTCTTTCTCTGGCTTTTTGTTTCTTTCTGTATTTTTCGAGACACATTTTTTTGTTTTGTAAGTTTTCAAGTTAATTTGTTGTTGATAGGTTGACATTTTCAATTGGGGCAAACAAGGCGTTCGCTGCATGTGGTGGAAGAATTTTCTGTTCACTCGAGACGAAATGAGATGAGGCGGAATGGAATGGACTGGCCGATAGGTGACCGCAATTCAATTTGAGTGAAGGAATTGTGGCCAAAATAATTATACACTAATGAGGCACCACGCTCTGGTATCGAAAAGTGTAATTGATGAAATTGTAAGCTCCATTTTTGTTTTCACAAATAATAACTGAATGAGCTGTGTGTTGTTTTTGATAGAGTGGAGTGTTTGGGACACTCAAGTGACGTTGAGCCGGCCTACTGGTGGGTAGATGTCGGTCAATGGTGATATTTACGTATGTCCGATGAACATATGTGCGTTATAACCTTGATAACATCTTTTGAAAGTCAGGTCAACTGCATGAATGAGGTGGGAAAACAATGACACTAAAATTGTTCGAAAATAATAAGAGTAATGATATAGACAGAGAAATAATTTTGATGTAACAAAAAAGGAGGGCATAAACGTTTCTGACCAAACTTAAATAATCTTTTAGGAACTACCATAATGACTAAGAGAGGTAAGATATTTGTAGGACGTATAACACTTGTAATTAATTTCTTTACAATTTAGAGAGAAATACCTAATTGAAAAATAAATTGGTGGAAGCTGATAAAAAGAAAACATATTGATTTTTTAAGAATATAGATTAAGTGAAAAGTGCTTTATTAAAATTTATATATTCTCAACTTGTTTTCCATTCTGGTTATATAAGGTACCATCAGAATTTCTCAGGCGTTTTGCACCTAAAATTTAAAAATTAAATTCCCGATCTGCTTGTTACTTTGAAAGACCGATATTTTCAAGCACGTCAGACCATAAAGAATTCAACTTTAGTGCTTCCTCTCAATTGAATCGAACCGAGTGAGAACGATCCCAATCAAAAATCAAATCAGTGCGCTTACCCCTTCCACGCGCTGGAGTTTCAGAGCCCCAGTGTTTGATCCGATCTAATTAGTATGCCCGCTCATGCCTGCATATATGAAGCGATGGAGGTGCGTCTGGAATCTCATATCCAGGATGACGATGGTCTTGAACAGGAAAGCGAAAGAACCGCCAGAGTCAAGCAGTCTGCTCCTGGGGAGACACTCTGTCTAAGCCAGGGAATATGGTAATTGCCCCTTGGGATTAATGATTCTCTTTTTTTTGGGTTCCTTATCTCTGCATGTAGCCCATTATTTAAACTCCGTTGCCTTGATCCTTTGACCCGCAGTCTCCATTCGCCCTTTTATCCACCGCTTCATGTAACCCAAAATCAAATAGGGTATAGCAAAGGAAACCAAATTTGATAACATTTCAGATAAGAATCAATCGTTTGGCTGATGGTACTCTAAAAAAAAGGTTACAAATATACACATGCAACTGCACAAAGAGAAAGTGTATTCACAACATCCATACAACTAGTGAACTTAGAAGATCTATTCATTAAATCTTATCTAACTAAAATTTCTAATTTTTCGTAAGAGTGGTTTGATTTTTTTTTGGAAAGCATGAGAATTCTAAATCGAAATAAACTAATATCAATTGCTGACAAAAATACAATGGTATTATAATAAAATAGGTTCTTTGTTCAAAGTATACTTGATATTTTAGATGAGAGAGATGAGATATTTTGGCATTTCCGTAAAGATTTATTGAATTCTTAAAACCTTTTCTGTGACTTTTTTTCCTGTGCATGAACTGCAAAGAGTAACTCCAAACTCGAAATTTATTCAAATTAGGCTAGTGTTAGGGTTATGGTAGAGTAGTTCACAGTGCGCGACACCTTGCGGCATCGACAACAACGCACGTTGCACTCAACGCAACAACGCACACGGCAACAACAACAAGGGCAACAACAATGGTCGGCAGCAACAACAAGTACCATCGGTAACAACAATGGAACACACTAATGCCATACATATAACCCATTCCATCTGACCGGTCAAAGAGTTGCAGAGGTGTTCCTTCCATCCCAAATTTGGAATTCCGTCCCCTGGTTATTGTTATTTGGGTGCTTCTTCTTTTGTTATTGGGTCGCTGTTTTTGTTACTCTCTGTTGTTATTTTTTGAACTTGTTTCGTATCGTAAATTCAATAATTTTGACATTTTATTGCATTTTTATTACGTTTTGTGACATCATTAAACGTTTTTATGAGTTTTCTTTGTCGCTATTTGCTGCCCTCGAACTTGTTCTGTTCTCCTTTTTTTGGATTGTTCATTTCGATTGTGTTTTTAGATGCTCTTCAAGCGAAAGAGTTGAGTCGAGTTGAGTGGGTTTAGTGCTGGGGTTTGTTTGCATCTGATGGATCCATTTGTTTCCGATGGGACTTGATGGAGATTAGAAGTCACATATTTATGGCACTTCGTTCGGGCGAAGTAATTAACGATCTGAGTGATTGATTTGTCAATGAAGCTGTTGAAGTTAATCTCTGGCGAGATGCTGATTACTGCCGAGTTTTTACAGCGGAAATGCAAATTAAGTGGAGCTTTTATTGTCAATTAGACACAAATAAACATTAAGCCCGAGTTAGCACCTTAAAATATTCAATTTAAATGGAATTTATCTAAATATTAATGAATAAGTTAAAGTCTACAGTAATACAATTAAATCTCTAAAAGTTAATTTAACTTTTTTTATGTATGCATATTATGTAAATAAAATAAATCCGTTTTACTTTCAATAAAATAATAATCCATTTTATAATAATCAATATTTGTTATTATAGATTCATCATTTGTTTTAAAAATACTAACTACCATATTTTTTTAAGATATTCACAATTTACCGGAAAACAAAATAGAATATTATATTATTTTTGCATTATATGCTTTAAGCGAGTTAGGATGCACTTAAAGCTAACATATTTTTTGGTAACAAAACTACTTATAAATCTTGAAACAAAGATCCCAACTTACTTAAAACTTTATAAAGTTATGGCGGTTTATTTCCATTTCTAAAAATTCAAGAACTTTAATATAAGAATGGTACTACTTATTACGGAGTATGTTTTAAATTAATATTTAACAATTTTTAACAAGTAAATCAAAAATGTTGTATATCTGGTAGTGGAAACTACAGATAGAGTATCAACACTTCCATATTCTCCCAACCCTTTCTTGGGGATCACATTTCGTTCTGGGGTCATCATTCTTGCACTGGTCGTTTGATGTCAATAATAAAAGTCGTTGTTCCTAAGGAAAGCCAGACTTTTTAGGGGGCAGTCGTTAGGGGAACGTGCATATTAAATGCCTGTCTTCCGCGACCTTTTCGGACCTGGCCCTTTCGGCTAACAGCCATGAAATTAGACGCACACACATGTGACCGGCGAAAGGGTTCAAATGGTCGGTGGGGGAGGGGGGCGGAGGTCAAACCTGATGGCCTATTGAAAAGTAAAATTCGAAACTTAATTACCTGGGGCAGGTTCAAGTTGAACTTCCCTAACAAACAGCTGACAGTTGGGAAACACCCGCGCAGTTTGGCCAGAAATGAGTTGGATGAACTGGAGGAGGGTTTCCGAGTTAATGGCTAATGGTCGGCGGTGCTCTTCGATTTTCTCATGTGTAAAATTGCTGTAAGCTGGCCCATCCGTGCACTCCGTTGTTTTGTTAATTTGTTTAATTGTCTTGCATTTTTTTGGGACTGTCGAGTCATGTGAACGAACATCTTGTGCGGTTCGATGAGGTGAACGCAATGAACCCTAAAAACGCTTGCACATCCGTCTCAGTGAAGCAAAACCATTGTTGCGTTTTGTTTCGTTTCATTTCGAGTTATTCAAAATAGCCTCCTGTGGGTTCCATTGTCCGAAGAAAACGCTGTGGATAACATACAGAGAGAAAGACACATCAGGTGTACCCAAAACGCTAATGAAACTCCTCGGAAAAAAGAAAACTTTTCATTTTTTGGGAAATATTTCAACGATTCCAAATCGATCGTGAGCACTCTCCGCTGGAGCCGAAGATCCATCTTTTGTGCGGAGCTGTGAAAAATACCAAACAACAAGCGGCTTAAATGGCGCTCTTTTGGGGGCCCCCCGAATAATAATAATAATCACAAAGGCGGGGGTACAAAGGGTTCTCTCCGACTCCAAACTCCCCTCCCTTCACCGACCCACCTGCCCCTAAAAAAAGAAACTACAATACCTTGAATAAGTTACATGTGTATACACTTGTACAATGCTCACGGGATTCCGATATGGTAATTCATGGCTTTCAAACGTTTTCGGCGATTCAAAGTCTTGAATGGCTGTTTGATTGAGGGAGTGAATATTTTTTTATTTTTATTGAACCGTAGGTGTCTAAATTTGGGCAGCGATCATAGACTTTAGATTTATTGCATTCGATTTGAGTAGCTTCTCCGAGTGCTTTAAATTGGACAGGCCACATTTTTACGGTGTGAAATAATATTTTAGACTAAGAAGTTCTTTGAAATTGTAGTATAAAATAATTTAATAAGATTAGATAAATTTGAACAAAAATGTAGTGGTAAATGTTAAATCATTTATAAGAAAATCGAAACGATATATGTATATTTATATTGAAAATGCTGTTTAACTTCTGGAATAGTAAATATTGTTTACTCTTACAAATGCATATTTGTACGCTTTAATTATAGATTATATTTAGGAATAATTAAATTATAATTAAGTATATAAAAAAAGAAATAAACCGTATGACAAATTTATTTACAAAAGGCATACATTTCCCAAAATTATCACATTGCTTGTCAGTGCGGTTTCAATTGTTGATAATAAAGTGCGGCACGAAATAGCAAACCACGACATAAAAGTGATATTAATCCTGTACGTAGTCCTCATAAATTTCAGCCTGGTGCTGGACCACCTACCCCTAACTCAACACCCCTACATCAGCACTATTCGACCCCCCTGGTCTTGTGTTCTAATTAATACGACACCTTTTATTCCAGCAGATACTCTCATTAATTGTCAAGCTTTTTATCATTTGTCAGTGGAATTGGACAAATTAATAAATTTCCATGAGCAAATGTGGACAGTTGAGTGAAAAATTAGACAGTTAAACGTAGCCAACCCCTAGATAAACACGGTACCCCCATAACTATGCTAATTATGTGAGATATCGGAGTGGACTAGATGCAAGGGCATACTTTAATAAAAACGTTATAATAATTCACTTTCCGGAGGAATTTATTGACCTGCCTGACACACAGAACGAAAGAGAGGGCTAGAAAAGGGAGATAGAGAACGAGATAGTCGGTTAACCTGAAAGGCTGCACATGCTCAATGGGCGACATGTGACGACCCTATACCATATCCTCTATATGGAGTGCTGGGGTTACTTTCGCATACCGACCACAAGGAAAACACGCAACCAGATGGAACTGACAGGGGTTAAGGGTGCGAAAGAGACCGCCGATGCCGACTGAGACGGGAACAGTATAAATTTAATTTAGTCGGCCGGTCGGTCGGCTGTTTGCGCCTAACAATTAAAAGGCAAACTTCAACTAGAAACAATTTTCAAGATGAATACAAGCAGATAAGACGCGAGGGGCTCTGGAGGGTTAAGACGAGGGTCGCTGCTTTTGGCATTTACGCATGGCATGCAGTTAACGCCCAGCACTCGGCTTTTGGACCCCGTTTCGTATGCGCCGGCGTCTTTCCCTTTGGAACTCCCCTTCTCTATTTTCTACGATCGCCTATCCACTGAGGTGAAAATATACGAAAGCCTAGCTAGATTGGCCCAAAAAAAAGCTAGAAAGGTATACCATATCTACAGTAATATATGGAATAATAGATAAACAACAGCATCAAGCAACATTCAAATAAGAATAAACGCAACAGCGCCGCCTAGCGGGACTCAGTAGTACCATTAATATTACTTTTTTTAATTTTGCCTAAAAAATGTATTTTCTATCTTTCACTTTTTCCATCATTAGCATATAAATTAGCATCTAAAATCTATTTTATAATAGAGCAGATCTATCGTTTTATTTTGTGAAATACGAAAAAATATAAGTAACTGATATTTTTTAATTTTATTTGAAAATTCCTCTTGAGTTTTAATACTATTCTTACTAAGAAACAATTTTTTTAATATTTTATTTATTTACAAATTGTAAGAGGCTCTTTAATGTTTAAGGTTCATTTCCATTAAAAGTTATTTCTGAACCCTCTAAAAACTACATAGCATTAGCTTTATCAGTAAACCAGCTAAGCTGGCAGCACTGACACGCTCGGCTGCAGTGACACAGCAAATGCGTGTCCCTACTCGAATACCTGACGCAAAGAGCAAAAATGTTAATAAAAATCATTTAGACAAAGGAAACTGAAATAAAATAAACGGCGAGGCAACTGACTGAGCAGTGTTGCAGTTCAAATTGTGTGTGAGACCATTTCTCAGCTCGTTTCTTAAGCGTTTCAAATTTACGGAAAAAAGTCAAGAAGAATGTTGAAGCAATGGAATATTAATTTGGGGCAGGTAGAGATATGCAAATGAATTTGTTTGAACGTTAATGAGTTGAAAAACGCCTCCTGTCTTTGTTTTTTTCAGTTTTCAGTTCTCCCGTCCAGTTTCTGCCGCTCTGGAAGTTGGCTGTCGGTTCGCTACTGAACTTCGGTTTGCTTCACTTCAATATTAATTAAAGAAAAAGATTTTCGTTCGCTCCTCTTATTTTTTGTATTTTTCTGCTACTCATTCTCTAGTGGCCGCCGCCGTCGTCAGCATTTTATTTCCTTTAATTAATCATATGCAATTTGGAGTCTGAGATCTCTCGAGCTGCTCCACTCGGTCCGCCGGCCGTTGATCCACTTAATTATTTAGCAATTTATTCTCACAATTGTTAACAATTTTTTTGTTGCTCCACCGTCTGCACGTTTTGCGTAGTTTGGTAGCCATTCGTCGGTGTTTTCGTTGCTTTGTTGGTTTTTCCACAGTTTTGTGCCATTAAACTAATGAAATTAGGAGTGCTGGCGAGCGAAACTCTATGCTGATAAGGCGAAACTATTAAGGTTTTTGCCCCATGCGTTTTATATCTCTTTTTTGTTTTTTTCCGTTTTTTTCGGCGGGTAATTAAAGCGTAATTAATGGTCGTGCTTCCGATTCGATATGGGGAGCCTGCTTTCCGCCTCCTTGGGCGGCATCTGTATTTGGTTTTTCGTATCTGTGTGTGGTGTGCGATTAATCAAGATCAATTAAAAAGAGTTCAAACTATTGAACTATGCGCGTATAACAAGGCGTTCCATGGGAAGCGGAATAATACGAAAGTTAAAGACTTTTTCAATCCATCATGATTGTTTTGGGAGGGCGGCTGGCTGGGCGTGTGATTGGAATTTTCAGAGGCCGAGTTGAGTGGCATTTTCCGAGCCTCGTTAAATGGGCGATAAGTTTATTTTGTTATTGAGGTGTAAGTAAATAATATTAAAATAACATGTAGACCGCGACTTAAATAACTCATTTCACGCTTTTCGTATCTTAATATTCCTTCCATTTTTAATGGATCTATACTGCTCACACTTAAACATGAAAGACATTTTTAATTTAAATCTTGAAGAGACAGAAATATTTAGCATACAACTGCTATAAGTTAAAGTAAATATTTATTTTTATTTTTTCTGTTAATTTCTAAAGATTTATCCGACTTACCGGAAATACTCACGAACTTAAAATATGTGTTTTGTAGAGCAAAATTGTGAACCACTTAAATGCAGAATGCTATCACCTGTTTTTTTGTGCCTCACTGTATTCCAGGTGCACAATAAGAAAAATTCAAATCTCACGTTTTTAGCTCAGATATTCCATTTAATTATGCTCATTTGTGTTTTTCTTGACTTTGACTTATTTTACCTAAATATGCTATCTGCGTAAACAGAAGAAACATATCGCATTTTACTTATTAAACACCATTTCAGCCAGAAAACTACACCTCCCCTGCAGTGTGAATAATTGCCATATCAGCATTCTATTTAATTTACTTAAATTCGGTTATCTTCAAACACGGAATCGTGTCATGAAAATGTCAAAACATAAAAAGAGCAATAATTTAACCAGAGGTTCAAACTGAATAACCATTCAATTTACTTATTCAAGATAACGAACCGGCCGTAAACCAATTCTCGAAAATATTCGCATTAATTCTGAAACAAAAACCTAACGATAAAAACACCAACGAAATCCAAATATATGCGTATAAAGCCGAAAATCAATCAATTTGTGTATTTTATTGTGCCATCATGTTTTCGTGCCCGTGTTTTTTGGGCCTCGCTGGCATATTCAATTGCCATTTAATTAATTAATCGACTTTAAAATTGTCATTTCAAATGTTTATCACTTATTAAAAATCTATGCGCAAACACAAAATGCTGAACACAAAAGGCCAAGCGACAGGCGCATAAATTTCCCATGAGCCGAATCAAATAAATTTCTATAGATATTTGGCAAATAAATTCAGTTAAACACCAGCAGATCAGCTCTCAGCCCAGCTCGTCTTGGCCTAAACGAGGTCCAGTTCCAGTTTAGATCGCTTGACAGTGATAAGCTGGGGGCGCTGCTGATGGCGTTGGCCACACGCATTAATTTCGCTTTTGGCTTTCATTAACAAAACTACGGCGAAACATGAAGACAGGCCGGCAGAAAATAAAAAACAGAAATACACGAAAAAATAATACAAACCTTAAGAAAGAAAAATGCTTTTTGTGATTGCGTTGGCCGCTGGCCGGGGGTTTGGTTTTGGTTTTGGTTGATTTTTTCTTGGTCTGGGAGGCAGCTCGCTAAAAACTCGGACACGCCACATTCGCATTGAATGGTCTTTTGGGATGGGTCAGGGCTTTTTTTTGCAGATCGTGACACGAGCGAATATCAGATAGTTTACTTCAAAAATAATTACGTATTTAAGAAAATAGGACTGCTTTTGCCTTCAACTATTTTAAAATTACAATGAATGTATTGGACTATTTTATAAATTTTAAAAAAATACTAACGTTTTGTTTTTCATATATTTTACTATTTTAAAATTATATTGAATGCATTGGACTATTTAAAATTATTTAAAAAATATTAAGGTTGTGTTTTTTTTTATATATTTTACAATTTTGAAATTATAATGAATTATATGACAATCTTACTTTTTAGGAATATTTAAATTTTAAATCGAATATAGGTAATGTGAAATTATACACTATTAACTTATAAAGCCTTTTTGAATCCAGTATCTCACAATTCCATTACAATAAGGAATTAAATTAAAACGTGGTAATGTTAAAAACAATTCTTGAGCTACCAAATTAATGGCTTGCCATTTCCAGTCCCTCACGGTTCCATCTCGAAATGTGGAACCTGGGCTGGTTCGCCCGCTGTTACTGTTGGTTTGTCTTATGAGTTGTCTGACGCACGATGACGTTTAAATTTCAAATGATTGATTCCCCGCTGGCAAAAACTTTGATTAAAGCCGCACAACGGCAGCTCCGTGTTCCGTACTCTATGCCATACTATCGTGGACACGCCCAGTTGAGTTTTCCCGCAGATCCCGAACCCGATCCCGAACCCAAACCCCGGGAAATGTACGAGTTCTTCGAGTATATGGGGGCTGACGGGTATACTTGGGCATGGAAAGATGGAGAGACAGGCCTATTTGCGTGCTTAAATATTTTAATTAAAGAAAAGACCAAGACAGCGGGCCATGTTAGCTGGCCGAGTCAAAATATTTTGGAGGCCCAGGCCCCCATCCCCGACGACTTTGGCCCCTCCCCATTGGCTTGTTTTAATTGCAGTTTACATGTCTATTAACAGGCATCCATCCATGTTGGCTGGCCACTATTTTCCCCGCGTTTTCGTGTTCCTTCCACCGCTTTTAATTGCAACTGTCATCAGGTGGCCGGCGGTAATTGACGTGCTGCTAAATCGCCTCGAAATATTTCACCAGCCCAAACATTGCCATAAAAACAAATGCTAAAAAAGCGGTGAAAAAGCGGGACAGACCGCACTGAATGAGCTGTCAAGAAACCCGACCCGTATGACTGGCGCTCGCATAAAAAATGCGACGCCTTCTTCAATCGATCAAAGCCAATAAACCGCATAAAATGCTCGAATTTCCCCGCCGGCAGTAGGTGTCATATGCGAAATTAACACAACAATCGTTTCACACGCCCATCCCACGGCAGGTGGAAGGTGGAAGTCGACCCCCGTTCACATAATTGAATTGGATTCAATTTAATCGATTGCCATTCGGTTTATGTTGCCAAAAGGACACTCTAATTGGGGCTGATCGTGTTACGATTGTCGGTTAGATGTGAGTTGGAAATTCGAGTGGGAAATGAACAAAAATTAAATGGAATTACAAGACAATGGCCATTGAAATATGAATCGGGGGGAAATGTTAGAAATGTATGATATATGAAAGTACACAGTTGTTTACATTGTGTAAATAAATTAAGTTGATCAATCGTGAAAAACGCTAACCACAAAATTGGCAATATAATTTTTTTTGTATTTCTTTTTGTATCTAAAATATGTAGAAACCGAATCCTAATAGTTCCCTATGTTATCTTTCCTGCATCTAGAAAAAAGTCAATAATTTTAGTCCACTTACATTATTTTAGAAACAAAGGACTAACAATTTGTAAACATGTCCTTAAAAATGTACCATCCATATATATTGACAGACTAATTGGACTAAATAATGGTTTAAGGCCATATTTTTCTTTTCTTTTTTTGTGTTCTAAATATACATATATGGGAGGAGCCAAGGTCATTGGACTAAATTCAAGATTTTTTTTCAGTGTGTTTTGCCTTAAATATATAGTAACCCAATCCTAATAATTCCCCATTCGATCATTCATTATTATATCTCAGACCCAGTAAATCAAAACTCTTCCAACTTATAACAACTCTAACTCTCCTACAAAAAACATATTAAACCACCAAGATGCGGATGCTAAATCTTAACCAAGTGGCTCCTGATTTCACTACCAATGCAGTGGTAGCAAGTGGCTTTCGGAATTTTTCACTAACCGATTTGCGGGGCAGATACGTGCTGCTGGTCTTTTATCCGGCGGACTTCTCGTACGTCTGCCCCACGGAGCTACAGGCATTTAGCGACAGGGCTCCGGAATTTCGGAACGTGGGCTGTGAGGTCCTGGCCTGTTCGACGGACAGCCACTTTGTGCACTGCGCCTGGATGAATACGCCGCGGAAGAACGGCGGCCTGGGGGAGTTGGACATTCCCCTGCTGGCGGACAAGAACATGCAGATTGCCAGGGATTACGGAGTCCTAGATGAGGCCACAGGATTGGCTCTGCGTGCTATGTTCATCATCGATCGCGAGGGACGCATTAGGCAGATCACCGTAAATGACATGGGCGTGGGACGCAGTGTGGATGAGGCACTGCGTCTGGTTCAGGCCTTCCAGTTTAGCGATGAGTTCGGCGAGGTCTGTCCGGCCAACTGGCGTCCGGGATCCAAGACCATGAAGGCAGATGCCGCCGGAAAGGAGGAGTACTTCAAGTATGCAGTGTAAACTCACAATTAAAACTTTTACGCGGGTGCAAGCAGCCAAATAAACAATACATATTACTATGGCAAACCTAAAAGACTTATAAATGTTTGAATTTTTTAATTATTTATTTTATTATGGTAAAATTCTAAATTGTATTTTGTACAAAAAACAAAAGTATACAAAAAGGATAGGTGTAAAAATTTAGGAAATCAAATTTTAAATCGTATTACATTTTATTCTTAAACATTTTGCATCATTATATTTGATTACATTTCCCAAAAATCTTTAGCCATATTAGAAAATATTTTAAAATCATAATAAATCTATTTAAAAATGCATTCTCAAAAGATATCACCTCTGCCGGCCATTAATTTAATATAAACATTCCACCCAAAATATAATCGGCAATCAGCAAAGGGCAGCTTCAATTTTTATTATAGGTATGGGCATGCCAAAAATAACCAAAACCGATGGCAAAAGGAAGGAGCGACAAAAATTATATCTGAAATGAATACTTATTATTATCGCACGAAAGACTTGCCGCCGTTTGTCATCAAGGTCTTGCTTAATGGATGTGGTTAAATTTTTTCAACTTGTATAAAATATTTTCGCAGCTCTGGTTGTTTTTTTGTATTTTTGGGCTACCGCAGAGTCTGGTTGTGAGAGGAAGCAGTCGGCGAGGTGCGATCGAGATCGCTTCTCTTGGTTTTCTCTGCACAGGAAGAAAATCAATATTGGTAAGTTCAAATTTGGTATAATAAAAGATTGCTATGTATGTATATTAAATGAATGCACTACTTACAGTATTTTGTATGGATAAAAAATTACTATTTTAAAAAATAGAAAATGTTGAAGAATTACATTAAATTTATATGTGCAGAATAAATTTCATATAATTATTAAAAAATATATTAAGAAAAGCTATATAAGTTTTAAAATAATATGATATGTTGGGTAATAAAACTTCACAAAAACAAAGTATTTATGTAGATATTTTTTAAGGACTAGCAAGATTATTTCTAGTTCCAATTAAATGTAAATAGTATACTAATTGATTTACGAGTGAATAGGATGTAATATTTAATAATATATGATTTCTTTCTCAGTGCGGTCTTTACTGTGCGGAGTTTTTTCCCCGACTTGCCAGCTTGTTGTCGCCTTAGTCATTGGCGGCTGCTGTGGTCGCCGGACAACCTCAATTGGGGCCACCGACTGCGCCCTCCTCGCAGCAGTCACTTCACAACTTTGCGCGCTTATCTTAATTGTTGCTCGCATATTAATTTCGTACCTGCTGTGCTGACAACAACCTGAAAGCCTCCCCTTCCCCAAAACTTGGGAACTGGGCAGTAACTTCGGTAACTTCGGACCAGAACAGAACTGAACAGCCCATCCTGGTGCCTCCAATCAATGCTCTCATTCGGGGACGATGTCGCCTGTCGCTTGTCTTACTTTATTGTTGACAAATTAATAGATTGTGCTGTCCATATTAACACGTTTACGTGTTGCGCTTCCTTCCGGCCACAAAATGGGGCATTAAAAATGCATGAGCATTCCGAACCGCAGTCCATCGGCCGGCTATCGCTCTGATTAGTAGTGAAATGTGTTCCGATTCGAATGCATTTTAATGCCCATCGGCATTTCACGTCATTTCATTTCGATTCATTTTGTTGCACAGTCAAACTTACGTAGTTGGAATATTTAACTTCAGGTTCCTCAAATGATAATTTTTAAAAATCTCATTATAGTTCTATTAAAACTTTATAAAGAATACTAAATTGATGTGTTTAAATCATAATTAAGAATGTATTAATATAACATATTTAAGTTCATAGTACTTAGTAAAGACGGGTTGTTGAAGATCGACTGTATGTTTGAGATGTTTTTAATGATTTTAATAAGGCCCGTGATAAGAGCCAGTTGTAGAGTCCGCCGGAAGCGATTTACGTGCCAGTCGAGAGTCCCAACTACGGATCAGATAAGCTCGATCCACACGCTTGTATATCTGGCCAATGATTGATTACGCTGGCGGGTCTGAGGCCGATAAACGAGTTGATTAGCAACTGCGACCAGATCTCGATCTCCATCTCGATCTCCATCTCCATCTGAATCAGCGATCTCGAGGCCTAAGAACCGGAGACGTGACGCTCTCTTCAGAACCTCATCGCCGTAATTGCGGCAGATGCTGGCGCCTCAGAACGGAGCGACGTGCTCTTTCTCACCTGGCTTCACCTGGCCACAGCTCCCTCCCCTCGGATTTGGCTATCGCGATATTCCCGACCCAAAAGGGGAGACATGCCTCTGGGTTAATCAACTCAATGGGATAGCGGTCTCGACAATGTGCGTACATCGACTAGGAAGTTGCACTGATAATGGAGAGTACGGAAATTGTTGCTCGATTGCATAGTGATTTTAGAAAGAGCCCAGTTGAAATAATTGGTTGGATCTATATTTAAAGAAAGCATCCATGTGGAGGTGGTAAATAAAAGATTGTAAACTTTTTCACATCCATTTAAAATCTGGCAGTCAATAAAAATATAAGCTGTTAATGAGCTACTAAAATAAGACAATTTTCTGTTACTTTATTATAAAATATTTTCTGTAAATTTAAATATTTCATTTTTGTCTAACATTTTTTTTTTATACATTTATATTTTATAAAGATCATGACAATCTTAAATAATTTCGATCGAATATTCGTTTGAACCAGCTCAAGATATATCCTTCAAAATTATATATTAATTTAGAGAAAGAATTTCTAAAAAGAGATTGGATCCACAAACAAATTAAAATAGTGTCAGAACACAAAAATTGCCTCATAAAGAAAATTGAAAAAAATCATTATAATGTTAGCAAATGGCCAAATAAACTTTACTTCGTGCCATTGAAAATTACCAAACCGAGTCATAACAGGTGTGAATTTTATAGTGAGCCCCATGATGCATAATAAAATAAATAACCAAGATCCGCTGCTCAACAAATTTATTACCCAGATGTTATTGCTCTGCGATGGCGAATAGAAAAGCATGGAGAAAGCCATGACTAATAAAATCGGAAACCAGGAAACGAATAGCCATAGTTAGAGCCGAAATCATTCAACTGGCCATCATCTTGTGGTATTTCGACTCCCAGGAACTGTCCGAGCCATCAGCATAATCATCGGGCGGTGGGATATACCGATCCGAACCGATCCGATCCCCCGCACATTGCAACACATCTGAAATCATCCCGGCGATGATATGTGGATAATGGCTTTCTGGGCACCATCAACAACAGTTTATCTTGCCCTAACCTTCAACCTTTTGTGGCGGCAATCAAGTTGGAGTTGTAGCTTGGAGTTGGACTCCCAGCACCCAGCACCGAGTTCCGAGCACCCCTTCACCCTTCACTCAGCTGTTCAACACCTTGGCTAAAATGCAGCTGTAGTTTCAGTTTGAGCCGCCGAGTCTTGGGGCTTTTGGCCAACTAGAGACGGGCCGCCAAGAGTGTAGACAACTTAAATCAAAGTGCTAATTTTAAAATAACAACCCTGTAGACAGCCTAAACACACAGGCCAGCCAACAGGCCGAGTTCCCCCCGCCTTTCGCCTTGCGTCCCCACCGAAACTCATATTGGAAAAACGTTTACGCGAAACTGCTTAACTAGCTGCTAACAACAACAACAACAGCAACAACAACTAAAGCAATAACAACAACAATGGAAAAGCAACAAAGAGACGGGCCCAACAATTGGAGAGACAAGATGAACGGCACGAAACAGGATGTTGGAACGTGGGGCAGAAATTTGCAAAAGAAGTTTGGTCAGGGGTTAATTCGGGGGCCGCGGGGATGCCAGCACTCGGAAAAATTTCTAATAACTTTAAAATATCCCTTTTCATTTGAATTCGTCCTTAGGTTTTGCAGATTTGAATAGGAGTGCCCAGATAAAACTACTCTAGTCCAAAATTCAAAGTAGGTCTCGGTGAAAATTTCAGGGGAGGATGAAAAGTAAAAATGATACAAAGGATTGTTTACGATCTGTATAGAATAGTAAGAGTAAAATAATATAAAAAAGGGATATTACTAAAACCGTTTTAAAGTAAAAAAAAAATGTTTCAAAATATGTTATAGAGGTGATGATACTAATATGATATTTAAAAAGAATTGGCATTAACTATAATTTAAAAGCACATAATATTAAAGCTGAAAAATAAAACGTACTTATAAGACAATATTTTTTTTGATTCCCATTTTTCGTGAATTAGTTAAATATGAAAAAATTAAGTTTTTTTATTTTAGTAACTCGTAACTTTGCAACTTTAAGTGTACTTCCCCCGGCATGATGTTGATGTTGAGTTATCGCGGGTATATTAATTTTAGCTGCCGTTGATGGTTGCAGGGCTTCCAAAAAAGAAGACCGAGTCGAGGCCAGGAATATACTTGTATAAAAGAAATCTTCGCACATTCACAGCTTCCTTTAAGGAGCATCTCATTCTAATTGACGAAAATCAGAGAAAAAATACAAACAGACAGACGGATGGCCGGCCGTCCAGATCGAGGAGGGAAGATCTCGTTTTCGTTCTCGTTCTCTGAAGCACGTAATTGTTTGCACATATTTCTGAAACACCAAGTTGGAGCCAATCTCGAATCGTTTGGCTCCTCGGTATGCGCTTCGTCTTTCTTAGAAAATTGCCGTCTTCCAGTTGGGACAGCGAATTGAAATGAAATGATGATCATGGGCCGCATAATCTGGGGAGCCTGCTCACGTTTTTTTCCTTTTTCCCCCGCTTTTTCGGTGATTTTCACATTGAAATATTTCTCATTGGGCTCGGTGCGAAAAATGCCACAGACGGCGGGAAAAAAAGGGAGGCGAAGGGAAGGAGTTGGCCTTTTTTTTCAGCCTGTTTTATATACATATATAAACAATAAAAGGAATATTTGTTTGTCTTGCTGGGAGATTGGGCGACTGGGAGACGGGGACCGGCGGACTTGATTTATTATTGGGTAACAATTCATATGCCTTTATTGATATTTTTCAATTCCTGAACGTCCCAGCGCGTGTGAGACACAATAAATTTTGAAATAAATTGGATTTCTCAGTTTTAATCAGCCCAAACAGCAAAAAATAAATATCAACCGAAGGGCAGGCCCACTGATGACTCGGGTCCAGTCCAGTCTTGGGTCCGAGTTGCTGGTTTCGAGCCGGGGTCGGGATCGGGATCCTCAGACGCCACAAGTGGAGCGCTGACAGTCGGCGATCGGAGATGGAGATCGTGTTGGAGCCAAAGGGAAAACGGGAGGCTGCCGCCTAGGTATGCTGGGGGCCACATAAACGAAGTGCAAAAATAACCCACGGCGGTTGGGGTTGCTACTTCTTGGAATCGAACTCGGGGATACCCATTCCTAGGTATAATTAAACCTAGTTTAATTTCAGCAATTTAAAATATTTCAAACTGTCCAAGCGTAAGTTTTAATTAATTATTTGTATAAGTAGGTTCGGTTTAAGCCGAACTAAATAAATTAGAAATAACAAATCTTTTATTTTAATGGAGCTTTATCAATAGGGACAATTTAAATAAATTAAAATAATAAAAACATGTAAAATGCTTATTTCTGTCTACAGCCAAATTCATAATGCTTTAGGGATATACATATAAAGGAATAAGGAGTATGAAATAAATTGTATAAAATAATTAGAAGATTAAAACGCTGTCATATGAGGTGTTCTAAAATTTTACAACACATAAATTGTTTAATTGCTTCTGAGCGCTACCAGCTCTCTTAACCACGTTAGAATGATGCCAAATACCATAAGAGCATAAAGATCATTGTCCATTATTTCCCTGTTCATATCATTGTTAACCCCCCACGGCAGATGTTACCAACTCACTGTCCGTCTAATTATACCCCATTTAACCCATTTGCCAGTGCTTATTAAAAGTGCGTTGCTTTGCGTTCCTCGTCGTCTTCGTCTTCGTCATCGCAGCTCCAGCCTTCAGCCTCCATCCATATCCATCCCATCCTGCGTTTTATACTATGCTCGCACTATCCTTGACTTGACCACGGACCGTGGGCTTTTTGGGTGCCAGGCCGAGGAGAAGTGTAAAAATATGCTGCCAATGTTGCAATTTATTTATTTATTTTTCCTTGGCTTTTTGTTGCTGCTGCTGTTGTCTCGTCGAGCACAAAAATGTACATACAAGCCAACACATGGACGTAGGTTCCTTCGGAGGGGTGGGGAGGGATTGAGTGGCAGGGGTGATGGAGGGAGGGGGCAGGGGGCAACGTGTGCACATTGTTTATTTCACACACTTATTGGGCCGCGGGCGCTACTGTGCAGTCCTCCTGATCCCCTCCTGGTTTAGCTCCAGTTCTCAAGTCCTCCACTTCTTCAGTTCTTCAGTTCTCCAGTTAGCATTCCCAGCTCAGCCCGGCGCGGTTCGCTTCACTGCGCTCCCAGCTCTCAGCTCATGCACTCGAAACAATATATTGCATTAAAATAAGTAATTGAAAAAATTATCCATAGCTTGGAGAATGTAAAAATATATATCACTTAATTTACTTTAATTTTAAAATACTATCTTTTAATATAGACAAAAACAGAATTATTTAATAAAATATAAAATAGTTCGTACAGGATTTTTAAAAATGGAGCAGAACAAATCGGAACAAATTTTGGCTTACGTATATTTTCAGTCCGAAATCGGAAACTGGATTTAATTAAAAATAAATAAGTTATTTTTTTATCGTGCAAGGTGTTATCCTCTTTATAAAAAAAGGACGTTTTCTTGACCGCATGTTAAATCTAAAGTGGGCTTTAAGCTGTAAATTTGCATATATTTTAACTCTAAAGTTGCATATTTTAAATTTAAAATGTGAACGAGAAAACGGGCCTAAGAATATTTTAAAAGGTTGGATGATTATTGTTAAATTTACCTATTATATTTAAGTTTTATTATTATTATTATATTTAACTTTGATCTTTTATTTGATTAAGTTATTGATTCACAACTTCAACTAATATACAAATAAATGAATATATGGATCAAGTTCAGTAGGTGTTTCAAATAAAATATATGGTGGAGCGTTACTTATATCGCACATTCAAGCTTTTTTCTCAGTGCAGCTCTCCTAAGCCCTCATCCCGATCCCTGAGCGATCCGAGATCCGAGGGCCGGGGCCAGCAATTGGCTTGTCTTGTCTTGTCGTACGTTTTCCAGCTAAGATTGGCGACGCCATGTAGTTAACGCGTTCGCACTTTTTTTTGCTTCCTCAGCTCTTTGTTGCAGTGGCTGCAGTGTAGTTGTTGGTGTGGCAAGTTAGCCCATGGAGAGGAGAGTCCTCGACTCGTGTCCAGTCCATTGAGTTTTCATGCCACGCAACTGCAGCGAAATTGGCTAAGAATGACACTCGTTTTCAATGGTCGAGTGGGTCGGGGGGTATGGAAAGGTAGGGAAAAGTAAAAAAATCGCCAAAGAGGTTTATGCATATAGTGTCCCGTACACTATAGTGTGCGGCAGAGGTGGGCATGGGCATGATTTCTGATTGGCCATAAACACACAAAAGTATTGAGTTTTATCAGGCTGCGGGCTATGTGGTGGAATGGTGGTGGCTCGGGCTCATCGCATCCCCAGATCCCGAGACATAAACTTGTACCTCATCTCATATAGGAGTGCATATGCGGATAGTCGCCAGTTAACAACAGCAACATCAGCAATTGGCAATTACTTTGATAACCGGGCCCTGGCTTTTTGTGCTGAAAAGTTGATTTGCTTTTTCTCTTTCGACCATACAGACTTTGGCTCGGAGGCTTCAAGGTTTGACAAAGCAATTGATGAGACTGCAGCAGGTACGAAAATTACCCGGCGGTATTATCCCCGATATCGGATGGGGTCGGGGAGGGGGGTTATAGCCCCAGTTGGTAACTGAAAATATGAGTAGGCTAAAGGTTTATCAGCGCCATAAATAAGAAAGGCCCGATAATGTAAATGTAATCTTGGCTAATCCCGGCGATCTTAATTGGTACAAGGTGATTGGATTTGGATCCATTCATAGCTTGGGGCACTAAAATAAAACTATATTAAATAACTGAATAATAACATTTCAAGATAAGAAGTCAAAAGAGCCAAGTTCTTGTAGATTGTCTGTGGAAATAATAATTACTATAATGCCTTATTTGTTGTAGAAGGAAAAAAATGAATTGCTCAACCTTTATTTAATTTTATCAATACGATAACAATATACTAAAATTTCTAAAAACAAGAACATTGTATTGTAATAAAGCTAATTTTATCAGAAAATAAATATAATTTACAAGCCTGTTAAACTTATTAAACAAATTATTCTAATTATAATTCATAAAAAAACAGGTTCTCAAAATCATTTTTCGAAAATTCCTTCTATAGAATTTAAACTGAATTTAATTAGTACGAAGATGAGGATTAAATTTCTTGTAACCTTTATAATAAATTGCCTTTTTTATAGATATTATTTACAAACTATTTATAAAAACCATTTAGATTTATTTGAAAGATATCTTATGTACTCGCTTAATTAGCTTAAGCCGGGCAATTGAATAACGCTTCCCCTCCTTTTTTTCCAGATCTCTGCTGATTTCTAATCTGAAACACAACAAATTCGAAAAGTCAAGAACAATTAACTTCCTCATTACCCTCTTATTATACCCGCATTTCTTTTGTACCCTGGGACATATCAATCCGGCAGTACGCTCCCACTTATAATTACTCCGCCTGATGTACCTATCTGATCGTATTTCACTCAGGGCTGCCGCCCAGCCCTCTGGATTCCGCCTTGACGAACGCGAAAAACATGACAGTTTTTCCCAGTGGCCAAAAGGGAGGTCGCCGGAATACCCATACCCATCGCATATCATGCCAACACCATCGATTTATGATGGTCACCCCTACTTCTGCGGCTGCTTCTGCTTCTGCCGCGTGGTGTTCTAAGGTAGTTAGCCCGTTTTGGTGGCAGGGATTAAGATTAAGACCTGGTGCTACATCAAATGGGTGTGAAAAACGCAAATTGCAAAGAATTTCCTTAGGGTTACGACCGGGAAAGGGGGAGTATTACCCGGCAGCTAACAACAGGAAACTGGCCACATAGCTGCCGTCGAGTTTTGGATGGACAGACAGTCCGCAGTCCTCAGTCCTCAGTCGACGACTACTAACTAACTAAGGGCGTGTCAGGTAAAGTCCTCCTCATCTCCATCCTCACCCTTTCCCTAGCCCGGTCGTGTAACTTTGAAATATGTTGAGCGTGGTGCGATAACTGGCCAAGTAACTAACTTGGCCAACTTGGCTAACTGGTAACTGGCAAACTGGCGAACTGGCAACTGGCCGCCGCTGCATATGCATATTTTATGCCATTTAAGCGGCATTTATGCAGCTTCGCGTGTTGACAAAAGTTGTTGGCTGCTCGTAACTCAATCTCAATATTTCAGAGCCCCAGCCAGCGTTACATTAAAACGTGACTTTGACAGTAGCAGTTGAGGCCTCTGACAACGGCAGCAACTGCAGCAGCAGCAGCAATGCCCAACAGCAACATCCAACATCCAGCAGCAACATCGACGCTGTACGTGCCCCAAACACCAGGAAGAGTCATCGTCATCGGTGCTGTGTGACATTCGTTAAGCAAAATATGTGTCATCCTCCAGCTAGAAGCTGAAAACGGGAATGGGCACTCCGATTGGCTATGGATGGGATATTAGTCGACGGCACATTTTCCCAAGGGTATCAGAGGGGTATGCACATGTCCTGGGCAAGACAATGGCAAGTGTTTCCCAGGATCAACAGCTGAATTGAATGAAAACACAGGTACGTGGGTTTCGGTTTTTGTAGAGTCGGAACCATAAAACATGGCATTAGGATGGGTAAACCTGGCGCCCTCTTAAATAAGGATAAGTCTACTTTATAACTAAAAAGCATGATTGTATAAAAACAATATGGGATTCGTTTTAGTTACATAAATAGTATTTATAATATTTAAACATTTATAACATAACCGCCAACAGCTTCTGTATCTATGTAATATTTAGTACTACATACTAGTGTGTTTAAAGCAAAATTGCCCAAACAAATATCTGCATTTTAATTGCGTGCTTAAAGTTTATTTTCTGCAAATGCCGTAAACTTTATTGACAGGTTTGCTATTATCTTATAATGAAAGGCTTGCGTTTGAACATTTTAAAGAACAAGGCGAGAGATTTTTTATTGCGGTACTTAAAGTCGTGTGGTTTAATGGCAGTCTAAATAAGCTGAATTAGGAGGTGTGGTTTTTGAAAGTGTCTAGTAAGAATAATTGGTCGAAGAGCTAACTACAAGGATTTAGAAAGTAATCACTTTTTAATTTCCTTTTGAAACACAGAGTACAGGGTAGCTGATAGTCCGGACTTGAACCGGAGAATTCCTTCACATTTTTTTAGGGAGGAACGGGTACATCCAGAGACTCCTGATCTATTGGTTTTTGCGTGGCAAACGTTTACAAGCTGAACATATTTTCGTGGTCGACGTCGTCGTCGACTGGCTGCCATGGCTGATTGCATGCATATTAGCCAAGAACTAAGAGCCAAGAACCAAGAACCAGTGGGCCAAGATGAGGGGAAGACGCCAAAAAGTTGATCTGCGTTCGTTCTGAGGCATCAGTGCTACATTGTCGACTTTCTGCCCCGGAAACCTCTGCTCCTCACGAGCCGGTGCATATTTTTGCTACCCTTTTGTTTTGTGGCAAAAGCGAAGCAGCCAACAAGACACGATTTTTAAAACGAAATCCATGTTCTTGAGCCGCACTACGAGCAGATCGCACTTTATTCTTTGGCCAGCTCCTCTCCTCTATGAGGAGTTTGAGGGTCTGGGAAGCGTTATTTATAAAACATGTTCGAAATGCAAAGCATGCGACACGACGAAGCTTTCATGCCCTATACACAAGTGCCGCATACCGCGCATCGCTCACAGATTATTCAGTTTTTTTTTCAGTTTTTCCTGTTGTCGCCGATGATGTTTTTCAGCTCCATGGGGGTAATCATATTGCATTTGGGGGGACAACAAAAAATCAGGGGCCCAAGAGATTGATCATCCAGATGAGGGCGCCTTCAACATGATTAACTCTTAATGCAAAAGAAATATATATCATATATATCACATGTGAAACCGCAGCTGTTCATGGCAATTAAAAATAATTATTTTGCGCCTGTCTTAAAGAATATTTAATATTTAAAATTTTATTAACAGGGATATTTACTCCAAAACATTATTCAAACTATAATTATATCTTTATTTTCTGTTCATTCAGTGCACTTAATTGATTGATCATCTCTCTATCATCTACAATGTCACACTTGCTTATTGTCACTTTGTCACACTCGATCATTGCCAGTGATCATTGTTTGTAAACACTTCGGTTGTGATCGAGTCAAGATCATTTCATTTAAAGATCTCGCTGTGTTGATCTATTCTTTTTAGGAGATCGCCTATCTTCCTATTTGTGTTCGAGTGATCTACAATTGCTCTTGATCCACTATTTAGCCACGCGACTGATCACATCTGGTTTGTGATCTTTTAGCTGCGATATGTCCAAGTTGTCGATGGCTCAATCATTAATCTTAAAGTGCTTTGCGCAGAAGTTCATTGCGAATGAAACTCTTTTTGGAGCCTGAGTGGAATACGAAAAAAACTGAGTACTTGATTGTCCGCATATATCTTAAATTCGATACCCAGAGAAAATACGATTTTATAAAATGTAATTTTTAAATAAAACATTTAAAAAAAATGTGTTTCTATACCCATTTAAAACGTATAAACTATATTGAAAACAAGAGAGAACGCTTTAGTCGGGTGCCCCGACAATCAGATACCCGTTACTCAGGTAAAGGGAGTGCGAGGGAGATGGAGATAGAAACTTTGAACACGCATAACTTTTTAACGAATGGACCGATTTGAAAAATTTCTTCTACATTTCGATAGGTATTGATAAACACAATAAAACTGCATTTTTACTTTTCCGAAATATTGAAATTTTTAAAATCGTAGATAAGCGATTGTGGGCGTTAGAGGGGGCGTGGCACCTTTTTGAAACAAACTTGCGCTGCGTAGGAACTCCTAGAATCTGCCTGCAAAATGCCAATCTTCTAGCTTTTATAGTTTCCGAGATCTCAGCGTTCATACAGACAGACAGACAGACGGACAGACAGACGGACAGACGGACATGGCTAGATCGACTCGGCTAGTGATCCTGATCAAGAATATATATACTTTATGGGGTCGGAAACGCTTCCTTCTAGCTGTTACATACTTTTGCACGAATACAATATACCCTTTTACTCTACGAGTAACGGGTATAATTAAAGAATTATTCTACAATGCAAAAATAAAATGCGAAATACTAACGTTTAAATGGGTTGAAACAATATCATACTAAATTAAATAGGTTAGGCGATTTATATTTTTATACCCGTGACTCGTAGAGTAAAAGGGTATATTGTATTCGTGCAAAAGTATGTAACAGCTAGAAGGAAGCGTTTCCGACCCCATAAAGTATATATATTCTTGATCAGGATCACTAGCCGAGTCGATCTAGCCATGTCCGTCTGTCCGTCTGTCTGTCCGTCTGTCTGTCTGTCTGTATGAACGCTGAGATCTCGGAAACTATAAAAGCTAGAAGATTGGCGTTTTGCATGCAGATTCTAGGAGTTCCTACGCAGCGCAAGTTTGTTTCAAAAGGGTGCCACGCCTCTAACGCCCACAATCGCTTATATACGATTTTAAAAATTTCAATATTTCGGAAAAGTAAAAATGCAGTTTTATTGTGTTTATCAATACCTATCGAAATGTAGAAGACATTTTTCAAATCGGACCATTCATTAAAAAGTTATACGCAATCAAAATTGTTTATATATCTATCTCCCTCGCACTCCCTTTAGCCCCAATAGATAGTCGGGACACCAACCCGAGTACAGCGTTCGCACTCCCTTTAGCTGAGTGACGGGTATTAGATAGTCGGGACACCAACCCGACTATAGCGTTCTCTCTTGTTTATTTTAATCATTAACAAGTGATATATGTTTATTTGAGGATCTAAATATTCATTGATTTTAGGATTATACACACTTACATTCTAGAATCTCTTTACAAAATCCTTGAGATATTTACTGCTTGTTCCAATCCTCTCCAAAAACTCCAAATTTGGCGATCAACCCATTGAAACCCGGCAAAAGGGCAATTCTGACTAAGCAGCGAGTGAACTGGCCCATTGAGCTTACCATTTTTGCATTCGGTGGCATTTGCAATGGTCTCATAACCCAGGGCCAGACAATGAAACCCCCATCCCCAAGCCCTCGCCCCCTGGAATCTGCTGTCAATGTGCGTAACAATTAAATCGTGTGGCTTCCTCTTCTGTCTGCAGACAATTTGCAAATGATCGGTCGCCGTGGGTTCGGAGGCTTAGGCCTTAGCTTGGCCCACAGGATGCCAGTGCTCGATGGGATTGGATTGCGTGGCCCATGCACCTAACTTCATCACGATCCGCGACACGAAAATAGTTGCACTCCTCCCAAAGACGGCGGCGCTCGATGCGAAGGAGCCTTCTTTTCTTGGGGTGGGAAGCGTCACATCACGAAGTCGACGCCAACGCCACTGCAACCAGAAAAACACTCGGAAAAAAGGATATTGGTTGAGCCTTAATTTCAAAATTATTTACATTCTTGTTATCAAAGATACAAGCATCACTAAAGGATACAATAATATTAGGTATTTGGTTTTTTATGTGTCCAATTATAATCCCTTGAGAATAAAACTAAGTTTTAAAACTGCTTACAAATGTCAAAAAAATAACAAAAATAACAAAAGATAATTTTGATATCGGATATCCATATCCGAATTAAATAGTTATTAGGATCTAGAAGAATAATATACTAACCTTTATTGCATAAATTTGTTTCGAGTGTAATCATTGTAATAATATTTTAAATTTATATGCTCAATGTGTGATATTATTTTAAGCTTTTTATGAATACATTGATATTCTGCTGATGTAAAACATTTCTATGTCAAATTAAAATCCAGAATGAAATGATTTCGAGTGTAATATTGCCAACCAGCAATAGCAAAAGCAATAGCAACTGGCAACAGCGACTCGATTCGACTCCCAACTGCCACCAGTTTGGCTGCCCCGGCGATTTCGATTTCGAGTTCTGGTGCTTTGCATATTTAGCAAACACATTGCCTTGGCTCGTAGCGAAAACGGTTTCATTGTTGCCGCCAACAACATGAAAGCCTGCGCTCCTTTTGGTGGCCAACACAACAGCACTCCAGTCCTACCAACACTGGTCTCCGTCTCAGTCCAAGTCTCATTCTCAGTCTCCGCCCGCAGCCACTCACACACAGATGCCGATAATAACAATCGACACAGAAGAACGGAGGGACTATGGCATGGTGAGCACTACGGATATGGAGGACTGAAACCAGAGGAGCCGAACCGGGGATCTGGGGACCCGAGCTGGCCAACCAGACCAGACCAACCGACAAGAAAATAAGTTGAATAAAATTATTGTGAACACGTCTCGTTGATTTATTGTGAAATCGCGCATGAGTAATGATCGCATATTTGGGTATGCTTGTTGTTTTATCCGAAGAGAAGGTCGCTCCGAACCTCTATCCCACTTTACTGGGCTCCCTCGATTGGGCCGCAGTATAATTTCTGCTGTCTGCTTTTTTACCTCCTCTGGGTTGTGTGTTTTTTCTTCGTTTTTGGCCTTTTCCAGCCTGGTTATTGCTCATTTTCGTATCGATACGTAAGCCGGTGATTCTGTTTACATTTTACCGGGCTTGTGCTCTCTATTGTTGCTCTAAATGGCATCGAATGAGTTGAACATTTTGGTGTGTTTTCTCGTTGTCGTTTGGGGACCTCCAAAAACAGTGCCACATTCGATTTGCGACCGAAGCTAAAGCCCTGGGATCGGAGCTGGAGTTGGGATTTTTGAGCCGGGAGTCGGGAGCCGGGAGTCTGGAGTCGCGGGCAAACAATAAAACATGATGATGGGCAAACTGGATGGTCGGAGGTTGCGGGATTCCTTTCTGGTTATCTAATCGGCCTTTATAATTGGTGGGTAACCGGCAGAGAGACCCACGGAGAGATTCAGCCCGATCATTGTGTAACAATTAAGGTAAGGAATCAACACTGATCAACAATCTCCAGCATGTGGAGATCGTAATTGTTCTTTAACCTTTACCAATCTTTTGTTCTGCACTGATCCATGGCTGGGATGCATTTGTGGGTATTTTGAATTAGACAAAATATCGCTGGAATTAAAGCATGAAATCTAATTTGAAATCAAGATATTGTTTAGTAATTGCTGGAATACTTCAGAACTACATGAGTTTATTGACCTGAAAATAGTTCTCCATGTAAAATTGGTAATAATACAATTTAATTTGATTTGGTAATGACTGAAAGAGCATTTTAGTTTAATTTTTTATTCAAAAATTATATGTTTATTAATTTTAGTTGTAAATCTTTAAGCTTATGTGCATTATCACAAATTATTTTGGAATCTAAGCAAATCGTTCTTGTACCCTAGTTCTTTTTTTAAAAACCCATATAAATTGCCTTTCATTTCGATTAAGGCCCAGTGCAATGCCTTTTCCTTTCTATTAATCGGATAATCTTTTTCAACCCACCTGAGTAAAGCAAATTGAAACTTGCTTTCCAGCCAAGAATTCTTCTAGACTTTCTCTCCATTTTTCACATATCAATAACCATTATCTATCACATGTTTACCCAAAACAATTTTTCTCTCCCGACTGCAGTTGGAAAGCCCCCGAAAATAAGTTAACCGAAGGAAGAAGAAGGCCAAGAGATGCGGAGGCAGACACAGAAAATGTATCTTACAGTACGCATGAGGCAGTTACGGACCAAAAATTGATGATCGCGTGCCAAATGTGCATGTTTATAAACATATTTCTTAGCCCCCTGAACTCGCCCCGTTCGTAAGACCCCCGAACCCAATAACTTCGGCTCTCGGCTGTCCCATTTGGATGATCTTGCATTTGATCAGTCGCTTTGTTGATTGCTTGAAACTTGTGTCCATGCAATAAAACACTCAAAATGCCAACTTTATTTTGGGTCAAAGCCGGCCAAACACGCAACGTTGCCTGAGAGTTTCCGAGTTTCTGGGATGCGATAAACTTTTGCCTTGTTTCAGTACCCCCCGTAGCCCCCAGAAATCCCCACTCTTCCGAGTATTAAAATTGTCTGCGGGCAGGCAAAAGATTGTGAACGATTTTTGCGTGCGTTTGACCTTTCTCAAAAAACAAAATGAAATATGAAATTCACACAAAAATAAAGAGCAAAGGGGAGACAGTCGCGGCCGCAGAAACCTGTAGAAAATGGGTTATGAAATGATATATAAAAATTCCAAACTCCCAACTGATCCGATCCGAATCGACTACCAACTGTGCATTTGGCGGAACTTTGCGCCGCATGCGTCGCATATCTTTGACACAATCCGTGGCGCCCACCCGTTGGGAATTCGAGGGCAACCTTTTCACTTCTTCCCCCAGCCGATCTCGAATTAAATTAATTCATAATGAACAGAATTATTAGAGCCTAACCGCCGAAAGAGAAGGCCAATGTACAATCGCACCGGCCTGCATCATTTATTGGGGCCCAAACAGTGATGGCAAAGGCCTATTTAAAAAAGGGTACATCTCGATAAAAAAAATTTAAAAAGTATCAGAAATAAAAATAAATATATTTGTTAAAACTTTTAGTTTCTGTTCATATTATTTCTTTATTACGAACATAGGAGTTATAAATAAAACATTTTATGCTTATCAAATAACTTGATAAAAAACAAGAGAGAACGTTATACTCGGGTGTCCCGACTATCAGATACCCGTTACTCAGGTAAAGGGAGTGCGAGGGAGATGGAGATAGAAACTTTGATCACGCATAACTTTTTAACAAATGGTCCGATTTGAAAAATTTCTTCTACATTTCGATAGGTATTGATAAACACAATAAAACTGCATTTTTACTTTTCTGAAATATTTAAATTTTAAAAACCGTATACAAGCGATTGTGGGCGTTAGAGGGGGCGTGGCACCTTGGCAAACTTGCGCTGCGTACGAACTCCAAGAATCTTCATGCCAAATACCAATCCTCTAGCTTTTATAGTTTCCGAGATCTCAGCGTTCATACAGACAGACGGACAGACGGACAGACGGACATGGCTATATCGACTCGGCTAGTGACCCTGATCAAGAATATATATACTTTATAGGGTCGGAAACGCTTCCTTCTAGCTGTTACATACTTTTGCACGAATACAATATACCCTTTTACTCTACGAGTAACGGGTATAAATATTGTACTTTATTTAATATGATTTTAAATTTGGTACATACAGGCTTTAATATAATTCCAGGAAAAATAATTTAAGACGAAAATTGTAACAATTTTCAATAACATGTGTGGTATTCTGTGATTTATATCATTAAAACCAGAAATAGCCTCGATAAAAAGGGCCGAAGTTGCATCACTGGACCCGAACAGAACAAAAAGAACACTGTACAAGGGCGTTGTCAAGCAGTTAAGAAAAGAATCAGAACCAGAACCAAACTGGAACCCAGAGATCGCGGGATTAATGGTTGCGCTGACAGAGAAAATCCTGCGGTTGTAATTTTTACGACCCTTCCTCTCTATTCGGCCCCTCCTCCTTCTTCTCCTGGCCAAGCAATTAGAGTTGGGTGAGCGAAGGTTGCCTCCTTCCCATTCCCACTTGGGCGCTGATCGTAAAAGATCTTCCAGGGAATTCGCTGTCGCTCCGCCCGCGGATCATTAGTTACCCAGGAACCCGGCGTGGGATGTGAATCACAGGATCACCTTCGGGATCATGGGATTATTCCTTGGACTTTAACGCTGGCCCAATTACGTCGGCGCACAATGTGCAATAATCGGGGTGCTCTTTCACGGAAGTGATCTATGCAAAACAGACCCCGTGGCCAGCGGTGGGTTAAAGTCAACAAACAGTTAAAGCAAGGTCGGCAAGGGTTTATCTTTGTACCTGCAGGGGTGTATAAAATCCCCAGACCAAGGTGATCAGTAGAGGATCTGTATGGATATTGGTTAGATTGCTTTATGTGTGTCATAAAGGTACAGACAATATATTTGGTACTTAGTACTTGGTTATGATTGAAATGAGGAAAAATATGAAGCGGTCTGTAAAAAGGTTTTATAAGGGGCGAGGCCCGAAGATTTTAGACTGCCTAGCGAATCCAAAAAGGAACAACTATGAATACCTTTATGTTGAGGATTATTTAAATAAAAGTCTACCTAAACATAAATATTATTTATCAGAATATGTCACGACCTTTTGTTCGTTTGAATAAAACAAAGAACGAATGTAGAGTCAAGAACGGATTTAGCCTAGTTAAATTATAATCGAAAATTAAAAGTGCTTTTAAACACATATCTCCATTGAATTCCTACTTATTTTTAAAATTTAACATTTCTGTTGAAATTTGATCTAAAAAATGGTTTTAGCTATGGAGAAAATCAATTATTATATTTTGTCAACTTCTTTGAGGTAGTTTTTTAAAGATTCATGTTGACTTATTATTATAGTTTCTCGACAGTAATCTATTTTGCTTTATAAAACCCAAACATAGTTGATCTTCGCCACTAAATCTTTTTACTTTCCGTTAGTTTTGATTTCCTCAATAGCAACAACGATTAAGCTGTGCTCAATCAAATCGATCAAGACCTTTCCCCAGTTAAAAGTGACTAATTAATCAAGCGAAGATCCACTGATCTTTCAATATTTGTTCCCTAAGCTCCCCCGAAAGGTGTTTGAGAAACACGACTCTCCACTTCCTCCGACTCCCAAGGCTAGCAGCTCCCCAAAAAGATTGCTCTAATGATCGGCTCACACAACATATACATCTTTCCCGGAACAGCCCACAAGAATTCTACCGCATATTTCTGACTCAGAATCAAATATGATTAATTTTTCCTTTAGGGCTCTGACAGCACAAATCTCTCTCGAACCGTCATGCCCATTGCAATTGGCCTGGAACACGTGTTTGTTTTTGGTCGGCTCGGTTGGTTCTTTCCGTTCCCCCAAACGCCAAACTCCGAGCCCCGAACCCAAATCGCAGCTTTCACTCATGCGTGGAGGGTTCTGTGTTCTCCCGAGAGAGAAGGCCGGGAATTGGAATAGGTTCTCCAGAACCGGAGAACCGAGTTGGGAAATGCGCATGCGCAAACGCAAATGTTGCATGGAAGGCGAGGAGAACAACGACTACATGACATAGTGCCTGTCGTCTCATTAGGATTAGACCCACGTTATTTAATTGCATGTTAGGGATTCCTGCCTTATAATGAGTTAGTTAAACACACACACGCACGATATCGCCAGTTGAGGGAGCGACAGTAAGCAAATGATTAATGACCAGGGAACCTCCTCTGTTTATCTCACTCTTAGGCGGTTCCGTGGCCTAACCTCTGTTGGTTTTCCACATGAATTTATTTACAAATAAAATTATAGTCTCAAAGTCAAGGCAAAAGCAAAAGCAAAAGCACAAGCAGCAACAGCAACAGCATTGCTGTTGCAGGGCCATTTAAACACCCCATAAACAATTTGCCATAATTTTGTTGAACGACGGCGAGGCTGGCGGTTGGCGGTTGGCGCTCCCTCATTACAAAATGACGGCAAATTGCCATTTCCAGTGCCCGCATGCCGACGACCAGATCCGATCCGATCCCATCCCATTCCATTCTATAGCATCCCATCCGATCCATCCAATTCGGTAGCCGGCAATTCAGCGATGCGACGATGACGACGGAACGATGTGACAATCAAGGCGACGTCCACGGGCTGATGTGATGCGATGCGATGCGATGTGATGTGATCTGATGTGATGAGTGCGTCTATCATATCGTCAACGTGCGTCGTCTGCGTTTCAGTCTCAGTCCCAGTTGAAGTCATCCTCCTCGTCGTCATCGTCACTGTCAACCGACAACATCATCATGCAGCAGCAGCAACACCAAAAACTGCAGCAGCAACACAACAAAAAAATATTGCTTAAGTTATGATTTTAATTTGTACACAAGATAATTTACAAATTTATACATTACTTGATAAAATTAGTTTCGTCAGTTTTCAAGAACATTTTGGCTTGGTATAACGAAGAATAAATGTATAAACCTCGTTTGCACATTAAGAATCAACACAGATCTCAAACTAATAAAGCTAGAGCGTCAAAATATTTACACAATATTTACAAAATATTTTTAATATATTTAAAAAATGTTTTCGCGATGTAAGGAATTTAAGTGAAATATTAGTTTATATCGTGTAGATAATACAAACTTATTCTTTCAAATATGATATAAATAACCGAAATCTTTAAGTAAATAAAAAAAATCTATAGATCTTCGGGCACTAGTTTTATCCTCAGTGCATTAAAGCCAGCCCAAGGCTGGAGGCCTGGATATAGCCCCTTGATCTTGATCGGGCCAAGCTGGTGGCTGGTGGTTCAGCTCAGCTCGGCTCATCATCGTCGTCATCGAAATTGTCATGTCACGAAAGTTAGCTCCCAGCTGCTGCAGTGGCTACTGCGGTGGTTTCAGTGGTTGCAGTAGTCCGCTGGCGGCTCAGCTTTATTGTGGTTCACATTTTTTGTTTTTAGTGTTTATTTGGCCCTTGCCCCACTGGGCACGGCCACTTTATAATTGGGTTTGGCTCGGGATGATTTACCCTCGTCTCGAATCAATTAGCATAAAGGAAAACTGGCAATATAGTTTATTGCTTTACAATATGTTATAAATATTTTGGACAATTTTCTAAAATCATTTAGAAGACGAAGAAGAGTTTTTATTGGTTAGGCAAATGAAAGGGCGGCTATTCATGTGGGATGGAATATTTATAAAGGCCTTTTTCAAAACTAATTTCCATTAATAAAGCTGCCCACTTATGTATGTTGGAAAATATGATGTTCTCAGGGTTTTATTTTAAATATGTTTAATTTTTATAAATGTACTTCTTGAAAAACAGTTGAGCCAATTTAATCATGAATATTATAAGAATCCTTTACACTTCATTCTAAAGTCTTTACTTTAAATTTTAATGAACCCCTATAACCTCAACTTTTGCAGGGTATTTTCAGTTGCCCCGTATTCATCCAAGGCCTAAGTGATCTCCCCTACTTGCAGTAATTGTTGCTGGTGGAGCTGCTGCTTCTGTGGCTGCTTGAGATTTTGTGGCTTAAATGCCTTTTAAATGCAGCTCCCCACGGGAATATGCTGTCGCCAGTCTGACTGTCTGCCTGTTGTTGTTGCTGTTGCTGTTGCTGTTGCTGCTGCTGCTGTTGTTGCTATTGCTGTTGCTGTTGCAGTTGCTGCTGCTGTTGACATTGTGATCAACGATAGCGGCCTGACAACTGATGGCAATCACTTGTCGCGCTTCAGATCATCCGCCCGGCTGCAGCAGCAACAACAGTAGCAGCAGCAGCAGCAGCAACAGCAGCAACATCAGCAACAACAGCAGCAACATCCAGCTGAATGTTGCATGTTGCCCCATGCCTTGACACAGATTTGTTGGCCAAAGTTGGCGACAACGTCGTCGCCTTTTTTGGCCCAGGCGTCTAAGCCGGGACTTGTAAAAGGATCCTCGGCTCCTGCGCCGGCCTTTGTTGCTTCCTTTCCTCGGCCAATTGACAATTGACGCAAACATCAAAACTGTCTAATTAAAAACATTGCCACAGTGCGTAACAGAAATCAATGGGAACGAGTCGCGATGTTGCATGATGATGCCGACAAAAGCGTTTTGACTTTATGACATCTGAAGGCGGCCGAGAAGCCGAAGAACTTGCTATTTATTTTGTAATTTTTCTTAAGAACATTTTTTCATGTTCTGACTCGAACTCGGACTTGGGTTCGGGCTCAATAGCCACGGCACCAACGCTCTTCTGGCTAAATTATGGACTCTCGTGGCGGACTATAAAACAACAATGATTCGTATAAATTGGAAACATTAAAAAAGCAATCAAAAATGTTCGGGCCAAGGCAACAGTTTTGCGGTCTCCTCGGGTCAGTTTAACCTGGCGTGTTAACCTGTTGCCTCTCCAAACAAAACCGAAAAAGGGGAAAAAACGGAAAAATAAGATTTCAGCCAATGCAGCTTCACACGAAACGCGGAGAGATCGAGCTGATGATGATGACGGCGATCGAACGGCGATCGAGATATACGAGCGGGTCTACGGGGCAACCTCACCTCACTCAACATTTCGGCCTTAACGCCTTGACTGACTGATAGGAGCAACAACAATACCCGTCGATTGTTAATCAGTTAGATATAAAACAAAATAAAACGAAGAAGAATCTTCTTCTCCTACAACACCAAAAAAAAAAAAACCAAAAAAAAATCTAAAAAAGAACAACGAAATCTCATCGCGTATCTACGACATGTTAATGATGTTTCCACTCCTCACAGAAAAAAAGAAAAAAGAAAAGAAACAAGAAAAACGTTTGCTTTGTGGGCCCAGAGACTCGGGTTCCTAGAAGAAGTTCGTTGGAGTCGCCTGCGCTCTCGATTGATGTTATTTATGTGAAATGTCTGTGAAATTATTACCCTTTTTCCCATTCCAGCCCATGGGGGAATTTATTTTATTTCGTTTGAGTTTTACTCGCTTTTAATTAGCAACCCACCAGCCAGAGCCCCATAGGAGAAACCTCCGATCTCGACGAAACATGGTAATTTAATCTCACGGATATCCAGGGCTGATCTGATCCCAATCTCGCCTCACTTTGACCACTCATCAAGTAGTCTTCGAGATCGGCTTTAAAATGTGATTCCAGTTGATTGTCTCGGGCTTGTATTCTTTTTAGTGGGCATCGGGATCTGTATCTCCCACAATAGATTTGACGCTCTTTTGTCTTTCTGGCCTTTTTAATTGCATTTAGTTGCAAATAGATGACATATTAGTGAAGATATAGGGCTGCATTCGGGGCCGGGCATTAATAAAACCTGCATCGAAGTGGCGTTCGGGAGATTCCGCCTTGTCTTATCCAAAGTAGGTGGGAGATAACCTGGTTTATGGGATTAGATAGAGCAGCCTGGAATTCCAATGGGCCTTTGTGGCGGGAGAGCGTTTCAAATTGATAATGAGAAATTTCTGTTCAAATTTGTATTTAAATGTCGTTAGATTAGGTTTATTTATCTTGAAATTTCCGATACTGGGTGCCATTGAAATCGATAAATTAAAAGATACTTTTGTATATCGTTTGAATATTTTAGTTGGCTAGGAATGCGGCGAAAGGAGATCACTCGGTTAGGCTCACCGGCCAAAAGTTGATTCCAATGATAAGCAATTTCCTAAGTCATAAAATTTTATTTTAAAATATAATTGTAAACCATTTTGTTTAATATTAATAAAGTACAAGTAAATAAAAAAAAATTTGTTTTTTTCATCTCACTGAAAGTAAGTGAAAAAAAATTAAATTTCATATATTTTCCAATTTTTTGAATTGTAGAAACGAAGTCATACTATTAAAAGTATGAATTTAACTTTAAACGCAGAAAATAATATATGATGTAATATATGTCTGTACGTTGACTGGTATAAATACCTTCAAAGTTTTATTTTTAGAATAACAAAGTTAGATTATGTCTTTGATAGAAGATTATTTTCTGAGCCTCTATTGACAGCAACCAATGTCAATACTTGGAGACAAGTTCAACATTCGTCTAACTAAATATGAATTTTGTGGCCAGTAGTATGGTTCCATTCCACCTAATTGAATAAAATGAGCTTTATTTATAGCTACCCGAGACTAATTCCAGTCCGTCGTCCCACAGAAGCCCAATGTTTGCCATTGTTCTCCCCGCCCTGCGTTTCCACTTCCTTTTCTTTTTCCATATTTTTTTTTTTATTCAAGCACGAGTCGCGAATGGCGAAAACTTATGAATGGCCAGCAGAAATATAGCGGCGGAACTCGAAGACGGCTGTCATAGGCCAGTCACCATTAAAATCAGTTGAGTTATAATTTGACTAATTCCAATGGATTGCATGAATCAACTTTGGTCTGCTTATGCTAATTCGAATCGGTCTGTAGACCAGCCCAGTCGGATCGAGTCAATTGTAGGCCCATTTGGATGGACTTAAGTAGTTTCTTTTTGATTATTATTATGAACTGGGTTGGCCAAAGGCAGGGCGGCTCTTTAAGGCTAGTTTGCATTCATACACCATGAAAAATAATTGTCAGTGGCCCTTAGCATAATCATATGCTTCCCTTGACGAGATGCCGAATGTAATTTATGAGATATGCAAAAATGGTAAACAAATTGTTGACAATAATGAACTAGTGTATTTTATTAATATTATTTGAGAACAAATTGATGAAAATAATGATGGACTTGTGTATTTTATTTATATTTTTTGAGTCAGGTATATTTTTAAACATAAGAAAGTGGTCGAAATAATATTTATTCTTTGAAAAACTTGTATAATTTTTTAGTAGGAAATTCTCCCGTTTATTCTTCTAGGATAACTAATTTTAAAAAATATTAAATCAATTATAATACTTGACTGGTTTTTAATTTGTATGCAAAGAGTCAAGATTAGTTCTCCCAACTAATTCTTCGCAGTGCATATATGTAGATGATTAGTTGGGGAGTTGAGTTCGGGGCATGTCTCGGTCCAAGGTTGTCTGCCTGTCCCTTGTTTGTTCATCAAATTATATAGAGCTCGTCTGGCCGACTACCGACTGCCATCCTCTTTGCATTGCGTAGAAGTAGTATATCCTTTCAATTCGTCGGGCCCCGGGCACAATACAATTGGACCTCACTCTAGATGTTGCGTGTGTGTTTGCTGCTGTTGTTGTTTGTCCATGTCCATGTCTTCTGACGTCGTCTAAAGTCTATGCTCTTTTTGATGTGCGTCCAGTCGGAACGCAAAAGTCGATCCCCGTCCCATCCCATCCCCATTCCATTTCCATTTCGCCGGAGCCTGTCGTGCTGCCAAGTTTTTGGAGAGCGTTGTAGGTAAACACTCGCGCCTAAAAATATCTATAAGCTCTTGGGTTCTCGGTTCCCTGAGTTATAAGTATGCTTGTATATCCGTATGTATGTGTGCCGTGCAACAACTTGGGCAACCACTTTGACTGCGAAAACTCGAACGAGGCAGCTGCAACGCGTTTCGATTAGTTGCCACAACGCGGCGGCTGTCTGTCAGTCAGTTCGGCTCACTCAAGACCTAACCCCCTCGGTCCGTCCACCCGTCTGTCCATGGGCATGGGTCCACGGTCTCAGTCGTAGTTTTGGTTCCAGACCCAGACTCAGGTTCAGTTGGAAACAACAGTAGACTGAAAGCCGACCAGTTTTTCGACCAAAAGATACTCATTAACAAGCCTTTTTTGCTTTTTTTATTCAGCTCTAAAAGGAAAAAGTCCTATTGTGATCCTCGAAAGGGAGATGATCAGTGCAATGAATGCCTCGTGAGCAAAAAAAAGTGTTATATTTAAATACAGGTTTAAATGACTATAAGTATTTTTAAAATATATCGCTTTGAATGGATAACCTTTTTATCTTTGGGCTCAAAACTTTCACAAACAGTGATGATAGCTACAATTTTGAAAAGAGATAATCCAACATTATTTACTTAAATCACTACTATTTCACAATAATTATGGTAAGATATAGAAAAATATTATAAATCGCAGAGAAAGAAAATAAAAGTACCCATAGGTTTTGACTGTTGTCCAATATAATTTCAAAGCAATGAATGTTTGGATTAATTATTATAGTTATGTATAAGTTATTTCGGAAACAACTTTATTGATATTAAGCAGCTTCACTAATATTAAACGAATTCTTGTAATGTAAGCGATAAATATTCGATAGAATATGCTTACTAGCAACTATACTATCCTTTCAAACCAGGTAATCTTCTGTACATAATACCCTAGCCTAATTCAATTTAAAAGGGTATCAAGAACGAAACGCTGACGTCGCCGTCGCTGCTGACGCTGTCTTGTTAATTTTTTGAGCTATTTATTTTGATGTTTTCGCTTTTACGCTCTCGTTAAGTCGCCCAGACGCAATGCCAAAGTTCTTTAGTGGCTGCAAAAAATAAAGAAACCGAACGGAAAAAACACTGCTGACCGTCGCGAATGCTCCCGTAGGCCGAGGGGGCTATTCGGGGCCCCATGCGAGGGGGTCTTCAAGGGGTTAAGATCGGGGAAACTTCGTTTGTGTGTGCAGCGTTGCATCACGAGATAGTTGCCAGAGATATGCATACGAAATTGGAAATGCTAATTAATATGTTTTGCACAGCAGATACGAGGCGATATCCACACATCCTCGGTGGCTCTGTTTACATAAGCGTTAACTGCTCACCCGCACTATCTCGCTCTCTGTCCCACCGCTCCAGCCGTCTCTTTCCCGCACAGTTGGAGATTATTAAATTAATTTTTATTAGGCGTCAAGCCGTAAAGAACAGCTGAGATGGATGACTGGATGGATGGATGGTTGGATGGACGGAGCGAAGTCGGGTGAATTGAGTGCGGGAATGAATGAATGAATGGCAAGCTCACATGACAACGCGTTATAATTAAGAACAATGGCAACTTATTCAACTTATTCTCCGTAAGCCCAGCGCCTGAGCGGGGGACTCAGCCATATCTCAACTGATTTGTAAGCGGGACTCGCACTCTCGGTCCGTCGTTTCGGTTCTTTTCACCGCCGCTGACACTTGACGAATTCCATCGCCGATTGCCGTGACATGTCATCGCCCGGGAATTTAATTGCAACGCCCTGAGAGCGGTACCACGTCTATAGAGCGATGGAGAGTTGGGGATTTCTTGGGTTGAGTAATGGAAAAATTTTAGACTGGTTTGTTTATGGATGTGAATGTTCGAAAGGCATAGAGAATAAGAATCCGTCATAAAAATATATCAATCAGTTTAAGTGCTGGTAATATATTAAGAAACATTTCTTAAGGTTCTAGTAACCCAGATATACTACTGGTAATTAAGAACATTTTTGAATATTCCGAAAATCTCAGATATTATGGCAGTTCCTTTCCTGAACCTTAAGTTTTTAATGTTTCACTATAGTGTAAAATGATAAACTACCTAAGGTCCATAATCACTTTTCTAAACTTTTATTAGCCAGCGATTTAAGTTTAGGATTTATGCAAAACTTAGCCCCTATCGTCTTTTTAATTATCTTACCCGAATATTGGCAATGTTAAGCAAGGTCAGCCACCTGTTTCTCAGGACTGCCAATCCCTTCATCAAGATCCGCAAACAACCCTTAAAGAGTAAGCAAAACAGGAAGTTTCGCAACGCAGATCTTCCCAAGTGATTCAAGGAGATGTTTTCAATATCCTAATCCTAATCTATTCCATTTCGGAGCCACTCTCAAGGGTTTCCTTTCTCCATTCGCCGGGGGCGTCCCTCAAAGCGGTCATTGTCTCCGGACGAATAAAAAAGCAATTCCAATTACAAACCAACAAAACACAACAAATGAATTTTTTCGCAACCGGCAGCTGGCGGAAAATAAAAAAAATATTGTACGGGTAGGTATCTACAAAAGAATCGGTGCCCGTGACTCATGTGACTGTGACCCAATGAGCAATATAAGCGCCCAGCACCCACAAGATTCAGATACTCGGGCGTACACGTCTTTGGCAACCCAAGACAAGCGAAACGATTACAAAGAAAAATAATTTGCGCAAATGGAAGTGAAAGAGAATCGAGAACGATCAGTCATCGTAGGGAAATATTGCCCCCAACTCCGCCAGCCAGAGACTCAACTAATCTAATCAAATCAAATCAATGCTGCAGGACCGCCCCTCATATACTGTTACGGATCCCTAAAGTACACTAAGATAGATCCCTACACTTGGAAAAAGGTTTTATATATTTTAGAAATTTTAAAAATAAGGAGATTTGCCAAGAAAGTTTATTATTTGGCTGAGTAAACTAAATTATCGATTTGTTTGTATTATATTAAATACCTTTAATTTAAAGTAAGAAGTATTATTGGTCCACTTCATAGGGTAAAATAGTTTAACATTTGAAAATAAATGCATGTTTCTTAAGTCTGCACATCTTTTTAAAATATATATGAAGTATTCAAATAAATCGCAATTCAATAAATAAATAATAAGTAAATAAAATACGTACACCATTACTTGATTATCAGTTTTGGACAAATATGTATAGCAAGAGTTCTATGGTGCTCAATACTGCACACAATTTTCCTAAGTGTTCCTCACCTAGCCTGCATCATATTGTGCAATCCCTGGGTCTAAGCCAATTCTTTCCATACCCAAGCACTTCCTGGCTTACACCAACTGGCCTGATCGATCGATCTAGCGATAAAGAAAATCATAAAACGAGAGAAAGAAAGAAAGGTACAAGGCAGGAACAAACAATTGAGCGAGGACTGTAACAAAATCCTAGCCAAAGATATCGCTGCAGCACCAATCTGTTTACCTGAGGAATCAGGATGAGGACGATCTTTGTGAGAGCTGAGGTGAGGTGGGGTAAGGTGAGGACCGAAAGACGATGTTTGCACGGTCAACTTTCAACACAATTTGTAGGCTACCTGCAGTTTGCTCAGACGGAGGCTTGGGTGTGGGTTTTCCTGAGAACGGAGCACCGGGTAAGGGAGAGATCCATCTCAGACCGACCAGTACAAAACCATACCCACCCATCCCATCCCATCAGATCCCATCCAGTCCAAACAAGCTGCTTGGCTAACTGGCTGACTGATACGCATCGCCTGGGATGTGTTTGGTTAATCAGCACCTGTCGACTCAACGGGCGTCGACAGGTACAACTACAACTCGCACGGAGCGCTATATACAGTTGCGATCGAAATAATAGGACTGCAAATCAAGGGTTTAGTTGCATCTGGAGGGGTTTTATTTGTCAGTTTGAGTGGTTATTTTTAAGATAATAATATAGAAGGTTCGGCAGTCGCAGCGTTAGCTTGCAGCTCACCCTTGAGTGCCTGCAAATTAATTGTGCCTGAAATAAATACAACGTTTGCGATAATTTGTTCAACTTTTATTTATAAGGAACTTTAAAGAAAATATATATTTTGTATTATTTACTCCTAATAGTCTTGCAATCAGAAATAATTTATTTACATGAAGTCTTCGTTATGTCCTAGTGAGCATGGCTTATAATCTTACCAATTTGTGAGTTTGAAATTTTAAAGTATTTTTAGAAAATGTACTATTTTATCAAACATATTGAAATAAAACCGCTCACAATAAAAATCGAATTAAAAACACCCGGATTATACATATGTCGAATAAGATTTTCTTTGATTAAAGAACACATGTAGTATTTATTTTTCCGAACCCAGTTGTTTGTGTGTTCTAAATAATCCGGTAGCGATCTGTTTTGCTCGGCGCAGTGCTTTTGGGAAAGTTTGAAAGTGCGGTTACAACATATGGCCAGCCAGATCATGCGAAAAAAATATCAGATTCGGACTCGAACTCGTACCCAGACTCTCGGACCCCGTCGAACTTTAAGTCGGCTCCATCTGCGGCTCAGCCACCGCCACCTCATAATGAGTAAGCCCCGAGTTCGAGATCTCCCCGACAAATCTCGATTGCCCAGCCGGTCCGGTCCAAAAGAAATACCAACAGTCCGAAGCCGAGGCCCAACTCCAATCCCACCAACTGCTGCGGCTGCTCTCATAAATCAAGAAAAATCAGTCAATTTTTTTGTGGGTTCGCGTGTGTGAGTGTGCGCCTATATCAAACTGACATTGGCTGAATTAACAATTGATTTCAATAATTTTTTATGATTATTCTCCGCTTTTTTTCGTCTCGTTTTCGGTTTTTGTGGCTGTCTGCAAGGCAAGCAAAGAAAAGCCGAAGATCAGCCACTTGCACTCGATTCCGTTCCGTCGATTCAGCACATCGGTTCTCCGTCCTCTCTTCGGATATAATGCTGATCTATCTCATCTGCTGAATTGGGAAAACCACTCACTTTGCTGAGTACTCGACTCTCAGCTGGGTTTTTGTGGAGTAAAACTCGTCTAACCGGTGTGACGAGTGTCAATGTCTCATTGGAATTGGAATTGTTTGCTCGGCTTTGACGCTCAGCGGTACCGACAGGCGGGAAACGGCGGGGAGGCCCACGGTGCCGCACAGTGGGCCCAAACGGCAAGGTGCCAGCTGTGGGTGTGAGCCCGCTGGGCCGAGGAGTTTTTGTTTGAAGATCAAGGTTGTTTTGGCGTGTCAAATATTTGAGGTGTGGACTAATTCGATTTGTATTTCAAGCCCTGACACCGGAAGTCGTATAAGAAGTTTGCAGAGATCGCTCCTGGGTATCATCATCTATGACAAAATGCCATTTCTAAAGTGAAAACCAAATACAAAAATTGTATTAAATTTTGCGATTGAGAAACCTAAAATCTACATTTAACATGAATTCATTCTAATATTTAAAAGTTCCTAATTTTAAATAATACAATATTTTATTGCTACTTTTATTATATTAAAATCTAAAACACAAAATAAAATTTTCTTTTTCTAAAAATTTAAATAAAACCAGGCTGCATTTGCATTCTTCATTTTATTGGAATCTAAAAAGATATTTGTTCTCATTATAATTTGTAAAATTTGTAAAATAAAAGTGTAAATATGTTTAAAACTGAATTTTTAAAAGATCCAAGTAATGCAACATTATCTCGAGTTCGGCGTTACAGTGACGCACTTGTTACATATTTTCTACTTACTTAACAGTTGTTCCATCCACCTACTTCCCTAGGGAACTCTTTTTATCAGATAGAACAGATCTTTACAGATCAACCATATCGATTTACTTATTTTTTTCGCATTTATCCTTGACCCATAAACATTGCAGATTCGGAAGGTCCTCGCTTGAGAATTCCACATGTTTCCGTAGGCCAATTTCACCTGCCCATCTCCCGCGATCTCACTTCCTCTCAACCCATCTGTCATTTGTTGCAAAACCCAATGCAAATTCTACCTGCTCGCCGAGTGCAATTCAATGCTATTCAGCCCACTGTGCACTGTGGGCCATTACGTGCGATGCGTTTGCGTGTTTGGATTGCATAGTTTTGTTTACTCGATCGCATCTCGCTCTAGTTCCTTGGTTCTGTGTGCGTGCTCAATGAGTGCTCACTTACTCATTTACTCAGATACTCACAAGGGCACCTACTCACCCAGGTACTCGGTTGCCCAGCTACTCATTTGCTGAGTAAGTCAGCTACTCACTCACCCTGTTGAGCGCTTTTCAGCGGCACTTGCTGCTGGCTGAAAGCCGAAGAGAGCGATCAGTTTTTGAGTTGACTTCGAGCCGAGCGGACGCGCGTTGGTCTGTTAGCGGATGAAACAAACAAAAAAGAAGAAATATCGCCTCGAGAAAATTTAGAACACAATTTATCAATCGCGCTATCGCACCCCCCACTTGGATTACGGTCAACGCGAAACTGCAACAGAGAAATAAAGATATAGAAATCGAAAGGCGAAAGCAACCGAATCAAAAGATATAAAAGAAAATAATAGCCAGCGGGAAGAAACAAGAAAATCGTTTTAGATAAAGCATTAAATCGCTTGATGTGGTGTTGAATGTGAAAAGTGCCGATTGTGCAAAGCTGCGCTATAAAACCAAACAAAAACCAAACAACCAAAAAACAACGAAAAATCCCAAATAAACACACACAAAATGGGCGAGAAATAGAACGAGCAGTGAAAGACCAAAAGAAGCCCCCCAATAACCCCCCCCTGAATAGCCAAAATCGAAGCCCCTTTCGAAGTTTAGGAACCGTCCGAAAATGCTGGCCACCACCCACATGCTGTACGTGCTGATTGCCACCTGGGTGATACCCATTTTCGGGGCAGCCCTCAGCAAGACGGTGTTGTACCAGGCTCCCGACGAGTGCCGCTGGTCCGGCGGCGGGGAGCATGACATCACACTGGTCTGCCACCTGAGGACCATCAATTCGGAGCTGGAGAACACCAACTTCAGTGTGATCCAGCCGCAGAACACGGTGCGACTGCGCCTGGAGTGCAACGATGCCCTGTTCTTCCAGAGCAGCCTCAGTCCCGATAGCTTCAGATCGCTGGTGGAGCTCAGGGACCTGACCATCGAGTACTGCAAGCTGGGAAATCTCACGGACGGATCGTTCCGAGGGCTCCAGGAGCTGAGGAACCTCACCATTCGCACGCACAACGGCGATTGGTCCACCATGTCGCTGGAGATGGCCTCCAACAGCTTCGTGGAGTTCCGCCAGCTGGAGCGGCTGGACCTCAGTCTCAACAACATCTGGCTCATTCCGGACGGCATGGTGTGCCCCCTGAAGTCGCTGCAGCACCTGAATGCCTCGTACAACAAGATCCAGGACATCAGCAACTTCTACTTCAGCGCCTCGTTGAGTTCGCGGAAGGCCCGCGTTTGCGGCTCCACGCTGCAGAGCCTGGATTTGAGTGCCAACAAGATGGTCAGCTTGCCCACGGCCATGCTGTCGGCCCTGGGGCGTCTGACCCACCTGAACATGGCCAAGAATAGCATGAGCTTCCTGGCCGATCGCGCCTTCGAGGGTCTCCTCTCGCTGAGGGTGGTGGATCTCTCGGCCAACCGACTGACCTCGCTGCCCCCGGAACTCTTTGCCGAGACCAAGCAGCTGCAGGAGATCTATCTGCGCAACAACTCCATCAACGTCTTGGCCCCGGGAATCTTTGGTGAGCTGGCTGAACTCTTGGTTCTCGACTTGGCCAGCAACGAACTGAATTCGCAGTGGATCAATGCAGCCACCTTTGTGGGTCTCAAGCGCCTGATGATGCTCGATCTGTCGGCCAATAAAATAAGTCGATTGGAGGCGCACATCTTCAGACCGCTGGCCAGCTTGCAGATCCTCAAGCTGGAGGAGAACTACATCGATCAGCTGCCTGGCGGAATCTTTGCGGATCTCACCAACCTTCACACCCTGATCCTCTCGCGCAATCGCATCTCAGTCATCGAGCAGCGCACTCTGCAGGGTCTGAACAATCTGCTGGTGCTCTCGCTGGACTTTAACAGAATCAACCGACTGGACCAAAGATCCCTGATCAACTGCAGCCAGCTGCAGGATCTCCATCTGAACGACAACAAGCTGCAGGCCGTGCCGGAGGCTCTGGTCCATGTGCCTCTGCTCAAGACCCTCGATGTGGGCGAGAACATGATCGGTCAGATCGAGAACACGAGCATCACGCAGCTGGAGAATCTGTACGGCCTCCGAATGACGGAGAACTCGCTCACCCACATCCGGCGCGGGGTCTTCGATCGGATGAGCTCCCTGCAGATCCTCAACCTGTCCCAGAACAAACTGAAGACCATCGAAGCGGGCTCCCTGCAGAGGAACAGCCAACTGCAGGCCATCCGACTGGACGGGAATCAGCTGAAGTCCATTGCTGGTCTGTTCACCGAACTGCCCAACCTGGTGTGGCTGAATATCTCGGGCAATCGTCTCGAGAAATTCGACTACTCGCACATCCCCATCGGCCTCCAGTGGCTGGATGTGCGGGCCAACAGGATCACCCAGCTGGGCAACTACTTTGAGATCGAGAGCGAGCTGAGCCTGAGCACCTTCGACGCCAGCTACAATATGCTGACGGAGATTACGGCCAGTTCGATTCCGAACAGTGTGGAGGTGCTCTACCTGAACGACAACCAGATCTCCAAGATCCAGCCGTACACGTTCTTCAAGAAGCCCAATCTGACCAGGGTGGACTTGGTGAGGAACCGCCTGACCACCTTGGAGCCCAACGCCCTCCGGCTGTCGCCCATTGCCGAGGATCGGGAGATCCCCGAGTTCTACATTGGCCACAATGCCTACGAGTGCGACTGCAACTTGGACTGGCTGCAGAAGGTGAACCGCGAGTCGCGCACCCAGCCGCAACTCATGGATCTGGACCAGATCCACTGCCGCCTGGCCTACGCCAGAGGATCCTCACATGTTTCCTTGATAGAGGCCAAATCGGATGACTTCCTCTGCAAATACGCCTCGCACTGCTTTGCCCTGTGCCACTGCTGCGACTTCCAGGCCTGCGACTGCAAAATGGAGTGTCCGGACAGGTGCTCCTGCTACCACGATCAGTCGTGGACCTCGAATGTGGTGGACTGCAGCCGCGCCTCCTACGAGCAGACCCTGCCCTCCCACATTCCCATGGACTCCACCCAGCTGTATCTGGACGGCAACAATTTCCGGGAGCTGCAGAGCCACGCCTTCATCGGTCGCAAGAGGCTAAAGGTGCTGCATCTGAACCACTCGAGGATCGAGGTGCTCCACAATCGCACCTTCTACGGCCTGCTGGAACTGGAGGTTCTGCAGCTGCAGAGCAACCAGCTGAAGGCTCTGAATGGCAACGAGTTCCAGGGACTGGACAATCTGCAGGAGCTGTATCTGCAGCACAATGCCATCGCTACCATCGACACGCTCACCTTTACGCATTTGTACCATCTGAAGATCCTGCGATTGGACCACAATGCCATCACCTCGTTCGCCGTCTGGAACTTCCTGCCCAGCTATCTGAACGAGCTGCGCCTGGCGGGAAATCCGTGGAGCTGCCACTGCGAGTTCATCGACAAGTTCAGGGACTACATGAATCGCCACGAGTACGTGGTGGACAAGATGAAGATGAAGTGCGACCTGGTCAGTGGCAATGGCACCCAGCAGATGGTCGTTTACCCGGGAGCCGGAGAGGCCAGCTCCCTGCCCGTCGTCCAGTGCAGTCAGACGCTGCCCCTGGGACTGGACAACAGCTTCAATTATGCCGAGCAGGCGGGAGGCGAAAACGCCTCCAATGCCACCTCCACCAAGATGATCCTGAACCAGCCGCCCAAACTGGACTACATACCCATCCTGGTGGCCATTCTGACGGCCTTCGTGTTCGTGATGATCTGCACCTCGCTGGTCTTCATTTTCCGCCAGGAGATGCGTGTGTGGTGCCACTCGCGGTTCGGAGTGCGCCTCTTCTACAATGCCCAGAAGGATGTGGACAAGAACGAGCGGGAGAAGCTGTTCGACGCCTTCGTCTCGTACTCCTCCAAGGACGAGCTGTTCGTCAACGAGGAGCTGGCTCCCATGCTGGAACTCGGAGAACACCGCTACAAGCTGTGCCTGCACCAGCGGGACTTTCCCGTGGGCGGCTACCTGCCGGAGACCATTGTCCAGGCCATCGACAGCAGCCGGCGGACCATCATGGTGGTCAGCGAGAACTTCATCAAGTCGGAGTGGTGCCGCTTCGAGTTCAAGTCGGCCCATCAATCGGTGCTAAGGGATCGTCGCCGGCGCCTCATAGTCATTGTGCTGGGCGAGGTGCCGCAGAAGGAGCTCGATCCCGATCTACGCTTGTATCTGAAGACCAACACGTATCTGCAGTGGGGCGACAAGTTGTTCTGGCAGAAGCTGCGCTTCGCCCTACCGGATGTCTCGTCTTCGTCCGCAGCCCAGCGATCGAATGTGGCCGGCCAGAGTTGCCATGTGCCCATCAACCACGCCGCTTACCACCACCACCACCACGTCCACCAGCAGGCGATGCCGCTGCCCCACTCGGTGCACCACCACCAGCAGCAGTTCATGTTGCCACCGCCACCACAGCAGCCGGGCAGCTTCCGGCGGCAACCATCGTTGCAGCAACATCAGCAGCAGCAACAGCAGGCGGCCTTGCTGATGGGCGGTGGGTCGGTGGGTGGGCCTGCACCGCAGATGATCCCCCTGGCGGGTGGCATCCAGCAGCAGAGCCTCCCATTGCCGCCGACCCAACAGCCGACGCCGGCGTCCAGAAATCTGCACATGTGAGTGGGGCCTGCCATTAGGCAGAGGGTTAAAGGCAAGGTCAAACGAGCTGGAGAGGTGCAACACAGCTACGAGATATATGGCCTTTCGGTAATTGTTAAAAGATTTAGGAAAGGAACATACATTTTTATGATGACTGCACAACATTCTTTGCCCGTCTGAAGAAAAAGCATATAAAAGAGGAAATAGCACCAAGCAGACGATCTTGTTCGGTTATGAAAGGTGATCTAGAATATCTGCAGCCCGAAAAAAACTACTTACCCTCGCGAAAAACAAGTTTAACTTCCTCGGGTTTCGAAATGGAAAAAAAGGGGAATTGCATTCAATATGCAAATGCGAGCGTTTAGCGATAAAAGCCTAGTTACATGTTAAAATAGCAAAAGTAAAAGAAAAATCGAGTGGGGAAAGAACAGGCAACACCAGCAACAATAACAACAACGAAAAGAGACAACAGACAACAGTAAAATAGCTGGCGAGCCAGGCAATTGTTGTTTGTTGGCCCTGTTCTGTTTTCTTACGGCCAGCTATTTTCAGTTTCCTGGCTCGCAGCTAGATTCTGAAAATTGATGTTGCATGCAACACAGCAACAGCAGCACAGCAACTAGCAACTCGGAACTACACAGGGAAAACTTGAGGAATTCGTTTTGAGGTCTAATTAATATGTTTCAATTGAAAATAAACTTTGAGATTAAAGGGGATTCATGTTTATGTATATATAAAACAAAGAGAACCCAAACAAGAAGTTGAAAAAAATGCAATTCAGCTATGCAGATATTTTCATAAGGTCTTAAGTCCTTTAATTATTTAATTTATTTAAAATCTTTATTTTCAAAAAAATATTTTTTTAGAGATCTTTTATCAATTCTTAAAGAATCCTACTTATTTTCTGTGTAGATCCAACACCAACCAGTCAGTCAGCAACAAAAGGCAACAACAGGCCCAAAAGTATTTCTCTTGGCTTTATTTTCCTTTCCTCCTTCTTCTCCTTTATTTTGTCGTTTTCCAGCGATTTTCCTTCTTTTTTTGTTTTTCCTCGTTTTCCCCGTTTGCAACGCTCAGTCGTTAGTTCATCTTAACTGCTGCATTTTGCTATAACAAGCTCGACGTGTGTAGAAGATACACCCGTGTATCTGTATCTGCAGCAGCTGTAGTCGAATAGGTATTCGTATCTGTGTATCTCTGCAAATGTGACTGCGCGGGCTGGGAGAAATAGGCAACGAAGGCAGCAGAGGCAGCGAAGGCAAAACATCACAGAGCTCATGTCTGGCCAAAAGGAAAATGGTAACAAAAAGCAGACCTTAGACGTTAGAAAACCGAAAACCCAGACCGTCTGCAGACAGTTGTGGTGCGACGGGTTAAAATTGGTTTTGCTTTTTGTTACCTCTCTCTCCGTTCGAGTCACAATTACATGTGCTAATCAATGGCAGAAAAATAGATACCAAGATGTTGGCTGGGTAACAATTGTGTGAGAAGGGAAACAATTGTAGGGGACTTAGCTCTGATAAAACGGACTTACATCCAACAATTAATGCCAGTTAATTGTGCCTGCAGCATGGGAGGAGAGTTCCCCTATAATAGAGAGATAGAGACCCTTGTGCAGATCACGCTATGCCCAGATTTGATTAGAAAACAAAGCTTTCTTTTTTCCCCAGCTAGTCAGAGATTAGGAAGAAGTGGTAGTCAGAATTTCCCAGAGTGAAACCTCCAATTGTGACCTTGCTGCAAGGGAAAAAAGATACAAGTTTACCCAGCAGCAGCCGTAGAAAAGCCAAGGAAAAGCATAGGAAAGAGAGATCAGCACGTGTGTGCGCCGAGTTTTCGGCCCCCAAAGTTGTGTTTTGGCCAAAATCGACAAGGCCAGAAAAGGAGGAACATGAGAACAGAGCCGTACAGATTAGTTTGGTCTTGGCGATTAAATCTACCTGGTTGTGTGCTACGCCCTCTCCATTTCCACCTCTATCTCGGACAATCTCCAGCTCTCCAGCTCCGCCGACTTGCCAATTTGAAAATGCATTCCAAAAGCACGAAACCAGAAACTAGTTAACGAAATAAACACACACTCTAGAAGGATTCACTTGGTTTAGACCGTAAAGAGTTAAATGTATATAAGCTAAATGTTAATTGTACGTATATTTGTTTAATCATTGTGATATTTTGTTTTAGCAATAAGCCCTAATTTATTAAGATGCGTACCACTTTCCTACCAACCTATATTTAGCCGTAATCTTATCCTCATTAGTTAGAGACTAGTTTGTAAGTTAATAGATCGAATCCGAATCCGAATCCACAACACCCCGCCTGCGAGATACAGCCATATTAATTCTATGAAAATTATTGTATATAAAAAACAACTGAAAAAGGACTGTATGCACTAAAAACTGAAAGAAACACGAATTATGCGACACGAATCAAACAAATTGAAAACATAAATCGACTGATTACATGTGTACTATATATTATAAATATGCATAACAAAATAATTATGATTTACCCGACGCTCGTTGTAAATATTGTAACTACCTATGAATATGTATTGTATTTTGTAATTTTATGTTTTCTAGTTTATAGCGAAAAAACGAAGAGAAAAAACGAATCACAAAAATATATAAATGACAAAAAATTGATAATCCAAAAACTGTCTCGATTTTTTATTCAGTCCATCCCGCAGCTGAATTTGTATTATTATTTTTTGGTCTGCCGCTGATAAGCCATAAACTATCTCGCCTTGACATTTGATATGGATTCTTGATACGGATTCCACGTCGGATGCGGATTCCAATGCCAGCAGTTCGCTTTTTCCACAGAGCGATGGTGTTTTGCTTTGTCTCTGGTTTTGTTTATGTCAGAGCGGTGTTCTATTACAGACGAAAAAAAAATTGCAAGATAAACACTAAAAGAGCTTGACCATTCCATGACAGATGGGAGAAAGGCGGCGGGCAGAAGAGGCGAGATTTATGGCGAGAGGTTGGGTTAAAAACTTTCCGGCGACAGATGATGAACTTGCTTAAATGACGGATAGATTAATTCCAGTTCCGCTTTTTGCAAATATTTTTATTATTTTTTGGGTGACCTGAATTTCTTACACTTTATGCTTATGCTAGGTTACTTTTAAAATGTATTTATGGACACAAAAACAAAATCAACTTCATTTTACTTGATCTTCAATTTGTGCGCCAATTTTAACATACATGTGTAAATTTTTCAATAATAAAATATTTTCTCTCCAAGGTTCTAAATGCCTTAAACCACATTTTCAAAACACAAACTTATTTACTTAAGAGGATTTTAAATAAGTAAAAGGAATATATTTCGAGACCCAAAAAGCTTTGTAAATGCTTTTGGCCTTTTGGATTCGATTTCAAAATGTGAATGTTCAACAGTTTCTACTATTCTCAAAAATCTTCACACCAACCTCGCCACACGCATCCATTCGCTCATCGAACCACACATCCCACGATTGCTCCATTTGAATTAATTTTAAACAGAAAAACCCTCCGCCAGCGCCTTGGTATTCCTGCTAGCCAAAGATGCGACAATATCTTCCCATGCATATTTTAAAGATATCTATATGGCAGTCGTATCTCATGTGCGGAATTATTGGCTATCGTGTGTTTATACTTGCTGCTCGCTGCCTTTATTTGAGTCAATGGGCCCACAGCGAAATATTTTGCCGATTCCGCTGGCTGCCTGGAAACGAGTTCTTTCCCAGCTCCCGATGAATGAATAATTTTTATGATCAATTAAATGCGCAATGAAATTGATGGGGCCCCCACCGCCGGAACATAAATTCACATTGCTTAAATTAGCGAATTTTACAATCAATCATTAGCGGGCCAGTGGATCGACAAACGGCCTTTGATGTGCAACTTTACTGTGGAACGTGGATGCGGGGGAAATTCAATATGGGATGGGTTCTATAGTATGTGGTATCTGGTGGATACACATATGTCTGCGGCCTAACCATTCGGCGGATAAGTTCGAGTCCGGGCTAAACCCTTTTCAATATTTTCATTTCCCTCATCGCTCGATTCGGTGCGGTTCGGGGCGAAACAGAAAACAGAAAACCGAAAACGAAAACCTAGAAAACTTTGCAAAAAAACACGTCGAATATTAAAAACTTTTCTTTGCTTTTACTTTCTCCGAACCCGCTGGCATATATATACACATGCCACCCATCCACGTCCACATATCTCTCCCCTTTTTCCTTTATTTTATCAATTTTGCCTGTGGGATTTGTTACAAAGTAACGGATGAGTTGAAGTGGGAAAAGGGAAAGAGTGCAGACACCGCCAATCCAAGAGGCAAACTTTCAATTGAATTTTTTTGTTCACGTTGTTTCCTTTCGGGTAAGGAAAGTTTAGAGGCCCGCTTTTGAGGTCCGGGCTTCCTTTTTTCGGGACCTCGCTCGGCTGCGGGGTCTTCGGGGGTTCCGTCTGTCATTTGGCATACGCAGCGAAAAGAAGTCGACGTAAATATTTCGGTTTACAAGTCAGTTTAGTGTCAAAAGAGATGCCTTTTATTTATAGATTGCCCTCGCAGAACTTGGGCTTGAACTTGGCAACAGGCAGGGGTGTATTCTTATTTTATGGAAAGCTCTAGTTTTCAGAGAAATTTCTGAATTTTCAGAAGAAATGTTCACTTTGGAATGTAAAATGATAAAATAAATAATACAAATTAAATACAATTTATATCCTACAGAAATAAATTTAAAGAAAAATCATTTAAAAATCGTTCGAGTATCTTAAATATGACATTTTTCCTAAATAGTATTTATAGATTTTTCTTAGTGTACCATTTTCTTTTGTAACATTTTCCAGTTTTTAGTTTATTTTAAAAATCTAAAAATTGCTTTCCCATCTTTATGAAAAACCGTTGAGCCTTTGAGCCACCGAACCGCTCCTGTGACCCCATTCTCGACACAGGTTTGCTTCGTGGCCGAAACCTCCATCAAAAATTTCCCTGCCTGCAGTTTAGAAGTTTTTATTCGCTCTCGCATTTTCGGACTTTTTTCCTTCCCTTTTCGGGGCCCAAAGTCAAATCAAAGTGCTTGGCCCCCGCTAAAGCTTAGTGCTAATGCCGGAGCCATCAGTCTGAACTTTTGGGCCATCTATCAAAGGCTGAAAGGGAAAGGGAAAAAAGGAAAATCGAAGAGGCAATCTCATTAGAAGGCCGCCGCCGCATCAACACATTCCGAGTGTGCGAAGGCAGAAGTATTTTCCCATGTGCATCCGCCGAAGTCCCGTCAATTAGGTAGCCACCCAATCATTGCACCCACCACTTGGCTCATTAGACTCCAAACGAATCGAGAGTCGTAAAACTCGGGACCCCGGTCTTTTCCTCGGTTTCTGGGCCCCGATCTCGCCGCTCTGTGCCGCCGAACCGGGGCTATGTATAAATAAATATGCTTTTATTGGAAGACGACTACAACTGTTTGCAATAAAAGCAACATTTTTCTTAATTTCCATTTCTTGCTAATTTACCAGCCATAAATTGCCCGCCCGTCTACCCTGTGGGCAGTGAAGTAACCAGTGCCGGGAGCGGGAACAAAGGCAGGGACGGGGAGGGGGAGTGCAGAGGGGTTACCGAAACAAGCGGAGCTGAACCAACCGATTCGACGGTAGACACATAAAATTGACTACAAATTATTGCACATTGTCAAAACAACATTGGTTTGCAATTTTCGCGCTTCAACGCAGATGCAAAGAGATAGTCGCTGGCGATTTGGGAGGGGGTTCCTGAGGGGTATGGCAGAAGTAATGCCGACTCGTAGAGGGACAGGCAGGCAGAGGGAGATGGCAGATGGCGGAGGTGAGTGAGAGGTATAAAACAATCAGGTAGGGGAGTTCGGTATGTGGAAATACTCTGCGAACTAGGAGCATATTTTACTCGCCACTAATGCTGTGCATTTTTTAGAAAACTTTATTTGTTCTTGGAATTTATAAACCATGGATTTGAAGGCCTCTAAATAGATCGTATTTTAAATTCTTTTAATTGTGAATTCATATGGCTAATTTTGTTTACCATTTACAAGAAAGCAATGTACCAAATTATTATTATTGGAAATATTTATAGACTAAAATAAGGATATTATAGAAATTCGTATATTTTGTTTTATTTTAAAACTTTATATTTAGTATTTTATTGCTTTTTTTTAGTAACGCCCATCAATTGTATTAAAGTGATATATAGGACATTTCCCGATCGGTTAATCCCTTTCAGTCCCACAAATTTTTTACAGTTACCTACGATAATTTGCGCTGCAAACGGTCATATGCAACTGTGAAATAGCAAATGGAAAATGGGTTTAGGTTTATGGCCGACGACCAACGCCGTCGTCATCATCATCACCATCGACCACATGGAAAACCGAAAGAGAATCGAGCGGGGCAAATCGGGCGGGCTGGAACTGGAAGGTATATGGATATATATGCGACGGAGTGGAGACATTGACATATTGCCGGCCGATTAATGAGCCCACAAGAGCGGCCCTGGACCTGGGCAGTGCTGATTGTTTTCATTGAAATAAATGACAGACACCGGACTGTTGACACACGCGTTGAGGGAATATTTGATACCCTGCATAAATAATAATCATTTTCACTGCGCCCCAAAGTTGCAGGCCCTCGAACGCTGACTCCGCATAAAAGCAAATTTGTATGCAGTTTATCTTATCGCGATCACGTTGCATCTGAGGACGATGCTGCGGCGAAGAGGAGGGGAAGTCGCCGAAGACGCGTAAGTTTCACGTATTTTCATGCACGATTAAAGCCTTAATTTCGACCGAACGGAGAGCGGGATGGGATATACCCTCGTGTACATATAAAGCGAGAGAGAGAGAGATGTACCAGGTATCTGCAGCTCCTAATTAATGGTTTTGCATCGGCTGCTTATCGCACCGCACGCATCGGGATCGTCTTCGTCCTGGTCATCGAAAGGGGGCAGGGGAATCTCCCTGAGCATCATCAGTGCACTTGTAGAAACTGTACAGTATTGGAAGCAATATGAATGAGTAATCTAAATATAGATTGAAGTGAAGTATTCCACTAAAGTAGAAAATAATTTAAATATTAAAGAAATCCATATTTAAATAATAATTAGGATACTTTTGCAATTAAATATTTATTTCAATCAAGGCTTTTTATGGAAAAAGGTTGGAGAATATCATTTTTATTTCTGCGGTGCCCCCAAATAAATAATATATATCTAGCAATCAAAAACTAAAACCATTCAAGTTTTAAATTAAAATGTTGGGAATATTTTAAACCAAATATCTCGTAATTTATTTTTCTTCCTAATGAAATATTTGTATATTTAAATATTGCTTGACATATTGATTGATATACTCTTAATTTAAGATCGTCTATTCTTTTCATCGCCAAATCTGTATGCAAATATATACAAGATTAAACTTATTTAAACGGATTTTCGAACAACCAATAGAAACCATATTTATGTTAAACAGCATCCATCTTTAACAAGCGTGAATGCGTGTTGACAAAGCGAATACATTTTTAATTTTTGCCAGATTTATTTGACACACTGAGTTAACTATAAACAGTCAGGCTGGTTCGACTGTTGATTTTTCGCTCAGTGCAGCAGCAGGAGCCTCATCTGTTGTCTGAGCTTTGCTTCGCTAAGTGTTCACCGGGGATCTACCTTGGCGGCACCTGATCAAGGCAAGGCAAAAGGAGATCCGATCCCATCCGATCCGATCCAAGCCGATCCGAACCCATTCGACTTTGACTTTGGTCTTCAGTCAGCGTAAAATATTTAATATTTTTGCTGGCTGCTTTTTATGAGCTGTAGCATTGCACATTATTGATAATGCGCGATATGAGTGCCGGCTGATATTTGCGCGGCCTTTGCAGGGGTGTTGTCAAGGCAGGACCGGGCCTTTTCCCTCCAGGAAAACCCCCAAACCAACACCCGACCCCACTGCAGCCGATGATAAGGCAACATTGTTTTTGGGGTGTTGCAAGTTTGGGCCGATAAGCATCGAATGGTGGTAAATGGCAAAGAGAAAGCTGCGACAGGAGGCGCTTTTGTGTCCCGACGTTTTAGCGCTCGATTGGGCAACTGGAATTTGTGATCGTGCGCAGAGATCTTCCTTCAAGGTTCTCGGCTTCTTCTTGTTAGCCCCATCTTCAGATGGTCAAGAGCGCGGTGACCGATAAGGAATGATTTTGTTCTGGGTGAAGCCCATTTTAAATGTTTTCCACATTTTATTCCGTTAGATCGTCGTGATAATTATGGATAATTTTTGAGCAGGCTTATCACTGATATAAAAATATTTAAAATAAAATGAATGGCTTTTTAAAAGTGGGCTTAGGAATAAATAGTTCTTCAGGTTTTTTTCTGTTTGGTTTTGGTTCGTTTCGCAGAAAGAGAACCTTTCTCTCAAAAACTTACTTTCGACTTAATCATCCTTCCATTGAATTATCATAAAATCAACATGTCAAACTTTTCCCCAATTTAATTGTCCGATTCCATCACCTTTTCGCCGGCAGTGTTGACTCATTCGGGCCGAACAATTGATTAGCTTTCGATGCTGACCATAAAACCCAATTCATTTAGCCATAATGTTGACACCGAAATGCAGTTAACAGCTTTAACTTTTAAGTGGAATTTACTTAAATGTGTCCCCGTCCCATTTCGCCTCAATTTCGGTGTTGTTTTGTTGTGTTTCGTTTCGATTCGATTCGTTTGTGGGTTTTTTGTTGGCTCTTACAGAGAATTGGGCCGGCGGAATGCACAGAAACCTGGCTCAGATGGCTCGGAGATCCGTTGGCCAGTTTTCAAATTCGGCACGATCAAGCATCGCGATCAGCGATCAACGCTCTCATCTTCCCAGCTGAATTTTTAGTTTTCTCTGCGGTGCTGTGCTGTGTGCTTTCTTCCCTCCGATTCTCTTCTGTGGCTTTTTTGCGTTAACGTTTTAATTGATCGCTTTCAGTTATAAACAAGTTGGCTTTTGATTTATGAGCGCGTGCGTGCAGCAGCGACAGAGAAAAAATGCGTTTTAGGAACCGACTCTTCCCAGTCTTTCGCGGCTGATGGGTTTCTTTTTGGCCATCATCATCGTCGACGGTGTCTTGGGGCTGGATCGGCTGGATCGGCTGGGTTTATGTAAATGAACTCGCTTTCGGGGTCTTTCAATAGCTGTTGATGATGTTGTGCCGCGGCGACAATGTCTCTATTTCTCTAATTTTGGCCCCGCCATCGTGGCTGATTTTTAATATTATTTGTCTAACGGTCACGAGCATTTTGGCTTTGGCTTTGAATCTTGGCCTGGCCTGGCTTGGCTTTGGCTTTAACTTTAACTCTGGCTTTGTCTGTGGTTAAACGTCAAATTGCCGTGCTTTGTTGTTAGAATTTCCCGCATCGTTTAAACCCAGCCAATGTTTTCTGGGGACAAGCAAATAAATCACAGACTGGGGCTTTCGGTTTTGAATAACCATCTTTACATTTCTCCGCGAAGACGAGGCGACAAATGTATTTGTTTTATCAGCTATTGTTGTTACCAAAAGGTTTATTTTCGGTTTTTTCAGCTTTGGTTTTTGTGTCGATGCCTGTGAACTTCACTTTCTTCTTCACACGCTCCCCGAGAGAGCTGGGCTGAGCTGAAGAAGAAAAATGTTTGTTGAAAACGAACAAACATAAAGCATAAGAGATTTCACTTTAGCCGTCCCTGGGAGTCTTCTCCGTGCTTTTAGAGCTTTTTGCGGTTCCAGAGTGATGTCAGCCGGGCAATTAATCAACGCATCTCCGCCAGGTGACTCAGAGATCTTATTGGATCGGATCGGATTGGATTGGATTGGATTGTCTTTGGGTCGCTTGCTTTTTTCGCCTTTGGAATGGAATGAGGTGCGTTGGTTCGTTAGCAGATCGTCGCGTTCCGATTCCAGTCCATTCGATCCGATTCGGTTCGGTTCGATTTGTTTATAGAAAAACAAACACTTGGCCGGGTACTAGACGCTGGCCATTTGCCGTCCGTTACGTTACTCATGGCTGGCTAAGTGGGTCGTGACTTTTCAAAATGCAAACGTGTCGTCGTCGAAGTCGCAGTCGCAGTCCGAGTTGCATCTCTGCCATCGGTCACTGAGGAAAATGCTTATTAAGTAGGAGTACTTTTGATAGGAAAAGACAGTTGGCAATATTCTAATATCAATAGAGATTAGTAGTACAAATCCCACTTTCTTCTTATTACAACTGCAACTTTGTATTCTAAATATTATATCTTAAAATACCTTACAAATAATAGCTATATTTCAACAATCAATCCATTTTTATGACATAAGTAAAGTGCCTCAATATCAAAAATTCAATAATAACTCCTTAATACAATTTCTATAATTATATTTCAATACTGCAACTAGATTAAAGGAACATTCTCAACCTCTTGACTCCTCATTTTTTCCCAGTGCCTGCATTTCTCAGTTGGGTTACTTATGGGAAGTCCCCGAAAGTCTACGCCCCGCCCCCCGAAAAGTGGGGATGCAGCGGAACACAGTCACAAAAATCCAAAGCGCACACGTACGGAGTACGTAATGAAATTCTTACCTCAAATAGCACTTAACTCCAGTTTAAAACGAGCCAAAAGTGAATGGTACTGACCCCAAACCGTTGCACGTTTGTCTTAACACTTTGTTGCCTGGGTCTTGTTTGTTTTTCTTTGTTTTCCCCGCTCTTTTATTTTTTGGGGCCAAATAGAAAAGTTTGGCGCGCGAGAGAGCGGGCCACCGACCAGAAATTTGTTTAATTGAATTGAATGTATGAAAAGTCAGCGGACAAGTCAATGCAGTTCGCCAATTCGAATTAGAGTCTGGGTTAACTAAAGTATAAAAAATAAGACACGAAAGAAAGGCTGGCTTTGGAGGTCGGAGCTGGGATTACCCTACCTTTGGCGGGCTCATAAGGCAATGGAGTAACGATATCGTGATATATTTGAGGCCTAATCAAATGCAATATTCCAATATGGTATAACCTTCACAGACAAGGATTTAGACTTTATTCCTTTCTCTTATTTCTTTAGATATTTATTTTAAAGATGAGCAATAATCACTTAAAATCAGTGTAAAGTTCTGTTAAAAGTTTCCAGATTACAGTTATAGGGCTTGTGTGTTACAAACTCATTATCAAAATTATAATACCCCCGCAAGGGTATTGTAAAAAGGGGGACTGCAACATGCGAGCTCATTTAAAGTGGAAGTCATGAAGGAGGCCAAGGCACCGATCACCGATCACCAAAATCGCGATGTCGATGCCGATGCCGATCCTCGATCACGGTCATGTTCAAGATCAGAGGAGCGGGGAGTCATGTCCGTGGTCTTTTGAACCGCAGATCACCGGCTGCAGTTACTTGTAAGATTTTTGCATTTTGTCGTATGACAATTAAATGCCTCAATGAATGGCACAGCACAAAGCGCACAACACACGACCGACGATCACAGCGATCCACTCCTTGTCATCGATCACAGGGGAAAATTTGGCCGGCTGAGAATCATTTTAGAAAGCAAATTATAGATGATCCTTGAGTCATGAACTTTCAGGAGCCGACAGACCGGCGATATAAATGATCTGTGCCTAGGCGATCGATCAATCAAGATCAATCACAATCAGTCGAAGGTTTTGCACTTGATTTCACAGTTTCCTTTCCCAGCGGCTGCCTTCATCTGAGATAAGGTGCAGTTGGATTTTAAATGATTTCGATTTTCCATCGTAATGAAGGTAAAAAGTCTATTAATCAAAAATGAGTAAATATATTTAGCAGAAGATCAATTGCTTGTCCGTATTAAAGTGAGCTTCAAATTTATCTAATTACTTGCTCCAAATTTTTAATTAATGTGCAGTTTGTTAGAAAAATAAAATAGCTAATTTATATGTATCAAACCCTACCACTCGCTCAATTTAAATATGGGCATAGGGTTTCTTTATATTAGTTCCAATTTCTTAAATAACCTCTTGCATTTGATTTCACGCCACGCTTTCTGCCCAAAGATCACCGTAATCAGAGATAAGATTCGGCCATTACATATTTCTGGTGAAATCCCGCGCTGGTCAATATTGTGCACCATTTGTATGATAATGGGCAAGTGATCTTCGCTGGTATCTTAATACAGCCGTTTTATGATAATTTAGCATAAAATTTTGATTTGAACTGTTGGGCAAACCGCTCGCTGATATATGTAGGCCGGCCATATAGATAAACATAATTATGTAAATCCAGATGCTAATGCAATGGCATCCCCACACGCCGGTGATGCGGTGCAGATGGAACACCTGATACCAGATACCAGGTTACAGGTTCCAGGTTCCAGGTTCGAGGTCCCCACTCTTCGCTGGCTGCTCTTTTCCGCTGCGATGCGATGAAGGGGAAATTTATGAAGTTTATGACAAATATGATGACGGTCTAGGGCAATGCTGGCCAGCACTTTGTTAAACGTCTTCGAAACTGAAAAACATTGCCATTGTCCGACTTGGCAGACGCACACACATTTTTGAATGAAAAACGAAAACAATGCCATTTACAAGACACTTAACGAGATGTCGAGTGAAAGCCAAAAGCTGCCCGTTCGTTGTTACTGTTTTCAGCCGGCGAAGAGATGGAAGCTGCACTGAGAAAATAAGCTAGCAAGGGTTACTATCAATGGGGTCAGTTTTCCGTTCTCCTAAAATATAAAAAGTGTTTTTGAAGGACATACAAGACTTAACTCTTCATTTTCTTTCTAGTCAGAATTATATAGCTAATTTACTATAATTTGTTAACAATAAATAATAATAATTATGATTTAACAAAATAATCCATTATAAAACTCATATCTATTGGATAGTTATGATCTGCCATGCAAAATAAATATCGATTCATTCAGATATTTTTCTATGATGGAACCAATATTTTCTCGACTATGTGAGATGGTACAGATTATTTAGTGTTGACGTTTAATCTCGTTTTTCACCGTGTGGCTTGGGATCTCCTCGCGATTTGATGTGATGGCCATTCGCCGATGATGACGCCGCATGTGAGTTGCATGGAGTGGATTCGAGTGGTGCGGTGGTGCTGCGCCACTGGTGGAGCAGTGGACGTGGACTGGTGGAGTGGTGAAGCGGTGGAGTGGCCAAAGTGACGTGGCTTGTTTTGGCATACAAGTGCACTTGAGCCGAGTTTCGAGTCCAATCTAAAGAAGCACAAGTGAGCGTAGACTTTCGGTCTAGTGTCTCCCCATCCGAGGCTCGGATTGGGATCTTTTCTTTTCTCAACTCAACTCAGCGCGACTCGGCTCTTTCTAATGACAGGCAAACAAACAGACCTGCAGATCCGCAGACAGCGGCTACTGCTCCCCACATACTTTCTCATGGATTTAGTCGAGAGGGGGCCCCAAAAGAAATAAAAGATTTATGGCCAGCCATTCACCAATTGTTCAAAAACGTTTTGTGGTTGCAGGAGCTATTGGCACACGGGCGACAACTAGGACAAAACTGTTTTTGGTCACATGACTCAAATTAGAAATGCGCCTGGCATTTTCCATAATAAATGAAAATTTAAATGTGCGCACACAGCGATAGAAGTGGTTAGCGAATGAGGGGGAAGGCTGCACTCGGAGAAAATGAGCCAGTTTAGGTGGTAGGAGCTGAGACTTTAAATAGTTATTTAAATTACTAAGAAGCAATAGCTTTCTATTAGTAGGTAATTTTGTTTATACTGAATATTTAATCGTTAAAAAAGAAAATATTTTAGAACTAACTAAAGAAACTACCATATATTTAATATGTACTTTAATATTTGTTTACCATTTACCTATAAATTTGTTATAATTCTCCAATATTTAGTTGTTTTTTTAAATTCTAGAGTTGATGTTTTTATTTTTATATATATTTTTTATTTTTATAATTTATAACCAAATTTGAAGTAAATTAGTTTAAAAATTGAAGTATTGACATTCTACAATAATTGTGTGAGTTTTTTCCACAAAATATGACTACAAAACGTTCTTTTTAAAATGAATAGCTGATAATTCTTAAAATTTCCTTAAAGCAGAACATTTGTCTGAGTGTAGGGGTAAAACAGGTTAAATGGTTAACAAGGCAGCGAACAAACGAGACCGAGGACCTCGGCTAACAGGCAGGTATGCCGTGGTATGGGTACGGTGTAGTGGAGAGTTAGCCTGGTAGTTGGGCATCCTCCTCCCCGAAAACCCGGGTCCGAGTCCCAGTCCCAGTCCCAGTCCCAGGCGCAGTCGCAGTCCGATTCCAAGTCCACAACCAAGAGCAAGACGCATGCGCGTTGACCGCCCGCTGAGCGTACACATTCTGAGAACTTTCCACTTCAATTAATAACTAATTTGATGTGTGCCGCACGGATCGCGGTGCATTTTATCGATTCGGACAGCGATCAGCATTTGGAGCAGGAACCCCGATCTCCCATTCCCGATTCCCGGTCTCTGCCCCCGTGAAAATGTCGGTGCTCCGGAGCACCTTAGATGTTTGCTCGCTCATTCGATTTGTGTTTGCCTGCAGTTATGTTACCAATCGAATTTGATTGAGAAGGGTCTATGCCGTATGTGACAGTGAATATATATTCGAGGATCTCGGCGGGTCGCAGGGGAAGACGGGAGGCGTGAGAAGGCATTAGCATGAGAGATTATCTATTGAGATCCGATTTCTGGCTGCCGAGGACTTCCAGGTTACACGACTCGAAAACGGGACATAATTTCAAATATCTAATGCGATTTGGGGTCAGCTTTGATTGGTCTTTCGAAGCGCATTAGTAATGAACGCTGTAATCGGGATATCCGTCTCAGGAGATAGGCTAATGAAGGAGTTGATAAACGCCAAGATTTCCTGAAAATTTCCCCAAAAAATGTTGGGTTTAGCTTTCAAATTATCATAGAAATTATTATCGTAAATAACTTTTTTCAATGCTTTCCCCATTATGATCATTATTATTGAGAAGGGAACTCGTCTAATTGCTTGGTTACATTAATTTATGCATTAAAATAAAAGCGCCATACCGATTTCAGCATGGTTACACGACATTCAAAATATTCATCACGATTTCTAATTAAAATTGGGGACAGCTTCAATTGTTAATTCAAATCACATAAAGACCACCAACATTTTAATAGCCGCTTAAATATACATTATTAGAAAAGAGAGCCGCTCAAAATGAATATTAGCCATTTTCGAAATGTTTTGTATGTACTTCTTCGAATAAAATAATTTTAAACTTTATTTCCGGCATCGAAAATGAATAAAAATGATCTCATTCATATTGTTCTTGAACAAACTCACAAAAAATGTTTTGTATCATCTCATTTTCGCATTTGGTTATCGAATGAATTACGACCAGCTTAGGTAATCTCGCCTAATTATCGTTCTTATGCTGATTGGGGAATTTAAGTCCGTATATCTTAATCCGCTCCACCTTTTTAAAGCTCCAGTTGGATATGAGCGTTGAGCAACCTTTTCCTTCTACCCCAATTAATATTCGGTGTGCACCCAAATCTTCTCTAATTTTAATGAATTATGATCCCTCTGACATTGGCAATTGGCTCTCAACGAATTTAAGTTCCCAGAAGAGAACCACTCGGAATCTGATCGGTTTGGCATTTGATAATTATGGCTTATTGTAGTCGCCAGAATGGATGGATGTGGTGGTTCTTTTTGGTTCGATTGGGGCCGGGGAATGCATGTGGCATGTGGTTTCCCTGTTTTCGCTGCAGTCCAGTACAATTTGCGGCGGTGGTGTTGAATTTGTTCGCACCGCCCGCCGCGTCAAGCAAAATAAATCACAGTCTAAATACCCAAAGCTGAAGTTTAGGCCCCTTTCCGCTCGTGTTTGTTGTGCTTTTCTTTTTCCTTTATTTTCACTTCAGCTTTTTTGCACTGCAACACTTCAACAATAAATAACCAAGTCATATTTTTCACCTCCACTGCTGTGGCCGTTTCTGTTGTTGAGTCACTTCCTGGTTTTTGAACCCGGTCGAGGGAGCACCGGGCACATTAACGAGCATATTACCTACTATCTTGCCGAGCGGGAGAAATATGCAAAATTGCTGACCGTCCAGCGTCTGCAGTCGAGAGCCGCAAATCATTAACATCTCTGGGGAGAAGAGAAGCAAACCGAAACCACCACGAACATATTTTGCACGTGACCTTATTTCCCCCGCACTGTCAGAATTGCTCAGATGCAGATGCGGACTCAGGACTCAAGACTCAAGACCCTGGCTCAGAGTTAAAAAAGCTTTGGGAGCTGGATGCTGCACCGAGAACAATATCACCTGGAAAAAGTCAGGGGATCACGTCCAAGATTGCATGTGTCTTAAACAGAACCATAAAATTTTTATATTGACATTATGGCCATGGAAAACTTTTTCTTTAAAAGGAAACTATTTTTTAAGTAATTATTTTTAATATTATAGAAACGAATGATTAAAATTGAGGTTGTCTTCAAGTTATTATTTAATGAATGAATTATTATTACTTATTATTAATTGAATGAAATTAATAAAAATATTATGAATTCTTAATATAAAGTAAACAGAGAAAAAAATGCTATTATAGAAAGGTCGTTTATATTTAATCAAAAGAAGCTAGATTTCGATATCTTTTTCTCTCCGTGCAAGATGATGGGATGCTGGGGTGTTTGGGGAGCTGGCTTGCGGTTGGGGCAACATCATTTTTCGATCACGTTTTAAGTGTCTTGCGCCTTCCTCGGAGTCGTACTTTGGAGTTGGGAGTTTGGAGTTTGCAGTCTCGTCATCGTCGTCGTCGTCTCCTAGCCAAGTTAAATGATTTAAAACCAACAGCGAAAAATATCGTGCCAAGTGCTGCATATTGCACGTAGATCTAAGCCGTTCTTCCCCCTTTTACCCATTTTTTCCCCTTGTTTCCCCAAATCTGCAGCTGAGGCGGCGGCAGTCAGTCACTCAATCCGTTAGACGGCGGAGGCCACGTAGCTGTGACTGCGCTGATTGCCGACTATCGATTGCACCGGGAGAAAAAAGGGGGAGAATTACGTAGAGCCCGCCGGACAGACAGACAGGCAGCTGCTGGCGGCCCATTAACCAGAAATGGCCAGCAGAACCCTATTTAGTTACTCTCCATGGCCATAACTCGGCGCGGGCTCGATTGATTTTGATTGATTTGAGGCACCGCTGCGATCTGTCATTGACAAAAGTGGATAGTTAGCGGAAAAGTTGACAATACCCATTGCAAAGCCCTGGGAAGAAATTTGTATTAATTAATAACTTTTGGTTACTCAATAGGAAGTAAATATTTGAATTATGTAAAAATATATGCCTAAGAAGCTGAGCTCTAATTTTTTAAATTTTGGAGAGTAAAAAAAGTAAAAAAGGTTAGACAAATTTCGGATATAGACAACTAAAACATAGGGCGGATGCCCCAACTTTATGTTCAGGTTAATCTTAATATTGAATTTATTTTTCAAATTTAAGATAACCATTGCACATTACATTTTCAAGTGTACCAGCTCTCCCCGTCTAACGATCATTTTTTGTAAATTTTTGCCTCTGCGCTGACTAACGACAGTCGAAGAGCGCCTCACTCTGCATCCAGCACCCCCAACTCAAGGCCCCCGCCCCTCCGCCGGGCGGCCCCTCCCCCTTTCGATAGCGGCAGCAGTGACTAAACTGCATTATCACGCCTCTCCATTGCATTATTGGCAGTCGGTCCCGCCACCCCCTTTTATGATCCGTCGCTAGGTTAAGGTGAAAACAAGGCAGACCCGTCCCATCGCCTTGCCCCGACTTACCCCGTTCCTGCCCCTCCAGTTTCACGATCCCGAACGTCCATCGATCCTAACTACACACTCGGACCGCTAAGCAGGCTGAAAAATATATATCTGACAGATGCGATGCGCATACTTGCTACGATTCGCTGCGCTATTCACATTTAGGTGTCTACTTAAGCAAGAAATCAACGGGGCAACAACAGCAAGAAATATGGTAAAATACAACACGAATAACAACAACTATAAAAATGCTTGGAAGAAATCATCAAAAAGTTATACAACTCCAAGACAGGCTGGCATACTGGCATCTGACTATAAACCGCAAGTTAACCGAAAAAAATGACGTGGCAAATAAAACAGAGCGAAGCCTGAAATGTGGAAAGGGATATACTGAAAATAAAAACTGTATACATTTAAGAACTTTTGTTCTTCAGTTTTGGGTACAGTGTTAATGACTTTAATAGTGAAACTAGTTATTAAATTGTTCAGGAAAAAACATATTGACTAATGTCTTGCTTCCCTTATAAAAAAAATATATCTAAAACTATGCATTTTTAAAATTTAAAAGTTTACATACACTTGAAATATTTTTAAATACCATTTTGTGTCGAAAGAAAAACTTGAAGTTTATCAATATTAAAAATATTGTTTAATTGATACTGGAAACTTCCTGATACATTCCATTCAATTAGGAAATTGAATAATATTTAAAATCCGTAATTCTAGTTGTCAGGAAGACTTTTTGGTGGTATGTTTTTAATAACCATTAATGCTACAAGATCAACAATTTTTATAAATATACATAAGTTGAATAATATAAATAAATAACATTATCTTATCGATAGACCTGATATATATAGTAATAGATACTGAACATAAATAAATACAAAGCTCAGTGAGCTTTTCTCCCTGTGTAAAAGCAAACTGGACATTGAGATCCGCACCCAAGCTGGGGATTTCTTTCTGCTCTTCGGTTTTCATTGTGTGGTGTGAATGTTATGGAAATTTGTTAAGTTCTGCATACAGACAAGCAAGATTTGCACGAAACTTTTTGGGAATGGCGGCGATAAGGGGGGTGTTATATAGGGGCAAGGGATGGGGGACATAACCAGCGTGTACATGTGAAGTTTCTTTTCGATTTTCACACCAAAACAACAAAATGTGCCACAAAAGCTGGGCTGCTTTTTTTCATCCAACGTTTCTCCGCCTGGAGTTGGTCACATGTGACAGCTTTATTGGATTCCGATTCCAGAGAGCTATTTAACCAACTGAGGAGAATGCTGGGAAAATGATTTGTCAGCCGTGAAGGGGAAAATGCGAGGGGCCAGCAGGTATCCGCCTAATGCATTTTGCCGTTCAATAAGTTGGATTTAAGTTTCCTTTTGGTTGATTACAATTGGTTTAGCCAGCTGCTGATTGATTGAGTGATTGAGGGAATGGGGGTCTCGGCAGGGGCAAATCTCAAGTCGATGGATATAAGTGGAGTTGATGAGACAAAGTCCTCTACTTCGAGTGCCTTCAAGTGTTTAGCTAAAAATTTTATTTGTTTGCGATTCCGACTTCAAGTGGATAATGGTCAAGAAGGGGAAGAATCTGATATTGATTTGGAGTAAGGATCGAGATGGTTATGAAAAGTGAGCAAAGGATTAAGTTGAAGGTGGCAAAGAAAAGGATCATTAAGAATCTGAAGATCGTTTAAGCATTCACATCGCCTTGGTCTCCAAGATAAGTGGATAATGTGGGAGTCTGGATATTTTGCTATTGATTTGAGAACTTGAGAATTATTCAGCGGCTTTTTAATGCCTAAAGTTGGTCGATACATCGGAAGACAAGTGGTATAGAGTGATTGACAACCCACAGATGTAATTTTTACAACAGCTTATTCAATTTGAAAGGTTTTACATAATATGATTGGATTGTAACTGCATCATTAATCCAGGAATTCCAAGGCCAAACAAAATTATAATTTGAGTCCTCAACCTCTTAGTAATAATTTGGTGCCTTAACTTTTCGCAAGCACCAAACTTGCCTCGTCATGTTAATAATTTTACTGCTAAAATTGTTTTAAATTAAATTTAATTTTTCTTGAGTTATGCTACCTCTGATTAATTTCATAGAATGTTTTTAAGCACTCAATCTTCAGTTTGTATGATTTAATTTCTTCATGTACTACCAACGAGCTGCCCAACCACACATAATTTAATTTAATTCAGCTTGATTCCTCGACCCCCTGCTAATTTGAGGTATTTCCTCAATCAACTTTCGGTGACCTCCGCTGGCATTGTTCACACTTAAACGAAAAAAAGGGAACCAAGAAACCGACAACTCCCGACGGCTCGTCCTTCAAGGCTGTTAAAACAATTTACACCTCCCCCCGCCGGCCCTCCCCGAATTTTCGCATAACTCTTCGATCCGCTTAACGATCGTCGTCCCTTTTGGCGGGATCTCCCTCACCTCTCGGCTTTCGTCTCTCGTTGTTCGGATTTCTGATTTCGACTGGCAGCAACGGCAGCAACTTAATCGACATCGTTTTCACATTGTCAATTGTCTTCTGGCCACTCTGCATGTCTCACAACCTTCGCCTTCGACCAACAAAGGCATCCCAATCCCAATCCCAGACCCGAATCCGAATCCGATCCATTCCCTCCCAGTCCCATCGCATCCCAAAAGGCATCTCCTCAACTTGAGTTGCGCCTGTCTCTCTGGGCCTCTCGACTTCCTGTCAAAGTTCAACAAACCGCCCCGGCAAACCGACAAAAAAGCTGAAACCCAGCTCACTATAATTGCAGCCTGCATGTGTGCGAGTGGAAAAAGGCGAGCAGCAGCCCATGGATCGGGCTAAGATTCAGATTCAGCCTCTGCTGGAGATCTGCAGCAGGAGCTGCACTGAAAAAAATGGTTCTAGTTGATGTTAGTTTATGCCGTTTTTTTTAAATATCTTAAATTCGATTTTGTAGATTTAGCTCAAGTGAATTAAGATATGCTGTGGAAAATGATATTGCTTTTGATGCATAAGTATAGCCATATATATGATTTTCATAAATTGTTTTTAGAAATATTGGATAGCAACAAACTACTTCAAGAATAACGAATAATATTAAAATTAATACTAATTAGGAAGATTAAAAAACGAATTTAAGACTTATTAATTATTAGTTATAATTGAAATTAATTAAAAATTTCTTATCCTTTTAATTTTATTTTAAAACTACTAACTTTTTCGCCTGTAAAATGGCAACAGGAACAGCAGCCGCCGTTGGCTCTCTGCCTACGTTTCGTTAATATTTTTGCAAATTTTTTTAACCTCCACTTGGCCAGCTCCTGCGGGGGAGGGTGCGGTGTAGCGGGAGGGGACTGTGGCATGCAACACTACCAAAAACGTACGTACAACGATCGTTGCAAAGAGAAGCTTTAAAAAAAAAACAAAACAAAATCTCAGCCTGGGTCGCCACCATCATCCATTGCATGTGTACGCAGACTAAACCAGTTTGCAGCTAACCAGCTCCTCATTCACCCGGTACAGTGAGTACTAAACAATAAGTTAAATTAAATATTAAAATTTTTATATTTAGGATTATTAATATGATCAAGAAAATTCTAAAAATACCAATTAGTTACCTTTAGATATATTTTTAATATATAAGTTATTATTATATTATTAAATATGTGAACTTATAAAATTAACATTACATATATTTGGTAGATGAAATAGTGAAGAATTGAGATAAACAGTATTATGCTTAATGTGTGATTATATTAAATTATCATTAGATATAGTTTATAGTTAAAATAGTCAAGAAATGAAGGTATTTTAAGAAGATATAATCTTGAAAATATTTAGAGAATTTAATGCTATTTATGAAACTAATAATATTTTTAAAACCACTTAAAAACTAAAACTATTTTACAAATACACTGGAATGTGCTATTTAAATCGTTTTCGCTCTATCTGGAATTCAATTTGAATATTCAACAAAATTCAGTTTAAGCCGTTTTCACTGTAGCCAACTTGGTGAACGGTTGATCGCGTTTGCTGCCCAACTGCTGGCCTTTTTCTCCTCGGCGAGTGTGTGCTCCTCGGTGCTGTTGCTGTTGTGATCGATTGCTGTTTGAGCATGCAAATGTGTAAAGACGCCTCCGCCACCAAAAACCAGAGGAAGAAACCGGCTAACTCGAGTTGGCCCGCGCTTCGGATGGGGCTCGAAAATCGGAGAGCCAGAATGCACAGAGCCCAGAAACCGAAAAAGCTAAACAGAAACGTGTCCAGCTGCAGCGACAAAATGCTAAATATATTTGTAAGTTCTCTGTTTGACGATCAACTGGCATTGATTTTTGCAGCTTTTGCGGCCCCTCCGTTCGCGAGGAGGATCGTGAGATGCTGGTCGCTGATTTTTGATGAATTTATTAAGATTTTCTTCGTGGCGAAAAGCGCTGACTTCGCCTGGCTCTAATGAGTTAAGTTGAAAAGTCGAAGAGTGGAAAAGAACCTTACCTGAAGGCAACAAATCAACGCCTTTACGCCTGATCTATGATTAGTGTCAAGCCGAGTTTTGGGTATTGGGCCGGGTCAACCGCAGGTTCTGGCCATTGATATACGGCCGTTTCTCGTTCTTCGACCGCGACCGCACAATTTCGTAGTTATCCCCGATGTTTATAATTTTTTTTGTTCCGCCATCGATCTTGGCCGCAAGTCCTTTTTACCTGGCCCTAAAGGACACCACAAATTTCCAAGCAATTGGCCGTGTCTAACAATGGCCCAATGGCCTTCTCGTCCCATGGGGTCTCGCCCTAAGGAAAAAACTAAAGAATCCTGCCGGGCATTTCGAAATGGGTCCCAGATAGACGTCTACGTATAGGTATATAGTCAAAGTCACAGCACGGCGGCAGATGTTGTCCTTTTTTCCTCTTCTTTTACCGTTCATACAGGACGACACACTGGACTGGGTTAACGTGACCTTCTCGCCTTGACAGCTGCCTCAAAAAGGTACAAAAACCTTTGAGCGGAGGCAATTTTCTTGGCCTGCATTTCCCTCTTTTGTTACGCAAAAAATAGCAGAGGAGAAAACGTTTGTTTACCCAAAACACACACAAAGTGTGTGGAAAATTGGAAAATTGTCTGTGCAATTGTAAGGCTTTCGTTTTTCGTCTTTCATTTCCCTGGCCGTGTGTTTGTGTTTTGTACGCATTCGAGATTTATTTTGATCGATCGTTTCTACGGCTTAAGAACTCTTTATGCTGCCTTTCTCCTGTTTATCCGGAGACAGTCTTTATATTGGTCGTTTACTTTCTAAGGGGATAAATACCTCACAAATAGTTCCACAAAATTGCACATGTCCACACACGGAGACACGGAGAAAATGGACTAAGGACTGCTTTTGAATATTATTCCGAGTTCTGGGCTCCGAGTTCTGGACTTCTCATGACAATCCAGGTGGGCTGAGCTATTGCTGACAAGCTAAATGGCCAACTACTGTGGCCCACTTGGCCAGAACTGAATTCAGTAAAGTGGAAGGATGTGGCTGCATCTGTTTTGATTGTTCCCTGACACGCAATTGAGGAGAGGAAGGGAAAGGAAAGGTCCGAGTGTAACACCCACATGAGTCCAGGAAATGAACATTCCCATAGGTCGGAAATTAATTAGAATTCTCCGTGTATAATGGTAAACAATATGTGGGAACGAGGTTACAAACGGAGAGTAAATATGACCTACACCTCTGAAAAGGGATTAAATTATGTGAAGCAATCTAAAAACTTTCAACGGAATATTGTGGGATCTTCCATTCGGGGCTATAGAAATTTTTGTAAAAGGTGAAATTACATTAATCCTAACCAATAAGTATGTAACAATTTGAAATGATGTGCAAATTTGTAACACTATTATAAATTAAGCTGGATTTTCTTACAGCCTGAATCAAATTATTAAACACACTTTTCCTAACCAGTTTTAGTTTAATAAATTTCCAAAATGGTTTATATTTCCATTCGCTCATCAACTTTTATAATGCCCATAGAAAACTTTTTATATGCCCAAACAAGCACCTTTATTAGAATTTTCCAATCTTTTCCCCATCTTAGCCATCCCATTCTGTAGCTCCATGCAAGCCAATAGCGATTCGAATCTCATCTGGTATGATCCGATTTCGATAAGATATTGCGCCACATAGTGAAACAGATCGTGTTGGCCAGATTTTATGGATCCTCTCTGCTCGGCGGCTTTAATTTTGTAATTACTATAATACACAACCCCACGAGCTCTTCGCTTTCTTAGGGGCAGGGGCTCCTTTCGATTGGGAGTCATAGCTGGGTGTAAACGACTGGCATCCTTAACGGCTTTCAGTGCTCAAACAACTGCGGGGCATGAATCGAAAAAAAAACAAAGTACTAAGCCTTCGCATGGGGAAAATGTCCAGAGGTAGGGGGATGAGACAGCCAAAGAGAAAGAGAGAACATGATTGAAAACTAACTGCCGCTGTTCGCTTATAATATTACATTTCTCGGTGATCATCAGGGTTCTTCACTCGAAAAAAATATTTTCATTATGATCATAATCATATAAAATCCACCTTTAAAGCATGAACAACTATTTTCTTTTAGATTATTTATTTTTATAATTTATCATTTTTTAAACCTAATTAAATTACTTTACTAAATATTATTGATAATATAGACAGTTATTTCGTCACTGACCGATTTATTTTTAAAATTTTCTTATATAAATATTTTGAAATAAGTTTGTATTTAAGAAAAGGTACCACCATTTTTCAATCTTAGAAAAGACAATGAGAATTATTTTGAATAGATATATTTTATTATATTTACAAAAATAAATTTTTAATTATTCAACCTTAAAAGTTCTTAGGCTGAAAAATCGGCGTAAATCTCCCAATAGACTTTCCATTTTTGAAGTGTGCCACGGGGTGTGTGTCTCGGCTAAAGCGCGTCGTTTTACTTAAAATAATTATGGAAAATGCCAAGTTAAATGAGGAAAACTGGCAGGGGGAGTGGAGTGAGTGAGTGATCGGGGGAGCGGGAGCTGCTTCCTTTTTACCTACGCGCATGGGCATGGTCATGGTCATGGCCAATGAGCTAGGATGAAAAACAACAAGATCATAATAAATAATAACCAGGCTGAGCTCAGCTGCGTTAGTTGCGGGATTGGGATTCCTCGGGGAGCCGAGGTTCGAGGGGCGCGGCAGCGGTAACAAGCGCTAATTATCGACAACAAGCTAAAACAGCGGCCTACAATTACGCAGCAACGCCAGCTGAGGCGGCCGAAGAAGTAGCAGAGGTGTGCACTGGGAAAAAATTAATGAACTGACAACTTTTTAAAATTATTTCTATATTACATTGCAAATAAATATAACTGGCACATTACACTGTTGTCAGATTTAAATGATGACTATATCAGTTACTAATTCCGACATTATGTTATATTTACTTACACATTTAATATTCATTGAAAATAATTGTTTTAATAAATTGTACATTAAGATTATTGTTAAAACCGTTTAAAAATTCGTACTTAATATAATCCAACTTATCTCATTAATTTTTCTCTGTGCATGAGAGCCCTACGCAACGATCTTGGCTAGAAAATTAGTATGGGGGATGGAAAAGGGGGAGTTGCGGAGTGGGAAAGCGCAGCGCGGATGCAGCAACTGCCATAGCCATTAAAATTTACACAGGCATCGCAGCAGCAGCAGCAGCAGCAGCAACTTCACTGCAGCAGCAACTGCAACAGCAACAGCAACAGCAACATCAGCAACTGCAGCATTTTTGCCTTCGTCTTCGCCGTCCTCGTCATCATCGTTGTCGGTATTCATCGCTGGCCTTTCTCCCATTTGGCGCAAACTTGTTAACTTCTTGGCATGGATGGTCATCATGCAAGCCTGGCCAGCAGGAGACGCAGAAAGAGACGGGGCGAGAGTGGGAGAAAGAGACGGTGCGAAAAGAGTGTGTGTGCGCACAACATATGCATGCAACGCAGGCAAAAAAATGGAGGCAAGTTGGCGAATTCGAAATGCCCTCGGAATTGCAAGTGAGATGGCACTTTGTTGGGAAACTAATGACAACTTGCACAATAACATGTAGGATCGGCTTAAAATCGAAAAATGTTGATAGATATAAACAAATTAAATGTGTCTTCAAAATGAAGTAAACTACTTTAACATCATAATAAAACTTATTTTCTGATAGAGTTCCATTTTAAAGGAGTAATATATTTAAAATAATTCGATAAATAGATGCATGCAAGGGCATCATAAAAATAGGGCATAAATAAATAAAATTGAATAAAGTAACCTTTTTTGCCAACTTTTTCTTTAAATCATATTTGAAAATTTAAATTAAAGAACATATATCTACAAAAATAGTCTAGCCTTTTTTATACTGTTTAATATGTCGTCAATGATATTGAGGATTTATTACTTACTAAAAAAAAATTTTTATTCAGACAAATTGTTTAATGGCTAACAAATAAAGCTCATTTTATGATTTAGTTCTCGAAGAAAGCACACCTGCAGTACACTTAACAAGGGCAAAGGCATTACCTTTCATTACATTTATATTTAAACTTGGATGATTTTATAGTATTGTTCAAGTCTCCATGACTACGATTAAGCGGAGCTTAGAAGGAATGTTGATTAGCCATTTGGCGGGTTAGCGGTACCTTTGCTGGTGTTTTTATTAAGCTAGAACTCGAGAACTTCCTATATCTCGTTTTATGCTCCACGTTTATCCCACCGGAGCGGTTTATCCCACATACCTGAGGAAGGATCCCTGAAATGAACCATCAAATGCGGGGCCAGCCAATTATCGAGTTAACCAGGGCCAGTGCCACCAGCATCTGTTCTCTTTCACTTTAATTTACACTGCCCAGGCGGAATCCCTCAAAATGCCCCTCGAAGTCCCCTCACCCCTCTTCCTGCCCCCGATTCGCATTATCCCAGCGCTGGCTGAACTTTACGATCAACTGTTCTGGTATAATCAATATACCCCATCAACATATCAGGTGTATAACAAGCAGCCGCGGGTCTGTCGCTGCGGCTTCTGCTGTATTGGTTGCAATTTATAGGCGCAGGATCGCTTACAAGCCAACGAGTTGGTAACACAAACCGGCGGCACTCTTGGCCAGTTTTATGTGGTTGTTGTTGTTGTTGTTACCCTGGCCAGGGTTGTTGTTACTCTTCGTCTTCGCTGTTGCTAGTTGTTGCTGGTTGTTCGTTGGCTGTTGCATGGGCGCTGATTTTTATGCTCTGACTTGCGGCGAGTGAGGACTTTCAACGCAACGGCCGAAGACGGAAGACGGAAGACTGGAGACTGAAGACTGGTACCGAGACTGGGCGTTAACTGCGAAGTAATTGCGTTTCGGCTATGCAAGTACATAAATTGGATTTGAAATATGTACACATGTTGATGGATTCCTCTCCAGCGAGCCCGTGCTGTGGGTACCTGACTCTCGATTCTGCACCACGAGAAACAGTCGGGAACCAAAAGAAATGGTCAAATTGGTGGCACCTTAATTGTGGTTAAATATTTAGAATAAGAAAATGGTAGTTCGATTGATGAAAACTATTTGGATTTTATACTGCATTTTTTATCCTATATATACAAAATATAAAAAATGTCTTTATTAAGGAGAAAAAGTTGGCAACATAATAATTTAATTATTTTTCAAAATATTATCATTCTTTAGTTTAGATATCTTTAGTTTAGATATCTAGTTATATTCTTGGAATTTCTTTATTAAAATATATTAATAAATATTATTTATAAATTCAATATACCTTCTTATAATTCATATAAAATATTAGCGTTTTTTGTTATCAAATAATTTTAAAGCAATTTCCTTAATTTCTCCGAGTGTGGGCCCTCAAGTCGGCTTGGGTTTTTAGCATCCATCCTGTCTTGGGACTGCCGCTGAGATGGAAAGGAGAACGAGCGGCAAACGGCGAACCATTTGTCTTTTGATAATTATCATTTCACTATGATAGCATCAATTTTGAGGAAAACATTTGATGATTTCTGCTGCGTGTGTCGGTCGTTAACGAGGCCCAAAGATCGGCTGACTCCGGGGCAGCTGCAATGCCGATAAGTAAATACTTGCCTGCAAAACGGTAGCCATAGCAAGTGGTTTGCCGACAAGGCCGTAGGAGAGTTGCACAAGATGGAAAATATGCCCGATCATCATCGATTGCAGATGCCTGGACGAGCAGCCGAGCGGGGAACTTTTCAGGATTCTTTTAGCTGCTGGTGGATCTAATCGATGCAGACGGCAATTTCGAATTAAATGGTAAGTAAATGATAAATTAGACAAACTTCTTGGCGAGAAAAATCGATCAGATTTCAATTTTAAAATGTTAAATTATCCACCCACTTGTTTTTTTTAACGGTACGGTACTAAATCTGATATAAAATGTATTCCCAAATAAGTGACTTGTCCGTGATATTGGAATTGTGCGTATACATCATAATCTAGGGTTGTATAAATTTATACAGCGATATAAAATTGGATAGGTCCATGAAGAATTCCCCTACGGAGACAAGTTCCTAACTCGGCCTGAAAAGTTTTTATGACCAATACTTTTGCTGAAGGAGATGGATAATTTAAATTATTTTCAAATTCTTCACCTTCACTTCACTTACCTTCACGAAAATACGGCTTATTGAATAATCATATAAATATTAATCATACAACGACTACAAAACTGTACAAGTGGTACACTTTCCGAAAGGGATGTTTGATTTTTGTTTTGGCTAATGATATAAGGAGATTTGTATCCTGAAACGGAAAAAAATGGTAGCATACCATAAGGTCGACATGGATAATTTAGTAATGCCTACCTCGCGATTTAAGAAGTATAAACATTCTAAGTATTGTAATTTGTGTGCCACAGTTTTAGAGTAATGTTATCAAGGATAAAGATCGTGGTACGTGTCTGCCGGAAACGAATATAACTATCGTAAAATTATATCCTTTAATATTTATAAATATTCAAAACGATTTACTGGAAACTATATATTTGAAACAATATATTTCAATTCCTAATTCTTCTTTTTCCTAATAGTGTTGCCTACTTTTAGTTGTTTATCAAATTTTTATTAGTTCGACCACCAAATAACAGGTAGCGCTATATCCACATTGAGTGAGGCAGTATTTGTAGTTTATTGTTATGGAGTCTAAAACTGTATATTGTATGTCCAAATATATTTTTGTTCCGTACCCATAAACTCGTGTACACTTTACTTTAGCTACAACAATTATAAACTAAAATTTTACATGCTGTATCTTCTACCTCTTCGATGAATTTTTACGATTTTATTAAATTACCTAATTTTTAGTTTTCAGATTAGCGATGCATACTTTTAGTAATATATAGAATTATTAGTCAATTTATTAGTTCACCTACCACATAATAGGAGGCGGTATATTTTATTTGATTGAGACAGTATTTTTTTTTTAAGGAGTCTGAAACTATATTATTTTTAACGAAACTACGATGTCCAATTAAATCATTTGTACCGTACCCATAAACGAAAATCTTGTCTAAACTTCACCTTAGGTACGAAAAATATGTCCAAAATTATTGCATGCGGGATCTACTACTATATGCGCAATGCTTGCAAAACTTTATTCAGATTAATGGCATTACAAGGTATATAAATATTTTAAGCAATATGTCCATAATTACATTAAAATAGTAAAAAGATACAACAAAATCATAATTATAACAAATGTAATAAAAAAGAATAGACTTAAGTTTTTTATCAAATTCATTTCTAAAGGAGAATAAATATTTAACGAAATAATTCAACGAAAGTTATAATTCGTTTCCCGGATGTCCTTCTCAGAAACGTACCACGATCCTTTTCATTGATATTGACATTCACATGACTTTAAAACTGTGGTACACGAATCACAATATTTAGCAAGGACCAGAACCTTTTTACTTTTCAAATTCACTTCACTTGATCAACGCTTCAACCTTTCTTCAGAATATATGAATTCCACTTAGATATCCAATACATTCGGAAACAAAGCCCCGACATTTAAATATGAATATTTAAGAGCAAATATTTCGCTGGCCAGAGTCTCACGTGGCCATCAGTCTAATTGACTTCCTTTTCGCAGAACAGTCAGCCCCTCAATTGCTCCATATTTCATGACCAAAAATTAACCAATAAAACAAAGGAGAAAAAAGCAACAAATGATATCACAAAGCTGCCACACAAGGACACACACAATGGCACACGCGGACGAAATGTACGACTTTTCCCAATAGCCCAAGCTATAACATATAAAAACCCACCCGCAACAATAACAGCAGCAGTTTTCCGTTCCCCACAGCCCAACGGTACGTATGCGCAATGTGTGTGCTCCTGTTTGTTTGCCAACCTGAACATGTGTAGCTATCTGTAACTGCGTGAGGGGCGGCGGTGAGGGGCGGTAAGGGGCGGGGGCCGGGGCAACACATGCAAAACACAGCAATAGAACCAACAACAACAATGGCAAACGCATGTAGTAGATGTCAGAGATATCGGAAAAGATACAGGACAGTTTGAGTGTACAGAGAAAGAATATCAGCCACATTTTGTGATCATTTGATCGCTATTTATTAAAACAAAAATTGAGTTTAAAAAACTCTATGTGAAATATTTCGGAAAAAATAAAATAGTGATATCCTCCGCCTAGTATTTCTGGCTGTAACTTAAATCGGAAGTAGTTTATATGATCTGTACTTAAACTTTATAAAATAAAATAGTTTTTAAATATTTTATTAATATGTTTTTTTTTATAAATGAGTGCATTCAATATTCCCTTCTTATTTCGAGCTACCACAAAAGTAAGTAAATGAAAAATTGTAAATGGCTGAAATTAAGATGATTTCAAATTACAATAAAATTATTATTTTAGATTTTTCCCAAGCCAAATATTTGTTTTCACTGCAGGAGGGAGACCGAAAGATATACATTTCAAAATTTATTTATTTACATTGACATTTTGTGCTACTTGTGCACTTTTCCCCCACAACCCGCTCACTGCCAAATTGTTCACTTGAAAAACTGCTAACAAAGCTCTAAGCGGTCCACTTTCCCCGGCCCCTACTGTCCCCTTCCCCTCCCCTCAACACCCCTCACCCACTTTCAATTCCAGCAAGAAACAGAGACGACAATGTATAATATATTGACTCAACGGAAAATACGGACATTGTCATAGCAACCGGAAGAGGTAGGAGAATAAGCAACCGGGAGGATGGCGAGTCACAAGGACAAAGGACCCCAAGGCGGAAGAAGTCGGGTCAAGGAAGAGTTTATTTCCGCAACCGAAGTGAGCCGAAAAGGAAGGATGGTGGAAAAGGTAGGGCCCAGGCTACAGGTAAGGGTTCCGGGAAGGTAACGCAAGGAAGAGCCAGCGGGAACTGGGGATTTATAGACTGCTGCGGAAATGTTCTGGTATCAACGGTTCGAGTGGGGCCGAATGCCCATATAAATAATCGAATTAATCCCGGAAAGCTGGAAACTAGTAGCATATGTAAATTCATTGAAGTTTGAACCAAGTATCTTCTTGAATAATTTCAATTCCTTCACTGATTAAATACATTGGATGGCTAGAATGTACAGCTCTTTAACATAGGATATAGATCTATAAACAATTAAGCTTTGATAATTTGTAAATAGGTATAGGTATAGAAACATCAAATATGATTATTCAAAATGTCGTTCCAAAGGTAGGTTTTAATAAAAGTTGTTAGAAAATAACTAATCCTTAAAAAATATTTATACTTCAGTGTAATATTAGGAAAAAAACCAAAATACATTTTTATAAAACCTGTCTTCTTAATCTTATTTATAGAAAGTCGTCCATATTTCTTTTTCTCCATAAACTCCACCTGTTAAGAACTTATCCCCTTGGATGAGGCATAAAGAGTCTTCAATTGAACGTAACTACCGGCATTTTCCGATGAGATGACATGATAGGAAGGGGGAAAATGGTGGAAATGGTGGGAGGTCAGCCGATTGAAGCGCACAAATGTTTGCAAATGCTAAACATGCCCGTATTTTGTATATGTAGGTATTTACAATTTTGATATTTACAAGCTCTTCGACAGCAGCTCCCCACTTTCCAGCAGCCCCTTAGCCCTTCTATCCTCTTGTTACCCCTTACTGTCTTCTAAGCAAGGTTCTTCGTTTGACGATGCCAGCAACAAATATTCAAGAGTTCACTTAACAGTTTTATTTGTCTTTGGAAAACTTTTGTTCCCGCCTCCCCTAGCTTTTCCACCCAACTCAAGCCCCATACATACACACACTCGAGTGATTTCAAAGGAAAGAATGTGTGTGAGGAGGTGGTGGTAGTTCTAACAGATGTATGCAAAATAATAGTAGAGGGTGCTTAAGAAGGATATTTGAAACTAAACAATTTGCTGATTTCCAATAATATAATTTTGAAGACGAAGAAAAAATATTTAAAAATAAATAAAATCTTTTTAAAAAATTATAAGTTATGCTTCTTCTTTCATCACTTATTCAACCTCAGAAATGTGTTTGTATATTAGCTTATCCACCGTAATTATAAGGTTTTGGATATGGTTTAGATTAACCACATCTGTTTAAAATTATCGCAATAATTAAACGTGATATCATATTAAAATGTAGTTATCAGGCCAACTATTGTTCGGAACTAGTATTTCGCACACAACTGTGGGCGTGGCATGTGGACAAAGGCGAGTGGAACAAACGTGGCCAAGTCAAAGCCCCGCTGGCCCCTCCTTTCGTTTCGGCTCTTTTGCCAATATCTGGCGCACTTGAGCAATTTGTAACATGATAGACTGGAAGAAAAGGCAAACAAATCATTGAGGGGAGTGCGAGTGCGAGTGTGGGTCGTCGGTTTTGTTTATATTTTTCTTTGCTTTGCATTGACTTTATTTCTCGGGTTTGGAGCAAAAAACATTCTCCGGCTGTTTGTCTAAAATATTTGCAAGAAAATTGCAAACAAAGGACAACAAGCGGACAGCGTCCGCCCAAGGGGGCGTGGCATTTGGGGGAAAACAATTTCACTATTTTGCTCCATTTTTGTAGTTACTCTTTGTTTTAAGCGCTCATATTGAAAATCAAACAATGACGGCCACTGGAAACTTGAACTATAGTTGAACTATATTTTATGGGGCACTCAAAAGAGAAAGAGAATAAATATATACAAAATATAAAGCAATACAGATAAACATGAAATGCAAAGAGTTTTTAAATTTATTTGGTTCACAGTGTTAAGGTTTATTGCATTCCAAACAACTTTGCTGCCGAAATCGTTTAAAACGTGCATGGAAAATAAATGACTTCATAAAATACAAAATATAAAGCTGCTGAGCATTGCAGATCTAAGAGTCTCTGTTATTGAAATATATCTGATAAGTCTTACAAATATTTCAAAATTTATTAATAAGGAAAAATCAACACTCATTGAAAATTGCGATCGTGATGGCCACAATTTTCATTTCTGTTATTATTTCGCATATTCTTTGACAATGTTGGCCCCATTTTGAGACATCAGTCCCGTTTGAAACATTTCCATATTGCATTTTGACAAAGCGGAAATTTCTAATATCCTTTGCCAAATCATGCCATGCAAATTGAAAATTCCCAAAAACAATCGCTGCCATATTCGAGTCCGCTCAAATGCTGATGAACACGAACAACATTTTATGCGGGATGAATCAAACACAACAACGCCGAAAGAACAACAAATCAAAATCAAACTCAGGGCCCGCCGACGCTGGGCCGCAAAATATGACAAAATATGAATTGCACATTGCACAATAAACAATAAATTTCCGAGTGACCCGCACACGCAAAAATCCAGAGCAAAAACAACAGTGGAGGGGAAAGATAGTGAACGACTGGGAAACACTCTTAAAATAGGAAAACGCAGAGGTAATAATGTCTAATAATAACAAGCAGAGATAAGAGCACTTTTAATTGCGATAAGGCAATGTTGATAGTGCAAAAGTTGGCAATTCAGTATTTTAGCTCAAAGAGTGAAATATAAAGCGTAAAAAAAATATATAATTAAAGTGTAAATATGTAAAATGTAAAATATAAAAGCTATAACTCATTCAATAAACCTCTATCTTTTTTTTTTGGATAACCTAAAAACACTTTTTCTAGTCCCGAGAGGCTTTCAAGCAATTCAATACCTGAGTTAAAATATAAAATTAACTTTTTCAATATATTACTGGCATAAATAAATTCAATGCTCACCTTCGGAAACCTTTACGATTATTTCTAAATCTCCAGAGGTCTGAACAACACCCCCAAACACTCCTTTATTAATCTTTTAAGGAAATCCCATTCATGAGCATCCCCATTTGCTCAGACATATTCATTCCACCTATGCAGAACCCGAACAATCAAGTTCTTATCAAGAAACTAACCCTTGCGAGAAATGCCGGCAAACCCCATCACGTACCCATTAGACTCCCCTGAAGAGTGGCCCCCATATCGTTCTTCGGCACTTCTCTGGGGTATAACAATGAGAGGCCGCATTCTGTGTGCCATAAAACAAATTGGGTGGCCGCAACTGCCATTTCCAACCATCGGGGAGATCTGACTGCATGCTCGTGTGGTATATGCCCCATATATATATTGATATATATAGATATGGCATGTGGGTGGCGCTACGGATTGGATGCATGCAGTTATGCCAAAAGCGTTCGCTGGACATTGGACATTGGCATCATCGGATGAGAAAACAGGAACGGAACCCAGGCAGCAGGCCTACTGGATGTGACAGTCCTTGGATCCTAGAAGAGTGGGTGGTGGGTGGTCAGGGGTAGTGGAAGTGGAAGTGGGCTAAGCCCAAAACCAAAGCCAACAGAACGCATTTCGGCCTGCATTGGGCCAGTTGTGTAGATTTGTGGCTAAAAGAGTTAACAGATAAAATCAAATATGCACTATGTCCTGCGGTGGCAGCAGGCGACAGGCGCGTTTTCGGGGGGTTTCAAGTGGGCGGGGCTGGGGCGAAGGTTGAGAAAGGCGGCGGGAGGGGGCTGGCAACACCAGGGTGACCAGCCACAAATTTTTAGTTCGAAAAATGCAACCGAATTTATAGTTTGAGACGTTTGCGTGCAAAACAAACAAAGAGAGGATGCGGTATTGGAGTACAGTGAACACAAAAGGATTTAAACTCTCATGATTTTCAGAGCAATATTAAGAGAAAGAAATTACTGAAAATTCTCTAGGACGTTATAAATATTTTGGTTAAGAATAAAATTCATATTATTTAACAAAGTTCATCAAATTTGCACTTTGAAAATATTTGAAGGAATACGAACAAATATTTGTATAAAGATTTAAAACTTTTAGGATAATTCTGCAAATATCACTATTAAACATTTAATCTGCCTTTAAAGTATGAGATTTTTTGATATTTTTCAGACACTTAAGAAAATGGCCATGCAATAAATGGGATTAAAATGTATAAGGCTTTTATCAGCGTTGTTACCCGAGTGACCACTGTAAAGGGAAATGGTGAACGGACCATAGAGGAGATTGCACTGCATTTGGCATGACAACTGTGGGTAGGCGTGGCTGACTGGCACGCCCACTGTCACAATCACATTTCCACCGCCCCCTTTCCCAGCACTTTCCCCTTGATTCTCCATCAACCCAATTGTAGTGACGTGTGTGCGAAGAACGCACATACGCAAAAAAAAGGGAAAAGAACCAGCACGATTGACCTACAAAATTGTAGAGAGAAAGGAGAGATGGCGAAGGAAGGGGGTTTACACAGGGATCCAAAATTACCATATTCCTAATCCACTTTGATTTAATCTTTATATCCTCCAGAACCGTTCGCCATTGAATTTAATATCTTTTATTGGAAATCACTTCTAATAATTATTCATTTATTTTGAAGCAAGAATGATATATAAACATATATCAGATTTTTAAGAGGTTTTAATTGAGTTTGGGTTTCGTTGGCAATTCAAAAAATATATTAATGTGTTTCTTACATTTCCCCAGTTTTTTCGAGTGTACCTAGGGCGGAGAAAGTGGGATGTTCAGGCAGGCATACAAATCAAAAGAAATTTTTGCGAGTGAGTTTCGGCACAGAGGAAATCGCATACATTTCCCTAGTCTGAAAAAAGTGTTTGCACTCAAATTACACTGGCAGTCTAATGGGTGAAAGAGATGGCCTTCGAGAGCCAGAAAGGGACGGCTAAGGAGAGTTAGGATCGGAATTAGTACGGAGTCGGAAACTGAGGTCTGGAAATGCAGGAACAAAAGCAAACGAAATCGATTGGCGATTTGAATGGCACCCGGGAAAACGGAGTCTGGGGAAAGCTATTGCCCAAAAACAACAACAGCGGCAGATGGAAAAGTGATGCTCAGAAAGAGAAAGCGATGGGGAAAGTGTAAGATAAAACACTTTGTGATTCTAAGATTTCGTTTAAGGAATTGCTTCGAAAATGCTGGAAATGCTACAAAAGATCAACAACAGCGATTACTTTTCGAAATACCGGTAAAAATATATCCAGTTAATGGAAAACTGCAGGTGAAAGGCATATCAAGAAAATGTAATGTAACTGTCTTTTTAATATAAGTGTAATAATATTTACTTTTTGATTTTATGTATATCAATTAAAGATGTACTGATATTTTTCACTTAATCAAAACGAGTTATTATTTATTTTTCTAGCTTTAAATTCATTGAACTCTGCTTTATAGAAGAATAAAGGAAACATCCTTTCGGCTTTAAACGATAATTTAGGATGGGGTGACCTTAGTTACCATTACTTGGTCAAACATTTATTTCTCAAATGTGTTTCTAATTGGGCCAGCAATTTCTCCCTTAAATTTGCTTTATTTATAATACTATATCCAAATTTCTGTCAAATTCCTCTCGAAAGATAAACTTTTGTGTTTTGGAATTGCTTGGCATACATAAACACTGAAAGTTTTGTTATACCAAACGCTAGCCCCATCATATACGTATGAATAAAATGTTATCAAATAGTTTAAGGAACATTTCGTGTAAGTCATGTGCCATTTCCCCCAACTTAACCGCTCCCCACCCCTGTAATAACAATTATACAGTTGGAAGCCTCGGGGTTTGGGTGTACGTACGTATATGTCCGTGTGTCCCAATTTAGTTTGTTGTCTATTTTGTGTGCGACGTTAATTGCAGTGCATGGGTCAAATATTATTACTAATGCTACACAACTCTCCGCCCCAAGAACCCCACCCTTTGCGACCTCCCAGGGGGAAACATATGTGTTTGGGGGTTGGGTGAGTGTGCAATTTAGCACTCTGCGGCATTCAAGAAAAGGGAAGATGAAAAAAATTATGGTGCCACCCAGCACACCCAAAAGTAAAAAAAACAGCAGGGGGCAGGAGTTTGTCGGTGGGGTGGCTAACTGCATTCGCCGTTATGGAAAAGAGCGTGCAAATTGGGGTTGCGTTTTCACACTGCCAAAAAGAGGAATAATGTATATAATTTATTTTTAAAAATATTTAACACTGCAATATTAAGTTGGTTTATTATTAAGTCTTGATTATGGCCAATCAAACATTAACGGTTTCAAAAGTAACATTTTTAAAACAAATTTATTATAAATAAATGAAAAAATGTTAGTTGATTTAATACAATATAATTCTGACTTTGATTTAAAAGTATAATATTTTGTTACACCTTCAAATGCTAATTGGTAAGTTGTTAGATTTTGTAATAAAGTATAAATAGAAACAATCAAATAGCGTAAGTTGAAATTGTAAGTAAGGCTTAAGGGTTTTTTTTAGCATATTATATTTATTATGTAAAATATATATGACATTTTTCGCAGTGCACAAACAACAACAATAAATGACAATAAGAGCGCAGTTCAAGTGTCAGCCGTGGCCTCTTATTGTCACGCATTGTCGTCTGCCCCAGCCACTCCCCCTTCCTGCCACGCCCCTTCCACAATGGATGCCCCAAGGAATCCCCAACACTCACACACACTTACTCGTGTGTGTGTGTGGTGGCATTTCCGGTGTTCGTTAGAGGAAAGGGAAGCGCTTGGGAAGAAGAGAGAGAAGCCCAATGTACTTTTGGCATAAATTATGAATAAAGCGAGCGGCACACGTGTGTGTGCCAGTGTGAGTGTGCGTGTGTGGAAGAATGTTTTGTATGCCTGCTCGTTTGAGTGTGTGTGAGTGAGCTTGTGGTGAGGAAAATGAAGTAAAAGCGGCAACGGGAATGAAATGAAAGCAAGTGCCTTAAGGAGGCTTTGAAAAACTATCAAAGGAAAGACGAAGTCAAAAATTCACTAACAAGCATTTAAAAGATTTCCTGCAGGGCAGAAAATGGTTCATAGGAAGTTATAAAGATATTTTCTGACAAATACTAAATAATAGTTAGTGATCATAGTGCATCAACGTCCAAATATAACAATTGATCTGATTTTGCATGTATAAAATAAGATTGCATTTTTCAAACTTTTAATTTGCATTGGAAATAAAAACATTTTTATTTTATAGAAATAAACATTTTTTTAGATAATTTTAATTTAATGTTTATTTCTGCTACCCAAAAAGTATGCTACGAAAACTTCATAGCTCCAATATGATTCAAAGTGCGGTAATATATGACATTTCTAATCAGAATCATAGAATCCTCATAACTATATCTATATTTTATGACAAATTACGCATATTTCATGCATTTAGGCACTTATTTGTGTTAATATCACATTAAATTTGTTCACATTTCTCAAGAAATCTCAAATTTGAAATCGCAATCTCTCCGCCAACAGAGAAAGGGCATTCAAAAGAAAAGCTGTCCACTTTCATTCGAATTGTGACGAAGGAGTGTGTGGCTGGTGCCCATGGGGGGTGCCTTTTGGTGGGTTGGAGGGGGTGGCGATGGTGGTGGGGCAGTGGGGCACGTTGCAAATGTGTCTGGGCTGTAGGCAGCCGCAAACGAGCTTGACTTCGTTTCCAGAGCCCTGCGAGAAGGGGCTCCGGCTTGTTTATAGTATCTCAATAATTAATGAGCTCTTAGGAATTTTTGTGGCAAACAAGGACAACGGAGGAGCGGGAGAATCGGGGCCAGAAAGCAGCCACAAGGATGCTGAACAAAGTCAACTGCCGCGGATGGGAAAACTTAATGTACAAATATAATTTGCCGCACACACAAACACTTATGTGGCTAGCACCCCTCGGACCCTCCGGAAAAACCCATTTCGCCACCCACCCAAAACCCCGACCAGCATTTCGTTGGCCCGCAAGACGCTTCAAAACGCCACTGAAATACAAAGCTAGTTAGCAGCCAGCGGAGAGCTCGGTAGTTGTCACCCGGAGTCAAGCAGTGAGTTCATATTTTATGAATATAACCATATTATATGAGTCCTAATGCTGCCGCCGCCATTCGCCTTTTGGCAAATGGAGAGACAAGCCGGACGAAAAACCAAACGGGCACCAGATGGACCTTCCACCCAGACACACAAATACATCAAAGGTTTTTCGGGTATAACGGAATGCCAAATAAAGGAACATCGAAATTATGATGGACTCTGCCATATCCTGTATGGGGCAGAAAAGAAAAATCAGCAAAACTTGTGACTCTAATTGGCTCAGACTCTTACAACTTCTGTATAAAGAGTAAGGAATGAAGATTTTTAAATTTTTTTAAATTTTTAAATTAAAAAAATAAATATTTATCAAAGTTTTATTAAGAGAGATTAAAATCAAATGCTATAAATTTGTAATTGATACATTATTTTTAAAAACAAAAATAAAACAATTAAAAAAAATATGTATTGTTCTTGAATTTTAATTTGATTTACGAAGTTGTTTGATATTTAATTACAATAAAATGGGCTAAAATAAAAGAAAACAAGAGAGAACGCTATAGTCGGGTGCCCCGACAATCAGATACCCGTTACTCAGGTAAAGGGTGTGCGAGGGAGATGGAGATAGAAACTTTGAACACGCATAACTTTTTAACGAATGGTCCGATTTGAAAAATTTCTTCTACATTTCGATAGGTATTGATAAACACAATAAAACTGCATTTTTACTTTTCCGAAATATTGAAATTTTTAAAATCGTATATAAGCGATTGTGGGCGTTAGAGGGGGCGTGGCACCTTTTTGAAACAAACTTGCGCTGCGTAGGAACTCCTAGAATCTGCATGCAAAACGCCAATCTTCTAGCTTTTATAGTTTCCGAAATCTCAGCGTTCATACAGACAGACAGACGGACAGACGGACAGACGGACAGACAGACAGACGGACAGACAGACGGACAGACGGACATGGCCAGATCGACTCGGCTAGTGATCCTGATCAAGAATATATATACTTTATGGGGTCGGAAACGCTTCCTTCTAGCTGTTACATACTTTTGCACGAATACAATATACCCTTTTACTCTACGAGTAACGGGTATAAAAATTATTGATCTAGATTTAGCAATTTTAATAACTCAAGTAAGTTATTTTAAACGGCTGTTATTTGGCTAAAAACACAAAAGTTAAGTTAACTTTTCCAACATAAAAATGAATTCAGGCAATTTACGTTTTTAGTGCAATTAAAAGATATTTCCTGCTTGCCCCAAAGCTCTTGCTCAAAAAGTACCCTGTAATGGCGTCCTAAAAAAGTGACTCGCTGCTGCCTGATTACTTATTCATTTGCCACGCTTTTAGCGCTGACTGCGTTATGTTTTGCCCTCTGACCCTGCCACCTGCTCCTCTCCCCCTTCCACCTTTTCCACCGCCTTTGATTTGCTTAATTTGTAAATTTGTTGGGTGGCCACTTCTCTCCCCATCTGCTTTTTAGATGCCTTTTCATGGCTTTTAAACGCTTTCGCTGGCATCAAATTGACCAAAGCGAAAGACAAAAAACGGGCCAAATAAAAAGGAATCGCACTTAGAGTCTTTTTTTTCGGCGGCAAGTGCAAAATTTATGCTGTTACATGTGTTTTAGTGCCATAAAAAGACACAATGCATGACACATGCATATTTTATGGGATATTTTATAATCTAATTACCGCGTAATATCGTCCAAAGGCGAAAAATGGGAACAAAGCACCCGCACTCACGTATATACACAAATGAGAAGCGATCGCACAGCTGGGACCTTGGCATAAGGATATATGTTCAGGGGGCCCGATTCCTGGGGGGTGGCATAAAAATGCCACAAAATTAGCTCGACGCGTTTGGGGCATTAAAAGCGGTTTTCAGGGTCCAAAAGCGTGAGCCGTTAAAATAAATTGCACAATACACGCACACTTGCACACACACATTGCAAAAGTGAGGGATGAGGCTGGGTAATGTGCAGGCGCAGGTGTAAACGCTTTCAACGCCGTTTACGGAAAACCAATGCACAAAACAAAACAATTGTATTCTTTAAATGGGGTACAAAAGTCAGGGATATACTATTAAAATCTAAATTATTCAAGATATAGAAGAAAATTTGGCATTGAATTAAATTAAACTACCAAAATATAATCCCTTTTAAATTCAACTTACAAACTGGATGACCTTCCCAACGAATTGTAAACTTTCAAGTTTAAAATAGACTGAATGGTTAAAAAAAATTCGTTTTTATGGTTTCTTAATTAGTAAAATTTGCCCATTAACAATTATCCATATTAAGGTAGTTTAAAAATTAAATTTTAATTTAAAATAAAGCCTAGATTCTTAACCCTTTCAGGATGTTCTAGCTAAGTATAGCATTTGATGACCAAGCTTTTTTTTCAGTGCACCACCAATCCACCATCCAATCCCTAAACTCCACTCCCTTCAACCCCCTTCCCGGAGAAAGTGTCATATGGACGAACTGAAATGGAGTGAGACCCACAAAGTCTCTGATAATAACAAAACACAATTTAACGCATTGGCGGCTACTTAAAACGCGTCGCATGGCCAAGCGATAAGAAAGCTGGGCGCAGAAAGGGGTGGTAACCGAAAAAAATTAGGGGTGAGGGGTGCTTTCGAGGGCTGGTCAGTTGACCAAATGAATGTTAAGCAGCTTCGGGCCTACACATATATGGTACGCATTTTTTTTCTCATTTAGCCCGGTTATATTATCCAACGGGGATAAGGAAAAGACCCGGAACAAAGACAACAAACGGGGCACGTGCATGCCGAAAAGCCAAGAAGGCAGTTAAAGCTGTTAAACTGCCATTTGACAGGCGAAGGAGAAACACACCCACGCATAAAAACCCACGGGCAGGACATGTTAAATTTAAAAGTAGCAGCACAAGTGGAAAACAATTTGGCAGTCATTAAAATGGGTAAGCAATTGCATATAAAACGAAATTTAAATTTAATGCAAGCAATGGAGGGAGAGCAAACGGAGGCGATATAAAGTAACTGAATCCTTTTCCACCGATAAAGATAAAGGCTTCAAGATGCGCGGAAAGCTGCTTAACATATCATTAACGCTCACTCTTCTGAGGAATTGCGATTTAAGGCACTCAGAAAAATGCGAAATCATTTTTACCAATTTAAAAAAAATATTTAAATGCAGTAAAAATGTTAAATACATTTTAAAAGTGGTATATGTAGGTATCCCATAAGTTTTAAATACACCTGTTCTTTGTCTTAAGTTTGAGCTTAAATGTGATTTTAATTGGCTAATTCTTAAGAGTCAATCATTATAATTACCCCATACGAATACCACACAGGCTAGGGAAATCAATACATAAATCTCGAACTTATTTAAGGGTTGCAAAGTATTTAACTCATCTTGGGCATTTATCGTTTATTGATTGTGGTTCGGAGTTCGGAACCTGCTTAATATGCAGTTGCCATTCCTCAACTCAATTGAAGCTGAAGACGCATCAGCATCAGCAGAAAGGTAAACACTTCTCGAGCAAACAATGCTCGTATCTCACCCTCTCAGAGACTCACATTTGCATGAATTTATTTATTTTATGTCTCCTCTATTATATGTTTGTCCATATGTACGAATGACGATGTTTGCCCTCAGTTTATGGCGGCCAAACAATAATAACAACAAAGCCGAAGGCGAAGCCTCAAGGAGCAAAAACTGCACAATGAAATACCGAAATGCGTTTAAAGAGCCGAGGCGACAGGGTGGGAAGCTCTACTACAATATTTATTGGTTTATTTTATGATCCTTTTTGATATGTACTTAAAGGAAATTTTACATTTATTGGTTTGACAACAGAATGCCCGACGACCTTGTTTTTTGGGGTCACCACCAGGGAGATTACTTAAGAGGGGTTGTTTTGCGGGGAGGGCGTCGAATGTGATGGGTCCTTTGGACCAAGGAATATGCCATTTTGTTGGTCTGTAATCTGCTCATTTGCTTATGAAATTATCCACCTCATTTGCTGCCCCTTTTTCTGCTTGCTTGAAGCTGCCCAAAATGCTTTTCTCCTAACCACCTACCTAGTCTTCTGAGCAGAGATGACAATTTGGGCTTTTTAAGATGATGTTTCTTGGTAGAATTCTAATGAAACATTAACACTAACATTTTTCAGAAATATTAAATAAAAGTAAGTAGAAACAAAGAAAAATATATATACTTTTTTTTTTTATAAGTATGTAAAATGTCTTACTTAAAAAAATTTAAGGGATCTCATAATTTGTTGGCTTTTTTTTCTCAAATACTTTTGAAGTAATATTTGGTAATACTGTCAAGTTTATGTAAATAACTTAACTTAAATAAAATTCAATTCGAATCATAATTGGCATCACTGTTTCTTAACCCTTCCCTTGGTCATTTTGTGAGTTATGTCTTGTGTCCAAGGATCACTGTCATCCATGTTTTTGGGGTCCTCTCGGCAGCTGTTTTACGCTCATTTGGTTTTGGAAAATTGTTTGCCATAAACAGCCAGGGTTTGGAGTGTGGCAAACGTTTAATGCCGCCCAAAATGGCAATTACAATATGAGGAGGGACTCAACACAAAAGGGTTTCCCCAAATGAGGAGCGGAAATAAAGGTCCTTTATTTCTTCTTCCAGCTGAAACACTTGTCAGGCAACAGCACTCAAGTGTCAATTAGATGCACTTCTTATGGCTGGAAAAGTGGGGGAAAGTGGTGGAGTTCCTTAAGGGAAGTTCCTCGAGACTCCTTCAACCCTCTCGACTCGCTTACCTACCCCAAGATATTCCATTTGCCTTAACCCTCGAGAGTCCTTATAGCTGACGTCATCAGATGAAGCCAACTCCCCCTGTTTCGCAAGGACGGGGCGTGGCAGCTTACATATGTGCTGGGCTAACAAAAGGGGGCAGCAATTTAAGTGTGAAGCTTAGCGAAGCACAAATTAAATCAAGCTTCGAAATGATTTTCTCCTTTTTCAGGGCGAGGATAGAGTTACGTCCTAATGAGCAATCTATATGTAACATAAGGCCAAAAGCTGAAGAAGGCCAATGGGAAACCTTCGAGTCACCAGCAGTCAATAAAATGATAAATCTCTTCATTACGTGTCCTTCGCTTCCGTTGGCTTTTCCCATTCCTCGGATTTCTTGGTTAATTGCCAAAAAAAACATTTACAAAATGACTTGACAAAAAATTCAATAGCAAACAGAAAAGAGGGAAGTGTAAGTTTAAAGATAAGAGATATTAAATACCCTGGATTGGTTTTTATTTTTTAAATAATGGATTTAGGTTTATAAAATATATTAAAAAGCTTGGTGATTTGATACTTGTATAATTATATACTTCTTTCTAATTGGATCATTTTTAGCTTTCAATATGTGATTCTAATCCATCCATTATTATATTTTAAAAGTTCGAGCCCTGGTTACCCATCCTGTCATTTTCCATTCTGCGACTCCCTCTTTTCCTGTTTCTACAATTACTCTTTTTGGTTTGATTCTTCTCTTTGCATCAAACTTGAGCATTGATGCGGAAGCGGCGATTGCCGTTTGAGGCTCGGCGTACAGGATGCGTGTGTATGTGATGGATGAATAGGTACAGAGAAAACAAATACAGTGAGTTTATAAGGAGCTAGAATACGGAAATTAATATTTACAAATAAATATTTGATTTGATACAGATTACTTAAATATTTAAATATATTGTAATAATAATTATAAATGATCTACAGACTTATATGAAAAAACAATATATTTTCAAGGTGGTTTTATATTAATATAGTTTATATGGATAACTATCTTAGCCTTATAAAATGTCTACCAATTTTTTTCCAAGTGCAGGATGTGTGGCCAACACAACTGAAGGCCTAAAGTTTGGCCCTTTCCCGATCTCCCTTCCTGCATTTTCCGCATTCCCCCCCCGTTCAGGATTTTCTTTGACATGACTTAAATGTTGTCCATGGGACGCCTTGTAAATTAGCTTCATCTTGTTGGGCTTGTTGTTGTTCTTCCAAGCTTTGTGACGCGGCAGTTTTCTTTTTTCGTCCTGGAAAGGGGTTTTCCTCCGACTTTAGCTTTGTCTGCTTCTTCTTGTTGATTGGAATGACAGACAGAAAAAAACATTATTTTATACGAGAATGAACACGCTAAAATTTCACTTGGAGCAGGTTTTATGCTTGAACAATTTTGTGAAATTCAATTTATGTTACCCAAGGACATAAAACATACAACGAATCATTACACACACACACGTACAGAGGAGGAAATGCGTGTGTGGCACGTAAAATATCAGTTATACACGGAGACTACACACTATATGTGAATATACACATATATAAACATATATTCGCATAGGACGTGCACTGACGCAGTCAAAGCATCAAATGCAACTTGAACAATGACTAAGAAAGAGATGGGTTCTGTTCTGGGCTTTTGCCACCTCCGCCACGCCCACTTTATCCTCTCCCTTCCTGTCTGGGATTTATCCTTTCGTTTTCCATGGCATTGGATCGCCGTTTAGCCCCTTAACAACCCACAACCCACTCCGCCTGCAAAACAACTTCAAAGTGAAAATTCAGCAGCCAAGTTAAATGACAACTGCGAGCAAATAGATGGAATAAAGGTGCATAAAGAAACAGTACAGCTTCTACAAGTCGACCTTGCTTATAATTTGTATTAGTTATAAAATTGTTATAGAAACAGAAATCATTTTTATAGTAAGGTTTATTCCACATAATATTAACTAAATACGTACTTCCAATATCAATTAATTTAATTTCTCTAAATGTTAAGACCCGAACTTTCTCTTTACATATTTTACTGTAGATTTAAAGATACACGTTGAGATACTGATAGTTAGATGGATAGCTGGTTGAGAGAGTGGCCAACCTGGTGGGTAAATCCTTTTCGGGGGACGAAACGAATTTCCCGGCCCACACACGTAGTCGACATAAATTTCACTTTATGGTTTGTTAACGAGTTAAATTCGAATCCAGAGCGCTGAAAAGTTTGTCATTTGTTCTCGCCCCATTGGCTGGATCGTGGAAATGGAAAATGGGATAGGGGAAAGGGGTGGGGAAAGCACGAAAGAAAGTCCTAAGCGTGCTGGAGTGTGGAGCGTGATAAGCATTATAGTTATAGTTATGATGCCAGTGAATGCGATGCGTGCGGAAATCCGAGAGAAGCGAAGGAAAACTGGGGAAAAGGGCTGAGCAGGCGTCAAAACGTTAATGGATTTTGGCTTTTGTTTTCCATGGCAAGGTGTCAAGAAAGAGGGAGGCGGGGTGAGTTGGGTTAAGGGGTGGCACTGTAACTGAGAAATCGGCTTGTGGTACGGAATTAGCTGAAAGTGCCAGAGTTAAATCGGAAAATTAAGTCCTGATGTGAGAAACTAGATGTTGGCTAAAACCGTTAAAAGACTTCTGAGCACAGATATTTTTTGGCTGGAAGAGCTCTTAGAAAAGTCAAAGCAAATAAGTTGGCCTTCAAAGCTTCTTCATTTGAGAGAAAACTAAAGAATAAGTGAGTAAATATAATAACAATATATAATATTTGAGATTATTATTACCAGATAAAACTTCAAAAACTTTTCATCCAATTGCCAAAAAAATATTTAATCGTAACAAAATTCGTACATCAGTAAAATAAATGTGAACCAATAGTGCACAATAGATTAAAATATTTTAATTTCTTTTGATTGGATGATTAAAACTAAAAAAGAATGTTTTGCTAGCCACTTTTTTCTTGCTTTTTCTTTTTATTCTGACTTTCACGGTATTTTTTCTAAAAGTTTATTTAAGGATCTATAAGAATCAAAAAGTTAATGCCTAAACCATGCTCGAACACGATCATCAGCTCCAATCATGCGCGGAACCTCGAGGGTGATATGGGTGATATATCACCCCCACTCGGGCGAAAAATGAAAGGAATTTGAGAATTCAAAAAGTGTGCAACAAAAAATTTGTTTTGCTATCCCCCCACAACAAAATCCTATTCCGCCACGCCACTGGCTCCAACCCACCCACTTCCTCGCCCAACTACCGTGTGAAAATGCAATAAGGCGGCGTTGATAATTGAAGCTTAAGATGTGATGTGCCCCAATCCGAATCCGATTCGGAATCGGAATCAAAATCAGAGTCAAAGCTATTTTCCGCCATTTGTGTCTCCAGACATTGCACATATGACAATGTGCATCAGCGGCAGGACAAAGGCCAAGAAAAGGGGGCGGTGAGTGGGCGGAAGGGGGCGTGTCTGTGACGTCGGATGCGCACATATCTGTGTGTGTGTGCCAACTGGATGGCACATGGCAGACGTACATCCTTCGTCCTGCTGCTGCAGCAGTCAAAATCAAATTTCCAGCGCGCACTTTGCGAAATCAAATACATCAGCGAGGGGGCGGCCAAATGGGGGCGTGGCATGCGAGGGGAGAATCTGCCAAAAAGTATGAAGTGTTTGCCAAAAAAATATAAAATGGGCACAAAGCTCCCAGGGAGCAGAGACATCGAAGCTGAAGTAGAAGATTCACCGAGGCAAAGGACTTTTTCTTGCATTGTAAAATAGATTTTCGGTGCATGGTGGCCGTGAGGGGGGATTGATATAGCAGCGGGGAGTAGGGAATCGAAAAACCATAGTCAGACATAAAGGAAACGGAAAGCAGAGGAGAGGAGAGCAGAAGAGAAGGAGAAGAGCCAAGTGCCAGATGATTGAAGTAAGCGATGTGTCTCGCCTGTCGTTTCTTCTCTATCACTATCTCCTTCTCCAAAAATCCCCAGAGCCCAAAAAACTTAGAAAAAACGTTGCCTAAACATTTATATTTTAATATAAAAGTAGGTAATTTAGCTAGTTTACCAATTTTCGATTTTCCTTAAGAATTTTTAATTTAAATTTTCAAAAACAATGCCACATTTATATATGACCAAATTATTTTGTATAATTTAATTTAAATTTATTAAAATTAATATGGAAAACTCCCATATTTTAATATAAAAGTAGGTAATTTAGCTAGTTTACCAATTTTCGATTTTCCTTAAGAATTTTTAATTTAAATTTTCAAAAACAATGCCACATTTATATATGACCAAATTATTTTGTATAATTTAATTTAAATTTATTAAAATTAATATGGGAAACTCCCATCCATACAAGTTCAAAACGTATTAAAATTAAAATTTTAAACCCCAATCCATACAAATGTATGTAAATTAATATTCAATTTAAACTTTTCCGGATTAAATTATATTTTTATTTATTTATTTAAATATGGAAAAATTAATTTTCCATTATGGTTAGTTTAAGTATTGTATTATAAAATCTGAATTCAAGCATGGAATTTCTAAACTAAGAAATGCTCAATGTAAATATGATAATGATATGATTTCCTTCGTTTAGATGTTTTCAAATTAAATCATGCATTTTTTGTATTCAATTTACATATTAAGTACGAACTATGCAATTCAATATGCAGATTTCTACTATTCCTCCAATTTTATCAGTGTAGAATATATCTTAGTTTTTCGCGTTGTGCAAACCCTTTCTCCCACTCTATTCCCACCTCCTGCGGCGCTGGCCAAAGGCAACTTACATGTTTGCTAACAAACAAATGCTGGAGCAGAGGAGCAGGAGCGGTAGCCGGGAGCAGGGATCCGGAAAGGAGGAGTCGGGATAGGGGACAAGGCAAGGAAAAGAAGCCAGGACATTCATACATATATGAGGGCAAACATCGCTCGAGAGCTGAGCAAATAGGAGGGAAAATGCTAAGGAAAAAATGGTGCAGCAGCCAAGGACAAACGCTGCCATGTTTGACATATTTGCTTTGACAGTTCCAAGTTCCAAGTGCACATTTTAGCCACGTTCCGCTCTTGGCCATGTTTTGTGCTTGGCGCAGGAAGGGGGGCAAGTGTAACTTCGGCCCTGAGTCGATATGAAAATGGGTTCCGTCCTCAGATTCGGATTCTGCTGCTTAAATAGCCCGGGGCTCTCCACTTTGAGCGCTGTCTGCATTTGCGTCTAATAAATATTAATGCAAATTAATCCAATTAAAGCGGCGTCGAAATTGTAAAAGACTTTCATGATATATCTGCATATAAATGGCTATAAATCAACCCCGAGTATATGATGCAATATGTGCATTATTTTGGTGGTGGCTATCCGCCTGCTAATTTGCCAAATGGGGGTGGTGAAAATCCCTCCCCTTTGCAGACAAACAAATAAGCAAATAGCAACAGTGGATTCCCCTTGGGATTGTCTTAATCAAATTTATAAAACGCTAATGAGCAGAGTCAGGAGGAGAGGCAAATTTGCAGTGGGGGAGAATAAGAAAGCGGCGGCGAAAGTCCTTTCTGGCTTATAGCCATATAATACCCAAAACATCGGCTTAACCATACGAAGCCCACCAACAATGGGATATTTGGAGCAGATGTGTGAGGCCAATGGTATAATGAAGGGAATTATGCAGTGGATCACGTGATGTTGACTCTAAATTACTTGGGATTGCCGCTATTGATTAATGGCAAGGAATTTCGGAGAATTTCTTTGTTATTTTATAACTCTTAAATGTGTTAACTAAAAATTTAAGAAAATAATAAAATTAAATATGTATTGGAATTAAAAGATATTTACCCTTAACACTCCACTTCCGAGAACAATTGGTACTATAATAATAATTAAACTTGCGCAGTCAATAAACTCCGAATGAGAAATAAATACCTTTATAAGTACTCTACTTAACAACACGAACAACTGAGCAGCAAATGAAGCATCCATCATCATCGTAACTCAATCAATTATACCGAAAGAGAGCTCGGAATCCTTTCGCTACTCCTACTCCCTCGAATGACCTTTGCAATGGGAAAAGCTCCCCGCTGACCTTTTCAACGGCAATTAAGAAGCATTACCAATTCTATCCCCACTCCGACGCCAAATTCATACAATATTTGCCATAACTGAAATCTGTAGGAAATCTTATGCTTTGTCGAGCATTACAAATAAACACTGGTAGAAATGCATTATCACTTTCCACAGTTTTTCAATGTAAAACCTTCAATAGGATATTATTTAAGTTATCTTACATTTAAAATATATTTATAAAATTTAATTTAAAAGCCCCATGAATATTTATGTCATTTTAGTTATTTTATTCCTAAAAATTCACTAAATTGGTAATGGTTTTGGTACCGTTTATTATTTTCTGTGCATTAGATTCAAAGCAGGGCAGCTTAATAAGCCACGGGTAAAAACGTTTCCACAATTTAGCTGCCAAAAACCCCACTCACCGAACAATGCATACTATAATAATGAAAGTTGGAAGGAGCAGCAGAGAAAGCTAAAGCAGAAGTCAAGCTGCTCTCATCATTAATATTCCAAAAGTTGTGGGCGAAGCTTTCAGCAAAACACACGCAAAAAACCGGTAAAAGAAAACAAAAAACTGTTCAGCAGTAGCATAAAAATCTACCCAGTTTCGAGTACAAGCCCCCCACCAACTCCACCTGGTTGGTCTATCTTCAATTAATAATGAAGGTGTTAAATTGTCGAAATCTGCGCTGCAACGTGCGGCTGGCGCCACCTAGCGACCTATATAGGAAGCGCGAGGGAGAGTGAAAAATGCATGTTCCCGATTTCAGTTTTTCCGGCGAAATGGTTTTTCAATTGAATGTTTTTCCTTAAATTTAATGTATTTTAATAATGACTATTAACTATTAATAATATTTAAAATAATCAAGTGTTTATTGTTTAGACAAAAATACCTGTTTAAAAGAATACTATTAAAAATAAAACTCTTTAAATCATCGGGAAAAATAAATAATATATTCTTGAGGGCTGAAAAATGTCTTTATTTAATTTAAGTTTTTTTTAAAGAAAATTTTCTACTTTTTTGAAGGTTTTCTGAATTTCGGAACGTGGATTTGAGAAAATTCAGTTCTTCCTTGGGAAGCTTGCTGCTCTGCAGGAAGCTAATTAATGAAAACGCTTTGAAATAATTATGCATAATTTTTAGTGTATACATTGGGCAGTTTATGGGTGAGTTATTACAACAGCTGCTGCTTTTGCTGCTGCTGCTGCCGCTCGAAAGTAATTAGCATACGATCTGCGCACTGGACGTGCCAAAGTCCTAGTTGGTCGAAATGCTTTAAGGGCATTTCATGCCAAAAATCCAAACCCATTTCCAAACTCATCGAAAGTCTGACAACTGGATATTAATGCAAACAAATGAGCGACAGATATGTATGTGGAAAGCTTGCTGTCTCTATCCCAGCCTTTGGCCTTCAGCCCCACCCCCTGACTTTCTCCCTCTTTCGAGCGTGTGTATGCGTGTGCGACGTTGCATTGCACAACATGTTTTCCATTTCGAGTGTAAACAAAATTCTAATACGTTCAACATATTGCTGGAAAATTGCTTTCCTTTCGGCATTCAGGAAGAGCAGGAAAAGCTGTAGAAGGCAGCCAAGGAGCAGCAGCCGAACCCGAAAGTATTGTTAACCAACAATAACAACAACAACAAAAGAGGGGCTGGGGTGGGAAAACTGGATTTCAGGGGGTGGTCGTGGGTGGCGGGTGCTAAGTGGGTGGCAAAAGCGAACGAAGAACGTCAAACTTTTGATGTTGCAATTTGTAATTCAAGCAGAAAACGAAGCGAGCAAATTTTTTCTGGCTCCTTTCTCCGCTTTTCTTTCGCTTTTCCGTTAGGGTTTTTTCTAAGTGTGTGTGTGTGAATGAAAAGCTGCTCGACAGTGTGTGTGTGTGAGTTTGGTGGGTAAAACTCGTGTGAGGGCATTTTATTTCCAGGTTTGTCGGTGGCTCCGGACAAATGACGACATAACGAAGTTGAAATTTACTATACGAAAATTGTGGAAATTAAGTCGAGGGGATGGTCAAGTAGCAAGCGGAAGATCAATTTGTGATCCAAGAGAAGCACATGCATTATTTATATATTAATCGGTCAGCAAGAAGGTTGACAGGACTCAGGGAAATATAAGGAAACACAATAGAAATATGTATCCCTTATGATTAGTTCACAAGTATTAGCTAGATCTTTATGAACAACTTCTTATCTTGTAGCAAAATGAAAAAGAGATAATTTTTGTATCTTCAATAATAATTATATTCATAAATGATGCCAGTGTATTTCATATTTGGTCATGCTTTTGGCTAAATAAAATGAAAAACCCAATATTTGGTTATCTTGGTAGGGATTAGTACTAATTGTGAATGCCAATGCACTCTTGAAATCATATCCGTTCAAAGTTTCATTCCAATTTTCCGAACTTCAAACACACTTTACCTGCGAGCACCTCCTGCTGTTGAGGCTCTAGTTTTTCCGGGCTTTTGTTGTGGCCACCAACTCGGGCTCTTTTCCGAACTGTGCTTTCCCATTCACATCCGAGTTCGCTTTTCATTTTTGGCCTCCTTTATTTTTTTGCCCTCATCTTGTGGGCTCATTGTGTGGGCGTAAGAAAAGCAGAGGCACGAGAAAGTTTGCAGTTTGAAATATTGTTAAGCGTGTCCCGAAAATCAAGAGCAAATGAACTGATACTGGAGAAAAAGTGGAAGAAGAATAGAGCACATCTGGCAAAAAAAGGATAAAGGTTCCAGTTTTCGATTCCTTAGTTATTGCTGTTTCGAGCACTTGAAAATCCAACAAGTATCGAGTACTTTTCCCGCCTCCAAATACTTCTCTGGATTATCCCTGTTATTCCTTATTACATTTTGGGCTCTCTCTGGGAAGTCGCGCCCCTATCATCAAAGTCTAACGTTAATTGTCCCAAGATTAAGATCGTTTTTGCCTTGGCCCTTTTCTTCTGCTTTTGCGACTTTATTGTTATTTACTTAGGATCCGTAGGAACCCTCCCTACATAAGGGGTAAGGGCCCCGATCAATGGCTTAACGCCTGACTGCAAGTCTAAGGAGAATTATTTAGAGCGATGAGAGCAGCTGTCGCCGAGGACATTATTTTCTCACCCCTTTTCTCGGTGAACGGGGAAACCCTAATTTTCTATTCATTGCCAATTTAAGTGCGATATAAATAATTTGGCAGTTACCAGGTAGAATTGTCGCTGACTTTGATGGAGCATCGGTTGAGGGAGGGAGGGGATAGGGATAGGGATAGTTCGGTTCCCGAGATAATGCATTATCAATTCGTTAGGGTTGAATTAGTTCGATTTAAATGTTTTCGGTTGGTTTTTTTACGTTTTAGGGGTGGCATTCCGCGCGATGGCCCTTAATTGATTATGCAGAAATTTTTCACTATTTTGATAGGGTAGTGGTTTGCGTTTATTTAACCGATAAGGGGTTCCCTAAAAAACTGGTTTTGTATGGGAGTTTTAAATGTTTAAGTGGCAGAAGTAACTAGGTATTTCGGGTTCCTGTTTTTAATTTATTCAATCTGGCACCACCCCAAATTAAACTTTGTTTTGATTTGCTTTGTTATTTTTTTCATTTGCGTTCTAAAGTTCTTTGTTACGATTTACACTTAATACACTTTTTTTATCTAGATGTTGGATCCTTTTCCAAGAGCTCGACGAGCCCTCGGATATTTTTAGCTAATTTATTAACACTTCTTTCATCTTTTGCCCAACAATTTTCCAGCAAAATTCCCTTCTCTTATGTTCTGTTAACCAAATCAGATTACTTTTAATGCCACCTTGATTGGCGCTGCTTCATCAGCTCCGTTCTGCAAACCCAAATTTCATAATTAATTAAATTATTTAATTTACTTTGTAGTACACACATATTTGAGGCGATACCTCGCCGACCCTTCCCCTCATCTCATGCTCATCTGGGCCAAGTTAACAAAAAACCTTGTTAGTAATTGCGGTAAATGTGATTAGAAACTTTGCTGGCTCATCCCGCATCTTTTTGCCCTCGCTTACTCGCTTACCGCATTTCTCGCTGTTTTCCCCTATTTGATTTTTAGCATCGGAAAAGCAAAAACTTTTAACCTACACAGATACTCACGCACACCCAGCAAGGCACAAATAGAGCCGAGACCCGTAAATAGTTAGTTCACCTTTTACGTGCGTTAATGATGTTTTCTCAATCAAAAAGTTAAATCTTTGGCTGCGTTAGAAGCGAAATTTTTGCACGCAAAGTTTTGGGAGGAAAATATGTTGGAGAAGAGCGGAGGGAGTTTTTGGGTGGGCCAGCGTTTTTTGGCTGCTGCCAAACGAATCGAACAAGAAAAGCTAATTACAAGAAGCTGAAAGTTGTGCGTGTTTCGGCTCCAATGGGCCAAAAAGGGAAAGGAGGAAAACTAGGGGAAAAGTGGAGTCCGGACACCTGTTCGAAGAAAAACTTTGATTGGTTTTTATATGATTTTGGCCAAGCGTTGAACTTCCAGACGGCTTTTCGGTTAAATGTGTCAATAATTGGCCTACAAAATTTGTATCTTCTGGTTGGAGAGTTTTATAATTTCGTTTTCTTTTTTATGGTCGATGGCTGTTTAGAAATGGGAGGAATGAGAAAATGAGAGAGGGACATTAAGAAACATAAATTGGATTACGCTTTAATGAAGCTAAAAAGTCAAGAAGAACGAAAGCTTTGAAAAAGTTCTGGAAAAATTAAACATTTTAAAATCCATTTATCAAACAAAATTTGAAAATGCAAAGGGGAAATATACGAAAATAATGTTTCAAGGGAAGTTGTATTATTCCTTACAATAGAATATTTAATAATCTTTCAATGTAATATTAATTTTTGTAGCTATTATGCTAATTTAGATTTATTTAAGATCAAAATTTTTCCATTTGCCAAAGAACTTCCATAATTTCCGCAAATTTAAATTCCGTTCCCCTTACTTGCTTCATTTTTCGATTCATTCAATGAATCGGGTTTATTCATTTATTCATTTGAAGCTTTGCCAAACATTCCATTTATAGTTTCCTTAGAGTCCAAAACTGCCAAAGTCTTTACTTTAGGACTTGAATGCCAAAGAGTTTTGATCCCTGGAAAACAAAGGGGAAGGAGGGGGCGGGGGCCGCCTTGAATAACTAACCCCAACACTTACTTGCAAAGGTATTCCACCGTTGCAGTCGCCCCTGTTTCATAACAATGGGATTTCCCCCAATTTCAGTACTTCTTAGCTTGGCACCCAGATTGTTCTCAGTTCACTTGGCCAGGGGTAAATATAGAGGAGGGTGGGCCATTTTAATATTAAGCTAAGCTTGTTCCTATTCTTCTGCTGCATTTCGGGTGTTCGCCCAACCCCCGTGTAATATCTGTGTGTGGGCGGGGAAAAGTTTTTATCTACAGCCAAATAGTTCTGGACTATTTCTCCATCAATTTTATTGGTAATACTTAGACAAAACTTTCCTCAGAGGGGACGAACAGCCAGGGCTTTAAGTGAAAGGATTCAAAGCGTAAAAGTTTGTTTGCCGAGTTTCCTTTTGATTTTGTTGGGGAAATTAGAGAAGCGTTTTGTACATCAATTTTTGTCTTTGCTTTTCTTTTTAATAAATTCTTGAAAAATACTTGCAACTTTTTGAGTAGATGGAGTGGAGATGGATAAACTAATAAAATGAGTTCCCAAATGCTCGTCGGCTTAATTGTAATTACTTTTTGCCAAAAGCTGAAGCCGTCTGTCTCCTTCAGTCCTCGTCGCTCGTTGTGTGTGAAAAGTTTTGCCGACTTGTAATTATCACTTACAACATGGAGCTGCCAGCCCCGCCAGCCCCGCCCGCCTTCCCATTTTCTCCATTTTCCAGGTTTAACAAAACTGCCAACCACAAAGGCACAACTGCGGGGTTTGGGGGAGGTTCCGCCCACACACATGTAGCTTAATTAATAGACATCGCAAAGTGCTGGGGAAATACCTCAATCCCCAGCTCCTTTTGGCATGATGTAGCACGATCCTGGCCACAATAATAATTTACATTTTAAGCCAATTTGAAAATGGCCAAAAAAAGAGAGCATTTCCATTTTCACAGTTAAATAAAAATTAATTACAACAATTTATCGTCGTCGTCGCAGCGGCCACAAAAAATGTTCCGAAATGCGCGGGATTAAAGATTCGACAGCTGGTTATCCTGGATGTTTTGGCTTTTTGAAATAAGCACAAAAAGAAATTGGAAATTTTTTTACAAAAAAATGAACGATTCAGTTAAACATATCTATTTTTTCACATACCTCAATAATAATTTATGGCCTTTAAATAAAAGTAAATATAATCCTAATCTAAATAAAAACAGCATATTATGAACAACAAGTTTTAATCTTATTTTGTAAAACTAATTTTAAATTGTGTATAATGTGCGATTTTAATAAAATATGTAAAACGTTATTTATTTTCTTTTGAGTTTTTATTACAGAACAATTTTTAATTGTAATGTAAATTTTCTTAACTAATGTACCCCATTAAGCTGGGCTGCCCATTTTACAGGGTATATAACGAAACGAATTACAAGGCGTACAACCCTCAGGACAACTGTCCAACTTGGCCACGCCCCCACCGCCCCTTTGGAAGTCCAAAAGCCCCATCGTAATGTGCGGCTTGTTGTTGTTAAACGTCGGCTAAAACGCAAATGTTAAACCCTTTCGTTAATGCAAAATAATTGCTACGGTTCGTGGTCCGAGTTTACCAAGTTCCGCAGAAAAAACTCGGCCAAAAAATAAAAGTAAAACGTCAAAACGGTATTTTATTCCATCCCTTTCGCCCTTTTCCGGCTTTGGTTGGGTTTAAAAATTAGAGCGACGACGGTAGAAAAAAGTGGGCGTGTGCCGAGTTCCGTTTCATTTAGTTTTCAGTTTCCACCTAATTTACCCAATTGGGCAAAAGTGCTTTGTCATAATCAGCCCGGGAGCAAGGTTCGCATATCTAATGAATGAGTAGAACGCCGGAGAGGAGCTGTCCCCACACAGCAAACTTTTCCCGAATGGCTGGGTGGGATCTCGGGATTCCGGGTCCGCTGGGCACATATTTATCGAGTTGCTAATAGGCTGTCACATAATTAGCTCTCTAACAACCAAAATCGGACTAACCTTCCCGAATGAAAAAGAAAAGGTTGCAAGGGCTGAATGACTGACATTAGCCTTGGCTTAGATGAAAGTCAAAGATGACCAGGAACGATAAAGTCCCAAGATGTCCTAATGCATCATGGGTTTGTCCGGTATTATGGCCTTGTTCCGATTGGGTTAAAGATTGTGCGGGTTTTTGCTCTGTGGGCAACAGTGTAATCTATAAAGCTGTTGGGTCTGTTTATTTCAAATCAAGATTCCGAGTGACGAATGAGATTGAAGGAGAGATGGAGTGAAAGGACTTGGAGTGGCAAAAAGTTTACACGTAAGGAGTGTCATAGATAAAAAAGGAGAAAGCATGGATAAGAACGTTAATTTTCTTGGCACAAAAAGTATTATATTTCTCAAAAGTTAAAAAGAAAAACAATATTTCGGGCGGTAAAAAAACACGATTAAAAAGAGTAACATGTCATAGACCTTGTTTTAATTGTTCTTTTTTGCATAACTTATCTCACTAACATCAAAACGCTTCAAGCCATTCAACATATTTTATTACTAAGACTCTTATCTGTTTTATTTTAAATGCATTTTATATCTTAAATGCAAATCACCTCTGGAACTCTACTACAAAATCAGGGCAAACTTCACATAAAATAGATTTTTATATGGAAAAAAATTACATTATTTTCCCTGGGGCTACCCGTTTTCCTACCCAATGCTACCTGAGGGTCAGCCTCATCAATTTGGGCTTGTTGAATGTATTTCGAATCTCGAACCTCCGTTTTCACCTCCCTACCAACCCTCATCATTCCTAATCAAACGATGGAAGAAGGACGGAATCGAAATAAAAAATACCTAATGCGCTTTCCCAAAGGTCGCATTAAAACTCAACCGAAATTGACTTTGAAAAATGGTGTGAAAAACACAGGGGAGGCCCCAGCCCAATTCTAGAAAAAAGTTCGCATTAAACGCATTTTGCATGGCTGTGTTGCAATTAACGATGCAGAGCAGCTGCAAACAATTAACAGTGGCAGATGAAATAATACAGTATCATTTAAAACAAAAAATAATTTAATAAAATAACAAAAGGCCTGGTTAAGAAACATTAATATTTATTATTTTCGAAGCTTTACGCGGTGGAAGGTCAATCATAACCTACCATAAATGGAGCATCGTTTCTATTAATATTTCCAACACTGTAAATTTATTGACAGGGAGATCGAATCGATGATTATTGTTGCAACGCTTGAATAATTCTGGCAGTTTTTTTGTTTGCACTTTTTGAAAAATGGTCACAAAAACAACATCAGAGGAAACAACCATGAGGCAAATATTGGTTGCCAATGGGCAAATGCTGAAATACAAACGGAGTTCTGCTGGCCAAGCTGTAAGTTGACCGTGTGAGATGATGGCCAGCACGGCGATGATTGCCATGGCTTCGCCGAGCGAACATGTATATGTATATGTATATGGCAATGGTCAATGCTAATTGCCAATTATGGACAAATTCGCCCGAGCGCGAAATTAAATTAACCCCTTTTTTGTGCTGCCCCCAATATCGGAGGACGAAAATCCGCATCTGCAATCCGCGACCGCGTCATCAATCAGGAGCAGCAGGCGACAAAACACAAACTACGCGATGTGCAAATATGAAATATTTATGGCCACATATCTGCCTGAATTGTTGCCGGGGACATGGGGCATTCGCGAATTGGTTACGGCCTTTGGTCGGATGAACAACTTGATGACGAGAAGGCCAATTAGTCGTGTCCAGTTGACGACTTTAAACGTTTTCATAAAAGTAAAACAAAAATTGGAAGAAAAGCAATGGTTTTCTAGGCTAACAAAAGGGGTATAACGTTGGTTATAACTTATACAAATTGGAAAAGCAAAAATTGCTTTCAGGGCTAATAAAAAGGTTTTATAACATTACTTATAAGTAACATTTTTAATAGGTTTCCCAACATTAACAATATTCCCTTTGTATACTCTAACTAAAAACTTATTAGCTTATTTTATAATTTAATTTAAAATAAATTTCAAAATGTACAACAAATTGTAAATAACATAAATGTTGTCAAAATGTTGAACCAAGTCAATAATATTTTAAATTGACTTACCAAAAAAGTATCTTAAAAATATTTCGAAACTTCATGGTTTCCCTACCATTTTCTTTGTATCTGTTCAAATGTTTTTCAATCATCATCAGTTATTATCCGTCCCTCAGCACTTGCTTATGTTTTAACGCAATTACAAGTAAAAGAGAAACCGCTTTAGTACCAACATATCGATCTGCAATTATAAAGTTGGAATCAGCACAAATGGAGCTGGGAAAAAATCAAGCCCCAATAATGCCCCAAATGAGTTAAGTGGCGAGCAGAATCGGAATTACTTTACCCTTCAGTCGCCCTCAATCTGTGGGAGCATTAAATATGTTATATAATAAAAAGTTCCCATAGTTTTCCATTCTCGCGCGAGCTGCCAATGTAATTTCATTTCGTTTTTGTCGCGATTTTTCCAGCGCAGAAAATGCTGTCAAGTGTAAAAAATAATAACACGCATCGCGTCAGATTTTCCATGTTTGGTTATGATAATGGAAGGCACAATGAGAGCCCGTTGGATATCCTTTTTTTCAGCCGCTGCTCATGTGGTTTTGACGCTGTCAGGAAGGACTTTTCTGGCACATGACACAAGCACATGGGTATTGTGGCTTATAAATGATTCACAAAACTGTACGTATTGTCTTAACGCATCAAAGGCAATCTTTGTCACAGGAAGCAATGAATCCGATTCGAAATTCCTGCGGGAGGTCTCTAAAAGGGTAAATAAAAACAGGTCGGAATTGCTATTAAATAGACTTCAGACTATATAATACTCTCTACTTATTTTTGGAAGATATCTACATATTCTTAATTAAAAGAAGTAGGCTTGATGATGTTATACAAATTCACTACTATATTTTAAATAAATGTCTCTATTACATATCTATACGATATACCTTTATTTTTACAATCCCAAGGTATTGGAAGGAAAACAAAATGAAAATGGTTTTCAGAATAAATGAAATTATCCTTGAAATACTTTGGAGGAGGGGAAAATTGAACTGGATAGGAAAAACAAATACGTATCATTGATGTTTTGTCATCACCTTTTTAGTCATGTCTTTTGATTTCTATTTGACTGGTTTAATTTTGTGTCTTTATTATGTTTTAATAGAGAATTGAAATACTCTAAATTGTTTTCAACCAATATAAATTCAATAAATAAATAAAATGTTGCTTCTATTTTTTCCCAAAGTAAAAATGCGAAAATCCTATTGGTAAAAAATTATGTGCATTGCTCAGACTGTCAACTTGTTTTGTGCCTGTTTTATACACAAATTGAATTCATTCTTAGAGATTGTTCAATCATGACTGTGACCTACACCTCGCGTGTGAGCACATCGAGTGTTGTCAGCAATTTCTTGGGCCTGCTGGTGAGGTTAGTATTCCTACTATTCTTGCTATTTTGAAATTCCAACAAATTCTTTATTTCAAAGATGGCGAGGTAGTATTTACAAGTTAATATGGATAGACCTAATTGCTTTCTTCGGCTTGTACGTATTGCTGGCTATTACATATCGCTTGTTGCTAAATGAAGAGGGCAAAAAGTGAGCTATATTTGGTTTATTCTGCATTGAAATAACGGTTAATGGCACAGGTTCTTCGAGGCTATTATATCGTATTGCGAGATGAATGGTTCCCTTATTCCATTATCCTTCGTGTTGGGATTTTTTGTACGAATTGTAATGAACCGCTGGTGGGAGCAATACACCACCATTCCCTGGCCAGATGGGATTGCCATTTTGATTAGCACCAGTATCCATGGCTCCGATGATAGAGCCCGAGTCATGAGGCGAACGATCCTGAGATATGTGTGCCTGTGCCAGGTGATAGTTTTCACCATGATATCACCGCGTGTAAAGCGCCGATTTCCCACATACAATCAAATCATTGAAGCTGGCTTTTTGCTGGAAAACGAAAAGAAGATCATTGAGACCATGGATCAGGCCTTTCCCAATTATCCAAAACATTGGATGCCCATCGTTTGGGCAGCTAGCATTGTAATGCGGGCCAGGAGGGAGAATAAGATCAGGGATGATTACGCCGTTAAGACGATCATTGATGAGTTGAACCAATTTCGCGGTTTGTGTGGATTTTTGCTTTACTACGATTGGATCAGTGTTCCACTGGTTTACACCCAGGTGGTCACCGTGGCCACCTACTCCTTTTTTCTGTTCAGCGTCCTCGGACAACAGTGGATGGAGAATCATTCTGATCCGGAAGGCACTAGTATTAGGAGATGGTTCCCCATCCTGACCATCCTTCAGTTTTTCTTTTACATGGGTTGGCTCAAGGTAGCCGAGTCCTTGATCAATCCATTCGGAGAGGATGATGACGACTTTGAGGTAAGATCACATATTGGTTATTCTATCTGAAAATATTTTAATACATTAGGTTATGGTTGTTTTTTTCTTTTTAAATTTTTGAAAATTAAATATTTGTGTTTATAAGCATTTCAACTACAGCTTAATTGGATAATCGATCGGAATCTCACGGTTGCATATTGCATAGTGGACGAGATGCACCAGGAGCATCCGGAACTTGTTAAGGATCAGTACTGGGGGGAGGTCTTTCCTAATGAAATGCCCTACGCAGTGCCAAATATGCGTCATAACCCTCCGGAAGCTTCTACTGCCTATATGGAAACCCAATCTCAACCGAAGGTATAGTTATTTAAAGTTCTTAACAGTTTTATTGGTGAAGAAAGTCATGAACTGGTAGTTGTGTATATAACATGCATTACCTCCATATTTAGTAAAACAATCGTGTTATCTTTTGAAACCCTAGAGACACCATGGATCGGGACTTTCTACCTTTAGTAACCGCAGTGGCCGCAATAGCCGTACCCATTTGCGGACTGCCTTCCAACGAAACTTTTTGGGAAGACCATCGGCGACAGGGAGCTACTCGGACTCCTTTCAAATGGAAGATGGCCCATCTCAAATGACCTTTAGTGAAAATCTGTTAGCCATGGATCAGGAAAATCCGGACAGCTCTCAAAAACCGTCACAATCCACCAGTAAGAATCATATCTCATAAAACACCTGATTTTTCAGGAGCTTACATTTGGAGTTTAAAGAATACAAACTTATAAATATAAATCCTACTTTCCGCAGTCGATTTCAATGCTCTAATTGAGCAGCGTCGCCGTGAACGCAGGGAACGGATGCGCCACCGTTTTCAGGACATGAGAAGTACCCATCTCCGTCACGATACTTCTGGTGCGCCTTATACGGTCACGGTTCTTCGTCCTCCGTCCGATGAAACTTTATCAGAAAGCCAGGAAGCAGGAGATGGAACCCAACAGGACCCTTCCACAAAGGCAACCCCACCAAATAAAACAGAAAAGAACGATTAGGGAGATGAATAATAAAAAAACAATGCATTGATATCTATTGACTAGTTTTCATAGTTATGACTAATCACCTTTAATCTAAATCCTCGCGGATCCATATGCAACAAAAAATGTGTTCTGACATTAAACGTTCATAAAAATACCTAAATTTAATTCAACTATAGCGATTTTCGGAATTATACATTTTTTATTACTGTTGATCATTTCATAAATTAATTTACAATGCAAACTATTCTGTTTATGTTCCCATTTCATTCTTTGTCGTCTTCCTTGTCCTTGTCGTTATCCTTATCCTTTTCCTTCTTCCGCTGGCTGGTGTAGCTCTTGTCGGTCTGGACCTCGGAGTCCTTCTGCGGAACATTGGTGCGACTTGATCCTGTATCCGATCCTGCATTCGAGCCCAGTTCTCCCTTTATCAACTCGATCGCGAGGGCGGCATGCTGCATCTGCCGGTTCACACGCTCCCTTTCCCGCTTCTCCCGCAGCCGATCGAAGTCGTCCTTGCTGCTGGAATCTACAGTCCTGGAGTCCACCTCGTTTTCCATCTCCTCGCCACCCTGATCGTCAAAACTGAGGGTATCTATGCTATGGTTGCCCGAGGAATACGTTATCGACACGGAGCTTTTGCTCCAACTAAACTCGCGACGGGCAAATCGGATCGTGACTTCGTCCTTGGTCTCGTCCTCGTCGTCGAATTCGGTAAAGTCGTTCTCCAAACTAGCCTCGCTCTTAGCCGATTGAGCGGCGTTGACTTTTGGGATGCCCAATCGAGCGGTAGAGGCCTCCGGGTGCTCGGCCCTCTCAGACTCCACCAAATAGGGCAGTTCGTTGGGGAACACCTCGTCCCAGTACTGATCCCTAACCAACTGCGGATGATCGTTGTGCATCTCGTCAACGATTAAATAGCTGACCTGCAGATTCCGATCGATCAGCCAGTTCAGTTCGAAGTCATCGTCGTCATCTCCAAAGGGACAAATCAAAGTTTCGGCCACCTTTAGCCAGCCCATGAAGAAGAAAAACTCCAGGGTGCTGAACAACGGAAAGTAGTAACTAACGATATTGTTGTAGTGTTTGACCTCCCGATCAATCCACTGATGGCCGAAAATAGAGGCCGCGAAATACGAGTAAACAGCCAGAGTTACCACCTGAAAAAAGATTGTTTTGCAAAAGAACTATCTCATTATAATAGACCAACCTGCGTGTAGACCAGTGGCACTGAGATTGTATCGTAATGGATCAGCATATTGCATCCGGCTCGGAATTTATTGAGTTCATCTATCATCGACTTCAGCGAGAAGTCATCCCAGATGCGTCCCTCCTTTCGGGCCCTTGTCACAATGCTGGCGGCCCAGACGATGGGCATCCAGTACTTGGGATGCTTCGGGAACTTGGCATCCATAGCCCTTATAATATTGGCCTCGTTGGCATTCAGAAGACCTACTTCAATTAACTGATCGTAAGAGGGGAAGCGCCGCTTTATCACGGGAGAAATCATCGATAGCACCATGGTCAAGGACAAGCACACATATCTCATAATCGTGCGCCTCATCAGACGACCATGCTCATCCTGCCCGCGAACTAAGGCACTCACATAGACCGCCAAGGGATCGGGCCAGGGAACCGTGATGTACTGACTCCACCAGCGCTCTATAATAATTCCCACGTAGAAACCCAGCACGAAGGAAAGCGGAATGAGGTTGCTATAGCTGTGGCAGTATATCACAATATCCTCGAAAATACTGGGGGATTTTTCGGGGAAAGAAGTTAAATAGTCTTAAAACAAATAACCGCATTTTATTTAACTGATATTTTGAAAAGGAAATCTTAAAATTTATTAATCCAAAGATTTTAGAATTTTAATAGATTTTTTATAGATAGATTTTTAAAAATTAATTACTAAAGTCATATTTAAAATTTGTAAAAATATTATTAAGAATAGAATACAAAGTTAAGTAATTCGTACGTTTACTATAAACTAGTTTTGGATGGTTTTAAAAGGGATCAACGAGCCTCCTGATGATCAAAGCTTGCTTTGTGTCGTTTTAGAAATACCAGATGAACTCACGGTTTATCGACATCCCTTAGAGCATAGCGGTAAATTATAGCCATCAAGTAGTAGCAACACAGAAATGCCAGAAGATCAACCCATATAATCTTGTAGATGCTGGCTCGCCATCTGCAGATTTATCAGATATGTCAGTCACTATAGTATCGGGCTAATATCGATGATGTCTCACCTCATCAAAAGCTTCCAGAAACAGCCAAAATAGCTGCATGTTGCCACCTCAGCGGTGTAGGAGACAGTCATACCAGAAAATTGTCAATTGGAAAACTTTAATAATACCCGAACGGCTGGGAGATCGACTTGGCAATGGCAATGGCAATGCGAATGGAAATGGAAATGGAATGGGAGTGGGAAACACTTTGTGAGGCCATAAGCAAAGCCAACTTTGAAATTAGTTCTAGTCTTCGGTTTGGCTCGGGGGTAATTTTCCCACTCAAGCATTAAACGAAGGCAATTTGGTAGGCGCGTCACATTTTGTGGGCGTAATTATTTAAATTAGATCATTTATATTTGCCGCCAGGCCAGCAGACAACAACCCACAAAGGCCAATTTGCCACACGCCCTCGCCCGCACATGTGATGAAGTCGGCTCCTGTTCCTCCTGCCCCATCCACCATATACATACCTATATATGCGGATATATGTTTGTCTGGCGGCATCAAGAAGGTGCAGTAAAATTTTAATGCCCCAGCAAACATTCTGTGTGGCCATGGCGGCAATGCTGTGATTTCTTCCCACTCCATCGGTGAAAGTGTGAAGAGCATTTCGAGTATCTTATCAGCATTTATTTGCTCATGCCGAGTCGGTTGATATCATATCCTGCCATAATTCGCAACAATCTATGAAAAAACATAGATTATATAGGGTAAATTGGTTAAATAAATTGGTTTGAGATAGTTCGTTTATAATTAAAATAAGCCAAAGGTCTTAATTGCGGTAAATAAAATCTTGTAAGATCCTTAAAATTAATTTTAAATTTGCAATAAAATCTTGAATCGATCCATGTCGAGATAGTGATTAAATTTGGAAATAAAACTTTATACTTTGAAGTACAAGGCATAAAAACCATGAAAGTGAGTAATCGACACGTGATAATAAACTAAAAAAAAGTGGGTTTGGTTTAATAATGTTTCTAATCAGTTTATAGATAATTAGACAGCTGCTAATACTTGCATTCGTTTACAAACGAATTTAATATGGCGAAAAGAATTTGTAAGTGGAAATGTGGAATTTACAAACGGAAAATGCTGAAATCAGGTATACAGTGCACTCTATAAAGAGAATACCTACACCTTAGCAATGCAATCAAAACAGATTTGTTTAATCGGCTTATCTCGTACCAGCAAATCATATCTGAAATTCTGAAATCAAGCCATTCATTAACCGTATTATATGGCCTTCTTACGTAATAGTAGATTTCGCCCAGATAAGGCTTTTAAGGTGGGTTCTATGAATTGATTCCATTTAAATCAGAGGTAATCAAAATACATATAATTTGTTATGTATTATTTAAAACTCCTAAGCGCATCCGAGCTTATCAACCGACTTAACCACTCCATAAAATCGACAAATTGACACTCGACAGCTAACGACAATAAAAGCAGCAACATCTAGACCAAAAACAATACGAAAACAATAACAATGGGAAGACGAGCAGAAAGCATTTATAATTGTGTTCGTCTGTGCGATATTACTACTGCATTCCGCTATATAGACGGCCAGTTCTCGTAGCGCTCTCTCTATATATGGGGCCAGAATATTATCTTACACTTTCAGTTAACGTTATACACCGAAACCGTCAACAACCGAGCTGCGTGCCAGTGCGAAAGGGAGCGCGATACGGTGCGAAAGAGAGATAGCAGTACGAGCGGGAGAAGAGTATGAATGTTCAAATCTAAAGCCGAAAAACGGCAGATCGGAAATGAAGTAAAAACGTGAATGCAAACAGCGTTATCTAAAACAACATAAATAACAGAGTTCTGAAATTGCCTTGTAGTGGCGGCAAAAAAAATACACAAAAATCTGTTATTTCGCTATCGCAAAGATCATAAAAACGAAAGTCGGAAAACAACAACAAAGTCAAACAGCAGCAGCAATATCACAGCAGCAACATCAAAAACACAGCAGCAATAAGCGACGTCACACAGTGTGATTCAGCCCCTCTCCCTCGCTCCTCGCCCCTCCCTCTCGCACACCTGCTAATTTTTTTGTATTCGCTCTAATTACAACCCAGATCATCTCAGTAAACCTCCGATCCGATCTCCGAATCGCGCCTTATCTTCCTAAATCCAGTCGACTTCCAGTCGTCTTCGTCTCTTATCAGTTTCGCTTCGGGTGTGCACTGAGAGAAATAAAATTGATAGTTGCATTTTGTTGATCAGTTCAGATTAAAAACGATAGTTAAAAATATTCATTTTAATTAGTCAGCTAGTCACAACAATAAATTTCAACTATAAATCAGAATCTTTTTTTTTTAATCATCGTACATTTCTTAACTCTTATGCAAGTTCCGCAAAAAAATATTTAGTTGTTTCGATGGTTAAAATGAAAAGTTATGGATGTTTTTAAATGTAAATCAATTAATATTTTTTTATCTTATTATTTATTTGCCACATTGATAATTAAATAAAAAATAATCAAACAAAATGTTGGCAGAGTTTTCCGATTTTAAAGATGTTACTTTTGATCATAAGATTATTCTAATATAAGGAAATTATTTAGTTCAAAATTAGGTGTAAATTTTAAGCTAATTGTCTACTGGATTTAATGTTAATTATAAACATTAAATAGGTTGATGGTTTAGAAAATATTTAATTTTATTATTCAATACCTTTAACTGATAGAACTTTTGTTATTTGTTAAGTAGATATTACATCTTGCGAATTTAAACGGCTTACTTTACAATTCGTATTTGCCCCTTCAGGTTTAGATAGACTTTTCTCGCAGTGCAGCCTGCTCTCCTAGCCCATGGCTAACAATCACTCTCGTCGGACTGGGGAGGAGGTTCGAGTTCGGCTCGCTGGCCCGGTGGTCTTATCTTAGGAGGAGTACGCGAAGAATTCGCGGCTGTAATACGACACCAACAGCCTGCAGACAGACGCTCCCAGATCGCCAAGTATGTCAGTCACACTTCTGTTGTCCGTTTTTCATTGTTTTGTGTGAGCGGAAGTTAATAATAGACTTACAATTCATTAATAAGAACCAAACAAAGGCGAAAATATTTGCACAGAGTGCACTGGAGCAGCAACTGCAATAGGAATCGAACAGCGGGAATAAAACTGTTTCTAAGTCGGTGAGTGCAGTATCAAGTTTACCATAATTATATAAATACAGCATAAGTTTCCATTCGACAAGCCCGGCGGACTCACCTAGACCCAGTTAATTATCTTCGTTAAGCGGAGAGCAAACGAATTATCAACTTAATAATAGAAAGGCAAACAAAGTTGCAAAAGATATTATAGGTAAAAACTTGAGCATCTGATTCTTATCAAAGTGTGGAGTATTTTTATTAGGATAAGGTGTGGGTGCTTTGGTTAGTCACCTGTTGAGAAAATATGTAAAAAATAATTATTTATGCCTGACGAAGTGAAGTTTGCAACGGTAATTCTGAAAAACATGTGTGGTTTCTTTGAACAATGTCATTATTTTAAATTAGAAAAATGAGCTGGGGTTGCATTTCGTTGATTCTGGATTTAAACGTGGACAATTTTGGTGACTAGGATAAGCACAGAAACCTTTGGTATATCATTATATCGTCAACATATTTATATATAAAAAACATATTTAATTAACTTTACTTTTTAACTGTTCATTGATTCCCTCCTCTTTATCAAACTTTCTAAAGAAAGGTACTTCCGAAAACTTTTCCATTACAACTTTCCCACCACCGAAACCTTCCCACATAGCACTCCCCACATATAGATTACCTATACCCAATTCTAAGTGGAGCAATCGAGTTCAGACTCGCAGCTCACAACAGCCTCGCCATTTACGATTACAATTTGAGCTCAATTATTTGCATTATACAATCGTACGGCGTCACAAGATAAGACAATACGTAGATCGAAGTGCATTATGATCTTGGCTAAGCCTGTGAAAGCTACTAAATAAACCTGCAATTTTTCCTTTCCAGAATCCCAAGGTTTACTGAACTTTCGACAGAGAGAGATACGGAACAATGGTTCGGCAATTCTCGCCCTGGAAGGTTCTCACCCGACGCAAGAATCTCCAAGCGGATGGCAGTGAGGGGGATACGAAACTGAATCGAGTGCTTGGTCTGTGGGACCTCACGGCCCTGGGTGTGGGATCGACCCTGGGAGCAGGGGTCTATGTGCTGGCCGGACAGATAGCCAAGGATCAGGCGGGTCCCTCGGTGATGATATCATTTGCCATCGCCGCACTGGCCTCTCTGCTGGCGGGTGAGTTCGACTAAAACTAAGACGACCATAATTAAATCTGAATACTATTTTATACTCATAAAAAGGTATTTTGTAATGAAAAGTGCTTGATGGGAAAATTAAGTGATATATTTTTATGAGACACTTGTATGAATAAGCTCGAGTATAAAATAGTATTCAGATTTTGTATTGTTGTATTCTTTATTCGTTTATTCATGATATATACAAATTTCTTAAGGAGTATGCTATGCGGAATTTGGAGCTCGAGTTCCCAAGGCGGGATCTGCCTATGTGTATAGTTATGTGTGCATTGGAGAATTCGTGGCTTTTGTCATTGGCTGGAATCTCATTTTGGAATATGTCATCGGCACTGCGAGTGTTTGTAGGGGTATCAGCCTGTACCTAGACTCCTTGCTGAATGATACCTTGAAAAACACATTTTCCGAGGTGGCACCCATGAATGTAAGTTTTCTGGGCAGCTACTTTGACTTTTTGGCCTTTGGCTTAGTGGTCGTTTTTGGAGGTGAGTGGTTAAATAAACTTGGTGTGTTAACACTAACGAAATCTTTCAATTTTGTAGTGGCACTTGCGTTTGGTGTGGAGACATCTACAATGGCAAATAATTTTGTGACCTGTGTAAATATATTCATTTTGGGATTCGTCATAGTTGCTGGCGCCATAAAAGGTACGTTTGTTTACTGCCCCCTTAAAAATATTATATTTTATCTTTATCTCATATAATCATGTTATATCACTTGTTAAAAAAATACCCAGCTACGGGAATTTCGAGAATGTTATAACAACATAATAGAGCAATCTTGATTGAAGATAGTTAGCCCTGATTTCCGATATTGTTTTCTTAATTAACTAATTGTTGTTTCCCGCCTTCCAGCCGACTTCTCCAACTGGACGGTGGATCCCAGTACTGTTAGTGCGAATTCTACCATCGGATCGGGGGGTTTTTTCCCCTTCGGATTCGAGGGCACTCTCCGTGGAGCGGCCACCTGTTTTTTCGGCTTCGTGGGATTCGATTGCATCGCCACCACTGGCGAAGAGGTTCGAAATCCTCGCAAGAACATTCCCAAATCGATCCTGCTCTCGCTGCTGATAATCTTCCTGTGCTATTTCGGAGTGTCCACTGTCCTGACACTGATGCTGCCGTATTATCTCCAGGATGCCAATGCTCCACTGCCGTATGCCTTCGAATATGTGGGTTGGCCAGTGGCCATGTGGATCGTCACAGTTGGTGGTTTGGTGGGTCTGATGGCTAGTCTCTTTGGAGCCCTTTTTCCACTGCCCCGGGTGATGTACTCGATGGCCCAGGATGGCCTACTATTTAGATTTCTGGGCAAAGTGAGTCCGAGATTCCGAGTCCCAGTCACTGGGTCCATTGTGGCAGCTCTTTTCACGGCTGCAATCGCTGGGCTCTTCGACTTGGCCCAATTGGTCAGCCTTCTGTCCATCGGCACTCTGTTGGCCTACAGCGTGGTGGCTATATCCATAATGCTTCTCCGGTACATGGACTATTGTGAGGTGGAGGAGAGTCCGGGACAACGGGAAGTTAGAGCTTCGGAAACCACTTCATTGACCTCGAATTCCGAGCGATTTACCTTCGGTTCAGTTTGCACACAACTATTCAATGTGCATCGCATCCAGGAACCAAATGCGATTTCCTCGAGGATTGTGGGAGTGCTGGCTACATTGTTTTGTGAGTTTGAGATAAAGGCAACATAAATAATATTTATAATCTTCCTATCCCTACCTTTCAGGTCTGATTTCCGTGGGGATTGGGGTGCTGATAATGCAGGCCCATCCCTCGATTGCCTCCAAGGAGATCTGGGCTCTGACACTCCTGGTTGTCCTGGTCCTGCTGATGTTCCTGGTGATCCTGCTCATTTGCCTCCAGCCCAGGGAAGCTCGTCGCAGGCTATTCCGAGTGCCCTTCGTACCGATTGTTCCCGCCATCAGTATCTTCATCAACATATATCTAATGCTCCAGCTGGACAGTTGGACGTGGATACGTTTCGGGGTCTGGATGATTGTGGGTGAGTCGCATTCCGCACTTCGATTACCCTTTGCATGTGGTAGAAAGTAATGCATGTGGCACTTTTGTACTAACCTAAATGTCCTAGGTATTCCCGTATTCCTTGCATGCTGGTATCTGTACGATTGCAAGAATCCGCAGAAGAGAAACCCCGAGAGGTGGGCCTTCTACAAGGCGCTGAAGGGATTGCAGGAGAGTCGGGAGCAGGAGTACCACTGCATCTCGAAGGAGAGTGTTCTGACCCTGGAAACGCAGCTGAAGAAGAGTCCCAGCAGCAGTTTGGATCGGATTCAGAATCTGAGCGATGTGGGCGACGAGCTAATCGAAGTGAAGCATGCCAATGGCAAGGTGTTCTATGTGGAGGATACCAAGAGCGAGAACTCCACTACCACCCTGGGCTGCGACACTGAGTCGCCATCGCGGGAGGACGAACAGTCGGTTATAGCCATGCTGGACGATGTCCTGGATGCCGAGGATATGCAGCAGAGTCAGCAGGAGCTCCACCTCCAGCAACAGATGATTTTCGAGCGACACTTTAGCCTGGACTCCGAGATGTATCCGAGTGTCATAGAAACCGTCATTGTGGCCACCGTTCACAGCAGCAGCGACGATGATGAGGTCCAAAGCGGAGGTCCCCTCAAGTTGAGTAAATACGAGGAGTGCAAATTGGTGGCCCATCAGATGCTGGAGGAGCTGTTCAATAGCGAGGCTTTCTACGAACAGTTGGAGCGGGTTAAAGGCAAAGAGGTTGCCCTGGTGAAAGAGGATAAATCAGGGGAGGATGTGGAATCTGTGAACGAATCCGAGTCCGAGGACCGAAAGCTTGTTTTTGTACTGCAACGCCTGCCCTCGCAGACTTCCCTCAAATCGCAGGCCTCCGCCATTGAGGATCCCCTGCACTCGGCCAAGTTTAAAGACCGCTTAAGCCACATCATTATGAATGGCAATGCCCACCAGGTGAAGGGGCCGGCAAAGAGGTCCGAGGAGGGGGAGGAGAGGGAGAAGGAGGCGGTGGACCAGGTTGAGGAGCCCAAAGCAAGGCCGCTGCTAAAGCAATCGAAAAGCGAGACCGATGTGCGTCGCTTAATGCTCAAGGCCATCAGTGAGCTGAAAATCGACCATAATGAGGCTGGTAATGCTGATGAGGTCCTCGCCGAAGTGCCCACCCCCTCAAAGTCGCCCGCTGCAGTTTCGGATACTGTTCCCATTGCAGCTGCAGGTGGCAACCACATACCGCGTCCACCGAAATTCGATCCGGTGCTGTACAAGACCATCAACAGCATTAGTTTGCGCAAACAGCGACCCAGTTTGAGTCGGCCGCATATCGTGGATGCCAAGAACCCGGCGCTTTTGCCACCGGAATCGCAGCCGGAGACACGTCCGGATCCTGGCCAGCAACCGGAGTCGAAGCCGTTGCCATTCAAAGCCAAATTGGAGGCCATATTGCAGCGGGGTCCCTCGCACCGAACCCAACAACATCCGGACTTGGTGCGTCGGCAACGTCCGCAGTCCACCTACATAGAAGTGGAGGAAGTGGAGAGCTGAGGGGGATACACTGTGCATATTATGGACCCCTGAACCTCCCCTGGTGAAACCAAAGAGGGTGCCATTTCCCCTTCCCCAGTTAGCAGTAGTTAAGTTCTGCATGCAATCGGAATGCAAATGTAGCCCGTCTTGTACATATCTAGCATAGCTGTAGTTACAAGTAGTCACTAGTTAGTAGTTAGTACGGAATGCAAGCAATCCTAGATGAAAAGTACCAGGTGGATTGGAGGAACAAAGGAGCTGACTAGGAGGGGTCTTTTAGGAATTGTTTTAAGTTAAGTGGAAAAGGAATGAAATGTAGGGAGTTCCTAACAAAGGGAAGTAACTGCTAAAGGAAAAAGACAGCTAATTGCTTTAAAAGTACTTGTGTGGAATGAAACCTAAAACTTTAAATCGATTGTGGTATTAATAACCTTAAACTCCAAAGTCATTACATTTTATGCAATTCACTCATTACAAATTGAGTAATATTAAATTGGGAAACTAAATAAAAATGGATATGAATTTAAAGACCTGACTATAAAGTATATTAAATCCCAGTATTTATCCTAGCCCCTCGCAATTCCCTATAAATTAACACGCATGCTGAGCTAACTCAAAACTAGTCGTAAAAGTATTAAATAAAGCGGTATTATAAACGTCAAAACTAAGTGCATGCCTAAGATACCTCCTAATACGTAAACTAATCGGTTCTCTACTCGCATAGGACTGTCCATATACTTTTTCTATGGACTGCCCAACAGCTACCGGGAAATTAAGCGTCAAAGGGCTGGATGGCAGAAGCTCAAATACAGCGATCGTCTCTGAACGGGGAGACTTTGAAATGTTGATAATTATACATGTATCCATAGAGATGTATATACACGAATGCATCACTAAGCCAATTTGATAAATTGTGAACAATTTGTTGGTTATAAATAAAAATCTAGTTGTAATTAATAAAAGTCAAATGAGTTTACCTGAGTGGGCCCGAAAAGAAAGGAGAGAATGGGAAGAAAGAAATGTTGATGGCAACTGCAGCCGCTTCCGGAATCGATTCCCCGATGATCTTGCCTAGATTGTGCTGTATTAATAACCCAATGAATGGGGATCGTTCATTGTCGTTTAATTCCCAGTGGCCTTGTCTTGAGGATGGTTCCTCCTCGGCTGCACTGACTTTGATAAATTAATTGGCATCGGCTGATCGCTGAGCGAGAGTGTGCACTGTTCTCGGGGAGTGTTTTTCCCCTTTGCCCTTTTCAGAATTTTCCTGAGTGAGTTTCAAAATGGTTTTACACGGAAAAATAATGAACAGGAAGTTAGATCTATAAATTATAAATTATAAATAATAATTATATTTCAAGAAATTCTTCCTACAAAATATTATAAAATTAAACATTCTAAAAAATATAAAAAATTTGGGAAATTTTAGGAATCAGTTGCATATGAAATGAACTAAAAATTTTCTTTAGTGTGGCGTTCCCCTTTGCCTTGATTTTGATTAGACGGAAACATCCCCTTGGGCAGCCGATGCGGCAGCTTCCCCCTTTTCGTCTCAGAACCAAACTATGCTCTGATTTATGCGGACATTCGTTTGGGCATTTCTTTGGTCAGGTTGCTCGGATGCTTCTGGTTCTACTGGTGCTGCTTTTGATGCCAGTCTGGAGATTTGTATAACCACAAGACGAAAGACGAAACAACTGGCGACTGTTTGGCGTCCCAACTCCAAGGAGAAGATGGACTTGGGAATGAGAATGGGAACGGGATGATGTGCGGGGTGGCTGACTACTTTTGTGCTGCGTAAGTGTAACAAATTGTAATCGTATTTGGCGGGGACTTTGTCTGGGGCGTGCCCCTGACTTCTCCGCCCCTGCTTTATTATTATTAACTTTGTTATGGGCCGGAGAGAGGAGTATCTATCTAGTTGGTAGTCCCAGCACAGAAGTCGTCTGGTGGTTGTTTTGGTTGTTTGCTACACTTGCTCACAGACTGTCCGCCCCCTTTATCTAGTCGACCGTTCAAATAGTTTTATGGCATATTTATGGGCGCCAAAACTTAAAGTCCCTCCAGCTAAGACTTTAAGACCTCCGAAAACTCCCAAAAGGGGGTGTCTCTGGGGGTGGAGTTCTAGATCTCGCCCTCACATTGCCGGAGCATTGACATCGGGCTCTGTGACAAATTGGCAACGAGCGAAACTAATTAATGCAGGGGGAATACACCAACTTTGTATATGGCATTCCATTGCTTGGAAAGAGAGCTGCTGAAGGATGGGTGGGGAAAATATTCATATGGGAGATGCGATTCCATGAATAAGAACCCAAAGCATGAGGTCAGATCGGGAAAATGTACATGAATGTGGTGGCATATAAATAAATCTTAAGTGATTGAATAGTATCTCAATTTTTGATGTGGGTAAATATTATAATTTTATAAATATATACATTTTATAATTTTTTTTATATTAAGAATTAAAGTATTAATCTCATTTAACCCATCTTTATTCTAAAGCAAAACATATTCTTCTTTAATTTTTCAATAATGCGAATGTTGGCATTTCTAAATATATATTTAGATTATTGTATTATTTTTACTATATGTAAAATGTTTAAAATAATTGTATGAGAAGAACAATTATTTAAATGTTAGGTGAAACAAATAGCAGAGGACACCGTTTAAAATAAATCGCCAAATAAAATTGTATAGAAAGAATATTATCTTCTTGTATTAAAGTAATTTTCGGATGTTTGCTTTCCTTTGATTTTCCCTGCTCAAGAGCTAAGCTTTATCTCACACAGTACTGCCTCATTTTTTCTGAAACAATTTCTTTTCAAATTGGTTTTCGGTTATGTAATCGTTGCTCAGCTCTAATAACATTTTCGCCCATCCTAACTCCTTCGTTGTCATGTTTTTGTTTGAAGTTTCGTTAGTTTGTTATTATTTCCACTGCCGTCCAAAGCGGCTTTTCCATATTCATAAAAATTGCGAGTTCTACCCCACACGCTCGCATTCCGACTGGACGTAATCCTCTTAACGTGGCCGGCCAGGAGAACTCTCGGCGTATTCCGCTCGACTCTGGCGCGTCTCCCTGATTTTCTCGTATTTTGTTTTGCCGGATTGTTTCGAAAATTAAAATATGTGCTGGGAGGGCTGAGGGTTTTAGCCAGGAGCGGAAGTTGTCATCATCATTTGTCAGGTAAATGCGGGCTGCAGTTGCAGTTACCAAACTGCCGACTGCAACCAAAGTCAATGGCACTCGACAAAAACATTTTGTCAAAACAACGGAGGCGGCTGCTACTGTACGCAAAGTGGATCACTGGATTTGTCCCTTCCGAATACACGAAAAAAGTAATTTTCGTAGCAACAGCTGCACAAATGCAGGACCTCAAACTCGCCGGACGGAGCCATGAAAAAATGGAAAAAAGGATTAGCATTTGAGTTTAGCTGTTTGTTCAATCGGCCATGACAGAAAGCAACGGATATGGTGCATGTTTTCAGGTTTTCGGGACTGGATTCGGGATGCTGGATTTCGGCCCTGCGGTCTGTGCATACATATGCTAAGCAGGGGATTGCACTCGGATGAGATTAACCCATTAAAGGAGGTTGCACCCGGGTAAATGAATTGCTCTTTAATGCGATTGAAAAGGTATCCTGTGGCTGCGGTCTTGAGGTCAAGTTGAGGGAGATTAATATTGGAAAATTCATTTTGCTTCCGGTTGTTCATTCCGAAAAGGAGTTATTGAAAGAAGCTGACTTGTTTTCTTAAGGAGTTAGTTCAGGATCATTAAATGCGGAACTCCTATTTTCCGGTTCCAAAAAGGGTTATAAATGACAGTTCAATTTATTTACCTTTACATTAGGTTGCGAATACCTTAATTAAATATACAACCTATAAAAATGACTACAAGATATCCTGGTGTTGCATGGTAGAATAGGATGAAATGGGATAAGTAAAGGAATTTAAATATAATAGTTTTGGTTTGTTAGTAATCGCTGAAAGGCAAAATTTCATGTATTTTCCAAAATGAAATAATATAATTTAATTTTACCTATTTATTAAACTGAAAGTGTTTTTCCCCCTTTTGTAACCTTTTTTTCTCAATAATAAATTATTTTTACCTTTCCACACCATTCACTACTTAACTTTCCAATATTATTTTCAAACCCTTAATCCATTTACCACAACCAATGCCAATCGAACATGTTGTGTGGCGAAAATCCCTCTGCAATTGTTCATGACCTCGGACATTTACCTGAAAATGCCTTCAAATAATAGATTTCTCAATTGCGAAGACACCTTGCCAATTGGTTATAACGATTTTGTTTGAGTTTCATCACAATTCGCTTGATTTCCCAGCACTTCTTTTGAGACTGCGGCCTCTCTATTAAAATCAGAATCTTAACTATGGTCTTGTGGCTCCTTCTCTACATTCCTGGGTGCTCCTCATAATTGCTTCTTTGTCATTTGCCACAGCGCACAAAGGATTCAAGAAAATGGTCGAGGGAAAAATAATACGCTGTTGATTTTCTACTCGACTTCAATTGATTTCTATGAGCTATCTGTGTGCCTCTAATTTTTTCTCATTTATCTTGTTTGGGACAAATGGTTTGTGCTTGTCATAACCTTTCCTACTTCTACGATTTTTTTTGAAAGACTCTCCCTTTTTCCTGGTGCCTTCTTCTGGTATCCTCGGGCATTCGACAATTTTTAAAGAAGAATAATATTTACCGAACCACGCACAATGGCAGGACACTAGAGAAGAGGACTCTGGGACATGGCATTGTTTTCGCATTCAATTCCCTGACAATAAGCATTATTGAGAATCTGAAATGTGGCCTGCACACGTTAGCCCCTTCTCTTTCTCAGCCCCTCTATCCGTCCCTCTCTAAGTGTGTGAGTGCGCTTAGAATGTTAACCAAGCCAACCAGCCAAGCAATTCAAATTCAATTTGCCCCATTATGCGAGGCCCATTGTTCCTGGCTAAATTCTAAGGGGCTGTGAGGCATTCTCCAAAGAGCGAATGAGCGCGGGTTGGGGGCGGTTTCAGAGTGCATCGGGCCAAGACTGCAAGCCAAGTTAAGTGCAATACAAAAGGCAGGCAGATTAAAAATGTGCAAAAGACGCTTACACTCAGGAAAAATATTATCCAAGGTCTTACCAAAAATATTAACGGAGGTCTTCGCATTAATAAGGTTAAACGTAAATGCTAAAACAACGGTATGTTATTAAAAATATACTGAAATAACGTAATATTTAAATAATCATTTTGTCAAAAAAATACTTTATAAATATTGTTAACCTTTTTCTAATACTTTTTATCCTTATTTCGCTAATAATAAAATTTATTTAATTCGAAATTGAATCTAATATTTTGTACCTAGAAAAAAATATTTGTATATTAAATATTTTTATTTTAATCATGATATACGAAATTTAGAATCCAATAGCTGATATATTTTTTTACTATTTCATTTCTTTATCCGTGTTAGGAAAATATTGGAAAGGTATTTAAAAAAAATGGGTATAATTGGCAATTAATTACTAATCATTTTTTAAAATAATTCATTTTTTGTCACTGTAGTGCGACATTGAGTGAAAGAGTGGGACGGTTTCTTCAAGCTAAATGAATGCAATAAGTAAATAACAAAATGTCGTTAGCATTTTGTGACACACTCACGCTCCCTCTTGCTCTCTCTTTCTCTCGCCCTTATCCCTGTCTCTTTCCCATTCCCTGACTATATCTTTTCAGGTCTCCAGGACAATGGGAATGTCAGCAGTTGCAGTCGCATTTGCCGCTGACATCCTGGCCTGAATGCGCCGACAGAGACAGCACAACAACTGCAGACAGAGATAGAGGAACAGAACCGAGAATCGAGAAACAGGAACAAATTCTCCCCTTCTCCTTTTCTCACAGCTGTCAGCGGCAACAAATTGCGCGCAAAGTTCGCATTAGAAAATGTGGGCGGAAATGGAGGTGAGCATAGAAAATCTATGAGAATATCAAACCTGGTTATAACACAAAAGTTGAATGGACTCTTTGAAAGCCGAGTCATTAACCCAAATCTTATAGATTTTACATTTAATACTTTTAAACAAAAAAAAGGAATAATTTATTAAAATAGCCATCCAATAATGTAATATCACACCAAGATGCTGCTGTATGTTATGAAGTACTGAACTTAATAAAAATCTAAAATATATTTTATGCACCCAAAAAAAATCGATATGAAACGTAGATCGATTTTACATTATTTAAGATCAATTTTAATTTGATATGTGGCCAGGTAAATTTGACCTGGTCGAAAAGATTATTTCATGTAAAACCGATATGGGTTTTGCATGACCTGAAATTTTCACGGCCATATCGATTTTACGGGGAATGTTAATATGGTATTTCTTAAAGAGTTTTGTTTATTCATAATCACTTGTCTTGCATAATTTCATAACAGTTTTGCTTCTAATTCCTGTAATTATGGGGAAGTAATCTCCCTACTCCATAGTACACTTAAGGTATAGTTTTTGGCTTTCATTTTAGGGCCACAATGCGTTCGCTCATTTCGTTGGCCGAAACGGGAGGCATCAACCACATCCCTTATCCTATATCCCTAACCCCCGTACCCACAATCAGCATCCTCGCCCTCATCAGGAGCCATCATCAGTTGGCAGCCAGCAGCGAACATTCAGCATCAGCACATCAAGTGGCAATCATATTAACCGGCTTAATTGTCAACACACAGCCAGCAGCACTGCCGCTTTTCCCCCGCCTTTCCTCCCAATTTCCCTACGACCTTCCCGCCCCCTTTGAGCCGAGAGCTTGTTGCGGGTGCCAGCTTGTTAACAAGTTGCCAGGAGCTGTTAACGGTTGCTCCTAGTTGTAAAGGGAAACACACTCGGAACATATTTATTCACTGCTTTTACTTGTTGAAAAAAATAATATTTTCTGTCAACTTCTAAAAGGATATTTTATAGATCTTCATTTCAACATTTTAACTAATCTAGTAGTAAAGCTTTATTTAATCCCAAACAATTCTCAAATTTATAAAACTAAAGAAGTTTTGTTAAATATAAAAATTAAATTTATAAATATACATTTTTAGTTATTTAAAATATTAATACTTTTAATAACATTTCCTTAAGTCTTCCTTAAGCCAAATTACTTCTAACGGGGAAAATATATAGTTTAGGATATATTCTGATATTCTCCAAAAATTGTAAAAATTGTTCAAGTGTACAGAGGAAACGGGGAAACTTTGAGCCTCCAATTCCCGTGTTATAGTCACAATTGTGCGTTTTTCAAATGCTCATTAGCCCCAATTTTTCGACACTAGACACTCATGTTGGGCGCTGTTTGCCATTGGCAATCGTTCTGGACCACGGTTAGTTAGCAGTTGGTCCCGTTCAAAATTACAGGCAATTTTCGCCAATTTTTCCATGCTAACTAACTAACTAGCCAACAAACTAGCTGGCCCATCACAATGCTAATCAGAATCAGGTTCACAGTCATTATCAATTCCTTTTTAGTATCCCCAAAAAGGCTCATTTTGTTCTGGTGGTTGGGAGGAGTTTTCGCAAAGGAGTTTCCCGTTTGGAAGGAGTGGAAGTGGGGTGGAATTGAAAGCGCGTGAAAACCGCGAAATTAAGCAACGCCAAATGACAGGACAGGAATGAATGATGCCATGCAGCACTTGTCAACAAAGGGATTCTTCATCCTTGGCAACCCGACCAAAACCGAATCTCAGCAGAATCACCACCGCCCCATCATCAACTGAGCCACCATCTGTACCTCCATCATCATCATCAGTGGGGCTCCTTGTCTTCATCCCACTCGTCTCTGTCAAGTTGTATGCAAACTAATCACACGCAAGCATTTGATGCGTTTAAAACACACACCCACAGCTGGGTATATACTATATCTACATACAGACGGTTGGATTAATACGGAAGGGAAGAGTTCGCTAAGTGGGATGCGGGGGAGGCTCCAAAAGTAATACAGCTATAAGAACAATTTTCAATAAGAAACTTAAGGAAAGGAAAATGTTTTTTTTATAATTCGTTGTTGAAAATAGCTTTGGAATTTTGATAATTGTAAAACATGGCTTAAAACCTTCCTCAGTTTAAATGTTCGGTAATAATAAAAATATTATTTTATAAAAAATATATTTATGACGGATGGTTTTTAGTCAGTAAATGTAAATGTAATGTTAAAAGAAAAGATTGTAGTTATAAAAAACCGAATGCACAGAGATATATCCTTAACTTTTCAGTACACCCACCCAATAAATTGAAACTCTGCTTGAAAGTGGGTGGTAATCGGAAGGGTGCGAGTGTGGGTGGTGCAGAGGGCGCGAGTGGGCTGGCTGGGCTACATAGTTGACTGTCCCGGAGCTGTTCATCTTTTATAATGTTGGTAATTTGAACATTTCAAATCAAATCTAAACGTCAGTTGGTTACCAGCTGCGGTTCAGTTCGAAGCTCGGCAGTGAAGGAGCGAGGAAAACCGAGTTGCAGGAAGACAGCTGGAGGGAGTCGCCAAATGGAAATTGTCAGCAGCGTTTCAAATGAAAGTGCAGATTGGAAAATGGCAGCCGCAGCAGTACAAAAACTAAAAATAAAACAGGAACGCAAGGACAGTTTTGATGGGTTACAGCTTCCCTACAGAGACAACAATTTAATAAAATCATTAGATTTCGATTTTTAAATTGGAAATGTATTCATTTATAATTGTATTCGTATATTAATTTAGCAGTAGAGATCCACATTTTATTATTTTGCAGACGTAGTATTTTTAGATTTGAAAAACCAACGAATATCTGACAAATGCTTTTGCCCCTGTGTATTTTCCCCTCTTCGAGTTGCCTGCATAATAAATCGACTTGTAAATGCAATAAATTTCCCATTGACGGGACAGGAGGCTGTGGCCTATTGAATTTAAAACGCTTTAAGTCGGCCAAATCCTGCCAACTAATGAAGAAGGCCCCCGAAAACACTCGTCGTAGTTCACTCGAGGAATGCCAAAAATGTGCAAACATCCAAGGAGGCATTGGAAAGTCGGAAAAATGGAGGGAGCAAGTGCTAGGCGAAAACAAGAAAACAAATCACGTTTTAATTTTGTTTAACTAAATACGAAAATCGCACACAGAACAGAGAGAGCGGGGCGTCGGGGGAGGGGGTTCGGGAAAGGGGCGGTGAGGCTGAGGGGGAGTGGCACTGCTGCCTGATGACGTGCAACTCTCGACGCCATTTTGTGCGCTGTCATGCCATACACAATTAAAGCGCCAGGATCTCGAGAGCAGAGCTATGTCTATCCTCTGTACAGTCTCGGGCAAATTAATAGCCATTTTTGCTTTTAGAAAATTTTATAAAAATATTAAAATATTCGTTTAGTATACACAAATATATTTAAATATTTTTAATAGCCATATTAGTTTTTTAACCTTTTAGTTAAGATTTTTAAAGTAAAGCAAGTAAAGTATTTTTGAACTTTTTTTAATTTGTACAGTTATGTTGATACTTAAATAAATCGTTACTTTTTTTTGTCTGGTTTCAGTTTTGTTGAAAACAGAACACAAACTAATTTTCCATATTGATGTTCGCACACAAAAATGATTTCTCAAAATGCTATCCATTTTATTTGAGTTTTGAATATTCTTTTCACTTATTTTCTGACCGCATCTGTAGATTTTCCAGGGGCGGAGGAGCAGAGGAACGGGCGGAGGGGACTGGGGGCTTGGGGGAGTGCTTGTTCGCTCAGCTCACGTCTAGCTCAACGTCTAGTTGTAGGGAAATTAAATTAAAATTCACTTGTACGCAAAAAGTCAGGGCCAAGTGGCAGGGCAGGGCAAAGAGGTAATACAGGGGCGCCGATGGGGGTCAAATTGGCAAAGGATATTGCAGGGAATCGGGGGGAGGGAGCCTGGCTTGTTGGTTAAGTTAGTAAGTCAGCGGGCGATTGGAAAACTGCGCAGATTTTTCGCTTTTCCGCTCCTCTTTTTTTCGGGACTCGGAAGAACAACAAAATTAATTCGTTGAATTTCAAATAAAAAAGGCGAGGCATTCGGAGGAAACGGGAGCTGAAGAGGAAAACTATGCTAATGATATACGAAAATTGAAATTTCAATAAAATAATTAAATTTAGCCAGCGTTCTAGAGGGAAAAAGAGAAAGTGACGAAAAAACAAGAGGGAAAATATGTGAAAATTAGCACAACAATTTCGTGAATTAAAATTATCCTTATTGGGGCAGCAGGTTTGCGTTAATTGCTTTTATGGGTTAGAATATATGTGTCATTTGTTGTTTGTGCATTTTAAAGAATCTACAGCTAAGAAACATGTTTAAATTCTAAAAATAATTATAATTATACAAAATGGATTCTACTTATTCATTTATCGTTATTATAAAGAAGACTGCAAGCTGTTAACATGGCTTCAACTTGCACTTATTTCTGCTTTTGATATATTTTCTCGGGGTTAAGAAAGGACAGGCCTTATAATCTCATTTTTCACGCTGTCGAAAGCGTTTAATTTTATTCCATTAAAAAATAAATATTTCTTTTTCGTTTTTATAGCACAACGCGCATTCTGACCTCTCTCAAGATCATCAAACTTTCAACCAGCTGATTACTTTGACACAGCCATAAGTACTTCATGTACATCGTCACCGATCGCATTATCTGTATAGCCCTTATTTACGCACTCTGAACCCTAGCCCGATGCTCTTCATCATGACCAACTAGAGCGACTATTTTTAGTGCAGCCGAAGGTCATGATAAATGACACCAAAAGTATCAAAATACAAGAAAATTGGAATACACCAGGAAAAATAAGATAGCCTCAATGGCTTGGAGGATAAAAGTAACAAAAAATATCAACGAATTTAACAATTAACTTTTGTTTTTTTTAATACTATTTAACACTAAATTTTTACAAATTCAACTGGTTTTTTGCTAACAAAATAAACAATTTGGAATCGTATTAAATCAGAATAAGACTGTTTTTTCTTCTTATTTTTCGGTGTACTTAGTAAACCCAAACAGGAATCCCGCTGAGCCGAAGGAGAGGATCCTTGGAACACTCGATGCTTGAGGCAGCTGGCGCTAAGTGCTCTAGATTCGAGGGCGTTAGATTTAGTGCCTGCACTGGGAGACATATGCAGATTATGCTAAAGACACAACCAGACACCCAAAGAATAGTGTGGGGTATGCCGGGCAAGCCGGTGCAAGTTTTATGAGTCTGTGTACACGGAAAACCTTTTCCAGACAGCATTCTGAGGTCTTGGGCACGCCCTTCACCTTGACGGCCCCAAAAACACGGCTGTCAGCGTCTTATTGAGCGTACATAAGCGCATTAGCCGCGGTCGCATCCATGAGATACTCGTTCCCGACCTACTCGTACTAACGCTGTGCAGTTTTGCGGCAGCCGCTTTGGTCTGTGCAACAAGACCCAAAAATTGAAAAAACTGAGACTAATTTTGGGACAGGATGGAGAATACACTGAGGATATGGAATGAGGTCCGGTATGGCTTTAAAATTGTACGAGTAAAGGATGTTGTTTTTAAGTCACAGTTAAACAGTTAAATAATAAAATATTCAATTTTAAAGTAATAATATTTCTTATTTTAAATACGTGTCAAAAATGCAAAAAGGTGTTTTTTATGTCGATTTTATATTTATTTATACATTTATATATATAACATTTTAAAAAACTTCAAAAAATATATTATTATTTATTATATCAGGAATGTGCGAAAATAAAAAATTTAAAATGTTATAGGAATTACAAATATTTACCTCTAATGCCTTTGATTTACAATTTTAAATACGTTTAAGATTTGCTTTTCAGTGCAGAGCGAAAAGGAGAGGGCGAGTAAAGGATAATTACCGAAAAAAGAGTGCAACATATGGCATAGCCCGAAGTCAGAGGCGGGCCCTAAAACTAGACAGGGGTTGCCATATGGCCCTCTGCCGGTCTCTCTGTCTTTTCCCTAACGATCTATTCGGATTCGATCCAAGGCGAACCCGGCAGCCGGCAAAGAGTTTTCCTATTCGCTTCGCTTTGGTTTCTTCAGAGTCATCTCTTGGGAGTCGTCAGTCAGTCAGCTGACTCCTTCGATCTTTCACGATCTCGTTTGATCTGGGCCCAACCCTGAACGCGGATTGATAAATAGTTTCTTGGGTTTCTTGTTCTGTTTTTTCTTTGATTTTTTATGGGTTCGGTCTTCGGTGAGGCATCAAATTATGGGGCAAGAACTTGTTAGATCGATACAAGAAAAGTGTTTAGTCATTTCCGATAAACGAGATCAGTTTAACCCGGCTATCTAGTTAGGATAAATTTTGTAGGACGATTTTGTTTGGGTTTTGTTGTTTGTGGATCTTTGAGATAGGCTACCAGATGGCTTTCTAAAGGTGTGAAGATCAGCTTGAGAGAGACTTAATTTTGTACGATAGGAATCTTTATGTTTTGAATATTTAAAATAAACAGCTGTCGGTGATTTTGATGTGACTTTCTTGTGTTTTGCTTCACCTTTATGCCTTTTTTATTATTTAGCTAATGGTTTTCAAATATTTTACATCTAAACAAGATCTAAACATTTGAAAAAGATAGTTACTTATTTATTATAGGACATATTTTTGAAACAAATTCCTATAAATATACATGGCTTATTTGACCTTTGAAAGCAAAGGTGTTAGAAAACTCTTTAGGACCATATAAATGTAGATGAGAAATTGGTCCAATTTCATTGATAGAAGATCGATCATATAGATCGAAATGCTGCCAGTATGTCCAGATATTTTTCCGTTTTAGACGACTCGTTGACAGCATCAATTGTTGGCAAACGATCCTAAGCCGATTATGTTGCAGCTTCAGCTCAGCTATCCCTTCAACCTCTTTGAAGGCCGTCACATGTTGCAGAGGATCTAATGGGATTTACGACCTATTCGCAGAAGGGCGGGCACTTGAAGAGCCCCTCTTTCCATTCAGGCCAACTGTTGTTGACACAACAAGAAATTCGAGACCCAAAAAAGTTGAATAGAATATCTTTTGGCTTAAGTAGAACAAAAAGTAAAGTACATTAGTTAGATGGAAAAAAGTGCTATACAAATAAGTAGTTCCCTATAAAATCTGTCGATGGGCTTCTGGTTTTCGTTAAAGCGAATCGATACCTTCTTGGATATCTCTAATTTTAAGCCACTTGAAATTTCAGTAAAAAAAGAAAAAATACTTTACAAACATAACTGAAAAATATGTAATAAAGGTTAGTAAAATTGGTGCCTAAAATATTTCCTTAATTCTGAATATTTAAAGTACCAAATTGATTAGAAATTGTATAATGCTAGGAAAATCTATCTATCCACTTTAACTGATTCAATCACGTCCAACTCATTAGTTAAACATCGGTTTGCACTTGTCAAACATTTTCAAGCTTTTCATTTCCCATTTGTCAATGGCAAATTGTCAGCTGACAAAATTTTCGATTTGGTTTTTGGTTTCATTTCGTTTCATCTACGTTTTGTGGCCTACAAAATTTGATAATCCGAAAACCAATTCAATTTGGCTATTGTTTCGCCAGTGACCATTTGCCCACTGCCAAAATACAATAACTGAGAAGCGTGTGTCAAAATGTTGGGGCAACGACAACTCAGAAATGTGTCAAATCGATAATTGGCAAAACATCAATATATCCTTGGTCCGTTAGGAACGTCCCGAAAATCACAGGATACTTAAAGGCTCCAATGTCGAGGCAACAGTTGACAACACTCCAAGCAGCACTGGTCACTTTTGGAGAGACCACAAGACTGATGCTCCCGAAAAGGTTGAAGAACTCCAAATCGAGTTATGTGAGGACGTACTTAAGTGTCCTTTTCGGGCTGTGTATGTGTCTGTGTGCACTTTAAATTTGTCTCCACACTCGAGGATCTACTTCATTTGTCTAATTCTGGAGGTTTCGGAAAGTAGGCGACAGGCACGCACTCCTTGCACAAATGAAAGTAAATCCTTGGCCTAAGCCCGGGAAATTGTGGTAGTGAGTGTGCGTGTGGGATAATCTGCATTTGAATAAGAGCATTTTAGTGTTTTTCCAACTATATGTGTGTGTCCCCCACTCGGTCTTCGTCCATGTGAGCGTGTGATAGAGTGAGTGTGTGCTGGTGTGCGTTAGCCCCTGTCTGTGTGACACACCCATGTGTTGGCAGGCCATCAGCCTTTTTGCTGTTTTCATTTTTTCTGTCTTATCCAGGATACTCTGCAAAAGGAGAGCTTAATAAGTAAGTGAATACATTTTTAAGATTTTGAACTAAATTAATTTTTAAAAATATGTAAAGTTTTATAGATTTTCTCGTGGTTTAATCATTTTATTTACCTTAATTAACCTTTAATCCTTTTTAATCCTATTTTTACATTTCGGAAGATCTTTAAATACATAGAATCTCTTAAGAGTTATTACACTGTTCATACGTTGTTTTCTAAAAGAGCATTGCAATTTCCCTAATCTAATTCGAAAACTTTCCTTTTGTAGTTGTGCCTGCCCTATAATTTGAGTTTGTGCATTTGTCCTCACTCAAGTAATCTTTTTTCCGAACATTTGTTTGGGCAGTTGTCTCTGCCGTTTGGCAAAAGTTCTGCCCAAACATAACCAGAGGACCGAATGGGGGTCCTTTTTCCACTCCCAATTCGCTCTGCTTTAAAATAATCGATTTTCTGCGTAATTCTTTGTGTGTGTCTCCCAGTTGGGAGCCAATTCAATCGGAGATTTTTCGTGTCATGCGAATGGGATGTGACAATGTGGGAAATTAATATAATTTGCCTGATTTGCCACTGTCTGAAGTTTTCAGTGTCTGCGGCAAGATTGGAAATGTTCTTCTGCGAAATCAAAATCAATTTTAACGATTTCTGGTGTCCGCTCTTCCAGAAAAAAAAGAAAAAAATACAGCCAAAGAAAACTTCTGTCAACTGTTTGTTGCCATGATAAGGGAAAATGGGGGGCTGACTTTTCTCCCCTCGGTACAGAAGATTAAACTAATTGATAAAAATGTTGCACGTTGCCGGAACGGAATGGGGATTTTGCGGGTGTGTTGGGAGTTTGTTTTTCAGTGGGTTGTGCTATTGTAATTTATGTAAAGTAGAAAACAACGTGTAGGTCGCAATTTGCTGTGTGCCTGGGTCACACTTCCCAGTCCCATCCCCTCACCTTTTTTTTAAGGCCAATCCCTGGCAACGCCGCATGTCTTGACTTTTAAATCCAAATGTATTAAATTTCGCCCCAACTGAAAAGAAGAGTCATGGCCATGGCTCTCCACATTGTTGGCTTCCGCTGAAAGCGATGATGATGGCCATAGTAATGATGTTGGTGGTACAGGTAAAGTGCCATTGGCATTGCCATAAATGTGCCACATACATAGTATTCGCCCTGCTTCTCTGATGCTTTGGCATCTGGCATGGCAGCAATTATTCAACAAAAGCTACTGACAATTATGGCACACCAGCCATACATACCACCAAAGAATGCCATATCCTTCCGCCGTTTCCCCACCAACAGCCCCTCGAATTCCCCATCCCAAACATAGCACAAATGATGGTGCCGGGTGGATTTCAAAAGTTGTAAGTTTATGAAGGTTGCGGAGCGTTAAGGAATGCGACCTTGGGCTTGGGATATTTTCAAGTACTATATAGTGGTTGCCACAGATTTATTTTTCAGGTTAGGAGGTGGAATATTCAGGGGAGATATTTTTAAGGGAATCCCTTATTCTAGTATTCCATGATATGGGAAAAAATTCTTATATGGGATATCAAGTCGATGAATTAGTTAATGAAACAAATATTTTTTTTTTAATCTGTAGCACGGTCTTAAAAAATCATTTATCTAATATTAAATATCTATCTAAGACTGTATTTACACAAATATAAAAAGAAATTTGTACAGCTTTTTAAGATAGACAAAGTGTCCCACAATCATTTAAGATATTTATTTTCAATGGAGTTTTTTCAGCTGCTTCTTTTAGAGGAGTTCTCAGCCTTCATTAGTTCTTGATCAGAATATAAAATCATGCCCTTCACATGCGGGTTCGCCTAAGATATTTCATTCGATAATTAAGTGTAACATATTTTTTGAACTTATGCATGCTGGTAGCAAAGGGAACTGCTCACTCAACCCTCGGAGTGAGAGAGAGGGGCAGATGTTGTTAGACAGAGAGGGTGCCATATGCAAACACACACCTGGCTGTTAGATTTAGATGGTATAAGACCAGAGGAACAACCACGTGTCTGGGAGTGGGAAGGATGTGGAGCCCCAGCTGGCACATATAACCCCCTAAGCCCCCGCCTCTGGTGGAGTTCCGCCCTCTCCCTTAACCCCTTCTGGCCCTTTCTCCAGATTGTCTGCGTATGCAAAAATATAATTTAACACACATTTGCGCAATTAGATTCATTCGTGCAGGATGAGTGGGAATGGGCGGAAGAGGGGGCTTGGAATACGAACAGGAGTCGACTGACATACAAATGAATATCTATGAGTGATGCTCGGGAAATGTACAGCCAAAGTCAAATAAGTAGAAAATTTAATTTAACGTCTGAATAAGAAACACATTTTAAAACCTTATTTTTAGTTATTGGAAAACTAAATTTTAAAATTAAAGTATACAGTATTGTTATTTTAAATGAATTATGGTTTAGGAATTTTAAGTATTTAAATACTTGTAAGTACAAATAATAATTTTTGTTATTCAAAAATAAAAAATCAGAATTTTATTTACCAAATTATATATATTTGTAAATATTTCTTAAATTTAAAAAAATCATATTTTAAGAAATAATTTCAAATTACTAATTTATTATTTCACTATAATTTCAACTCGAACTGTGTGTGAAATTCTACAGGAGTGCGAGTATGTGCGATTGCATGTGTGTAAATGTCACAATTTGAATACATAAAATGCAAATAACGACACCGACAGGACCCAGGGAAGGACTTCTAGTCTACCTTCCCCGTTCGCCTCAACTCCTTTGCAGATTCCTTGGCTAAAAAAGGAATATAAATTGCTTCCAATGCAGAGACATCTATTAAAAGGACATAAAAAAGCATAAAAGCGGAAATGATGTATGGAAAGGAGGCGCCCACCCACCACCACCACCCCGTTGCCAATTTAGCGAAAAGGAAAGTAGAGCTCTAACCAAAAGGAGGCGACCTGTTGCCCCACATATTTTTGGCAGTGCTAATTTAAGCAATGCAGGTAAAGTCAGCTCCTCCTTCCTGCGAAAATAATAAAATTTACACACGTGCAAATGCTGCCTGCTAGTCCCTGGATTTCCTTCTTTTTTTGGGTCCTTCTGCATGAAATATGCTCGGGCAGAAAATGCTTACAAGTGTAAACCACAGCCTGGGCACATGTAGACCTGTCAAGGTTTTCCTGTGGAAAGCCGAGGGGGGGGGGGAACGGAAAAGGGGGCGGTCCTCTGCTCCTCTGTAATTGTTTTTTATAAAATTTAATTTATGGCATTTTTGCACAGCCTGGGCAAAGGGGGCGTGGTGGGCGGGAAAATTGAGGTGTACGCTTTGCACTGCACTTGAAACTTTTCCACACCATTTTTTCACGGAGCAAGTGTGCGTGTGTGTGGGTGTGGCTGTGTGCGAGTGGTATTAAAATTTATTTGTATGACATTTTCTATATGCACGGGGAAAGGAGAGAAAGATGGTCGTATTCGCATCCCAAAAGAGCAAGCGAGAGGACTGTGACAAATTTAACGCCCTGCACATCAAAACTAAAAGCTGCCTAACAAAAAATTGACTGTAACAATCGGGGGAAAAAGGTGCGAGCGGGAAGGGGAGTTTGGTTAAAAAGAGACAGGCTTAACTACGGTCACATGAAGCTTTACTCTCGTATTACAATTGACATGATTTTAATGGCATTTCGCATTGAATTGTTCAAATTGGAGAGCGGACTTAATGGATTTAAAGCTGTGCACATATTTACTTGGGGGAAAAAATACGTTGGAAAATCGTAAAAATGTTGGAATTTGCGATATATGTAAATATAGTCACATGAACTCTAATAAAAAGTACATGGTAGCAAGGTGAAATTAAATGTTTTTAGGCATTGTAGTTTTTCTTTAATTATAAATTATACAAATATTTTATATATGTTTACAAATTTTTAAAGATCTTTTGTTTTATTTCGTATCCTTTTTTCTAACACTTTTGATTGATTTTCTTTAAAATACAATATATTACGCCTTTCTTATCCACAAAGAACACCAATCCTGAAAGATAAACGATTTAGACGTTTAAGAACCCTTTATAATAAGGAATTATTATTACAAGATTGTTCGCAATTAAGGTCCAGATAGCTTCACGATTTTTAATTTCATTTTTTAGTCCCCATCAATTTTCCCCTTTCCACGATTTTTTTCCCGCCTTTACTTCTCTTTACTTCTCTCTCCTTCGAACCCAACTTAACCTAGACCATGCCCTCATTTGTTGTGGTCGGTAAAGCAACAATAAAAAAAGTAGAAAGAAATAAATGAAATTTAATTGCCCTGTCCTATGCCCCCGTCCATTTTTTTCTGCCTTTCCGGAATATTTTAATTAATTTCCCTCAGAGCCCCCAACCATTTATTTTTCGCTCGCTCCCTGTGCACAGAAAATTTGATTTCTAATTGTCCTGTCGCCTGTGTTTCAGTTAAGGAGAGAAAATGCCAGCGAAAGGGGCAAAAAAAGTTCTTTCATGTTATTTATTCACTTTGATTATGGCACAAAAATGTTGACGGCATGCCATCGCTCGGTTGCCATTTCAATTGTTTCCATGGCAGAGGAGGAGAGGCAACCCTTTCCCCGTTCTCCTGGCAGCCCTGGCAGGCAAAAGTCAAGCACACAAAAAGATTATACGTTTTTTGTTAAGTTAAAAAATTACTGTTTAAATAAAATGTTGAAAGTCCTGATCAAAAATAAAATAAATATTTGTAATGGAATGCTATGATCGAAAATTTAAAAAAAATATATTATAATTATTTTTCTCAGTGCATTGGTCTTACAATTGTTGAGGCAGGAAGGGGAAATTTATTGGGACACACGCACCTTGGGGGCAGAAATCAAAGTCAGATGCTTCGTCCACAAAACAGCCGAGAGGCACTTTAATGCTCAGGTTAAGTCAATCCCACTTTCACCTCCCACTTTCACCGCTTGTTTCCACCTCCCTATTTTCCCACAGTTTTTCCACCCACCACCCACAACATCCTTGCTGCATATTTGTGGTTGCAAAACGGCTGCCTTGCTTTCAACTTGGGCTTGGGTAAACTATTTCAGTTCAACCGAGCATAAAACTGAAACTCGCCTGGAAAGTGTGTCAAAAATTGAAGGAGCAACAGTAAAAAACCGAACACTTGACGAAAGATACGGATGGAGAACATGAAATCTTAAGATACTTTTCTTGTGGACGATGTACTCAGATGGAAATATAAAATGGTAAGTGAAAAAAACTCACTGTAATCTTCTTTGGTTAACATTTGGTATACTTTTTGTAAGCCGGTTTTGTAAATATATAAAACGCTTTAAGAAAGATATAAGGCAAAATATGTAAGACTTACTTCTTTGGATAAAAGGGTTTTGACATTTAAATAATAAACAAGACTCGCCTTATTTAATCATATCGACCTGACCAACAAAACTTTTCGATATCATTTTACCTACCTCAATATCATCATGCCATGTATAAAAACTAACACCCATATTTTTGCTCATCAACACCGAAATTTCGTTACCTATAACATGCAAGCCATTTAAAGTGTTTTCTCCAATAAAAACCTGACCCAGACAAGACTTTAATGACCTGAACGTTAAGATAGCTCCCACATAAAAGAGAACGATATGAAAATAAAAACTTGCAACAGATGAAATTGCCAATAAATATGAAGGAATTTCGTAAACATGTGCGCAATCTGAAGAAGAAGAAAATACCAAGGAAAATAACAACAATACCGACATTGACACCGAAAAATTGTTTAGCGAAAAGTAAGTCACAGAGAAAGCCGCAAAAAAACTGGAAAAATAGGAATAACAGAACAGGCGAAGGAAATCTGCGAAAGAAAAGGTGGAGCAGCCACAGTCGCCGTCAAAAGTCTGCCTGCTTTGTTTTTATTTATTTTCCTAAAAAGCTTCTAAAAATATAACAAAACAAAGAAGTCTTTAAAAGCTCTCTAATGATTAGCCCGCAATTAATTAAAATTTATTTTAGTTAAAGCCATCAAAAAAACAAAAAACAACAGACACAAATTGGAGTTCCAAAAAATGTGTCACCCACGCACAAAGAGAAATGAGAGAGAAAGAAAGTTGGAGAGAGTGGGAGAAAATTTCCCCAAGTGACCCAGTGAGGAAAATGAGAGCGGAGACCCGAGAGAGTCGAGTGAGAGAAAGTGGTGAGTTTTGAAGTCTGCAAAGTGGCCCAAAGAACTCACCACGGGTAACAGCTGTCGTGGTTCTCTCGAAAACAGAAACACACATTCGCACACACACACAGATGGTGTCGGAAAATAAGGAAAAACATTGAAAGGACTGCCACAGTTTTCCTCGCTCTCTTTGCAACATCCCATGCAGTGCATTGTTCGACTGACTTCACTTTTGAGGGCTTCCTTCGCCGTCTCGAAACAGTTTTCGTATTTCCAATATATCCAGCGGTTCCCCTTTGTCTCAGCGTCGATTTAATGAGTTTTCCTTCTTTCGGTGCGAAGTCCTGCGGTGCTCCTCCAGTCAAATTCCTGCTGGGCCTAATGGCATTATGGTAGCTGTCATACTCGCACCTTCCAACTCAAATCGCAGCCGATCCAACTGAATCGTCTCGATTCGAGTCACACTTCACGGCTGCTGGACAGGACATGCACTCGAAGAAAATGTAAAGTCCATAATATTACTGTGTCGTAACTAAATGTTGCAGAGCTTCAATCTACATAATGTTTTTTTTTAATAAAAGTAAATAAATCTTTTTTAAAAAATAAAACATAAATAACTTTGGAAAACTTGTGTAATTTTTAGAAAGTGAGGACGAAAAAATACTTTCCTCTATAGTTTTACAACAAACAATAACATTAAGAAAGTATACTGGAAAGATTTATAAGGAACTACTTTACTATACTCTTTATTGATTTATACTTTATTTTAATTAAATAATAAAGGTAATTATTAATTAGATTTTAAAAAATCTAAGCGAGGACCTTTTATCTAAATCCTCTAAGCAAACTATGTAAGTAATTCATGTTTTTTTCTAAGTGCACTCAGTAGGACTCACACAGAGGACAGCAAGGAGTCCAACAATGCCAGAATGCCGTCTTGATTGACAGTTAAATGTCAAGCTAAACAGTGTGAAATCTCCAGGATTGAGGACAAAGGCAGCACTGATTGCTAGGCGCATTGCCAAATGCCTTCGTATTGTTTTCCCACCCCCTACCGCCCGCTTCCACCAGAGCCTTTTGTTTCGATCGCAATTTTCACCAGAGAGCGAAAAAATCAAGCCCAAAGGTGCAAGCAACTATATGTATAGCCCAGCTATAAAAAATACAAAACCAAATGTCCAACAAGCAAAGTTAGATTGAATCGTTAGGAAATTGACACTTTCACTTCACTCCAATCGAGGGGTGCGAGTCCTCGAAATTTATGAAATTCGAGAAGCCGCTGGTTATGAGGAAAACGCTACCCGAGAACTGTCCCGACATACAAAATTGCTGCTTGATTTGTGGAGCAGGATAACGAGGGTCTGGGCGGGGAAAAGGAAAGCGGGAAGGGAAATGCTTTGACAGCAGGCACAGACCAAAAAGTCAGACTTAAAACTCCAGGGAACGCGAAGCGGAAATGAGAAGATTATAGAGGTCTGCAGATGAAAAAAGCATATTGTTATACGCAGCATTTCACTTTCAATTGTTAAAAAGCGATTCAAGGGAGTCTTTAAGAATATTATAAATATAACGGTGTCGAATTTGCCATTGGATCCGTATTTATACCTTCTTAAGACGATTTCACACGACTTCTTGGGTTAATAGACTACTGTTTTGGCGCTAAATTCAGGATTTTAACTCACTTAACCTATGCAAACTTTATTAATATAATATCTAACATCCAGTATTCACAAGCTCGAAATAATTGACTGTAAAATTAATTTCGTTAGTATTATTTTCAACAAATTTCTTAACATTTCAGTATAAGATTACGTTTATTTGAACCATTAATTTTTGTTTTTAAAGGTTTCAGGACATCTTTTTTAACTATGATTTGTTCTATGATCTCAATTAGATATTATCTGGGTCCTTAGTACTTGCACTTTTTCCCATGCTTAAAAATGTCCTTTTAAACCATACCATTCTTTTCAACTTGCCCATTTCTTCCCACCGTTCATCTAAGATATGGGTTAATCCAACTTCCGTTTTAAAAACAGTTGCAAGTGCTAATCCAAACCCTCGGCATCTCGAGAGTTAACCATCTCATCTTCATCTGCTTAGCTTCCCATCTCCCTTTGTCCCCGCAAATCCAAGCCACTTTGCTGGGTAAACAGAGGCGAGTTCTCAACACTTTTATCGGAGATTGAAGGGGACATAAACATCCTTTTGAGGAGCTGGGCATTCACGTATCCGCATCCGTATCTCCCGGAATCGCACTGCAAGCCCCGGGGCTGTCATCTCGATGGAGATATTATCTAATTCCATATTCCCACCCCGCCCACGAAGACCAGATCTCAATGCAAAATCCAATAGTCATGCACACACACACAATCCACAATTGAAGAAGATTGAGCAGATTGAGGAATTGAAAGGAGACTCCAAGGTAAACACTTGCGGATGCTCAAGATTAGTTGTGGTGGTGGTCCGGTTCGCCAGTGTCCTTCGATATTTGCTTTAAAAGGACATTTTACAGCCATCGGCAATTCATCTTGTCCTTTCTGTCCTCGGGAAAGGAAATAAAAAATTTGTTTGTCAGTGCGCTAGCCGATTTCCAAATGTCTTTATGAGCCTTGTACATTGTCCTTTTCTCCTTTTTATACTTTCCATTGGAGCGGAAGCAGGAAACACTAACATGTAGGTAAATGTCAAGTCAGCCCAGTTGGCTGCATTTTCTCTTTCATTTTTTTGTCCACTGATTGTTTACATTTTGGCGTATTTTGACAACTAAATTGGTGGACGAAGGACTTCATCTTATTTCCCACCCAAGGTGAGCCACCCAGCCGGCTCCCTGCTCCTTATAAATTAAATGTCAACCGCCCGTTTTCCGATTTCAGTTGGCCACATGTTCGATTTCCGGCTGCCACCTTTTCATAACCCACAGAACTGTGGCCGGACTACTTTTATGTGAACCGTACTCAGTTGAGCTGGGCTGAACTGAACTGAGGCGAACTGGATGTGGACCGTCCCGAAGGTCGACCGGGCAATTACTTGGCTAAAATGCTCAGACCCAACTGCTGCAATTCCAGCTACCGCTTTTCCTTCACGCTTTTCCTCCCTTTTTTCGATTCGTCCTTGGCTTGGGCAATTTTCTTTGGGCACAACTGTCATTATGGACTTTGGTCAGGCTACATTCAAGATTTGTTGCAATATATTTGCCGACGTGGCCGGGGTGGCGAAACCGCAGCTCGGCATGTGGAAAGATATTTCCCAATAAAAATTGGGTTAGTTGTGGAATTTCCGGGTATTAAATATTATTTACCTCAGCTTTATCGCTACAACTGAAATTCTAAGACATTTTTGGTTAAAGCTAGCAAAATGCGGAGAACATTTTAACAAATTAGCTATAATTTAAAAAAATTTAAATTAATCAATATTTTACATAAATGTTAAATATTGAAAACTTAATCAGAACATACTAATTTATTAGCCAACTAAATCAGCACATTTGTAGATGAATTTCCTTTCAATTTAATTTTTTAAAGAATATTAAAGCCATTTCTTTATTGACCGCATGATGACCATCCAATTGTCTTGTCCCCTGTGTAAATACCAAAAATCTATTTTTTTAACGAAGGAAAAACCGTTGACAGTCCCGACTTGATTTGTGTCAGCCAAATGCCATTATATTCCATTAGATCTTTTTTTTACAAGTGTACCCAGAGATTAGTATACCCCCATTTTTCTCGCCCCCAATGACAGACACTTTTTATCCTGTCCGTATCTTTTGGATACAGATCCCCGACTAGTTGGACAGATAGCCTAGGAAAATTTTTAGCTTTAGTTTGCTGCTAATGAGCAATTCATGTCAATTGCTAATTAGTGCGCTGAAGATTCCTATCCGCCTGTCTGAGCTGCCTGAAATGCCTCACTGACTGACTTATCCTATCTGGCCCGGCTCTGTGGCTATCTGGCCATTTTTATGGCCCAAAGAAGCTCCGAGCCAGCGAGACACAATGGCCGAGAAATTAGCAAACCCATGGCAAGATAAGTCAATTAGGTTTGGCTTTATAGCTGCTGCTAGTGAAAACAAAAGGAGCTCAGAAAGGCAGGCGAAGGCCGGCAAAGTCGAAGGAAAACCAAATCAAATAAAATGAGGCCAAAATAAAGGCAACAATTAATAAACGCAAACAGAGTGAAAGAGAAACGACAAACGAGGACGAGCCAAAGCTGCCAAAAAGGATAGCGGAATGGGTGATTCCAGTGGGTGGGGATAAGGAGGATGGCATTGGGATGGTCGTGGGATGTGGGGCGGTGGGCTGGTGGGTGGGTGGTGTTTGCCTGTGACGTGTATGGGCAATTTAAGCTGGCATCGGACAAGCAACTGACAGGAAAGAACCGAGTCCGATGCTCTTGTTACCGAGAACTGCGGCCCCCAGAGACGCAATTGTTACATTTAATTGTGATTTTTGTGGCCCCGCCTCTCGTCTCTCTACATTGAAAATAAAATAAATCAAATTGTATTTTTATTTTTTCGATTTAATTCTTAATAATCAATTTATGTAACATTTAGGGAAAATAAATTATAAAATCTAAATAATACTTTTAAAAGTATTTGAAAGCCGATGTTAAAAGCATTAAACTGTATTTTACCAAAATGTATAAAAAATTTACAAAATTGAATACAATTTATATATATTAACTTTTACATTAAAATAAATATATAAAGCAAAGAATATTTAAATTAAACTTGAATTTAAATCAAAGTAAGCTGCAATAATTTAGTATTATTTCATATATATTTTTCTGAGTGCATCCGCAAAGCTGCTTGGGCGCCATAAAATATGTAACCTTTCTTTCTAGCTCTCCCCTTGGCTTTGAGTGAAAGTAATCCGAAATGCTGTCATTAGGCCGAGTCCAGAGCACAGAGGCACAATTAAGATTGACTTGCAAGCCGCCCAGACGTCAGGCTAATACCACGGCAAGGACATCCACTATAACCGGCAAACCAATCCAATCTCCACACCGAGAGTTATGGCTTTGTCGAAAAGTGGACTCCGATTCGGCTCCGCTGTGCCCCAGCCTCTGGTTTTATCTTGTGGGTCATTTCTCATAATTTTCCACAGCTCGAGAATTATTGCAAAAGTTAATATTAATGACGTTGATGAAAATCTTGTCATTCGTGTTCCAAAAAAAAAATAGAGGAGCAGCGAAAGAAACCTTCGTTATGGGGCACATAAATAAAGGAGCTGCGACCAGGACCACGGACAAAAGCCAGAAGCGTTCACCAAATTGATAACCACCGAAAAAAGAATAAGAGACCGGCGAAGAAATATTCCTCCTTGGTTGCATGTGCCACCACACAAAGGAAAGCGAGCCACAAAAACCTCGTCCTTGCCGCCATTTACATTTGAAAGAGCCTGCGAAAGCCTGAAGGTGAGGAAAATAAGGGGCACACTGTGAGAAAAAACCTATGCATGAAAAAAAAATAACCAAGCTAGATTGGTTTTTTCAAGTAATTCTGTAGTTGGACCAAAAAATATTTCCGCAAAATTAAAACAAAATTCATTTAATTGCCAAACAGTTAATTTTATCTATCAATACAAAAGTTCGTTAATTTGTATTATATTATATTTTTATTTTTTAAATCCTTTAGAAGGGGAAAACCTATATGAAACATAAAAATGAAACAGTTTTCCACCGTGCAGCAGGCTTATTAGACTTGGCTGCTGTTCGTGGCGCTGCTGCTGCTGCTGGTGATATAATTTTAATAACTTACATAATATATTCTTTTGTGTGGCCAAGCCACATAATTGTTAGAAACATTAGGCAAATCATTAGCCCAGCTCGCAGGTGGCCAGGCGTTCTGTTGGCTGACGCAATTTGGCTGAAATGTTTTTGTGTTTGCCTTTAGTGGCGACAAAAATATCTTTGGCCACATACCCATGGATATGGGAAAACTTTCAAGCCAGCCAAGGAAAATTATCCACAGATAAAGTGCCCGAGGCAGCTGTTTTTCTTGGGAATTAGTCATGAAAGACGTGGAGTTTATCATGGTTACCCTGCCGTGGCAATCGCTTTTGAATTTGTTGTTGCGGTGATCCATCAATAACTTTGCTTTCACACAAATATTGAACAATCAAAATAATGCAAGGCAGAGGCTAAACAAATAGGGAACAATGGAGGGTCTCCTTTATAAATTAACCCTTGGAAGATTTTATTGATGGATTGATTCACTTAAAGGAAGATCTCTGTTTACACAAAGCAAGAACAGGTATGGAAAATAATAAATAAAATTGTAAAATGGTAAAAAAATAATATATTCGTCAGGAATGAATTAATAAATAAATTATGATAAACTGACTTCCATGCTAAACTTTTATAAAGTATCAAAATATTTTCTACTTTTACTTAATCAACTCTAGCCAAAACCTCCCTAACATTTTAGATTTCCAAGTGAAATCCCAAATCCCCGTACATACAGCGCCCAACAAAAAACCCCATAATGCTGGCCCATAATCATTATCATTAACCTGATGGGGAAGACAGTTTTTTGCCGTTTCGCTGGGCGAAAAAGAAGTCATGAAACCACAGGAATTGCTACATGAGGCGCAAACAAAACAGTTTAATTAAAATTATTATTGTAATTTAATGGAATGTGAGGAATTATTATTTTTATATGGGCCCATGGAACAGGAGCAAAAACAGCCAGCAAAGGACCTCCAACGCACACCGACACACACACATGGCATAAAAATAAATTACGTTTGTATGAAGATTGGCGCTGGCCCATGCACATCATATATTTTCATTATCAAAACAGAGACAGCACCGAAGTCGCCGGTTGGCAGCGGGGGGTGCGGGGATATATCTCCGATTCGGCGGCAAAAAAATAAAGGATATACGAAATACGAAAAACAGAAAAAGCAAAGAAAAACACGAACGAACGCCAGCTGTTTGATGCGATTAGATGGGAGAAAGAAAAACATTTTCCAGCATCCGTCGAGGAGTCGAGGCAGAGCGAATTTCCCTTTAGTCATGCTCTCCGCAGAACTCTGAGAATTTCCCGCCTGTGCAGAGCCTGTCGGCTGCTCTTCGTCGTTTTTCCAGCACCGCTCGGCTCGCGTTCGGCTTTTCGGATTTTCGGGGTTCCGAGTTCGTGGTCGACTCTCTATTTAAAAGAGAAGTTGCGCACGTTGCGGCAGTCAGTCGAAAATCAGCCAACGTGCGCGTTACATTACGAACCGGAAAATATCGACGCTGCACCACTCAAGTTTCCCACACACACTCACACACACATCAAACACACACAGGCCCGTGGAAAAGTGGGTTCAACCAAATAAGAAATAGTGATAATAGAATTCGCGCCCGCAGCTAAATTGAAATTCATCCAAGGTTCCTTCAACGCGACGTGTAATAAACAAAAACCTTCGAGAGCGAATAAAATTGAAAACCCAAAGCGAATAGAAAAATTTGAATATATAAAAACCCAAGCTTAACACCAAAAAGTGCTAGAAAATGTGCCGGGTGTAGGAGAGAAGCGAAAAACACGGAGAGCATAATTAACTAAAGAATAGAGGAGGGGAAAATAAAGAAAATCTGGCTTGAAGTGGAGGAAGCACACAGAAGCCGAAAATATGTGCGCAGACTTTTCTTTGGCCAGCCAGTGGAATTGATTTTCTTTTCGTTTCTCCCAGAACCTGTCCCCCCTTTCCCCCCAAAACGAAATCTCCTCTTCTGGTGACCGAACCAAAAAAAAAACGCCAAAATGATCTACTACATGCTGCTCATACTGCCCGTCGTTTTGGCCCAGGATCAGCAGCAAACCACGGAATCGCTGTCCAGCAAGCACCAGCAATTGTCCCACTCGAATGCCATAATGGGCGAGGCTGGGGTCTCGAACACGCAGCTGATGCAGCCCTCGATCCCGGCGAGAACCCTGCGACCCCTGACCGCGGGCTCGGGCGGAGCAGGCGACCCCTCGCTGTACGACGCCCCCGACGACTGCCATTTCATGCCGGCCGCGGGTCTGGACCAGCCGGAGATTGCGCTGACCTGCAATCTGAGGACCGTGAACAGCGAGTTCGACACGACGAACTTCAGTGTGATACCCGCGGAGCACACGGTCGCCCTGCACATCCTGTGCAATGACGAAATCATGGCCAAGAGTCGCCTTGAGGCCCAGTCCTTCGCCCACTTGGCCAGGCTCCAGCAGCTGTCGATTCAGTACTGCAAGCTGGGGCGGCTGGGTCGCCAGGTCCTCGACGGCCTGGAGCAGCTGAGGAACCTCACTTTGAGGACCCACAACATCCTGTGGCCCGCGCTGAACTTCGAAATCGAAGCGGACGCCTTTCTAGTCACCCGCCGACTGGAGCGACTGGATCTCAGTTCGAACAACATCTGGTCGCTGCCGGATAACATATTCTGCACCCTGTCCGAGCTGTCGGCCCTGAATATGAGTGAGAATCGCCTGCAGGACGTAAACGAGCTGGGCTTCAGGGATCGCAGCAAGGAGCCGGTTAACTCGGGCTCCACCGAGTCCACCTCCACCACCGAATCTAACAGGAAGGGCGCTCCCAGCAGCTCCAGTGCCAGCTGCTCGCTGGATCTGGAGTATCTGGATGTGAGCCACAACGATTTCGTGGTCCTGCCAGCCAATGGCTTTGGCACTCTGAGGCGTCTGCGAGTCCTGTCGGTGAACAACAACGGCATCTCCATGATAGCCGACAAGGCGCTGAGTGGCCTGAAGAATCTGCAGGTCCTGAATCTGAGCTCCAACAAAATTGTGGCCCTGCCCACCGAGCTCTTCGCCGAGCAGGCCAAGATTATCCAGGAGGTGTATCTGCAGAATAACTCTATAAGTGTGCTGAATCCCCAGCTCTTCTCGAACCTCGACCAACTGCAGGCCCTGGACCTCTCGATGAACCAGATAACCTCCACGTGGATCGACAAGAACACCTTTGTGGGACTGATACGATTGGTTCTTCTCAACTTGTCTCACAATAAGTTGACCAAGCTGGAACCGGAGATCTTCAGCGACTTGTACACCCTGCAGATTCTGAACTTGCGTCACAATCAGCTGGAGAACATTGCGGCAGATACATTCGCGCCGATGAACAATCTCCATACGCTGCTGCTCTCCCACAACAAACTGAAGTATCTGGATGCATATGCCCTGAACGGACTGTATGTGCTGTCGCTGCTCTCGCTGGACAACAATGCGCTGATTGGCGTGCATCCGGATGCCTTCCGGAACTGCAGTGCCCTGCAGGACCTCAACTTGAATGGCAATCAGCTGAAGACGGTGCCGCTGGCCCTCAGGAATATGCGGCATCTGCGGACCGTGGATCTGGGCGAGAACATGATTACCGTGATGGAGGACAGTGCGTTCAAGGGCCTGGGAAATCTCTACGGTCTCCGCTTGATTGGCAACTATCTGGAGAATATCACCATGAACACGTTCAAGGACCTGCCCAGTCTGCAGATCCTGAATCTGGCCAGAAATCGCATAGCTGTTGTGGAACCAGGTGCCTTCGAGATGACCTCCAGTATCCAGGCTGTGCGACTGGATGGCAATGAGTTGAGTGACATCAATGGCTTGTTTAGCAATATGCCCTCTCTGCTCTGGCTGAATATCTCCGATAATCGCCTGGAATCCTTCGACTATGGCCATGTTCCCTCCACCCTGCAGTGGCTGGATCTGCACAAGAATCGTCTGAGTTCGCTGTCCAACCGCTTTGGCCTTGATGCCGAACTGAGACTGCAAACCCTGGATGTGAGCTTCAACCAGCTGCAGCGCATTGGACCGAATTCCATACCCAATTCCATAGAACTGTTGTTCCTGAACGACAACCTGATAACCACTGTGGATCCCGATACCTTTATGCACAAGACTAACCTGACGAGGGTGGATCTTTATGCGAATCAGATAACCACCCTGGATATCAAGTCCCTGAGGATTCTGCCGGTTTGGGAGCATCGCGCTCTGCCTGAGTTCTACATCGGTGGAAATCCCTTCACCTGCGACTGCAACATCGATTGGCTGCAGAAGATCAACCACATAACGTCGCGTCAGTACCCCAGGATAATGGATCTGGAGACCATATACTGCAAGTTGCTGAACAACCGGGAGAGGGCCTATATACCCCTTATCGAGGCCGAGCCCAAGCACTTTCTGTGCACCTACAAGACCCACTGCTTCGCCGTGTGCCACTGCTGTGAGTTCGATGCCTGCGACTGCGAGATGACCTGCCCCACGAACTGCACCTGCTTCCACGACCAGACCTGGTCCACCAACATCGTCGAGTGCTCGGGAGCCGCCTACTCCGAGATGCCGCGACGCGTGCCCATGGACACCACCGAGCTGTACATAGATGGTAATAATTTTGTGGAGCTGGCCGGCCACTCCTTCCTGGGACGCAAGAACCTTGCCGTCCTCTATGCCAACAACTCGAATGTGGCCCACATATACAACACCACCTTCAGTGGCCTGAAACGCCTGTTGATCCTGCACCTGGAGGACAATCACATAGTGAGCCTGGAGGGCAGCGAGTTCCACAATCTGGAGAACCTGCGAGAGCTGTACCTCCAGTCGAATAAGATAGCCAGCATTGCGAACGGCAGCTTCCAGATGCTGAGGAAGCTGGAGGTCCTGCGGCTCGATGGCAATCGACTGATGCACTTCGAGGTCTGGCAGCTGAGTGCCAATCCCTACCTGGTGGAGATCAGTCTGGCGGACAACCAGTGGAGCTGCGAGTGCGGCTACCTGGCCAGGTTCCGGAACTACCTGGGCCAGAGCTCGGAGAAGATCGTGGACGCCTCGCGAGTGAGCTGCATCTACAACAACGCCACCAGTGTGCTGAGGGAGAAGAACGGCACCAAGTGCACTCTGCGAGATGGGGTGGCCCACTATATGCACACCAACGAGATCGAGGGCCTGCTGCCGCTGCTCCTGGTGGCCACCTGCGCCTTTGTGGCCTTCTTCGGCCTGATCTTCGGACTCTTCTGCTACCGCCACGAGCTGAAGATGTGGGCCCACTCGACCAACTGCCTGATGAACTTCTGCTACAAGTCGCCGCGATTCGTGGATCAGCTGGACAAGGAGCGGCCCAACGACGCGTACTTCGCCTACAGCCTGCAGGACGAGCACTTTGTCAACCAGATTCTGGCCCAGACGCTGGAGAACGACATCGGCTACAGGCTGTGCCTGCACTACAGGGACGTGAACATCAATGCCTATATCACGGATGCCCTGATTGAGGCCGCCGAAAGTGCCAAGCAGTTCGTGCTGGTGCTGTCCAAGAACTTCCTGTACAACGAGTGGAGTCGCTTCGAGTACAAGAGCGCCCTCCACGAGCTGGTGAAGCGCAGGAAGCGGGTGGTATTCATCCTGTACGGGGATCTGCCCCAGCGCGACATCGACATGGACATGCGGCACTATCTGCGGACGAGCACCTGCATCGAGTGGGACGACAAGAAGTTCTGGCAGAAGCTGCGATTGGCCCTGCCTTTACCAAATGGTCGTGGCAATAACAACAAGCGAGTGGTCTCCGGCTGCCTGTCCACGCGCACGCCCTCGGTGAATATGTACGCCACGAGTCACGAGTATCAGGCCGGCAATGGCGGGGTCATTCCCCCGCCCAGTGCCCGTTATGCGGACTGCGGCAGCAACAACTATGCCACAATCAACGAGTGTGGAGCCACCGCAGGCGGAGTAAATGGAGCAGTGGGAGGAGGTAGGGGCTACAAGCCCATACCCACTTCGGCCTCGGCTGCGGCGGCAGCCTGCAAGTTCAACACCATGAATCAGCTGTCCAAGAAGCAGCAGCGGGACATGGGCCATGCCAAGACCCTGGAGCACCAGCACCACAACCACAGCCACCCGGCGAACCGGAGGAGTCAGCACGAGTACGCGGTGCCCAGCTATCTGCCGGCCAGTGCTGCTCCGGCCTACGACAGCGTGGACTATGCCAAGCAGCAGCTGCGGAACAGCGCCAACTGCGAGTGCGTCAACCTGGGCACCAACAAGAGGGTCGGCCAGGTGAAGGGCCCCGCCTCCGGACTGCCGGCCAGCTTCAGCTCGAACTTTGTGCCTCCCGGCGGAGCCTCGTACAACTGCAAAAAGTCCTGCAACTGCATCGGCGACGAGGATCTGCTCTGCAGCTGCGGCGGGGGCGGCGGCATCGGCGTGAATCTCCTGGAAAGCGGCACCCAGAGCAGCGTCACCATGAGCAGCAGCAGCAACAACAGCCGGCAGCCGGAGCTCACCCACTACGAGTCCAACTTGAGCCTGAACGACGACGACGAGGACGAGGACCAGGATCAGCAGAAGAACCTGTGGGCGTAACGGGGTTAAATCTAGGGGGTTAAGAGAAAACAGCAGGAGACAGACTGCGCAACCAGTGAATTTATAAAAACCTAAAGAAAACCCTAAGCTAAACATAAAGCGTAACCTATAAAGTTAAAAGATTACACGAAAAGTGGCAGGCAGCTAGCATACTTTTTGGGATGGTTCAAACAGACTGATACTTTTAGTTCTTTAAATAAATTAAAGTTTACTACCCTGTAAATAGAGCCGGAGGAATGAGAGAGAGAGAAACTATACCTTAAAATGAGATTTCAATAATTTAACAACCATTGTAAAAAAGACACAAAACAGTTTTTATGTAGGGGCCTGTACATAATTATAAATATATAATACCTTTAATTTATTTAATATTACATTAGCTACCACAAATATGAGGAAAACCATGTTGAATAAAATAAATGTGCGACAAAGAAAAAAAAACGATGAAAGAATCCCAATCATTTTCCACTTTCCCCAGACTTTTCCCCTTCCCCGCCCCTCCGACGCCATCAGATAGCCAGGAAAATTAATTAGCATGTAAGGAAATTGTACGATAAACATCAAACAATGCCATTGGTAAACATGCAAAAGGAGCAGAAACAGAGCGAAAATTCGCACCCACGGAGCGCGCGAAAAACGCAGCAAACAATAAAAAGTCATAATAATAACTGCGATGAAAACACACATACACAGAGAAAATAAATACGCGTAATAATAATATTAATAGCTGACACTCAACGAATTGAAAATAAAATTATAGTAAATCATATCCCCCTCTCACTCTCGCGCCCACTCGCATATATATTCCGGCCCTGGAAATGCGATAATGATGAGCCGGCCGACCGATGAAGCTGCCGTTGATAACAATTAAGCTCCCAAACGAAACCCGATCGGAAAATATGAATAAAACGCAGTGCAGTTTCGGGCTTAATGCTTTCGTATTTTTTTTAATTTGAATAGCATCAGTGGCATTCCGCATAAAAAGCAGGCTTGGCTAGGCGATTTATAGGAATGTCTGCAGAGCAATTACAGTTTACAGCGACTTTTTCATTATTTCCTTTTCAAATTAAAAATGTTTTTGCTAGTATTTCCTTTCTGTACGAATCCCTTTGTCTATGAATTAATTTTATATTTTTTTCCCAAATATAAATATTGGTTTTCCACTCATTGAGTAGATCTCGATCATATCTTTAGATCCTGATACCCAAAATAAATATTAGATTGGCAATTCCTTTTTACTACCATTTCAATCCCTGTTTCCTTCCTCGATATCCACTTGATATTAATTTCAAAAGCATATTTACTATTTATGCACTTTAATTTTTTATTTGATTACTTTTCCGCGTGCCGAATCAATCGGTTAAAGAAACTGTCAGAAAAAGAAAAATAAAACCAGACAAACAATCAATTGAGCATACTTTCAGGCTTTTTTGCTGCAATGTTGTTCGCTGCTCCTACAAAGCATTTAATGAAATTATTTAATGGCATGCCATTAAAATAACAAAAGAGCAAATAAGAACAACAGAGGCGTATTGATTGAAAGGGGAGCAGAGGCAGCGGCAGTAATCGGGATGGGAGCATTATTATTATTTTACATTTTTTCCATTATGCAAACAACAAATAAAACATACATGAACAAATAACATGTTCGCATGTCTGCCTGCGAAATGTACATATATAAATACTTATATAAATGTATACAATAAATAAGAAGTTTCATGAACTAAATACAACAAAAATTGATCCCAGATGAATTTACTAAAAAATAACGAAAAACACACAAAAACAACAGCAAAGCAAATGGCCTAAAACAATTGAGATACTACTAATAAATATTCACTAAGCATTATAATTATAAACTACAAAACTGAACAAGCTGCAAGAACAGTTGTATTCTACATTTCGTTTAGTCTTAGTTTTGTACAGAAACCGTCAGAAGCTCCCTGCAAAACCAAAATAAAGCAAAAGTTACTCGCAAAAGTTTTAGATAAATTTAATAAGCAAGAACATCCAGTGGTAATAAATTACCATTCGAAATAAAATTTCACTTAAAACCAATTAAACCCAATTTTAAATCTCCATTTTATAGGATTCACAAGATGAAAAACAAAATATTACATTTTAAAGTTTGAACATTTCCAATCACGTTTACTCATTTTTTAAACACATTTCATTCCCGATCACTCACGAAAAACCAATGCAACGATGTTAGACCGGCAGAAAAAGTGACAGAATACCGATAAATATGAATAAAATACTTTATAAGATTTTTGTGTTCCTAAATGCCACTTATGCAAATTAATGTCGATTTCTATGTAAACATTAATATATACGAAATATTAAACCGATGCAGAGGAATATGTGAAGATATATTTCTCAATTGACAATTTTGGTTTAAAATGAACATGGCCCATTATTTAGTATGTAAGTGGAAATTTATTTTAAATAATCGCAAAACTAACTGAACAAGCGAACGAAGGGAGACGAAAAATAGACTTAATGAAGTCAAAAAAGAAACAAAACAATATGAAGTCAAGCAACAATAATAAACAAATTTATTTCAAAAATTGAAGTCCTCAAAAGCGTTTCATTTCATATGTGGGTAAAATGCGAATTTAACTGAGGAATGCAGATTTGGTATAGCAAAATGCAAAAGCCACAGAGGAAATTCCGGGCTTTTTTTCGAATAAAATATATTCTTTGGATTTAACAAATTAATCTGTAAACAAGAGAGAACGCTATAGTCGGGTTGGTGTCCCGACTATCTAATACCCGTCACTCAGCTAAAGGGAGTGCGAACGCTGTACTCGGGTTGGTGTCCCGACTATCTATTGGGGCTAAAGGGAGTGCGAGGGAGATAGATATATAAACAATTTTGATTGCGTATAACTTTTTAATGAATGGTCCGATTTGAAAAATGTCTCCTACATTTCGATAGGTATTAATAAACACTATAAAATTTCGTTTATATATTTTTAAAATCTTAAAAGATGTGGCCTCCAGACACATTTGAAAATCGTTTACGGCGATTGTGGGCGTTAGGGGGGCGTGGCACCTCGATGAAACAAACTTGCGCTGCGTAGGAAGCCCAAGAATATGTGTGTGAAATCTCAACCTTCTAGCTTTTATAGTTTCCGAGATCTCAGCGTTCATACAGACAGACAGACAGACGGACAGACAGACGGACAGACAGACAGACGGACAGACAGACGGACAGACAGACGGACAGACAGACGGACAGACAGACGGACAGACAGACGGACAGACAGACGGACAGACGGACAGACGGACAGACGGACATGGCTAGATCGACTCGGCTAGTGATCCTGATCAAGAATATATATACTTTATGGGGTCGGAAACGCTTCCTTCTAGCTGTTACATACGTTAGGGGGGGCGTGGCACCTCGATGAAACAAACTTGCGCTGCGTAGGAAGCCCAAGAATATGTGTGTGAAATCTCAACCTTCTAGCTTTTATAGTTTCCGAGATCTCAGCGTTCATACAGACAGACAGACAGACGGACAGACAGACGGACAGACAGACAGACGGACAGACAGACGGACAGACAGACGGACAGACAGACGGACAGACAGACGGACAGACAGACGGACAGACGGACAGACGGACAGACGGACATGGCTAGATCGACTCGGCTAGTGATCCTGATCAAGAATATATATACTTTATGGGGTCGGAAACGCTTCCTTCTAGCTGTTACATACTTTTGCACGAATACAATATACCCTTTTACTCTACGAGTAACGGGTATAAAAACTTATTTTTAATAGAATGAGCTTTAGTTCGGGGGATTCAATTAAATCAATTACTACCACATTTAATTATTATTTATTGACCATAAAATAAAATCGAATCAAATCTTTAGTTTGTGGTAGTTCCCATTATTAATCAAATACATGGATGAGATGGTCATCAGTACAATAATAATAATAAACCCACGATATCTGAACCCGTACACAAATGAAGTCTGCTCTCCGTCTGCGAATCGCTTTGTGTCTGTGTGGCGAGTGTGTTTGAATGCACTTTGAGTGCATTTCGCGTGCCACTTGATGCAACCGCAAGCAATTCATATTCATATGAAAAGTGCCCAGCAAACACACACATGCACAGGGAAAAAAGAAAGAATAATAATAAAAAAAATTTAGAGTCTGAACTATACACTCAAAAAATGAATCGCCCTGAATTTTAGAAAATCGCCTATGGATTTGCTTCACTGGCGATTTTTTTCTTTAAAATAAAAAAATTTTCTACTGGTAAAGAACATTTTCTTCAAATTAAGCAAAATTTATTAAATTTAAGAAATTTTCCACAAATATAGAAAAAAATCGCCAGTAAAGCAAATCCATAGGCGATTTTCTAAAATTTTTTTTTGAGTGTACCTTTTAAGAATATTTAAAAATATTTCAAACCTTTAAATAGAACGGAAAAGTTTAGGATGACAATGAAAATAGTTAAATAGTTAAAATAGTGCTTTAAAATTCATATTTTAAGGGGTGGAGTAATTAATAACTTTATAATGAAATGAAATAGTAGTTATTTACTTTTATTTTAGGTTATTTCGCTTTAAAATATTTCTGAATAATTTAAACGAACTTAAAACACTTTGCAATGACATTTTTCCGCCGTGCAGCCACACGCAATGTTATTACGCAATGCTATCCCCATTGCCCTTCCCTTTCCCGACCAAGCGGCTCCTGTTCCTGTTTATCCTTCCTGTCCTGTCGAGGTGTTGGCACGCACTTTTACATTGAGTGGATGAAAGAGGGTTTCCGGATAAGAGTTTGGGGAGCTGACCACACCCATTTTGGCCGGGCTGGCGTACTCCTCGCAACAGGATAACATGAACTATGCATGCAGCTCAGTGCAGGATTAAGAGACACACACACAAAATTTAATTTCATATAATTGCTTTTTCCAAAGTCCATTTAAATTATAATGCCTGCAAGGGGCGGCGCTATAAGGCCATAAAGGGGGTGTGGCACGGCATTGATGCATATTTATGGCATACGCAGACAGTCGTCGATGAATTGGTATTCCTTTGATTTGTCGTTCCTGCATTCCTCGAATGCAGTCGCTTTCGGCATTGCAGTTGCAATTAGACGGCAGTTTCCATCATCGGCAATAATTCAACTCCATGGACGTGTATTTTTTCCCAGTTGATTTTTACGCTGTTTATGTTTGCGTTACTTCAGTTTATTAATGCAATGCAATTAGTGAAAATTTGTCAGTTAATGGCAGCCAACAGCAACCAAATAAATAATCTGCCCACCCGCCGAGTGTCCCAATTTTAATGCATTTTAGCAATAAATAATAACACACTCGCTGCGACAAACACATACGAATAATAGATAGCGAATAAATTAATGCTATTTCTATGGCAAAAGCTCATTAATAAATTGCCGAAATTAAAAGCTTTTTATTTTATCAGCGTAGAAATACTAAATTAAGTACAATATTTGGGTGACACAAATTAAGTCAAACAAAACTGGGTCTCACAAATAAACAGGACAATTGCCGAGGATGAGGGCTATAGTCGAATAATTACAATTACGGTTCAACAATCTCTTCAGTTAAGTTCTGCAATTACGCAATTAAATGGTAGTATTTTGTGGTCTGTTCCATACAGCATTTTAGCTGAAGGCTATCAAGAAATAGGTTAAACTTATGCGGGAAAATAATGATGAGTGCGTGATGTTAGTACTTGAGGCGAAATGATAGGTAATACCTATCAATTTTTAAGAGTAAAATAAAAATATTAGGTTCGTAAGTTTATTATTTATTTAATTACTACAAAATCAATTTACTAATTAACTATTTATTTTACTTTAAGCAACTACCTTACTCTATTTGTATTAAATTTCTGCTTCACAAAAGCGAACATTTCAGCATGTTTGGGCTTTGCCAATTATAATTGGTGAGCCAATGTGAAATGCATTCGAAGAGTGTCTCTAAAACTCGGACTAATGCGTAGCCCCGAACTTCTGTCACTTAATTATTTCGGTCTACTTCAAAATAACACTCAAACTACCTTGTCTGCTCTACTCGAAGGTGCAAAAGTCATTCATTAATTTGATTTGAATCTCCTACCGAGCTCGGCAATCTGATGAGGTCACAATGGGGCAAAACAACAGTGGGGGAGTGGCGTCCGCATTTCCCAAGATCCTTGTGCTATTCTCACAATTTCGCCTTAGTTTCGGCACACTACATATAAATCCGAAAGAGCTGAGCATAATTATGTCATGTGCTTATGTTTTATGCTTGCGTTTGCTTAATTGTGAATTATAACCTCATAATTTAGGCCGAGATAAAGGTGGGGTATACGATGGTTGTTTGGGTTAACAGCATTTTAATACTCCCACCCGGGGTGGCTATATATCAGCTGCCACGCCCACCCACTCCGCCTATTCAGCTCAAGGCCCTTTTGTGTTCTCAATAAAAATCTCATTCGCTGACGCATAACTTTTACTTTTAATTAGTTGTATTATCTCCCTTGTCGGTTGCTAATTGCTTTATTGCTCGACTTGTCTACTGCTTCCCTCGAATTTCGCGTTTGGCTCCTCCGTGTTCGATATCACTTCTGTTTTGTTTTCCTTCGCGTCCTGTCGCTTAATTTGAAATCTTTTTGTCGCAGTTTTATCAGCGAACAGCGAACAATCCACCCACTTGGGCGCCCATTTCGGTGTCCTTGCGGACAGTTATTGATTTTTAGTCGTCTTGGCTTTGGCTTTTTGGCTGCAAAATGAAAACCAAAATCTGCTGCCATCAAGTCAAGTCAGCTGCTGGCAATTCATAAAAGCCCCGAACACTCGCCTGACCTACATACTCGATGGCCATGTGTCTGTCTCTGGCTGCTATCGGTTGTTCTTGCTGCAGAAATTCAGAACGGGGGCAATGAGGGGTTAAGGGTGCCGGTGCCGGCAGTTGGAAGTTGGGAGCTAAGAGCGCCGGTCCCAAAGTCTGGCTGTGTCAGTAGGGACAATGCGAATTCAGGGGGTTCCGAACTCCTAGAGGGAAAAAATGGCAAGGCGAACCCTTTGCAATGCTCTTTAAAAATGATGGTAGCACAAGAAGCAGTTTGCCATTGGAGAGCTTAAATATTCCAGGAAAAACAAGGGGTTAACTGGGTTAAATTTTTTTGATTCTTTAGAAACCATTGCCTCATAAAGTTAAGTATTTTTATATGTTGTGAACCTCTTTTGCTTTATTATTTATTTTTTAAAGATAATAACAAAAATACTCTTTAAGCCTGAAACCCAACTCGTATTTTTCCTGTACTTTTTGTGCTTAAGCGCCACATTTCACTAAATTAACCACGACCATATGCATTAATTCCCTTCACTGCCCCCACAAGAACCTTTTACAAGCGATTAGAACCCTTTTGGGTCTTAGGGTGTATTAACTAAAGCATAAATTTTTGTGGCCCCGAATAGAGGGGCAGAAAGGACTCGCCCTGGCTATCTGTATCCGTAGTATCCTTGTCTCGATGCTGTCATCGTCTTGGCCCGCGTCTCGTATTTTATTTTATCACCAATATTGCCCCCATTCCCGGTCGAAAAAATAAGATTTCGAGAGCAATTTCTTTCCCTACTTTTGGATGTCGCTTTTAGTTTTTAGTTTTGTGTCTCGGGCATCCGTTTCTCCGTTTGTTTGTTTGTTTGTTTGTCAGTCTGTTTGCCAGTTTGTTGTTTGTCTGTTTACTTTGCTTTGCGTATGAGTGCGTTGTCGTCTCCAGCCACGCCCACACGCAGGGGGGGCGGGGAGGCGGAGGTCGGGGGGCGGCAGGAAGAAACAGAGAGGGAAGCGTACTCTCATTTCATTCACGAGCAATTTATTCGTCCATTAGAGCAAGGACGAGTGGAGCAGGACATGAGAGCCGTCCGCCGCTCGCCCTTCTAGGATTTCACTCTGCGTGTGTGTTGGTGAGCGAGAGTGTGTCCACAGGGTCGGTTAAAATAATAGTGACGCAGTGTGGATTTAATAATATAAATGTAAAGCTATATATTTGTACTTAATTTATTAAAAAAAGAAAGTAAATAATTGAGTCAAAAATCATGTTAAGCTTTTTCTTTGAATTTAAAAGGTTTCATATTTGTTGCCTTAAGAAATAAGGTTCTGAATTATTTTCACTAAATACCAATGTTTCTCGAAAAATACAAATGCAAAATAAATAAAATATTTTAAATAAATTTTTGTTATTATAATATTTGCACAATTACCAAAAGCCAATGTAGGTATACCTACAAAACCAAATACTTTGGAAATATTATAATTTCATACAGTTTAATGTAAATGAAGCACTTTGAAACCCAATATCTATTTTCTTGACCCCGTCTGTTTGAGTGTGTGAGCGAGTGAGTTTGTTTTGCTTTTATTTATTCTCTGTTGTTGCTTGTCCGTTGTCTTGTGTCCTCTTTGTTTCGCTTAAGTGTGTGTTAGGATTTCCCAGCTCCGCTTACTCGCCCCGCCCCCCGCCTCCAACCCACCACTCTCTTCGGGTATTACTTTACATGTGTGAGTGTGTTTCGTGTGTCGTTGTGTAGTGTCTAAATAAGTTGAGAGTCAACTTACAAAGTAAACCAAAGATTCTTAATTGGAATTTTACAAATTCGCTCGTCCTCCCACTCCTGGCTCGTCCTTTTTCGCCAGAGTCCTGGCAGAACTCAAATAACTTATCTGTCGCAGGCATAGTTGCATAAATGGAAACTGAAGTTGGGAAAATGCGAAAAAATAATAATCATAAAACAACAAACAAAGTAAAGGAAAGTACAACTTAAATATGTAACTTAGCTACCAGTAGATGTTGCTGTCCCGCTCGCTCTCTGCTTCTAGCCGCATACTATAGCCCTCTCTGTCACTCGAAGGACTTGTCCCCCCGGGGGATAAGTGAAAAATTCCTCAAGGATTACAAATTCGCAGCATCTTTTGCAGTTTTTGTCTAATTTCCACAAAGGGTCCCGAGAACGGGGTGGAATTTTAAGTCTTCAAGGGTAGTTTTGTGTGCCATTCTATATCCCCCGGATTGACTTGGATTTACACCATTGAAATAAGGAAAAAACGAATGTATAGGGAACTGAGATGAAGATGGAAATGTGGGACAGCTGAGGAACTCTATACAAGGATTCTGATTGATTGAAGGACTGCCAGGGACTAAGCTTCTTTCTGGCTGCGAGTGTGCGTCTGTGTCGGTTAACAAATAGATTAGAGAAGGTTATTTGCATGAAATTTGATTAGGGTAGGTCAAAGAAACTAATCTGATTAGGATTGAACAACGAGCAACGAACACCGAGCAGCGCATTTGACGCATTTCAGAAGCTTTCCAATGGGATTGTAGGAATATGTCAGGCGTAAAGATGTTAAAAAGGGGAATTTGTCATGACGGGCTTATCGGCCAGATCTGAAGGTGAAACTATTATTGGTTGCGAAACGATGTCCGGAATATAAATCGCCTGAAATAATAAAGTCGCACATGCGTAAGCTTCTTATTTTTGAAGGGACATATGCAAATGACACTTCAAAAATATTTTCCAGATGACATCACAGTTAGAAAAAATAAATCCTTAAATTTTCACAATTTAAATGCGGAATTCGAAAAAAATTTAGTTTAAAATATCTCATTTACATTTTCTTTATTGATATTTCTTCAAGAATATCGGTCATTTTGATTTCCCTTTAAAATTTCCATCTTTCCATCCAATATTTGCGCCCTCATTTCCATTTATCTTTTCATGCCTTTTCCGCCTATCAAATGCCTTCATAAAGTTTCGATATATCATCCGAAGATCAATCACCGCTGATGTCAACCAATTACTTCCAAATCATTTAAGACAAACTCTTCTCGACCTAAATCTGCCATATTCCCCGCCCCAAACCCCCAATACTTAAGTCATTAGCAATCTGAGCCATCACCCTCATAAATAGAGGATACGAAAAAAGGGAGAATAATCCAGCGACTGTCATATATTTTATGATTCATTTAGCCCCCATGCCCAAACAAAGCAGGAGCCGCCACAGCAATTTGATTTAATTAATTTTTAATTCATTTTTATTTAATTTTTTTTTTTAATTCAGTTCTCCCAACTTGTATGCAAAGCAACCGCAGCCAGGGGGAAAAAGCAGAGTCCGGAACCCATCAAAATCAAAGCGTTTTTCAACCCGGAGTTTTTTTCGAAATGAAAAACCGAACTCTGGATCATCCATCATCATTGCGAACAGCCGACCCCCCGCTTCTGTCTGCTGCATATATTTTAAATAAGGCGCGGGAAAAAAGAATATATATATTTATTGTCAAATGTCACAAACACGGCGAAGAGTTCGAGGGTTGGGCGGCAATTCATTTTTTAAAAATTTATATTAATTTATAAAATTTTCCTCCCTATTGTAGGCTTGATTAGGCGAGGGACTCGCCATTCTTCCCCCTTCACGAGTCTGGTTTTGAATTTCCCCTTCTGCAAAGAGTTGAAATTTGAGTTCTTGATTAATTGTTGTCTTGGGTTTACAACGTTGGGTCTGCCATAAATTCGTGTGTGTGTGTGTGTGTGTACCCTTAACCCACTGCTGCCAGTGAGAGGCCAAAAGGATAATGATGCTGGGATATTGTGGCGGCAAGTCGAAGGACTCGCGTTAATTGCCGGGCTCTACTCTTCTTCTCATGGCCCAGTGAGCGCACGAGTTATGAAACTGGCATTAAAACTGAATGAATGTTGCCAGCTAGCTGTTGGCAGGATGCAGGACTCGAGACCCTCGGCGAACAACAGTGTCCTTGCCCAGAGAGAACTCACTGCTGGCATCGCTCTGATTACGTACTATGCGATTATGATTTTGTAGAAAGGATTAGGTGCATATTACGGTGGAGTAGCTGGGAGCAAACGAACCGCGAAACCTCGAGACAGAGTTGGGTGGCAAGTGGGCGTCGGTGGGTGGATTTGGGTGGCTTAGGGGCAGGAAGCAAGAAGGCAAGAAGGCCATTCGACAAAGTTCCCCCAGTGGCAGCGGCAAAAGGGGTTCTGGAAAATCCATTTCTAAAATACCTTTGTGGAACTAGAATTATCTGTACTACTTACCTCTCATAAATACAAAAGTTTTTAAATGTTATCAAAATAAAATATTTAATTTTTAAATAATTTGTGATACACAGCAAATAATAATTAATATGATTTCATTCATTTTGTCAATATAATTTATTAATATTTAATTTAATTATTATATTTATCATGCACTAATAAAACACGTTTGTTGACATGTTCCATATTTTCTAATCTTGCTGGATTAAATAAAACCCCCTTATAACCACCACCCATGCCTAAACAACAGAGAACAAGTGACATCTGTTATGTCGGAGATTTTCTGTACAACAATTTTCTAGTAATTATTGCCCGTGTATAATCTTTATTATTGCTGTTCCTTGTTGTGTTCCCCTGCTTAAGCTCGACACCCAACTTCCCCCAATGACGGAATGCTCCATTAAGCTGTTAACAATAACATTTTTTGCGGGGAGACTATTAAAGATTTTCGTCTAATTTTTGTCAACTTTTACCCGGTTTCCTGATACTCTACTCAGCATTCAATCTGGCGGAAGAGCTCAGAGAAAATTTCAACGATAAGCGGACTATAAACGCGGGGCTTAAAGTTATGGAAAGAGAGATTTGGGACAGGAAGGTCCTTAATACGAACTAAGCCCATTTGGGCTGGGAAAATCTTAAGAATGTTGGAATTTTATTTTATTATTCTTAAATGTCTTGTAAAAAATCTTAAATATATTTCGTTTTCGAAATGTAATTTTTACACCAGGTCATATCTGATCACAGGTAATACATTACTTCCTGTACCCTTTTGCGGTTCTGTAAATACCACTTCCTTTCCTTTGTTTGACCACCCAGTCTACTGTTTTAGTTACTACAAATTAACGATCATTTTGTGGCACAGAATGTAATATATTTCCCATCCTCTACCAGCTGTGCATAACTAAATACTTGATCATTCCCCTTCAAAATGCCCTGCACGCACTTTTATTCCCATTTTTTAATAGTCGCGACCGCCCGCATTGCTCTATAAATTCAGTTAAACAAAAGACCCTGAGAAGGAATTTAAGAAATAGCTCACGCAACAAAGAATTCAATTAACCGATACTGCAATTTAAGATTTCACACAAGGAATGAATCGTTGTAACACCTTTTTCGAACAATTCAAACCACAAGAGGATTTTCTCTGGTCGAATGAAAACAATAAATTATGCACGCAAGGATCTTTCAGCGAGCGGCTCTCAAAGTTGTAAAGCGTAACAAATTAAATAACATCCATAGATAGATATTCCTTGGAGATATCACCGATGTTGCGGTTTCGTTTTCGTTTTCGTTTTCATTTCGATTTCACTTTGTACCTGCGAGCAGAAGAACCCTCCTCAAATGTCAGGGACGTCGGCGCTCGTCATCGCTCGGACATTGATGGTGGTCTGTCCCCGTCCCCGTCCCCTTCCCCGGATTCCACATCCCGCACACTTGCCGCCGAAGGGGCTCCCGGGCATAATTTGTAATGTCCGACACGTCAGGGCCAGCTGAATCTGACCGGTGGGGTGGGAAGTTGGGACGTTGGGAAGGTGGTAGCCTGCAGGTGCACCCAACTAAGCCCGAACTCAAACCGGGCTCAAACGCAAACCAAAACCGAACCCCAAGCCAAAGCCGCACTGCGCATAAATTGTTTGGAAAAATTTCGTGTACTCTAAAAAATTGTGAATACGTATTAAGATTACAAAATTGTTTTATCATTTCATGAAGATTTTTATATATATTAAATTAAAAAAAAAAATTGTAATTACACAAACTTAGAAACATTCAGGATCAGTAACTAATAAAAAAGTTTATACATTTTTCATAATGTTTTGTACATTTTTTGGGAATATTCTAAACATTTTCCCATTTCCCTGAATATCTTGCAGTGCAGGGTTCAGAGTAAACCACGCACTTTCCACGCATTCGACACAGGAAGCAGCGCAGCGTTAGCTGAATATCAAATGAGCAGCTCTCCAAGGGGCGGCAAGTGTGGCCAAGTCGCGTTCTCATTATGTAATAAAAAGGCGTAGCATTTTCAGTTTTCCAGCGGAGCATGTGTGTGAGCATTTACAAGCTTTTTATTAAATTAAAGTGTGTAATAAGGCGCCTATGAACTTGGAACACGCATATCCCAGCCCCCAAGACTCCACCTCAATTGGCCACCCCCTCCCCGTTCGCCTTCATCCAGGTCTTATCGGTTCTGTTCCGAGGAAAAAGTCATTATAGAGAAAAATGTCATAGTAATTATGACGTTGGGTTTATGGAAATTTCCATTTTCATTTTGTACTTTTTGTTCAGTTAAAGGAAGGCTCCATCAGATTACGGGGAAGGCAAAAGGCGATTTTGGGATAGGTTTTTGAGTTTATGCGATGGGAAAGTGTTGGAAATATGAATAGATTGGTGAGGTAGATATTTTACGAAAAGAAAACACATTTGTAAATTAAAACTTTTGTTAAGACTTACTTTTCTTCGCCATTTAATATGAATAAGACTCCTTTATAGAAAGCTAATTAGGAAGGCCCCCGCATGAACCTTAAAATTTCATTTTGAACATTTTTAACGATTGAAAATGATGTGTGATTATGCGAGTATGTGCGTGCCTTCCTTGCTCTATGTGTATAATCATAAAAGGTAATAAGAGTAACGCGCTCGACGTTATCATTATCTAAGCTAGAAATTACCTACACCTCCGCCCCCTTTTCCATCGCATTATCATTAACTAGACGAGGCGGCTTAGAATAGAGCGAACGTAACCCAAATTATCTGCCACCAATGTCAGTCACCATATAAATTCTCCACGCCCATTGCATCAATGCCAACTGGCTGACTTGACTGACACATTACTTAACTTCCGCTTCCTGGCATACCCACACACACAATACAAATACAATTCACCATCGCGGTCAAAATAATAGCACTAATGATACATTCTTCTACGGAATGCAAATGATGCTATTATAATTTCAAAGAGTTATAGAAATCAAAAAAAATGTATTTCAGATTCTTCTAAATTATTAGGTTTTTAGGACTGAAAAATAATGATTTCAATTTTAATTTATCAATGTAATGTTGACGTGGTTCTAAGACCTAAATAATATTTTAGTAGATTTTACCATTATAACTCGGTTTATTTAATAGAATTTGATTCATTTATTTAAAAACTTACTTTTTTATTTTTACTAGAATATAATATAGCATATAAATTTTAGCCTAGACTGTTTACACTTATATGTAGATAATTTCACAGTTCTTTGGCCAGGGCCGTAGAACACGCACTTCTCGCATCCATTTTGGGCTGGTGAAGCGAGTGCCAAGGCGCCAAATGTCAGAGAAATTAAATTTAAACGCAACGCAACAATCCATCATCTGGTAATTACTGCGTCAACACGCCACGCACACACTCATAGAACCGCACACACCGATACCCACAGATGCACAGACACAGACAAATGGAAGGGAGGCGGAGAGGTCCTAACCCTAGGACATCCACCCACTCATTTGGAGAACCAGGCGGGATGATAATGACTTGACTTGTCATAGCTTCCGCCAAATTAAGGGGATTTGTGCATTAGGATTTTACCAAGAGGATTAGTCCACGGCCCGCAGATTGTACACAAAATTCCAGATTAATAGGCAATACACATGTGAAATAATTGAAAAATAGCCTGAAATTGTAATATTCAATAATAAAACTGAGGTTCAATGTAAAAATAAATCCAGAAATTAAATATGAAATTATTTTTAAAGCAAAATATGAACCTAAGTGTTATTTTATTTCCTTAAATTTGCAAATCCCGTAAAATCGAAATTTTGCCAGCGAGAGCAAGTGTGTTTACTTTTTAAATTTTTCAGCTATTTATTTTGCACCTATAAACTGTGATTAGGTAAAAAAATCCAGAAATTAAATCGGAAACTATTTATAAAGCAAAATATGAACCTAAGTGTTATTTTATTTCCTTAAATTATAAGTTATATCTGTAATCTAATTTTTTTGTTCGTATAGAAACAAAAATGTGAACACTTTAACGTAGGGCAGACCTTAAGAGAACTGTACTAAGTGCATTCAGCCAATTCTCAACCGCCCATTGATTCATAATTTATTTTTTCCCAACCAGAATTTCACGTTTGCTTTCTCTTCGAGCGACGTTATTTGCTCGGCAATTAAGTTCTTAGCCAACTCGAAGGCGGCAACTGTAATTGACAGTCTGCAATTTAGTTTTCAGCAACAAAGACTGCGAGAGAGAGTGGGGCGTGGCCGTCCTGTTGAAGCCTCCGTAATGGAATATCGTCGATGGGGTGGCCTCTTGCCGAAAATCATGTATAAACACTTTTGGTTTTCCACACTCTACCTCCCCTAATTTTGTTCAGGGGTGGTTCCGATCAACATACTGCCGGGGTTCCCTTGCCGCTCAGCGGGCGATCCACTCGCTCTTGGGCGGTCCAAAACTTTTGGTAGGCAGTTTTAGTAGGTAAAATCATCACAATACTTTCAACTACAAGCGACAGCTTCTAATTATGCTGATGAACGATAGATGTGGAGTGGAAGGGTATTCTGAACTCCTGGGTCCCCTGAAAAAATGGTAGAGCGAAAAATAGAGCTGATTAACGAGCTAAGCCGAAGGGATTATTAAAAGAGTTGAGCCTTGCAGATGGAATTTCCATTGTAACTCGATATATCAATGGCAAGGATCAGAAATTTTTTTAAAATATCATTCATTGGCACTGAAGTTTAATAAAATGATTCGAGGGGTATGTAGACCGCAATTGCCTGACACATCCAGCTGTTTTAATGAAATCTTAACCATTTCGCACTTTATTAAAGCCCAACCTCATTTATTATTCCTGATCGTTCGTATATTCCAACTTTTCGCAGAGAAAACTATCCCTAAGCCCCGCACAAATTTGTAGTGCATAAGCCCGACCAGTAATACCCAAGGACCACCTTAACCCCACAGTGCCCGCGCCAGTTGAACCCACACGCAGCACAGCAGGACATGTGGCGTCGTACAAAACTTCTGGTAAATTATGAAATTATAAACATGCCCAGCATATCCAACTATATGCGATGAATGCGAACACCCAAGCACCCACAGCGAATGTCTGGCCGAGAAAAGTAATTTAATTGTCGCAAAAATGTCGAAAACAGCTTTAGTGCTTTGCATTAACATGAGCCAAAAACAAAAAACAATCCAGAATGAGAAATAATAAGTGGAAATTATAATTACAAGAGCTCACATGTGGTAAAGCCCCAAATCAAGTCGAGTGGGATTGGAGTTTCGTCCTTCAGCTTTTGGACAATTAAATGATTAAAGTTTGGCACCCATCCTCGAAAAATGGAACGAGGAGAATAATTTCAAGTTGACTTGAATTATTAATACGCGTCCAAGGTTGTTTATGGCCGAGTGTCGGTTATATGATATTTAAATATTGCCATAAAATTGTAGATGACTTTGTGAAACAAAGATGTTCTGGTAAGCACTTTCGCTTAAACAAATCGAATAGAATTCTAAAAATGTGGTGAATTAAAAATGTATTAACTGTATAATAATTAAAAAATATATAATTTATTTCGTTATTATTAAAAACACCAACATTCTACCAGTAACTGCCGATCTTATTTATTAGACCCTTAATAAACTCTTATAATTTTCCACATTACAAAACTTGTTCATCAGTGCTTAAATACATTATGAAAACTAATTACATGCACCGGTTAGCTCTTCAAAAATTCTAAAAAATCTCTTCAACTTTCATCGCAATTTGAGCCTCAGCCAATTCAATGCCACTGGGAAATTTGCGTTTGCTTTGCCTGCCAAATACAAGAACAGGCCCCTCTTTGGGTATCTGGTTTGATATGAATTTTAATGGCCTTGTGCATGGTTGAAACGATTTATGATGCGCCACGCACGCGGTTAATTAGACACAACAGCGGGGAAAAAAAACACAAAAACAAAATTGAGGCCACAGCTGAGATGGGGCGGAATCTGATAGGGGGCCGTTATCCTTTTCAATGTCACCCACACAGACTTCCCACATATATAACGCATCATGTGTTTTATCTATGGCGCTCAGATTTCACTTGGCTGGGGGAGTTCTGGCTTGGTTAAGTTTCCTGCCTGTTTTCGGGGGACTTTGCTTGCTTCTCCGCTCCCTCGAGTTGTTTCAACGTCAACTTGCCGCTTATATCATTTAATCTTTAATATCCTTTCTTAGCGTCGACTTTGGTCTTTTGGCGTTCGCCGCTGTTTTTGTTGTGTCCTATGTGACGTTTTGTCTTACGCATATGTACATACAGATGGGGTTAAGATTATAGATCGGAATATTATTATTCATTTCGAAATTCAAATCATAAAATAAAGTAAAAATGCTGAATCAATTTTTATTATCTGGATATATTTAATTATTAGAATCATACAAAGTTTTAGCAGTATACAAGTATTATTATTACGTTATTTTACATAATAATATTTATTATTATGCTTTTTCAAACTTCCATTATATTTTGCTTTCATTTTATGAATGCTATTATTTTGATCGAAACTGTACTTGAAAAAGCTCCATGTTTTGGGTGGGCTTCAAGAAAGTCTTGCCTAGATTTATCACTTGCCAGAGTTATACATACATACAAGCATACATGGGTTTGTTGTCTTTTTTCTGCTTTTACTTCATGGCCACATGGCTTGGTATGCTCTGATTCTCATCTTCATCTCGCATTGTCAGGAATTTGTTTGTGTGTTCTGTGTTCGTGGCATTAACAGGGAGCAGCCAAAAATATCTTTATGCCTCATAAGTTTAATTTGGCGCAAATTGTTTTTATTTGCCCAGTCGCCAAAGCCAAATAGCAACAAAAACGACAACGACAACAGCGAAAAAGAGAAGGATTGGGCTCAACCGCTGAGTGGGAAAGAGACGGGAATGCAGTGACTAGGGTTGCCACATGCATGTGTGAAGCAACAAAATGGCCGCCATGGTTTTTTGTTTTTTCGGCTACGTTCTGGCATTTCTACAAATTCTTTTTGAATGTCATTAGTATAATTGAAAAAGCCATTGGCAAAAGGCCAACAAACCTCAAAAAAAGGGTAAAATCAACCAAGACAACAACCAAACCAAAAACTAACTGCAAAACGTGGCCGATGCGACACGCGAAATCCAATAAAAATTTTTGTACAATTTTTTCCGCTTTGTGTTTGTTGCCGTTGTCCTGGAAAGTTTAGCGACTTTAGCTGCCTTGATAAAACGACAGCCGCAACAAAAACAAGCTGGAAAAAAGGATACCCAAAGGATACCCAAGAGTTCCACATACATACATGTGCATAAATTTAGCAGTTGACATCGAGCAAATGTACATGAGACATTGCTTAGAATAACTATCAGCATGAGTTATAGAGTGTACATCTATGTGGAGTTGTTTATGCCGAGATTGCAGCGACACGATATGCAAAATATCGAAAAGTAGAACGTCTAGCCGGTAGGAAATGCCTTCGTACAAAAGGCTGAGGAAAAGTACATAGGCTTTAATGTTTTATACATTTAGATTAAGGGTTTTATTAGTTCTTCTTGCCAAAACATATCGCAAGCAAACTAACTAATTATTTAGCATACGCTTCACTTCTGTAGTTTTGTTTATTTACCAATTAAAATAATTATTTATATTAAAATTTTATTTTATTTTTATTAACACATTCTAAACATAAACATTCCAAGAGCTCGGTCTTATGTAAATCCCTTAATTTATCGTATTTATTTCCGAACATGTTACGCAATCACACCTCGCTTTTAATTAGAACTCTAGGCAAGAACTTTGGAAAACACTTGTTCAACATTAAAGACGTACATAAATTTAAATTGATTTGTGGACAGGAATTAAACGACTGCCAGTGTTGAGGGGTTAAGCAAAATTACCTCGTTTTGGAAGAACAGTCTTATGTAAGCACACAATTTATAGCTGCTATTTGGATCGACATTCAATATTTTGCAACATCAAAAAGGATGAAAATAAATAGCATTTTCTGATAAGAAAATATGTGATGGACAGTCGAGGCGAGGAGAGTAGGGCAAAAGGCTAGAAAAACTAATACATTTAACCCAAATATGCGAGACATGAAAAGCAAAGAGCTCCGAGTGCTTCCGCTCTCTGCATCCTCGATTTTCCCTATGCTCGAGCTTCCCCTTCAGGTTTTTGCCATAATATTATTAGAGAGAAATTTTATGTAAATAGTTGGATACAAGTTTATTACGCTCTTTATCAATTGATTTGATCTTAAGCACTCTTGTGTATATTTATTACACAGACTAGGCAAGGAAGCTGCACGGAAATCACAGTACACAGCAGCACTTCCGGCCCCCCGTAACTCCCACCCACACATATAGCCCAAAAATGTTATGTAAGTTCAATAAAAAGAGTGCAGACTATCTCTATCTGTCCCTGTTTCCCCTTCTATGCAATGTATCGTCTTTCGCAAAGCTCTTAACTGATTGTTTGTCTTGCCAAATGCCTCTCTTTCTCCGCTTTCTCCACATCTTTCTCTTTGGCTACTTGGCAAAATATTTCTCAACTATTTTCTATATTAGAAAACACAATCCAAACTGGGCATACACAAAGGTGCAACTATGTATGGAGTCTCAGTGTTCCTTGTTGATATTTATTTGAATCTTGACTGTCTCCTACAATCCATGTACCGAACTCATACACAAAGATACACGCATAGAAAAATGTGACTATAACAATTTAGATTAGCTTTTCTAAAAATGATCTAATTTTAAAGATTTCCAATTTCCAACCGAAACTCCACTTTGGCATTGAAGGGATTACGAAAATTCAAGGCATTACAATTATTTTGACTCTCCAGAAAATTTGTAATTAAGCCAAAACAGTCTGTAATATAAATTGTTGTTAAATATTTTACACTTCTGTTACGAAAAAGATCAATAAAAAATTATGTGTCTTAATATATAAACTATAAAGTATTTTCGCAACAAAAGTATTCCATCCAACCTTTTGTTTCATTATATTTAGCATTAAACCATTTTGTTATAAAAACACAACACATTAAAAATAATTTAAGCACTTTTTTTTGTGTGCACATGTTTATCTTGTCTACATGTGTGTGAGTGTCCCTGACTCCCTTTTACCGAAAAGCGAATTTCATTTGAAATTGAACTTGTTTTTGCGCCAATAAATTGTATAGCCAAAGTATTTTGATTGCGTTCGAGTGGGGTTATCCCACCCCCACTTCCCATCTAAGGACCTGTGCTCCTGTGTATTTCCGGTTCACAAATGGAACAACAAGAAGAACCAAAAACCTAAATGCCGAGGCAATAGGCTAAAGTAAATCAACAGTAAAAGCAACCGAGCAAGTAAAAGGGAATAAAAGGGAGGCTCGTATGAGGTTAGCAAGTTTAACTAAAAGTTGTTCTGTTTTATTTTTTGTTTGGCTCTTTCATTCGTTTTATTAGTGCCAGGGATATGGAGAGTAAAACTCGTTTGAGCAATTCAAATAAATGCCACCATTTATTTGTTGAGGGCGTCAAAGGAAAAGTTAATGTACTAATTTCTCAATTGCGAATAGTGAAAATAGTCGAACACGAGAACAAACTGGATCGAACCAGCAATAAAAAAAAATTGGTATTAACGAAGATTCGTTACACTTTTTTAAAAAACGAATAAGCTTTTTGAAAATGTATTAGTACTCACTATAAAATCCTTGTCTCCAATGGTATGTCCTAAGAAGTATTTCTAAGCTTACAAGGCATTGGAAAACTATGCCCAAATTTTGATTATTATTAAAGTTCTTAAACAATTATAAGTTTAGTCAATCAAAATGTGCTGATAAATTAAATTCCGTTTAATATCCATTCAATTCATCCAGCAAACTTTTCGATCTCCACAAAATCACAAATCGAACTCTTTATATTTCGGCAAATCCTAAATACCCATAAATACCCTTACCCTGCCCCTTCCCTGCAAAAGTTCTGTGCATCAGGAAAAGTTTTCTGCTTGTGGCTTTAAAACTAAACAGCGCACTTATCTTATTGAGCAGCAGCATCCTCAAACCCTTAGCCATCATCATCATCATTATCGTCATCCAGAGCCACATCGAAAACTACGCCAAAAACTATAAGGAAAGAGCAACATTGAAGAAAACTCGCCAAAACTTGGCCAAAAGCGACTTTGGATGGTAGAAGGAGTGGAGACGGGCCATAATAATACTCATTTACAGCATTACCGCATTTTGAAGGACCAAACCGAAAGGCAGGACCTTCGTTTAGGGCTGACTCTTCGATTGGTATGCTTGGCTTCTACGCTTTGTTGGCCTGGTGCAAACAAACAAATCAACTTTGGATAATTATTGCACATCAATCGTAGCCCCTAACCTTCTACACTAAAAACAATCAATGTAGATGAATGACAAGGAAATTCTTTAATGAACTCTCAAAAAACCATAAATCAATTACTTAAAAAGCTTTTGTGCTCCAAATTTAATAACGCTAAATTGACAGACATATTTTTTTTCAATTAAAAAAATGTGTGTAATGACTATTTGGTAAAATTACCAATTGCTGATAAATAGGGCTATTATTTTCTAAGTGTACCAGGCAAGTTCCGGCTGGAACAAAACAGGCAGGCTGGCAAAGGATGGTTAAAGGTTGCTGGAGAGAATGGGGTCAGGGGCAGCACTTTCGAGTTTTGCCTTCCGTTGAGTTGAGTTGCACTGCAGCAGAGCAAATGCCCCGAGGATTCCCTACTTCCCTCTCCTTCACCGCCCCTCTCTCCGTCTCTTTCGCCTTTGGTTCCATCACTTGTGCATTGGCGAAAAGTTTTCGGTGCGGTTTTTGCGTACATTTGTCTGATTTGGCAGTCATCATCGGGGGCAGAACCCTCTGCCTATCAGAGATGTCAGGATGTCAGAGACAAAAATGGATAAATCGATCAAAACTCTGGCAAAAGGATGCTTAAAACATGTAAGATGCAAAAAAAGAACACGTCAATACGTGTATCAATAAGACGACGTTTTGGGGATCAAAGCACAGAAATTTAAGATCACTATTCAGTGTATCGAAAAAAATAAAAATATAACAAGAGTAACAAATTTTAAAAAAATATAATTTTTATGATCTCAATTTTTTTTTAGGTTTTTTGAATAAGTTTAAATTACCGTGGAAAGTTTTTAAAATTTTTTTTTAAAGGAAAACCTTTTTTATTTTTAAATATTTTTGACTCCAAAATTGCTTTTAAAATGGGGCTTCAGTGCCACACGGTTTCGTCACCTTCCAACCACTAAGGACATCATCGGCACCATCACCATCTCCATCGACAGCGCCATCAGCAGGAGCATCCACGATGTCCTAGTTGGTCGACATGTCCATGTCATCTCTCCATTGAAATCGTTACGAGCTGTTTCCGTTTCGTTTACAAATTTTCGTGCGGCAATAACCGCAATAGTGCTGGCTCTTTCCCCTTACTCCCTCTATCTCTTTTTGGCGCTGATTGTTGCTATATGGACGGACCTTAACTAATGCAATGCTGCAGAAATGGCACATCATTTGAGACGGTTCGAATTTGGCCATAACTCGCACTGTTAACTTTTACAGCAATGACATCTAATTGGTAAAACGAAGTCATCGAATGTTTGTCAATGGGAGTTTTGCCTTTTGAATTGGTAATGGGGTTTCCGGATGGGAGTAAAAGGACATGACTTTTAGATACAAATAAACATTCCATGCCGATATTTACAGAAATTTTGGCTTTGCAACGAACATTTTTTAGTTTTAAGATAAATGTAATTCGTTAGAGAAACCAAATATGATATGCAAGGGTATCACTAAAATGAATTTTAGAATTGAATTATACTTTTCAAAATACTGTTTTTTATATTGCTTTTTAATTAATTTAATTAATATATATTAATTAAATAAATGCAATTTACAATTTATCTTTATTTCCTCAAGCTAAATTGTTCACTTTTTGTCTAAACTTTAATTAATTTATCTGTTTGAAATAACTAGAAAGCCCTTTTGAAGTTGTATTTTTTCTCCATCTAACTTTTTTTGTGTGAGTATCCAACATCAAATTACAGTTACCTCCCACGGCAACATTTTTTATTCCCTTTATGTCGAAACATGTTTAAATAAATTACACGCCCGCTGCAAACCAAGTTAAAACTTTCCCCTGTGACCCACAAACCAAATCAAAAATTAAACGAAAATACAAAACAGAAACCGAAACCGAAACAGTAAAAAGCCGAAAACAAAACTTTGATCTAGTTGCTAAACTATTTAAGTAAAGGCAGCTCTCAACCTTTGACCGAGAGCAGAATGAAAACCAGAGCTCAAACGCACGTCTCTAGTTTATTAAATTTGCGGCAACACTTGGCACCAGCAAAAGGGGGCCACAGGGGTCGGGGGTCACGGGGGAATCCAGGGGGATGAGCCAGGGGGGAGGGATCACTTTGGATGGTTAGCGGACTGCCCCTGACATTTCTGCGGCTCGGCTCAGAGTCATAAAATGATTGCATGCTCTACATAACAAAGCACACACAGGCCCATACCGGAATAAACGTATATATATTATATATATACTTGCAAAACACTTAGTGGCAGGTAGAGCCAAAGAGGCCAGACACTGCCCAAAAATGGGTAATTATATTAGTTATATTATCCTTTCTGTAAAGGGACACTTATGCATATCTAGATTTTTACTCCTTAAAATTCAATGTATTCTTTTGAGTTCTAGTTTTAATAGTTTTTCACAAAACGCTAAGTAATAGTGCTTGATAAATTCGAAATAGATTTGTATTGTCCTTATTCATATATGCCCAAAAATATGCAATACTATTTTTTTTATTATTATATCCAGCGCTCGCTTTTTTTGAAGTGGTTCCAAAAAATGTTTGTAAATTTTCTTATTTTTTTATTTTTTATTATAACATCTTAAAAATGTGTTTTTATTACCATACATTTTAGAGTGTGCCTTTATTATCAGTATTGTGTTCTTAGATTTAATTTTTAGTTTTATTTCAAATTCTTTCCTAAATTTCTAAAAATTGTATCAAATAATATGATAATATTATTATTGACTTTTAACATCCGTCAAATGGACAAAGGGATAACAATTTTATTTCGTATAAAATTCGAATTACATTTTCTTTCAGTGCATAGCTGAGGCTGTTTCAGGCCTTGCCCAAAAACTCCCAGGCGTCACCATAAACATTACCAAAGCCAACGTCATCAGCACCATCATCATGATCATAGTTCCACCGACCATTAATGATAACATGCCGTTCCTCCCCGATTTCCCCACCTTCTTCCTGGGCTGTGTGTGTGGCAAATATGAAATTTATAGTTTTATGATGACTGCTGAGTGTGCCACTGCCAACGCCTTTTACGGCTTCTGGGTTCAACTGAACTTTACGAGCCAGCACAGCCAGCCAGCCAGCAGAGGAAGCGAACTAGGAGAAGAATCTGCCCTCCGTTCTTCCCATTTTCCCCTGGCCCCCGAACACCTCACCCCCTTTTTTTACCACCCTCGCCACCTAGTGGCATAAATAAAATCATACAACTTGGTTCTTTCGCTCGCCTCCACGTTTATTTCCGCCTACTTGGGCGCCATTGCCATTGCCGTTGCCGATTGCTTGCAGCATCTCCCTTCGCACGCCCCTGTATCAAAAAATAAACCCCCTTTTTAGTCGTTCCACTGCATCAACATTCTTTACCTTATTTTTCTTCTTACTGCACTTCAAGAAATTATATCGATCATCATTTCAAATTAGAAAATCATCAGCCAGTTTCTTAGAAATATATTTTATATATAAACAAATTTGTAAAATTAATTACATTTGTTAACAAAATTATAAAATTATTTTAAAATTGACAAGTCGGCTCAAAATTTCATTGTTGAATTTAAAAAAATACTTTTTAAATAAAAATAATTTGCTATCAATTCCGGATTTAGTTTTTCACAGTGCACCTCTCGAAGCCAAGCCAAAGTTGAAGTTTTATGGCTGAAAGGAAGGAGTAGACTATGGGGCTGCATGCCGCAAATATGTTTTTGATTATTATGACTCTTCGAGATTATGCAATTTTATGAATATGAATGGTTTATGTGCAGGTATGGCGCGAAAAATGAATTGCATTTCCACAGCTCAGCTTAGTAGAGTTCTGTTCGGTTTTGGCTTCCTCCTGCTTGGTTTGGTTTGGTTTTTCTGCTGTGTCCTGGCCGATGATGATAACGATGTTTTGATGTTCCCATATATTCGAGCAGAGTGAGTGGGATAAAAGGAATTTATAAAGTCGCTAGGACGGCTTCACTTCGTTGCTTGTTTGTGCCTTTAAGCAGATTTCGAATTTAAATCTAATTCTCCACTCTCGACACTGTCATCTGGCATGAGTGACGCATCCTCACTGACTGACAGCTCCACACCAGGACACTAAAGGATATGGGGGCAGAAATGATGGGGGCGGCCATCCTGGTGCTGGGCAATAGAGTATGGAATGAGTGGCTCTGATGGAGCTGCTATAATGTCAACGGCATGGCCATCGGGATTGGAACAGAGGAGAATGCGGATAATTGATTCGGTTAGGCAGAAGTCCAGATGAGCTACTTGCCCGAAAAGAGATTTTCAAATGGGATGACATGTTTTTTGCGTGGAATTTTATTGGTTTAAGCTCTATGCTTCGAATGAACACCGAATAGGGTATCGAAATTGGTGTTTAATATGGATTTTTATTCTAAAGTCAAAGCGAATAGACATGCAATTATAATATAAAGGAAAATTTAAAGACAAAGTATATTATAAAAATAATGTATTAAAAAGGTTTAAGAAATTGTTTGATTTTGAAGTAAACTTAATCTTAAGTCATTTTAAATAATTGAATAAACCAAATTATTTCAAGATTCGAGAAGAATTTGGGTATATTTCCAATAAAAAATCTTCAATTACATTTGTTCAAACTAAAAAATCTTAAAGTTCCTAAGAAAATTATGCTTTTGGCAATTTTCAGGCCCTACCCATAAACTTGCACCCTTCCCTAAACACTTCAATCGCCCCTCTCCTTTCAACCCATTTCACACACACAATATATGTACAAACAAACCAAACCAGATGATAACAAAAACGAAGGCAAGAAAAAAATGCTAGCAAAATGACTGCAATCTGTCGTCTCAACGCTGATGACATTTTGAGTGAATGAACCAACGAACGAGCCTACAGACCATCAAACCCCTGGAAATGGGGCCCCACCTTACCCCGGGCTGTCCTGTTTTTTAACAAATTGGTGTGATCCCAGAGTGACGCGTCATATTCGCAGACACTTTAGCAGGACCCCAGGATCAGAGGAGAAAAGCAGGAGAACACTTGAAAAAATCATAGAGAATTTATAAACCTTTATAACTTCAATTAATACATGTTTAAATATTTTTAAAAAAATCCTTCTTTTCTTAAAGTGTTTACCAAACAATATTCCAACTGATTTCTGAAAAATTGTTTACTCTTTGTTGGTATTTATAATTTCTTAATTTTTTTATTCAAAGAGTTTTGGCTTTGATGACCTTATAAAAATGGTAATTCTATTTTAGTATAAATAAAATTCTAATTTCGTTCAGTGACCTCACTGAAGGGACGCCGACTGATAGAGCGACAGCAGAGAAATTGCAAACGAGTTGAGTCGTTGAGCCAAAAAACCAAAACATACGCAGCATTTATAAGGCCAACAATGAATGCCCCTCCGATCCCCCTTTTCCCCGTCCCCCGAAAGGGGCGTTAGAGGTTTCCGAGGGGGTGTGGCATATTGTTAACGCCCACTCAACTCTATGACATTTTGTATTGATGGCCTGTCTGCCGCACAGCTTTTATATAAAGCCTCCCAGAGATTCCGCTTTGATGTGGGGAGAGGGAGGGTCGCAGCCTTTGGCATCGAATTTCGGTTTCAATTTTTTGTTTTTCTCTCTGTTGTTCTGGTTGGGGTAAACAAATCACTAAACAAAAAGCTCACAGTGCAGTTAAAGGCCACGCTGGAGATAAGGAAAGTGCGAAAATTCAACAACAAAATGTGGGTACCGAAAATGCGATTTAAAGGTCTCATTTCGGTTAGGCTTAAAAAGGATTAATCCTATATGTTTGGTAACAAGATGGGAAATCTTATGAGAAAAAGTTAAAAAAAATATGATGCATATCTTAAACTAACAAATACTTTTTAAAACATTACTTTAAAAACAGTCGTTCATTTCTTTTTTCTGACTTTATAAAAATAGCCGACAAAAAGTGTATGTGTGGGACTGAAAAAACAAGGCGTCTATTTCCGTCATCAAAACACAGAAGTGAAATTGCTGTAAATTTAATCCGCTTGTGTGTGTGTTTTTTGCTTGTGTTTGTGTGGGCCGTCTCGCTTTTGTTGCTCTGACTCCTTCTACGGCTCAATCCCCGTCTCTTTCACCCGCCCACTCCGCCTCTCTTTCACTCTTTGGCAGAACCCGTCAATTTGCACGCGTAAAGTGCGCCATCTAGCGTCGTTTATGCGCACATTTGGCTCACATCAATTTGCGGTGCAGACATTAGCCTTTGCATTTTTTATTAAACGACACCGCGCGACATACCCGGCGTATGCGTAATGCGGTTACTCGCTGTGTTGACGCTACTGATGACTCTGATGATTCCGATGTCGGGGGCAAAATGGCACAATATTAATTGTCGCACATGCCTCTCATTCTCCGATGCTCTTTATACCCACTTACGGCCGCTATATATGCATGCTACAGTGGTAATTATCGCAAATTAAAGATGTGATTATTTGTATGAAAATATTTTTATATAACTTCTATCTTAAAAATTTATAAATACAATTAAAATTTACATACATATGTACCTATTTTAAATTATATAATTAGGAAATAATATATAACTAAGAAATCTAGTAAATTACCAAACCCAACTCTGTAATTTAGACTCCCTTTGATCTCTTCTCCCTTTAATCGATTCTTGGTAATCAACTATTTGCAATTTTAGTATGCTGCTCAGATGGTCTCGAATTTCCATTTAAGATTAATTACCGTATCTGAAACCTGCAGTCTGTGACAGACCACTGTGTCATCAGCATCTTTCTCGTCCGCATCTGTGATGCGTCTTTTTGTCTTTGATTAGCCGCAGACATCGGTGGGACTGAGAGTGGGGCCTCGACATGAAGCCAGCTCATTGGAGAAATTACATTTACATATTAAAATATGCCAAATGCAAAAGCCAGACACGACCAGAGGTCGACTTTGGGGCTGGAGGCTTAAGGGGAATCACCGGCCAGGGACTTCGGATGGCCCTTGGTCAATTGGCCAGCCATGTGGTGGAGCCTTTGTTGCTGCACTTGCTGTTGTTTATGCATAGGCTATGTGCCACTATCTGCCCCTCTAAAATGAACCGATCGTCCTTTACGAGGCGCCGGCAAAATGTCTAGTCATGCATCTGGGCAAAAGGAAAGGTAAACAGGCAGTGCAGTGAAGTGCAGTTTCCCAGTGGTGGGATAGGCAAGTTTGCAAAAAATGGATTATATAATATCCGATTAAACTTATTAAAATGACAATTATATTACCAAAACATACTGGCTTAAGGATTATTATATACCTATTATTAAATATTAAAAATATTTTTCTTTTAGAATTGGTATAGTTATCACATTAACAGAAAAATTTATTAGTATTAAAAAATACAAATAAAACTATTAAAGTGTTAAAACTCATGTTGGTAAATTCATGACTAAAAATGCTCTCGAACTCACCGATTGTCCCTCGCCAATTCTGCATTTACCCTGATGTTCATTTTGCCTATTTTGTTACTGCTCCCGACTATTGCGCATATTATGCAAAATTGTTTATGCAAATATTGCAAAAAAGAATTAATTTATTTGACTTGCATGCTAATTTACGAGCCAATAAATGCAGGCGGTGCAGGGAGGACTACGGGGCTATTGTTAATTTATTGGTACTTCCCCCTGATTGCTGGGCCCGTTTTCAGCCCCCGTTTTTTCGACTACCGCCGATATGTGTGTAGACACATTTTAAATTTAAGCCAGGCCAACCATACAGAGGCACAACAAAAATATACTGCAGAAAATTATAACGCATTGGCCCCGAAAAATCAACAGCTGCCATCCCACAAAAACCAAACAAACCGCATGTCCATGGCCCCCCGAAAATCCACCCCCTCTTCGGAATTCTAACTGAGTTGGCTGACCGAAAGTCTAAACGGCATTGACCGCATAAGAGTTAGGAGGAATACCAGGGGCCGAAGGGGTTACCAATTTAAAAATTTCCACAGCCGCCAAAAAATCAAAGTTGAGGAGCGGCCAAGCGTTTGCACTGCGTTCCGTAGGCGGTCAACCGATGGGCGGGCTTTTCTGAGGCTATGGCAAGAATCAACATCCAACCAGGCCCTTCCTCGCTGGCCATGAAATGTGGTTTTCGAACCGAACCACCATTTGAAATTAAAACGAGGTTTCCAACCGTAGTTTAGCACTATAGGGGACATTGTTGAAAACTCCACTTGAAACGGGTTAACAAATCGGTTTTGGAAGCTGTTGGGTTGGATTAATTTGAAATAACAACTTGAGGCGTGCAGGTAGTTTTCAGTTTGAGACAATAGAATTTGAAATTGAACGGTTTGCAAACTTTTGTTTCCACCAATTTAGTTATTTATTAATTTCTATGCACAGCCTCGGACTATTTAAAAAATCTGTACTTTTTTTTGGGTCTTAATTTAATTTAACAATTTATTGTGAATAATATAATTCGATACAAAAACCTCAGAAATTTTATTAAAAGTACTTATTGATAAGATATTTTTAGATATATATATGTATTTACTTTTGAACAACACTGCCTAAAAATAATAATTTTAACATGGACTATAAGCCAATTTCCGGAATATCCAACGCAGAATATCCCGTTAGAAATGAACCAAAACTTAATTACTGAAAATTTATATTTCCCAAACCCCTTCTGCGGTTTTTGGCGAACTGCTTCTTTTGCTGGCTGAAAATGTGCATGTGCCACGCCCCCCAGACACCCGCCCACACTGGCGGTTCTCTATTCAGCAAATTGTTTACAATTGTCAAACAGGCTGGCCACGGTTTTTGCGGTCAGCGCCGCTTTTAATAAGGTGAAAAATGGCGAGCACAAATGTCGTCGGGGTTCACAGCCTGCCCTCTCTTTCACTCAACATCCTTCGCGGGGTTTTTGTTTAATGCTGCATAATTTTAGGCGTTAAAAAAACAGCTGCAAAGCAACAGCAGAAGCGGTAGCAACAACACCAAAATAAAATTGCCGGTGTTTGTGCTTTCGTAACGACCTCATCAAATATTCAAACGGTAGCCGGGTTGTCCCTTACAAACACGCACACACAAATGCCCACAGCACTGAGAGAAAATATTTTAAAATAAATTTTAAAACATTTATTAGATTAAAAACTTTGGTGTTACTTAAGAGATTTAAAATCACTTTAAAAGGCTTTTAAAAGTGTGCTATAATAATTCTTAAAATCTCACAAATTATTTTATTTTTGACATTTTTTGTACTTTTTTATTATTTTTCAGGCACCTGTTCCCCATTTAAATACAATTTTTGTAAGCCAGCTTATATTCTCATCGATTTCCGATTACCCAGGTATATATTAAATATTTTTCTCTGTGTTACAAACACACGCAACGAACGAATGGGCGGGTAAAAAAACGGCGTCAACAAAAGCCATCATAACAATTAATTTTGAAAACACGTGTAGATTGCTTTTTGCGGTTAGCAGCAGGACGTTCTCGGCCAAAAGGGGGAGTGGCCGAAAAGGGGAGAACAAGCGGTCTAAAAATGCCAACGCGCGACATCTCGACCTCTCGCATGGGTGGGCAATCATAAAACACTTTAAGCATGTTTTCCTGCTAGTTTATTAGTGTAAAACCCCTTTTTCTGTCCAGCCAGACCGCCTCTCAATCCTCTTAATTCAATGTCAACGGAAGTGTCCACTTTCTGATGCTCTCCGTGCAGGAAAAGGATTTTCCGTTTGTGGGCAAAATCTTGAGTGGAAATGAAATTCAGGGAAATGTTGTCAGACCTGGAAATCCTAAAGAATCCTTTCGGCAATCTATCCTTAAGCGATTAACGGTAAGGTTGGCAGCTCCAACATTGGTTAATTAACAAAGAAATACCCAAGCCAAATTCTAAACATACGTTTTCTTGATTGGATAACATGTTCACTAATGGTTTTCTGATAATAATTTATAAATTGTATTATTATGTGCATAAATGAGCACGATCATTTTTAATGTGTTCCTCTGCAAAACTGACTGATGTTTAATATTTTGTAATATTTTTATTAAAACGAAAAAAAACATATTTAATCGTTTGCAATATGTATCTTAATAATAAGTCAGAAAGGTTGTACACATTTGTACACTACAATAATCAACTAAATTTAATAAATAAAACTAGAAAATGTTGGGCGCATATTCGTCACGCATTTTGTAGAGTATTTAACATGGCCCGTTAGAAATCCACTGCAAAATAATATTTTTCCAACTTGTATCATTAAAATGCCCAGCTCGGACCGCCCGTGGCTGGTCGTCTGCAATTTCTGTCGGCTAGGAAAATGCTCCAATGGGTTTCCCTCTCTGTCTTTGACGTCTGGTCATGGCATCGATGACTCCTACTTTCAGATTTATTATAATTTCCTCTTTGCCCCCGCTGCTTTTTCTATGTTTGCTAAATAATTAATTCGTGTTGTTCTTTCTGCACATTCGCTCGACTTGGGCTAAATAATTTTTCGGCACATATTATGGCCTATTGAAATAATTTGCATAACATGGCCAAAGGCTATGGAATGGACAAACAGCATATGCTGGCAGACGGACGGGCCAGACGTCCCTAAAGGGGCCAGAAATGCCAGACAGACGCTGTGGTCCTCCGGTCCTCCGGTTCTCCAGCCAGCTGCTTGAGGCATTCCGGCGGAGGCCACAAAGTCAACGGCTACGTATAATTTATATGCAAATACACACGGTCCAAGTCCGAACACACAAGCCAGAATACACACATAAACAAAACAAGGAAGAAGTGTACATATGGTCCTCGAACAAACTATATCCTGTAAATACCGTTAAATGTAAAAGTCTTATCCGATTTCTTCACAATTAATTCGTATAATAGACATACTGATCATTGAGAGAGCTTTTAAAAAATGCATTTTTACTTATAATAAAATTAATCTTGATCTTCATTTTCTGCAGTACTTTGGGGTTAGCTTAAATTATATTAGTCAATCCTGATATCATTTTATGCTCTTTTAAAGGTATTTTCATAGTTAAATACGCCTATTTAAATATTTAGAAGCCCATGGGTATAGCCTAAGTTAAATTTAACCAATCGTATTATTCAATATTCATTTTCAAATAATACATATTTAATACGTTTTAACCATGCTACCTTTCACATTGTTCAATTACAGGATATAAAAAGGCGCTGGGAAGGAGTTGAGGAATAAGAAGGAGTCGCCCAACTATGAATCCGAATGTCTATTAAAATTTATTCGAGCGTAAGTACTGGCAAGCGAGAACTGAAAGCTGAAATCATGTTTAGCTCACTCTCACAGAAATGGAAAATATATGCAAAACCAGGTGGAAAAGGGGTGAAAAAAGGGGCTGGGGAATCAACTAAATGCTAAATAATCAAATGTACGCAGGTAAGGTACACGCAGTAAAAGAAGGTCGACAACAAGCCAAAGGAATATGAATGCTATCAGGCGGGAGGTGGTTGATAACTTATGGTTGTGATCCAAGGAAATTTTAAATTAATTACTGATTAAAAAAGCAATGAGGAAATAATATTTTGAACCTAAATCGATATAATAAACAGTATGAAAGTTCTGATGAAAGGAAATCGAATATAAAAGCTGAATCACTTCAATAGAATATAAGAATATTATTGAAAAGTGTGAGATATTTAATTCTTAACCCCTTGAAACTGTTTGATTAACCCCTCTACAGCAAAAGGCAACCACAACAAAGTGTTGTTGCTCTCCGGCCAAGGAGAGTTAGGTGCTAAACAGGGCATGGCGAGGCTCAGTTGAGAACAGTTCAGCTCAGCTTCTTCATGGCTTAGAAGCTACTGCCACAGCATGCTAACTAGTGCACTGGGAAAATATATATATATATATAATATAATATAATGTAATTATTATGGGAGCTGGACACACATCTATATTATATTTCTATCAATCTTTAAAAAAATGTAAAAATTATTCTATAGAATTCATATATGAAGTTATAAGATGTATATATCATTTTTAAAGAATCTTATTAATATTACATCTAAATTTCTAGCAAGGTTTTTTCACTGTGCAGGTAACTGTTGTACCAACTGCATATATATGCATGAACATCTCCACGTTTTTGTTCGCTTGTCAGGGGAGGAACAAAAGCTGGACAGCCGTGGATGGCTGGGGATACAACTTTGTAAGTAGTTTAATTAAATTAATAAAACTTAAAGCTCGGCGAGAGAGGGCATCGCGCTGTGCTGGCAAACCTCTGACAGGCCAAAGTCGGGCGTGGATAAGGCGAGTCCTTCAAAAGTCGCGCAGGACACTCGCATAAAAGTTGACTTTGGCTTTGGCTTCGGTTCGGGGAATGGGAATGGGAATGGGAACGGGCTGGCAACGTGAAGTGAGGAAATCAGAGGCAGGACAGCTGAAGACGGCAAACAAATGCAAGCAATGACGGGTAAAGTGCTCGTTGCGTATTTTAATTTGGTTTAAAAACATTGTTTCGCACAAATCCCTCAAGTGTACGTCATTCCACCTCTGACGTCACGTCACATCGTCGAGTAACTTTTCATTCTGTCTCCCTTGCTCTCACTCAGGGTGTCTGATTTAATACCCTTGCAAGGGAAGCTATGATGTGTACTACAATTTTGTGTTTTACTTAAAAAGATATATTTAAAACCCTAAGCAATTTTGAGCAACTTTAATTACCGTGCTTAATAAAAGGTTAAAATTTAAAATCTCAATTATTTGGAAAACTCTTTTAAAGGTGTCTAAAACTGTGCTACAATACTCCCAAAGACGTAACCTTGTAATATCTGTGGATCACCAAATTCATGATTTTACTTGCTTGTTGTAAAGAAAAATTTATAAAAATCGTTCCATTTTTTATTAGTTATGTTAAACTATTTAAATTATTATTGGAATTATTGTTTGGATTGGGAAATAACAGAACAAAATAGTAAAAATACCAAAATATAAGTCAACATGTTGAATTTCATTAGTTCTTAAGATGTGTGAACTCTTAAATAAGTCAAGCCCTATGAAACTGTTAATTGAAGAATTATTTCCTTATAAGGCAGTATAAACTTCGCCATAGGATTTTATTCCTGACTCCTTGTTTCTGCTCTGTTTGTCTTTTTGTGTGTGTATTGTGACAGCAGCGTAAAAACCGCGTTGACAGCCCGGCAAGGGAAATGGGAATTGGGCGTGGGGAAAATCTAACGGGGAGGGGGGTCGGTAAATTCAGACAGGGGCTGAGTGCAGCACCAACTGCAAATGTAAGAAATGTAAATTGTGCAGCTTTTGGCGTGCACTTTATTCGTTCTTGTTGCATTCACGTGCAAAAATGTTCATGAGCTCGAGCAAACCCCCAACAAAAGATGACAGCCAGGGGGTTAAAAACAGGGTGGCAGGATTTTAGCTGCAGCTTCATAATGAACTCAAAAACCAACTCATAATTAAACGGGGAGTTATGCGACATGGACCAGCGGTCGATGCTTGGGGTCATGGGTCATGGCGAGAGAGCATTTTTCTAGCTTTCGCCCAGTTGGACTGCAACCAAAAAGTCTCGTAAATACTAGAGATACGACAAAACAGGAAAATGGGGAAAGATGTGTTTGGTTTATTCAACCACAGAGAAGATTGACTGGAACAGTCCCCAAAGCAATATGTTTTTCGGCTGGGAGTATCTGAAATGATGGCCCAGAGAGCTGCAACTAATTGTTGGTCGTAAAGACTTAATTTCACAAGTGGGTCTCGGTGATCTCGGGTGAAAATTGTATTTTTGAAGACCTTAACTTAATTTCTTCAACTTTAAATTTTCCTTTCTTTTTATTAGGGTAAATATATATAATTCAAAGAAATCCCATCAATTTAACGATGTTTGCAGATTGCCAATTTTCATAATCTTAACTTTTAGTAAATATCTGGCGCTGGCGGAATTTATGCCAATTTAGTCCATTATATTCGGGCATCTTGCAAATCCTTAACCACCCCAGTTGGTTACTGGCACTTCACCAAAAAATCCAGCAAGCCGGCAAGCGCCTAACAAGCGAATCCACTTAAGTTACCAAGGCCAATCCCCCAGAATTCGAATTCGCGATGAGCGCTCTCTTCAAATGAGCATTTTGCACAGCACAACAGTGCGGGTAAAGTAGAAAAAAGTGGCAATGGAAAACTCTGAGGGAACACAAAAGCTTTTCTCACACTTTTTTCTCTATTTTTTATTATTTGTCCGACCTCATTTCACGGCAAAAGGCGCCAAGAAGAACTTTCACCATGCCACAAAACGCAACTCATTAAAAAGATCACCGCACCGGGCGGGCAACCAACGCAACCGACGGAAACGGCAAAGGACCTGCAGAGAAAGGACGATGACGCCGCCTCCGAACAATCGAACAATATCAACGCCCCACTGCAATCCCTAGCTTGAAAACAGAGGGAATAACAGATGACTGCTGGGAAAACCGTAATACTCTCAGTAAATGGGGGGATTAATAAGAATGCATTTTAAAATTAAGTAATGACTGGCAGAAAGAATCTGTATAGTGGATATAGCTGATCTGGAAAAGATCCCTTGTGATTAACGACCTATTTTTAGCTGCATAAAAATTACATATATTGAATTATTTCTTGTTGTCCAATTTAACATTTTTGATTGAAATTTCACTTTCATTAATTTAGTCTTTTACATTATTGGTTTAAGACATTTTTAATATTTAGAATATTTATCTGAAATTAATCCTGTAATTAATCCTAAAGTTGTTCCGTTGAATTATAAATTAAATTAAAATAAATTAAAATAAATAATTTAAAATTCATCTGAAATCCCGGAACACCAACTTTCCAACCTAATATCTAGGGTATTCAAAACTGACACAAAGTTGCAGACAAAAGACCACAAGCCAGAGGGAGGCAGCTGCCAAACAGGACACACTGCCACCCACACAAAAAAAAATTAGGGCACTTACGCGTGTTGGCGTAAAAAAGCAGCAAACTTTCCTTGAATCCCGAACCCCCAGCCCCGCCCACCACTTTCGGCTCTTGAACATGGCAAGTTTTAAGCAAATGTCAGCCAGCCCGATGATGACCCTACTTTTTTGAAAATGTGTCAGAGCTACAAGTGAAGAGCAACTGTTGCAAAAGGCCCCACGCCAAAGGGGGCGGTGGGTGGTGGGCGGACTTTGGGGCGCTGGGATCGAGTGGGTGGCGCCATTCGTCTGGTTGCTGCTGTTGCATAAATATTCAAAGCTTTTACATGACTGCAGGCTGGCTAAAAATGTGCAACAGCGAAAAACGAGGTGGGGTGGGTTGGGCGGTTTGGAGGTCGGCGGTGATGAGTGGGTTTAGTGGCGAGGTTGGATGATGACGATGATGACTGCATAGCCAACTCTGGCCCCGCAAAAGGCTACTTGTTGAGTGGGTGGCTTTGAAAGTATAGTATTTAAACTAATTGGAAATTATATCGAATTTAGTTGATTTAAAAAGGAACCCAGTAAAATATTCATTCTGTCCTTAAGTCATTATACTATGGTAAATTTTCTGATTTGTTTTCAGCATAAATATTAATGTCTTCAGTTCGTCTCTTTTTTAAATAGGAATAAAATAAAAGATTTGAAATGTTGTAAGTTCTAGAATTACATTTTGATTTTATATTATTAAGAAAAATAGCGGTTAATTAACTAAGAAACATATATTTAAAGGAATTTCTAAGAAAATGTAAAACTATAAATTGCAGTTTCCATATATTTTTCTGATCCCACCCTCGCAAAGCCCTGGCGTAAAATTGTGTTCCTGTGTACGCGTTCTAGCAATATAAAAACGCAACAGCAACAGCGTCAGCCACTACAACTACAACTACAGCTGCAAGTGCAACAACGGTGGCCAACTGACAGAGAGAGCACTGAAAACAGGCTGCGGCGGCAAAGGACAAACGACGGGGGGACAGGAGGACAGACAGGACTCGCAGGACTGACAGCCTTTGCCGTCTGTCCGCTCTGTCAGGAGCAACTGTCAACGAGCTGGCAACCACTTAAAGCCTTCAAAACGGCGCAAGTTTAAATTAAAATTTTTTGAAGTACACATCGCCGACACCCAGCAGCAACCAAGTGGCAGCAGCAGCAGCAACAGCACAGCAGCGGTATCACAACGGCAGCAGCAACACATCACAGCAGAACCAACAAGGCTTCGGCAGCGGCTTTTTTGGATACAAGGCAAAACTTTCATGTAATTTCGCGTTGGTGAATGCACTTAACATAAAATCACCATTGAATTCCGGATAATTGTAAGGCAATACAAATACCCAAAAACAATTAAACACATTTAGTTCTAAATAAATAAAAAAACACACTTTGAAACTTTTAATATAACTGTAAAAAAAATTAACTATATTTTTCATTTACGTTAGGAAATATTTTTCTTGGCCTATTTTTTTGCTCAGTGGCGCTGACAAAATGTGGTAGTTGGGGGATTTTGGCGCAGATCTGCCGCAAGTGCATTTGTGAAAAACTTTAACGATTTAGGCTCAACATGTTGGCAAAACAGCAGCAACAACCAGCGCAATTGTTTCGGCTTGCAACACATTTTATGATGTTTTTTGTTGGTGTCCTTGGACGGCACTTTTAGTGCCACATAGCTGCGAACCGCATTGACAAAAAGTTTACATCTTTCGCCAGAATCGCGACCCGCACAAGAAGCGAATGTGATCTATGCTTTTTTGCCCCGTCGCTTCAATCCGCCCCCCACCCCCCTTCAACATTTTTCCGAAGGACGGGGAGCTAAAAACAAACTGGAAAATTTCAAATTCAAGCCGCAGCCGCAGAAAACAGGCTGCACATGCGTTCCCCAAGCTCCGCATCTTGGATGGGAACTTTCCCATTGCAGCACGCAAAAGTTTGTCTTTTGTGCCAGGGATGATGGGAACACTCGAAAAAATATTGAATGGGTTCTAGGATTGGATTTAAAAGCATGCAAGAAACAACAAATGTTGTCTAAAAGATCTAAACAAATTTATTTAATGGCAAATTGGTACTTAATACCAATTCAAATATGAAAGAAGTTAATTCCTGATAGAGAAATGTATTTCTTTATACCATAATTATTAGAATATAAGCATATTATTAAATTTTTCATATTCTTTTAGAAATGTCTTCAAATTAAAAGTAAAAAAAAACACTTTTCTATTAATATCATACAAAAATTGCTTAATTTGTTAAGGTATTTTTCTTTTTTCTACTAATAGGTATCTATAACAAATTTAATAATCACTAAATAATTAAAATATTCTTGAGAATAAAAACAGAGTTATTGAAAAAGTCGACGACAATTTTCTGAATACAAAACACAATAAGCTCTTGTTTTTTTCAGTGATTTATTGAGCCATAAGGGTATGGGCTGCATGTGCGAGGTGGAGGTCTCAGGTCTTTATGTCACCGCAAGTTTTTACTGCACTTTCTGAACTAACCCGAAGGACCCCGAAATGATGAAGGGAGCGAGCGGGCGAGGCGGGGAAATTGGTTGCAGCAGCGGCTAAGGATAAGTAACAACAACAAGGCGGTCAATTCAAATTTTCCCTCGCTCTTTTCCCCATTCAGCCATCTTTCTCCGCCGCAGCTCGACCCCTTTTCCCACTTTCTTCGCCTTTCACCCGCTTTCGAGCTGACACACTCGGGGGCTTTTGTGGCAAAGATTTTCGTGCCGGCAAACTCGCAACTGTCGGAGGAATCACAGTTTATGAATTTACTGGCCACATGGCTAAGCACAAAGCACACAGCACAGCAAGCCGAAATGCAGCAGCTCCAGAGCCTAAATTGCAAAATGAGTTTTGAGGCCCCAAAACAGGCAGGGCAAATATGTTCGGAGGGCAAAAAAGCCAAAATTGTGCTTGGAGTATATGTCATAAAGTAAAGCCTAATTTTGTGGCATGCTAAAAAAAGTTTATCGTTGTAGCTTAACTTTAATGAAACTGAGGGGTTAAAGTAAAAATACACTTTAATATTGTAATGTTAAATATAGAAGCTGTTGAGATATATTGAAAAAAAATGTACCTAAAAATAGAAACTCTTTATCACCTACCAATTTTTAGAACAAACTTTTGTAAAACGATCATATCATATCACATTAAGGTGAGCCATATTTAGCTTCTTACAAAACTTTGGCCTGATCAAAAGCTTATTGAGCAAAAATCGCGACCAAACAATAGCGCAAATTTACTTTACAAGGTTAAATATTTAATATATGGACTAAGGCCCAAACAATCGGCTGGCTAGCCGCATGTATGGTCAACAACCTCGATGGACAATATCGAGATGTGTGTGTGGATAGCAAACTTCAATCGTCGAGTTCAAGGCAAACAATCGAAAGACACATATCAAACTAACATAATGCGTGGAGCGCCGAGTCTCTCATTGTTCCACCGCCACTGGGAGGACACTCCTCGTCATCATCATCGTCATCGTCATCATCCTGATTATTCCCAGAATCTCGGAATCTCTGGAAACTCTCCCCGGCAGGCGGGTAAACAGAAGCCGGGCTGCTGGCACTGATAGGCACACATGCTGGCATACAAGGTACACAGAAAATTTGTTTTAGAGACACAACTCTCCAAAGCAGAAAGCCAAGGCATTAGCGTCCATCTCCACAGACCGCCACTCACCCCAGTTTACAGTCCTTCATCGCAAAACTTTACCAACTTTTCCAGTGGGCGGAAAGATAGAGAGTCCTAAAAAAGGTAACAAGCACAGCAGAAAACAGACCAGAGCCCCCAAGAGATCTCGTCTTTTTCTCCGTTTCTCCGGAAGCCGGGACGAAACTCTCGCCCGAAGAGCAGTTGAGAAATTTGCAACACCTGGCAAAAGTTTTTAATTATATTATGGTACAAACTATACATAGGAAGGGACATTTTTGGCATCACAGCTGTCAGCTTACACAGGCAAAAAAACAATGATTGGGGGCTAAGAAAATCCCCAGAGAGAATCGAAAGCTAAATATGTTCCATACAAATAATTAAATCTATGGCAATGCCTATTATTTAAATGTAAATTAGGAAATAGTATAATAAAGCGTAATAAAACTTTTGAATACAAAATCCCAAAAGTTAACTTTCCGGAATAGTTAAACTTAAATATTTAATTTCTTAGATTAGATGCTGTAGATTTTAAATCACAGGTTTAAATTTAATTTTGTATGTTCAACAACTATAATTATATTGTTTATCAAAATTCTTTATTCATTTTTAGAATCTTTAATGTAAAGTAAGTAAGCTAAAATTGTAGCAATGATTTTTTTCTATCATAAATATATGAACTAAAGATTTTTCTCTATGTAAGTTTGCCTCCCAAAAAAAGGCATGCTGAGACTGGGCGTGGCTCTGTTGTCTCAGGCAAATTAATTGACACGAATTGATGGGTTTCAATGTCAGAAAGTCGAAAACAGCAGGGCGAGCGAGCGGAAGAGCAAACTTTTTTGATAACTTTTACCTGCAATTTGACAAGACGAGCAGACAACGCTGCGTATACGCTATGTACAGGCTAGACCAATTTGAACACGACGCCTTTAATTGGCGTAATTTTGTCATCGATTTAATTAAATGCCCGTACAATGATCCACCGTCCATCGAACCACCCAGCCACCCACCGAAACCACCCATACCGGAAGCATCAACAAACGGAAGTCGAAAAGAAGAGGAAGCGAAAGGGAGGTGGATGTGCGACGGCTCGAGGCGAGAAGTTTGTTTGCAAAGAACTCTTGTGGTTTCCATTGCCTGTTGTTAAACAATTGATTTCTCAATAAATCGTGCATTGCACTGCAGTCTCCTGCGAGAAGTAGACCGAAAGGGCTCGATTGATTGAGAGGGCGATTGCTGGGCTTGGAGGTTGGGCAGCTCCATCAAGCAAAAACAATTAATTACAAATAGCATGTTGACTCGCAAACAAAAAAGGAGTAGATTATTTGCCAGAGAGCGGAAATGGGGACAAGAGTGGGTAATATCTGACGCAAGAACAGTGGGCGAATGCTTTTCGGAGATCATTGCTTTTTAAATATTTAAAAGTCCTTTTATATAACTTTTTATATTGGACCAAACTTACATTATATGCATGTTATTCAGCTTGTAATTTTTTACCACTTAGTCTATTTAGTACAATTTAACAATGATTTACTACGTTCCCAAAAAAGAAATAATAATAATAATTTGTTTTTATTTTACAGGATTTTTTAAAGTTATAACCTTTTTTTCCCTTGTCCCAAAAATAGTATTATCGCAAATGAAAACAAATGTTTTCTATTCCGCCATAAGCAGTTCTGTTAGCACACACTCACCTTGAAAGTTCATTCATTTCAATTGAGTTCGCTGAAGTTCACGTCCCACATCGATCAATTAATCGGACACATTATCCATGACCTTAGGGCCACTGTCCTCCGTTGGGAAGGTAACGAAAGTCTGTTTCTGAAACTGGCGACAATGTCGAAGGCAGTTGGAACAAAAGTCTAAACAAACGGCACTCGGAGGCACGTAGCCAGGACAGTCAGCCTTCGATGGGATGACTGACTAAGTGACTGAAATGACTGGCAGACAGGACAAAGTCAAGCTGGCCGAAGGAGGAGAAGGGGCTGCCGACTCCTGGCTAGACAATAAACAATTTCGAATCCTTTTAATGCCAATAATGATAAACAAATTCAGCAGAGGCTGAAGTGGAAGCGCTTATTCGTTCCTTCGACGTGAAAGGCAAACAAAAACAGAAGCTGAATCAGACGCAAGGCCACACAGGAAAAAAATATCAATTATGAAACTTATATGCCTTCTCATTAAAAACTAATCAAGAGTCGAACCTTTATAAAAAAAACTGTTGATACTAAAAATATATTTTGTTTTATAGCATTTTAGTTTTTCGTTTTAATTCATACAAACATTTGAGTTCTAACCGACTATTTATCATACATTTTTGTTTTAAATTTTTTAGGGAGGTAATCTTATTAAATTTCTAAAATATTTTTAAGGTTTAAAATTACATTTTAGTCAGTTGTTTATATGGTTTTTGTTCCGTGCAGCACCAAAAGCAGCCGAAATGCAAACGGACTAAATGAACGAATCGAGTGAAGTAGTCGAGTGTTTGAGTAACTGCTGCGGGGAGAGCGAAAGGAACACAATGCATCAATATAACACAAAAGTCCTTCAAACAGATTGCTTGGCGCTGGGTGGAGTCCGTCTCATCAACTTAATTTAATCAGACACTCGGTATACGAAAAATGCAGCAAAGAGGAGCAACTCCCTCCACATCCAGGAGTATCCAGGAGTACCACCACCAATCCACCCCTGCACCCTTCCTATATGCCTACGCATGGACCCACAAAGCTCAGCAGACTGAAGCGGAGGGGATGACGAGTGCACAGAAAAAGCCTACACAGGGAGAAATATTAAGACAATTCTAGCAAGCAATTTAAATAAATTCCTTAAAACTTAAGCTTGTAAAATTATTTACTAATACTACAACGAGTAATACAAAATTTCTAAAATTACAAGTTATTTTGATCCGTACTCGTTTCCTCAGTGTATAACTGCAGAATGGATGATATAGGGGTAAACTAGTGGCGCAAGAGTTGAACCATTCTTGTCTCCTTCGCTATTTCCTTTATGGTACCCTGTAGAAGGGGGTATATCAGGTAATAATGACAAGTTATAACGAGAGTTTATATATGCTATTACAGCTATATTTCAGAGTTAAATGATTTCTAAACGAACTATGTATATTGGCTTATTCCACGTGATACGTGACAGGCCCATTTGGGTCAAATCTCAGAATCAATCGAAACTTTTTTTTTCGATAGAGGATTGAAATATAAGGATGGGTTTTTGTTTTTTTTTTTATCTCTTACCGTTTATTTTTAAAAAATATTATTGTAAATTAGCTCCTATTTTTCAGTTATGCATCACGTGAGACTCGTTTGAGTTATTTTAATATTTGGTATGCAACTTTGTGGGATATCTTCATATCTTTCAGAAAAATATTTTTAAAAATTTTTAAATTTAAAATTAAGTATTTTTTAAGAGAATTTTAAATTAAAAAAATTCTGTACGCCGGAATACACGCGATTTCCAAAAAAAATAATTATTCTTATTTTGCTTCATCAATTCTTCACGAAGTGGTAAAATAAAATTTTTGTAATTGCAAGTCCTACTAGTAAAGACAACGATTTTAGTTTAGCAACTTTGCATCAAACAACAACAGCGCAACGTGTAAGAAAGGGAAAGCACTATTCCTGCTCTCCCGTGCTCGTATTGCTGTTCTCTTCTTACACGTTGCGCTGTTGTTGCTTGATGCAAAGTTGCTAAACTAAAATCGTTGTCTTTACTAGTAGGACTTGCAATTACAAAAATTTTATTTTACCACTTCGTGAAGAATTGATGAAGCAAAATAAGAATAATTATTTTTTCGGAAATCGCGTGTATTCCGGCGTACAGAATTTTTTAAATTTAAAATTTCTCTTAAAAAATAGTTAATTTTAAATTTAAAAATTTTTAAAAATATTTTTCTGAAAGATATGAAGATATCCCACAAAGTTGCATACCAAATATTAAAATAACTCAAACGAGTCTCACATGATGCATAACTGAAAAATAGGAGCTAATTTACAATAATATTTTTTAAAAATAAACGGTAAGAGATAAAAAAAAAAACAAAAACCCATCCTTATATTTCAATCCTCTATCGAAAAAATAAGTTTCGATTGATTCTGAGATTTGACCCAAACGGGCCTGTCACGTTTCACGTGGAATAAGCCTATTCTCAAATTAAATATTATTAGTCAGTTTTCTCTATAGGGCATTCTCTAATCGTTACTCACAAATGGTTAATCCGGCTTTCTTCGTACCGACTCGTTCCTCTCGTCAAGTATTCCAGCAATTTTCCAATTGAAATCATTAAACAATTTGCATTCCACTTGAAAATTGCGTTAAAATAACAACAGTTTACAGCAGGACACGCCGGATAGAGGAGTGCCACCAACTCAGTGTCCTGTTTTGCCATCGCCATCGCCGTCCGAACAGCCAGACAGTCGGCCAGTGAGCCGGCCAGAAAATGGCCAGGACAATACAATGCGTAGCACATTTCAATTGCTGGCAAAAAAATGTTTGGACTGCGCCTTTGTTGGCCGCAAATTGAGCGACCAGTCCAGACTTTGAAGCAACAAAGTTTAATTACGTGGGGCCAGCAGAACGGCTGGAACAATAAGGGAAAAATTTGTTTACTTTTGAATGCAGCAAATGCGAAATGCTGTGCAAATAATGTGTAGACCAGTGGCATGGGGAATTCGCTTATTAAAAATGCAAAAATCTCATGATTGTTGTTTCAATTACAAAAGATCACAGCTGAGGGGGAAACTTCAAAAGAGGCACCAGAAGAACTGGTCCTTTGTTGTGGAATGGCAAAATATTAATAAGCATTGATGGCATTGAAAATGAACAAGGGAAATCCATTTCAAAGTTATACAAAGGGCGACAGTTCTGTTTGCTTAAATAAAGAACTTAAGAAGTTTCACTTAATTTAAGGTTTTATTATTAGAAGTCAGATTTGCTAATAACGGCAGCTAAGCGAAATTTTAGAAGTGAGATCAAATTCTATTTTATTGGCGACTGCCATTACATTAGCTCCACAAGTATGTTAAATAAACCATCCTGTGATTAATTTTCAGTTTGTCCCACTAATTGATTGTTCCCCATTCCGTTCTGCACTCAATTATAATACCCTTTATAATGCATAAGCCGGCCAGCAGATCTTCCTGTGAAAAAGCTCAGAGCTCAGTCTATCATCGAAATTAATCAACATCGACGGAGCCCCAAATCCTTGTCCCCGAACACAATTGCATTGGGGCAGGACCACTTACTGGATAAGATATTATTAGTGTACCTGAAGCAACAGAGGCATCTGTGGCATCAGCAGCCCAAACTCTTTGACTGCCAAACTATGCATAACTAAGCTGGGCTTTGGGGTGGTGCAGGGCGAATCGGGGTCACCCACTCGGCCAACCACCCAGCAAACAAGGCCAGCCACCCACCCACACAATCAGGCGCCACTTCGGTTCTCTGTACATTTCCAATCGAACTGCTCTGCAATTCATCAACTGTCAAATCCCATTTAATTTTAGATTATTGCAAATAATTATAGGGACTGTTTTACACGGTAAAAGTTTAAATATTTCGACATTTTCAGAATTATACAGAGTTATTGATAGAATCCACGATTTCCAGCCATATTTGATTGGTTAACAAATGGTAATAGAAAATAACAATTGAAATTAGTCATATTGTTGGTTTTAAAAAAAAAATTGTATCCAATCAGGGATTGCAGGACTTTCCACATTTTTTATTCCAAAATGTTTGTTTTTAAATAATAGAAAAACTTTAATTACAGAATTTTATTATTGATAGCAAATAATAGAACTTCATTATTAGTTAAGGACAGAAACAATAAATTATTGTTTTCACTTTTCAGGTAACCCTCACTAATTTAAAAATAAAAAGAAAATACTTGTACCTATATTTAAAAAAAAAACATATGGTTATATATTTGTATATATGCACTCTATTTTTGGCAGTGCAGCCACACACAGCCTCTCGAAGTGGACACGGCCAGGTGAGGTGGTCCATGCCCTATCGGGCACTTATCTCCCATGGCAATAATAACAACAACGGGCGAAACCAGCAGCCAAAGCACTTAAAAGCCACTTGGCTTGACCAATAGAGAAGGGGAGGTCGTAATAGTACCCCGATTCACTACACCCACCCCCACCCCCAGCCCAGCCATCCATCCATCATCCATTATCCATCCCCAAATGGCAGTCAAGGTTGCAATTGTTGTCTGCCTGGACGTCTTTCAAAGAAAGCCCACTGAACCACCTGAACAATGGGATATTCAACAATTTAATGCATCAGATTTTGTGGATGAACTGAAACCTTTGAGTCTTAGCAAATGTCCAAGCTATTGGATTTTTATTATAATACTTATTTAATAAACTCAAAAACATAACATTTTAATTTGTCAATTAAAGTTATTTTGACCAAAAGCCATTCTACAATTTAAATTTTAGTGAGCATTTGGAATAATGTCAAAATTGCTTGCAAATATTTTGTATGCATTTTTAAAAAGTAAGATTATTTTTATTTTATAAGACTGCAAAATATTTCCTTTTTAAAAATGGCCTTAAATAGCGCATTTAAAGTAAAGTCTAAATGGGACTTATGTCACATCCTTGTCAGGACATTTCACCTGCTGCTCCACTGTTCCAGAGCCTCGGGAGACAACAATGTACCAATTTGTTGGGTGCACTGAGGCTCGAAAGGAGTGGGTTGGCATGGGCATAGTGGGCACAGTGAATACACCTCCAGCTTTCGGAGCTGAATTGTGCTGAGTGCAGCGAATATGCCAAAAGCAGAAAGCTGCATCATCGGACCGGCTCGACCGACCGACCAGCAAACAAACAAACAAACAAACTTTTGTCCAGGCGATTGAAAATTGCTGTGGCATGCTAACAAAACACTTGGCCAGGCCCCTGTTTTGCCAGCTTTTGGCCAGCATTTCGCATTTCGCTCCACCTTCCCCCGCTCATTCCTGGCCCCAAAAGCCCAGTGTCCGTCTAGATTTATTTACATTTGAATTTTTGAACAAGTTGATAAAACTCCCCGCACACAGCCAGAAAAACTATGGGCCGTCTGCATCTGGTTCAGATCCTGGGTGGCCCGAAAAATCAACAACCAACCATCAATAAAGGTGGCGAATTGCTTTTGTGGCGGCCTTTTGTGTGCATATAATTAAAAATGCTGCAAAAACTACCTCGAAAGGTAAACACAATGAGAGAGAGATGGCAAAAGATAGAGATGGCATCTGTGGAAAGGGAAGGGTAGATGTGGATCTACATGGCAGTTGGGGAGGTTGTACAAACAGACAAAGCGAGCAAATGCAGACGGGTTTGCAGTTCTTGCCAAGTGCTTGCTCAAAAATTTGTTTGGCCATTAGAAATATTCATGGCTGAAAATTATTCAATTAAAGTTCTTGCAGACACAGACACTGCAAGTTAAACACAGACAGTCAAATACATAATGAGCAGTCAGGCGGTTAGTCCACACATACACACTAACACACACGGAAATCCCACACAGAGATATTACACCTAAAAAAATAATATAGATATATAAATTTTTATACGTGATACAATAACATAATACCAATGCGATATAAAACATCAGCTTTGTCGAATCCTAACACCAAATATGACCTACAATATTTGCAATGAATGGAAATACACTACACGGGACTTGTACTAAATACAATGATACTTATTCTTGTGGCGTATCTCACTTTTGTGAGAAAATCCGAACCAATCGATGGCAATTTTATATAGTTTTTTTCAGTGCACACATGCGTGGGAAACCGGATATCCGGGCATGTGCACGTCGAAAGCTTTGCAAACGCAAACGGCCTGGCAAAATTAACAGCAAATGCGCTTTAAATAGCAACAGCCAAACAATGGCAGCTGCCTCCATCACCCATCGCCCCGTCTCATTCTCATCCACCGTCTCGCTCTATTGACCCAGTCAGCCTTTCTGTAGTTAGATAGCGAACGGTCCACAGTGGGTTAGAACCCATATAGTTTGGGGTATTCTGAATTAAGTGAATAACTCAAAAAGTGCATCGTTTAGATAAGTTATTAAGTTTTAATGATATATAATATAAGCCAAATATAATTTCTATAACTAAAAACCATGTTTTACATACCAGAGGGTGTAGGGTATTTTTAAATATAAAAGGAAACCTAAAAAGTTTTTAGATATTTATTGCAAGTTCGAAAATAATTATACTTAAAATATAATAATCGTAATGTTTTTACTTATAATTCAATAATGTAATGTTTTTCTCTGTTCCTATTGTTCGTAGTAAAGTTGTATGGATTACCTAGTCCATTTATATCAACCTATGATATTAGGTATACCTTTAGAGGCCTACTGTGCGGCCTGCGGGGCGTCAAACGGAACTTCGGTTAGAACGGACATGGAAATGCGAACGAAGGGCTGGAACGAGAAATGTGGGGGTCTGGGCTACAGGACGAGGCGCAAACCAGCAAAAGGAAACTGTAACAGATTAAACTTGGCACTTGGAAAACTGGCATCCACTGATGATGGGTGGGATTTGGTATATAGTGGGATATACAAGGGGGAGGGAACAATAGAAGCCTGGGGTTCCAAGGGTAGGGTCAGTGGCAGTATAAAGACGGGCAGATTCCAAATACACGCCAAACTGATGCCTGCCAACAAATTTGTTGCCACTTCAATAACGCATTCCTAATATTTTCTGTTCTAAAAAAAAGATTAAATAATCTGTGTTTACTTTTAAATAAAATATAAAAGTAATTATATGGAGTACCAAAATTATCAGTATGGTTTTCATAGTAATTAAAACGTGTAAACACAGTAGAAATGTTTTGTGTCAAGCTCAAAAAGACATGACGTTTTATAAATACTAAAAGCAAACTAACATTTTTTATAAACTAGTCCTATCTTAGTATGTATCTATCTCATACCTTTTTCAGGTTCATCACTATAGCTGCACAGGTGAGAAAAAATGGAATTTGGTTGTCAAAATATTTCTATTGACATATTTGCCAGAATTAAATTGCAAAATTAATTTTAACTGCCCATTAATTAAGTGTAAATGTGAAATGCATGCAATGCAATGCCTGCAATTAATTAAGTCTAAATTATGTAATGTCAAATATTGGTAGGTTTTTGTTTTGCGATCTCTTTGGTTAAATGTGATGCTTTCAAGTTCTCGTTTCAAACAAAATGGAAATTTAATAAACACATAGTAGGTAATTAATAAACTGGTAGAACTCTTTATTGAATATTTATAAGGTCGGGCCATGACTTTTCCGTTTTATTAAGTCATCCAACTTATTTGGCCCTCGGCAACACAGTGGCTGCTCTTGAATATTACTTATAAGACGGATGACAATAGGGGCAAACAAAAAATAGTTAATATAAACGTGAACAATGAGTTATTCTCGGCCGGGTTTCGTAATCTTTCCCTTGTTCAGAGTATCTGTCGGATACCGAATGAAATGAAATGGCTTGGCAGTGGCATTGGTAATGATATTTGTGCCGCGGATTGCAAATACCATAATACATATATGTGCCAGCTCGGATATGAGCAGTTTTTAGATTTACACGTATATAAAAGACATATAAAATATATGTGCACAAACAATGAGATGTGGAGGTCGGGCATGATTTTCTGCAAGTCTGCTACTGTATATGCATATATTAGTTATTAATGCGTACGTGTAACGCATATTGAAAATGCCGCAAATGCTGGATCGCTCCCTCCCCCATATATGTACGTAAATATTATCCCGCAAATTTCTAGGGGTTGTTCGTGGCAGATTTATGTGGTTTTTGCAGCGAAGAATGCATAAATGCTTGCCCCCTTCGCTCAGTTTATATACGAGATTTGTGGCGCGACGACGTTCGGTCTTTGGACCCTATTAAAGATTCATTCATTTTCTGCCAACCCTTTCCAAGTCGGAATTTCCAGCTCCTTCGTGGCGCTTGCGGTTACACTTACTGCTCTGGAAATCGGGGGAGATGCGATTAGATGGGAAAAGTTCTTTCTCCAGGATGCGGTTACATAAGTTGGAGATTCTCAGTTCGGTTGGGGTTTGCAGTCAATGGTCGCCTTTGATGGACTCCAGTGGCCATTGCTGTATCCGTACTTTGGATTCGCAACTTTTACTTTAAGAACTGCTCGGTGTTTAAAGGACGGAACATCGTGGAACTTTGATTGATTATTTCAATTTGAGAGAAACTTTTGTTCACTTTCTTCGAGAGCCTCACTATGATAGATGGGCTTCGAATGGGATTACTTTCACTCTTCTAGGACGCGCAAGTTACAAAATTTAAAGCAATTGGAAGAAAGATATATTTACGGGCTGCAGACCAAATTAAATTCAAACTAACTGAAATATTTTTATTTAAGTATATTGCTTGGTTTGAAATACACTGATAAAAAAATTGAAAAGTAAATTTAAATATCCGCCTATTGAATCCAAAATCTCATTTAAATTTAATACAAAAAACATTGTATTAAATACGAAACTGCTTAGATTAATATTAAAATATTACAATCCAAGAAGGGCATAGTAAATTTAAAATTGGATATATTTATTTTATGAAGTATTATATTTATCGTTTATATTTTCGGAATAAAAAAAATCCGTATTCAAATGAATCATTTTTCATATTAATTTTACCTATACAAAATATTTTATTTTTAAGTTTTTAATATTTTTACAAAGTATATGTATATGTATAAGTATATGTTTAGATTGAAGACTTTAGCAATTTTTCCGAAATATGAACGCTTTTAATTTGAATATAAAACATTTTTGAAGTGATTACTTGACAAAATACTTGTAACTAAAAGAGTATAATTAAACTATTTAATCATAAATAATAATAATTTATAATAATTTATTACGTTTCTTTTATGAGTGTAATTAAAGATTATTAGCCCTGAAAATGGTAAACAAATTACTGGCTAAGAAATATTTGTTTAATTGTTTATTTTGTTTACTCATGTTTCTTTGATTCTAGGACCATGGATAATGGGTGTCAGTATTGCAAATATTCCCAAAAGTCTTCTTTCTATTGCAGGTAGTATTTATCGGAACTTGCCGGATCGGACAACTATATCTTATAAACATAAACCATATAAACCATAAACTGTAGTAAATCGTAGTAAATTGTAGTAAACAGTAGTAAATCGTAGTAAACCGTTGTAAATCGTAGTAAATCTTAGTAAGCCGTAGTAACTTTTAGTAAATCGTAGTAAATCGTTGCAATATTATAGTTAATTTGAAGTTAATTTGTGAATATTTAAATTCACTATGAGTTTAATTAGCTAAAATTCATATTGAGGTTATAGTAAATTTAATTAATCAAAATATGGCCATATTTAACTTTAATTATCTATTTAAATATCCAATTTACATGTTTGCAATTTAAATGTAATTTAAATAAATCGATAACAGTGCTATAGTGCTATTAAATTAACTAAAATTCATATTTAAGTTATAGTAAATTTAATTGATCAAAATATGGCCATTTTTAAATTTTATTAACTATTTAAACATCCTATTTACATGTTTTCAATTTAAATTAACATTAACTTTAAATTTAAGAAACATGTTGCGATGACCCAATTGGTAAGGCATCGCCTCTAATGCGGGAGGACCCAAGTTCAAAACCCAGCTAAAGCAGAGTATGTAAAAAGTTTTTAAAATGCACATCTAACATTTCCATAACAATTCGAAAAACAATATTGTATTAAAAAAGTTGTTAGCTTGTACTAATTAAGTTAACAACTACTAAAAAAAAAAAATGAGTTATGTCGTGAGCGGGATTCGAACCAAAATAGTAGCAGAGCAAGCACACTTGGCCCCTGAGCCATGCCCATATTATTTACTTTCGTGACAGAATGCTTACAAGAGCATTTAAGCCAATCTCTTGTTCTACTTTAAGGTTAATATTTCCATATTTAAATTTAATATTTCCATATTTAAATTTAATATTGAAAAAAGTTAATATGTACATATTTAAATTGAATAAAAACCGCAATGGATGAAATTCAAAGCGAAAAAAATATTTGGATTGAATATGAAATCTTTGGATTTACTACGTATTTTTTATCAGTGTACCCGTTACCACATTTTTAGCTATTTTTCCAACTTCCTACTTGTTAAGCATTCTCTTTTTTGTCTTAACAACTCCCTTCTCATTACAGCATCCTAGCCTTTGGCAATTCGCTCTTCATTTATTGAATTTTCCAACTTTTTGTGAATTGAAAACGCCAAAAACGAATCCTCATCACTTATTAGTTTTCATATAATTTACAGAAAGCTAGCCAAGACCGAAAAAACTTTTGCCAATTATGAAAACTACAATAAAAATGCAAATTTCGAGCAACTCAAGCAAAATTTCATGACCGCCAGACAAAAAAAAGCGAAGCGAAACTTTCAAGAGCAGGGAAACTTAAAGTTGTCGGTCGAGGGGGCGAGGGGGTCCAGAACCAGAACCAGATAAGCCTAACAAATTTTTTAAAATAAATTACAGAGTGGAGCAAACAAATTTGCATATACAAGCGAGGGGCAAAAACCGAAAGAAAGAAGGCGAAAAAAGGTTTCACGCCACAAAGCAAATCAAGGCATTTTTGAAAGGCTCCCCCAACTGAGCCGCACAAAAATGAGTTATTGCACATGTAGGAAAGAGTCGAAAAAGAAGACGAAGTTGAAGTACAAGATTACACAGAGGAAAATATTGTGGCACCTTTTAATTGTGGGGCTTATAAACCATTTGTAAGCATCAGATAAAAGTTTAAGGGATCTATAAATATCATATAAATCCTTATCTTTATTTTAAAGTTCATAACACACATATTTTAATCTTGCCTTAAAGTTCAATTAAATGATGATTTTCATATCTTTTTAAATACATTTTTTTAATCAAATAATCAAAAAAGCAGTTTAGAATAGGTCCTTAAAATAGTAATAAAATATTTTGAAAAGAATATAAGTTTGTCATACGTTACTGCATATTTTCTTTCAGTGCTCCTAGAGGTCGCCACATTTTTGATTATATCAGGGGCAAAAAGGATTTTGGCTATATCCAAAAATGGGAAGCACCGACCCCCGAAAAGAGCGCAAAAATTTCCAGCTATGCGCTTAATAAAGTGACCAAGTGGGTGTCGGTCAAGGGTCAGGGGAAGTGCTCGGGGTCTCGGATTTCGGATTGCGGATCTCGGGGACCTGCTGCGGGAGGGAACCGGGAATAAAGAGGGTCAGGGAAATGTGCTCGAGCACAAACTTTATTAAAACTCTTGAATTAAATGAATTAGTCAACCATATAGCTAAGCTGGGAGCCCAAAAGGAAAAGTCGCTTAACCCGCTCCCCAGTTTCCCTCATCTTTTCCTTCCCCAAACCCCCTCCTTATCTTTCTCTATCTTTTCGTGGTGCGGCTTGAAAAACAATTTTCGTAAGCAAAAGTGTAATGAGCGTAGAAATGAACTTTAGAGTCGGGTCTGCGGCCCCAAAAGTGGGCGGAAGTCTTAGGCAAGTGTGGGCGTGGCTGGTGGGGGGCAGCAAATTAAATGAAATCCTTGTGGAAGCAACGTCTTTTGGTGGCCAAAAACAGAAAACAGAAAACGAGCAGCGCAAAAAAGGGAAACATTAAAAAATATCAGTGCAGAAAGTAGGAAAAGGTCCTAAATGGTTCACACGAAAAAAAAACCAAAAATCCAAGACGGGATGAAAGTTTTTCGTCTTTTTTCTGTGCAACTGATTTGTACACTTTTTCCTTATGATTCCTCTTTTATTTTTTTTAATTTAATCCAAAAGACGTTTGCTAAATTGCTGGTAAAAATGTGGGCAAAACTTGGAATGGGTTTTGTGAAAGCAGATAGAACAAGGCAACCGAAAGGAGAAGAAAGAGATTCATCTTAAAGGGATGACACTAAGCTACTTGCACATTTATGTGTTTCACAACATGTTATACAACAAACTTCAAATCATTTACTATTGGGCATTTAAAAAATTGTATTTATTGTTTAAAGTATTCAGGAAATAATACATGTTTTTAAGTAATTAAGTTCGGAAGTTCATTTGAATGATATATTAACAAATTATAAATAAAATTAATTACCTATTTTATTTAAATTTTTTATAGAATATAATTGAAATAATTGCTTTAATTTTTAACGAACTCTTAATTTTATTTGCGCTTGTTATTGTTTGTTATTTTACAAAAATCTTGTCTTAAAATTTAAATAATGTATTTTAAATGTGATTTTTTAAAAGATTTCCTCTAAATGCCAATTTTGTTGCCTAGTGTAATTACTCCTCAGTCTTTGGCCGCTCAAGAATAAAGTCCAGCCAGCCGCCACCGTTGACAACTGTTGGTCAGCCCACAGCCCCAACTCTTCTTTAGTTCCTTTGCATAGTTTGTGTAAAAAATTTCCAAGCAACAACTGGAAATTGAAACTTGATTATGTGCAGAAAGGCAGAAAAAAGTTCAACGAGGGTCCCTACCCATTTCCCCTTTTTCTTGGGGCAGGAACGCGTATTCCAGGAGCGATTCATTGCGTGTTGTCCAAGCGTAGAAATTTATGCTCTTTGCCGAAAACTTTGGCCAACGTCTTTGGTCTCGTCTACTTCGTCTGTCTGGGCTGCTTGGTAAACTATTTACTGGAATTAAGAGCAACTTCCTTGCATATTTCGGGCCTGAGTGTGTGTTGCACGCTCTTAAAAGTTGATAGTTTATGCTTTTGGTGAAATAAACTACACAACACTGCAAAATAATAACTGCGTCAGAGCGGAGCTCTGTGTGCATATTATTTATTCATGGCCAATGCATGCGCAATTAAAATGTTCTGAATTAGTCACAAAATCGATTGGGCCAAATTGGCAGCAGCAGCGCAGCAGCCAAGCTAAATTCGCCAAACTTCGATGCGGACAAAAAGTTTGCAATAGTAGTTTCATATGCGACAATATACTTATATTTTTCAGCAGATATATTCTTCCATGTTTATTTATTTCATGGTTATTTTTAGGTATGGAGCTGCGCCAAATTTAATCCGGAGATGGTTTTTATTGCCATTGTGATTTTAGTCGATTGGGTTGAAAAACACAAAAGATATCCGACAATTGATTTTCGTTAGCTGCATTTGATCAAATGAAGCATATTCTAATGGTAAATGTGTGGATGCGATTAAAGGATAAAGAACTTGTCTGGCCGTTCTCTTATTTTTAGAAAGAACCATGTCTGGCTGAAAGGATTTATTTTAAATCCCAATTTTATGTCTGTATTAGTAGATGTGACAAAAATCGTTTGAAAATTAATGTATAATAAATTCGATGGTAAAATGTTTGTTTAATTTGGGGTTAAAAACCTCGAATAAAAGGGGATATTGTATTCGTTTAAAAGTATGTAACGTCCGTATAAACGGTGAGATCTCGGAAACTATAAAAGCTAGAAAGTTGGTATTAATAATGTAGATTCTTGGGCTTCCTACGCAGCGCAAGTTTATTTCATCGAGGTGCCACGCCCCCATTAACGCCCACAATCGCCTTAAACGATTTCAAAAAGAGTCTGGCGGCCACATCTTTTAAGATTTAAAATGTATATTAATTCAAATTTATAGCGTTTATTAATACCTGTCGAATTGTAGAAGTCTTTTTTCAAATCGGACCATTCATTAAAAAGTTATGCGCAATCAAAGTTTATTATCTCCATCTCCGTCGCACTGCTAGCTGAGTGACGGGTATCAGATAGTCGGGACCCCCGACTGTGGCGTTTTCTCTTGTTAAAACTTTAAAGCCAATATTTAATACGTTTTAGGTCAAACTTAATTAACTTAATATGGCATTAAACTTTTGATAGTTTTTGCAAAATTAGTAATTTAAAAGATGGGGCCAACTTACATTAAGTTAAAGGAACAATTAATTTTCTTTCGGACAGAAATAAGAAAGTCGGAAAACATTATGTTTATGGTACTTATAATATTTAAGTATGTTAGATTCTAGTGCCTAAAATTTTTTTATGCATTTTATTCAATTGCTCGGGGTCTAAAAATCCTTTCATGCAGACTGCTTCTCAGTTTCACCTACAGTTTTATTGTTATAGGGGCAAAGTTAAACTTCCCAGAATACCCGTAACCAAAGTTTCGCCTTTTTGAATGCCCAGGCACAGAGCACAGAAATATAATTAAAATTGATCCTGTGCAACCATTAAAAAGCTCTCACGCACTTTTGGCCGAAACTTTGGCTTCCCTTTATGGGCAGCTAACCCATCATCGTTCCCATTCCCAACATCTCGCCCCGACTTTCTCATTCCAGTCGATTTATTGCTCTGACAGCTTCAAAAAATAAAAAATAAAAACGTGGACCGAAAGGAGAAAATTATAAAGGGAACTTTTGTTGGGGAAAACTTTTGCATAATAGACACGCTCTCACTCTCGCCGGCTTACAGATGTGGATACCCAGGAATGGGGAGTTTAAAGTTCAAAGCTTTTGTAGGTTATGCAAATTAGAAATTAATAATACGCCTGACACCCGCACACACAGCCGCACTCACACACACACACCCAACTAATGCCAATATACACATAAATTAGGCCCGGTTCAACGTTTTTATCAACGATTTAGATGCCCGATACCAGAAAAGGGGGCAGCAAGGGGTCCTGGGGCTTCGGGCCACACTCTGTGCCACAAAATTATGATAAATGATTTGGAAATGCGCACAAGCAGGCAGCAGAACAGACCACCAGCTACATAACCACAACGCAGAACCGAACACATCCTCTTCCTGTTTTGTCCTTGTTGGCTGATGCCGTTACTCTCGAGCCGAAAAACTTTTCGAGTTGAAGGAAATGTAATTTTTTGCAGCTCCCTTTCCTCGCGCGGAAAAAGATCGAAAGAGGACCGAGGAAGTCGCTGCCTAAAATCACTGAACTAAAACCTCAAGAGGTCGGGGGCAAACACCGAGCCCAGCCAAGAAATATATATGTACATGGTGAAACTATTGCTACAAGTGCATGCTGTGCAAAATAAATTGGGTATAGTTTTTTGGAAATCTGTAGAGATGCCTGATATCCTCTATTATAATAGGGTTCTATTGCCCCTTAAGTAGTTCTTTCAATTGTTTGGTAAATCTTATCAAACAACACAAATATACCAAGATTTTCCAAGGAGCCACTGAACATTTATTAAAACTTTACATCGAAAACTATTATTCTTCAATTTTTGTTTTTAGTTAAATGGTTAAAGTTTTTTTTTAATTGTTCTGAGTATAATAAGTATTAAATTAAGTTTAGCAAATTTAAGAGCAAAACATTTTTCTAACAAATTTACAATTTACTTAAAATGTGATATTCCATCATACCTTTGATCTTAATCTTTTTCCAGGGTATCGAGGAGCACCGCATGACTGGGAAATCCTGGTCGTCTAGCAACAGGAAGCGTAGATCATAAAATATTGATATTTTGCTGCTTTGATTTTTCAGCGCACTGTTTAAGTAATGGCAGCATTGCGACACCGAAAGAGACAGCAACCACGGCAGACAGGCAGACAGAAAGACACCGATGTTGAGGCCGAGAAAGAGACAGCAATGTCGGGGGACCGGGACGACAATTCTCATTCATGCCATCCGCTTTACGGGTTTTGTTCAGCTTGATAAGGGGACTACCCTCGAAAAAAACCTCTGAAACCGAGGATGTCAGTAGAAGGCTAACCCCGGACAAAACGCCAAAGAGCGCAACAATCCACGAATTTAGTTTCCTTTTGGGGCCCACACAAAAACTAGACGTGGCATCCAACATGAGGCGCTGTTGGAGGCACAATCTGTGTTCTCCCCGCACGGGGGAACAAATTCAGCATTTTCCGGGCACTAACCTTAGATTAACGGATCAATAAAAACTATTTCCGCAATAAATTGTAACTCACATTACTTCCCCTCATAATGAGCGGAAATCTCTAATAAGTTAAGACTTTTTTATTTCCATTTTCTTAAAGCATGTTGTATTTATTACATATTTATAAGAGTAGTTTACTTACAATTTTATAATCTTAATAAGAACTAAATAAATGTATCTGTTTCTGATCTGCCTAGAAAAGAAAATAGCCCACTGTGCAGTTGCAGGCATTTAGGAGGGTTTCAAAAGGGGGGCAACCGACCACAACTGCAGAGCATTCAAGTTGTATTGGTTTTGGTTGCTCGCTGGGGATCGAATATTCAATGAAGAAATTCTGAATTTATCTTCTCTGAGTAATAAAAGAGAACTTCACAGATTCGGATTGGTTCGATTTAGAATTAGGAACTATTTTAAGGGACTATTTTTATTCTGGAATAATATAAAACCACTTAGATTTACAAATCCGAACACCCAAATGCGTATTATTATATTTTTGCTTATTTTTTTGTCAATAACATCAGCTATTTATATTTTTAATTGCTAGTTGTTAACATTCGTTAATCTACCAACAATCGTAAAACTGCTATTTACAATATAAACTTTCAATATTTCCTTATCAACACCGAGAAAAAAAACCGTTCTCAACGTTCTTGATTTCAGTATTTCCGTGCTCAAAAGTGAGCCAAGAACGGTTTTACTAAAATCAAGAACGAGTGTTCTTGATTTGAGACTACTTTTTTGAAAATAAGTATTCTTGATTTCAGTATAAGTCTTCTTGGATTCAAGAAGAAAAATTCTTGGATTCAAGCATAGGCGTTCTCGGTTTCAAGAATAGGCGTTCTTGGTTTCAAGAGTAAATCGTTCTCGGTTTTAATAATTTCTCTCTTACCAAGAAGAACGTATTCTTGGTTTCAAGAAGAAAAATTCTTGGATTCAAGCATAGGCATTCTTGATTTCAAGAATAGGCGTTCTTGATTTCAAGATTAGGCGCTCTTGATTTTAGTAATATAGACCCTACCGAGACGAAACTCTTCTTGATTTCAAGAACGATTCTTCTTGGATTCAGCATAGGCATTCTTGATTTCAAGAATAGGCGTTCTTGATTTCAAGATTAGGCGCTCTTGATTTTAGTAATATAGACCCTACCGAGACGAAACTCTTCTTGATTTCAAGAACGATTCTTCTTGGATTCAGCATAGGCATTCTTGATTTCAAGAATAGGCGTTCTCGATTTCAAGAATGTTTTACTCTTGATCCAAAAAGGAATTTTTCAGAAAAATTAAAAATTTTTATATTCACTTTTTTTATATTTCATTCATTTTTTATTTATTATTATAGATACAACATAATTACAAATAACTTATTACTAAACATATTTAAATCTAACAGCAGTCTTATCGCTATTGAGTATGAACTAATGAATGAAAGATTATATATTTATAAGATTTATATATAAATTAATAATTCAAATTGTTAATATTTATATATATACTTCCGAGTTTCGCCAAGCGAACAGCTTCTCCCTGGGAACCGCTTCCTTGTCTTTGAATTCTAGACAGTCATAGTTCACTCCAGCGCCTAAAAATATACATAGTTAAAGTATTATGTCATATTATTTCTTAAAACAGAACATATTAAAATACAAGCACAAGATAGCCTTGAAAATTACATAATAGAAAATGCACACACTTAAATACATAAAAACTTAGCACGTGTTTTGCAAATGTTCACACACTAACGTTGCTGTAATAGCACACATACATACATATATGCAGTTAGCGTATATGTATACAAATATACATATGTGCAGTTAGCGTGGCTTTTTTTCACAATACATGTATGTTCATGTTCAAAGTAGGTATGTATGTATGTAAACTAGAAACTCATTTTCAGCATTATTAATTGAAAATTCTCTTTTACTATTGATAAACACTACTATTATTATTAAATACTTACGTTTGAGAAAGGGCAGGCCACTCAAAATGTTTAACTCCTCTAGAAGGTTCTTCACACGTGTGTCGTGCGAGTCGTTAGCGCACTCCAATATGCTCGTTTCACTTACTCCGAGAAACTGGCCGAAAAAAACGAGCATTTGACGAGAGCCGAAGTGAACTTCGGTAGCTTGCCGAAAAATTCCAGAGAGAATGTCTCTCTCATTTTTAACCTCTCTCATTTTTTTCATCTCTGAGACGAAGTTGAGAACGATTTCAAGAATGCCTGGGGACGATTTCAATAGCGTTCATGCTTGATAAACGAAATCAAGAATGATGTATTCTCAAAAAGCCAGATCAAGAATGCTTTTATTCTTGATTTCAAGAACGTTTGTGCTAAAAAAAGTGAGAAGACAAAATACTGAAATCAAGAAGATTCGTTCTTGGTTTTTTCGTTCTCAAGTTTTCTCAGTGAAAGAATGATTGAGAACTGGACATTTCGAAATCGTAAAATCCAGGTATGGAATTATACAGAAATCTTCTCATTTCAAATTTATATCGAACATTGCCGGGAGTGCACATCTCATACACACTGATACATCCTATGCAGATTGCCTTCACCAAACGAACTCCCACAGCAGTCGAATCGTAATCTCATTATAGTATTGCAGTCGAGCTAATTGAACGATTAAATATGTTTATCGTTACAGTTGAGTATAACTCATCAGTGTGCACTTTACCTGCCCATACATATTGGATTACGTAACCCAAAACTTTCATCCTCATTAAATGTATAATTGTATTTATTTGCCAGAAGAGATTCGCTCGGATCCAGTGAGAGAAGCGGAGAAAGTTTATCAGGGCAATGCAAAATCGATTGACAGACAAATAAGTTACAAATTTGCGTCTCGAAAAAAAACTCACCGGTTACCTAATTTAATTTTATTAGGAAAATATGTTGAAACTCTAAAGGCTTTTGATTTGAACAAATGAAAAACTGGTCACTTGTATTTTGATCCGAATATTTAAAACATCCTTAATATACTTTAATTTATGAACTTAAAACAATTCCGTTTCTTCTTCAACTTTTCTAGTGTATTTGAGCTATCAATAACATTTAATCAAACCCCAAATGAGCGCAACTACCACAAGTTTATATGTGATATGTGTGCCCGGGGTAAATCAGCTCATTTCGACAACATTTCCGGCAACGGAGCCATGCTAAGAATGAAAAATGAACTCGTGTGTGGACGAATGGAGGCGGATGGGCCGGGGCGATGGGTGCTCGGAAAATCTATAATATGACATAAAAATGAAAACCGAAATGACAAGGGTACGGCCTTAAGATTCTGTGGCCCCGGGCAATGCGGTTTGGAGATATGCCAACTATTACAAATTGATTCGCTCGCTTCGGATTCAGTTTTTCGCTCGAGGTTCCTTTCGCTGGGCGAAACCTATTTAAAATGCGTGACTGCATGGCTTTAAAAAGTCGAAAAACTCGGAAAAGCAGCCCGTCGAACCCCAACCCGTCCACGATCTCGTTTTAATGTTCCGTATTTTTATTGACGTCAAAGGTTTCTGCTCTTCAGTTTTATTGTTCAGCAGGGGGGTGGCCATAAACCCAACAATAGCAACAGCAACCGGTCTCAATTAAAGACGTCTCGGGGGCCTAGTAACCAAAAATTGACTGAATGGCAATGACAGCAGCGGCTTTTTCAAGGGGGAACGGGGCAGAATACAACAATACAACCGGCAGCCAGGACTCGACAACAAGTGACAAGCTGTAAAAATTACAACGCCTGCAATAACCGAAACCATGTAGCCAAGTGTGCCAGTCAAAGTAGTGATGGTGGAAGATGGTAGTGTAGGTGTTGGATTTTTGGCTGCCTTAGGGCCAACGACGATTTGCAGTCTTGAACGTGACTCACTTTGCTAAATGGTGCGCAACCAGCGGGGTATGCTAGCCGAAGGGGCGAAGAACGGTTCTGGGGGCGTGGCAGATTGGAGACAGTAACGGGAAAAACAATGAAAACTTTTATTTGCCAACTACCATGTTGCTTCTTGCCCTATAGGACTGGGTCTTAAGAGCACGGAAGTAGAGTTTGCCTCAACTCTTAATTATTTGGGGTTTTTATTACTTTACAAACAATTATTATGGGGGAGTGGTAATACTAAAGACTTTTTTGAAATGCAGGTATGTTAAAAAAATAAATAAATAAAAATATTGACTCTCTAAAAAATACTTGTAAGATTCCATTAAGAATTTAAATTAGAGGAACTACATAAAATGCATTAGTAAATTTAGATAAAAAGTTCCTTTGATTTGGTACCTTTGCAATATTAGTTTAGAAACAATCGTGCTATATTTAAAAGCTCTATGGGAATATTAGAGTCCCTTTCCTTGTTCTTACCTAATTTCATTCTGGGAATTTCCCCGCTGAAAATAAAATCCAATTTGGAAAGTATTCAAGATTCGACTACGTCAATCCAGTGACCTCCCTCGGCCTTATTGTCAAATCTCCCTGAAGCATAAAATATTCAGTTACAGCCATCTCCATTCGCCCGCTGTTCAGACAGCAATTGTACAATTTGTTCCTCATCTCCATGGGATGTGCTCCCACTTTGTTGTTCTCCAAGTCTAATTAACCACATCAAAAAAATCTATGGCAAATTTGCGTGGGTTGCCATTGGTGTCCCCTCGAATCCCCACGGCTCGCCATTTCATTGTCAATATAAATGTTGCAAGTACGTGTTTTATATATAAGACAGTTGGCAAAGGAGCAGGGAAAAGCAGAAAAGTGTCTGCTAAACACGTGTCGAACACAGCCGCGAGCCCAAAATGCCCAAATTTTTGCAGAGGGAGGAGAAAAGATTCCGGCGAAAATCGTTGGCTGGAAAACGAAATCAATATGTATGCCGGGGCGATTGAAATTGAACTTCTTGAACTTTGAAGTGCTCAGCAAAATCGAAATGATACTAATTACTCGCCGAGTGGAGCCCGAGTCCCAGAGGTCTACAATAAAATATTGCAATACTCATAAATTGCTGCTCCGTAAAATGTTATTTTCCCAGAGATCCCTTTCAGCAACGGGCTTGAGGGCACATTGACCTTTGGTTCAAATTTATAACTGGAGTTTTTCACTGCCAGCTTTTCGGGTCATGAACACTTTAATTATGCATGGAAACGTGTGCCATAATTCGAGTATTTTCCCTGTGGGAGCCCACATTTTAAGTGAATTTTAGTTAAAATATTTTATGTTTTTTGGGTCAGCGACAAAAAATGTTGGCCTAAGCCTTCTATCAGCATTTGGTGACGACTTCTTTTTCCAGGCCAACAAAGTGGTGAAGGGAAATCGCTGCCGACGAATAATCATATCCAAAATTTGCAAATCAAGCTGCACAAATTCAAATATACTTAAAAAAAACTATATATGTAAGGTATTACTTTGAATATAAAATGGGAAATAAAAAAACAAAACAAATTAAATAATGAAATATTGAGTCGGGGAACAAACTACACTATAATAAATTTGTATTTAGTGTGGGACGCTTCCAGTATTTTACTCTTAATTTAGTATCTTGTTTTTCTCTGTAAACAGGCAATATCATCAATGAAAATGAAGCTGTATCGTCCCTCAATTGGTGGGCGTTCGTGTGGCAAAGGAGTGGCGGCAAAAAAGGGACATTTGTCCTAAGCAATTTTCATTCTTTGTATATTTTTTGCAACATTTATTTACGCCCCCGAACATTGCGCCACGTTGTTCAATTACCGCCAAGAATAATGGTTGCAGTCAACAGAGGAAACAAACCCAATCGAAGAAAACCAATGCGAAGGCCAGGAGAATGAAATAAAAGAAATGATCTTCGATGGTTTCAATTGCTGCTCGTTGTGCTCGAAACAAAAACCAAAGAAACGGGGATACTTCACCGGGCAAAGGGCTCAGTTGTTCTAAAGGTAGAGAAAAGAGCAACCTTTTTGTTTTTGGCTGACCTTTACCGCCGATTTCCCCCCATGCTTTGCATAATTCTTGGCATGCAAATTTTTCAATTGAGCCCAAAAGAAATCAAGCAAAAACAAAAATGTCCAAAGGAAAATAAAAGAGACGGTCCTCGTTGCCCAGGAAATCGTTGAAAAAGTGTCGAAGCTGTTGCCATGGCCCCAATTCAGCACTATCCATTCGCAGTGGCACTCAACATCGCATTGTAAACTTTTGTTCAATATATTTTAGCAAGTCTTTACCGGCTGTCGGAATTTTCCTAGTTATTTGATACCCTTTGAAAAATAATGGATTAAAGTGGTGGTAAAATCTGTAAAATCAGAAAAGCTTTTTAAGTAAATTTATTAGAAATGCATAAATTATATTTTTAAATATAACAAAATTTAGAAAATTATTGTTTTAATTATGCACATCTTCTAAAATGATTTGATGATGATCTTTTTTAGTAATTTCAAATATGACATATATGATCACGTGATCAAATATGATAGCTCGACTTTGTAAGTAAAAATGAAACTTAAAAAGCGAACTCATCTTTTTCCAATATTTTTTTTATTTCCCTTTTTAATATTATTCCAATGGTTAAAATAAGTTCAGCAAAAAGTCCTTAGGGTATTCAAACTTCCATTCTAATTTCGCACATCCGCTTCAATTTCTTCAATAATACTTTTTAACATTCCGCACTCCACCTCCAAGTGCAAAATGGCAAAGAATGCAAAGGAATAAAAACAAAAAAAATATTTTTTCGGCGGTATCGAGGGCGAAAGGAGGGTGGGCCAAAGGTGGGAAGTTGGGGAAAATGGGGACTGGCGGTCTCCTCGACGACGTTTGGGTTCGTGCGGCGTAATATTATTATTTGATAAAGATGCTAAAAGTAACGAAAACACATTTTCTCAGTTAAAAGGGGTCGTTAGGGAATGAAATATGCGCACGTACGCACCGAACGGGGCTGAAAGAGGCGTCGGGGGAAAATCGGGAAGTAGGACTGCATATATGGACGGGTGCCCGAGTGGGTGGGGATTTTTCCTGCACAGCATGCGAGTTTATAGTCGATTTTTATCACAGTATTTGAATTATTATTTCAGGAAGCTCGCTATTTGCGCAACGCGCTTTTTGCGGATACGCTTTTTTTTTTTCTTTACTTATTTTTCTCTCCCAGCCTGCGCCTTTTATGTATTTGCATATGAATGCGGCCCGACGACGATGGCAATTTTTTTTTATTTGGAGTTGCCTACTATGCGGCTACGTGTTGAAAAATCAGTTGTAATGCTAAAATATTATACGTGGACTCGCCGGAACCGAAGCTTTTTGGCAAAGACCTCTCACATTTTTTCAGGGATGACGACAGATTGATTTTGAGTGTCTCTAAATCAGAAAGGGACCTTTTTTTTGGGGACACAACTGTCTTCTGTGGCAGCAAAGGAATTTCTATAAATTTGCGTGAAAAAAACTCACTAGAAACCATACTTTTTTTAAATCAATGGGATGTCATAAAAATAAGGCCATTTATAAAACTCTGCTAAATGAAATGTATCTTGTATTCCTTAAAATGTTTAGTTTAAATACAAAAATAAAATCAATTGTAAAATAATATAATGGCCTAATTCTGTTTTCCATTTTTTTTTAAATAAAACGATTTTATTTGAGCTGCAAATAACTTTGGGATTTACTTTCGAATATTGAACGTGACTAATTGGGCTCAAAAGTAATATTTATGGATTGCGACCGATACATTCGTTTGCCATTCACTTAAATTGAATTAGATTATTAAGCATACTGCGCCTGAAGTGATCAATTTCGCATCCCTGATTGTTTTCCGTTTGTTCGAGTCGCCTTCTTTTTTTTGACAAATTAATAAAATGGAATAGGGGTTGGGGAATGCAAAGTAAACCAAGCTCGGCAATAACAATTGAGTGGATGTGGGGGTCCAGGACTGGAGTTGGTTCCTAAGTAGGAGTACGGGGTTCAGTGCGAGGCATAACTGTTATTGTAAGAGATTTCGTGTAAATATCGCATGTAAACGTCGTAAATAAGGCGCTTTTAGTGCCCGATTTTTGGCGAGGGGATCGGGGAAGAAACTGTAGTCGTAACTGGAGAATCGGGTGGTTTATTGTTTGCCCCGCCAAACAGCCTGCCGCCCCGGCGAAAAGGTAAATAAAAATATTTTGTGCGTGAGTGCGGTTTTTAAGCTGCGTGAAATTTTTCGCCCCCTCCTTTTGGGTTTTTTTTTTGGATATGGAAATTCGATGATGCCCGTGTGTTTGTGGAAATTTCGGCACCTTTTTTATATGCATTGTCTGTTGGCCGTCGCGCTTCATGTTTTGTTAGCAATGCCTGCGGCAAATTGACTTTTAAGGCATACCCCGGCCCGCTTTTTATTCTGTGATTTTCCCCTCTTTGTTTTGCCACTTTTGCTTGCCTCTGCTTTGTTTTATTTTCACCATCTTTTTTGCGAGTCTATCATTTGCATTGCTTTGGGCCACGTTGGGTGGCCATGTCTGAGAACATTGATTGAAGTTTATTTAAAATATGTTTATAAATGTCAAAACGGCAATTATTCAGCCATCGTTTGGGGTCAAAACGCAGAAAACACACATGCAAAAAAAACATTTGGGGGTTAGCTGGGGTTAAGTGCCCTACTATTAAGTTAAATTCGTCTAGACTTTTATATCGTGTTTTTTTCGGTTCTTTTGCGGTAAATGGTTTGGAGCCTGGCTTCAAGTTTTTGCCGTTTGTCCAATATTTTATGCTGGCATACAAGTTTTAAAATTTAATATTCCTAAATCAATCACTTAACCCAATTTATTTATTCATACATTTATAAGTCGATTAGGTGGAGTGTGAGCAGGGATAAAAATGCTTAACAAATTGATAAATAGTAGTCATGTTTGCGGCTTCTGTAATAGCAAAAGCCACAAACAAATCTTACAAATATTTAACAAATTGCTGGAAAATATTCACTTGTGGTTTGAGAAAATTGTGAAAAGTCAAACGTTAGTACCCAGCTTTCAAATGATTTATTGATTTAATTACGAATTCAGCGGTAAATGTTCGTTGGCTTGATTCAAAGTAGATTTATAAATTTAACAGTACTTTTTTATTGAATAAAAATTATTCCTAGAAATATATTTTGTAATATATTTTGAACCCACACAAACTGATGCAACTAAATCGTAAAAACCCGAATAGGTCGATGAAATACTAAGTGTGTACTGACTGGAATCCTTTAATAAATTGATAAATAACATTCATTGGCGGCTATCGAAATTATGGGAAAAAGCCGCACGCAAGTTATAAGGCTGGAAAACGTTAACTACTATTGCTTGCTAACCTCGTGGAAATCCAATCATGCCGCTTGACCGCACTCTCAATTTTATTGGCTACATGGCAATATTTCCACATTAAACTTAGCTAATTGCATTCGGCTGGGCCCGGAAAACAGCCAACGAAACAACCAGAGATGTACAAAGAAAACCCAACCAAGCGCAGCAGGATATCGGGGCCAATAAAGAAATTTTAATTTAATCATGGCATAGAAAATCATAAACAAATGGTAGTACGCCCAAATGGACAATAATTGGGGGGCACCCCAGTTTGACTCCCCTCCTTGGAGCTCATAAAAGCGTGAATGCATATTTAAAATTTCCCCGCCATATAGCCTTCTTTGAAATACAAATTCATGAGTTGCGAATGAAATATTAAAAGTAGCTCGAATGCTTTTTAGCACTCAGTCAGTCATTCAGTCAATTTTCGTAAAGCAAACACATTTCCCCGTCTGATACTTCATTTGTTTCCGTTTCCGATGTTTCGATGTCAGGGACCAACGACAAAAACAAGTCAAACAAACAAACAGCCCAAATAATTATGAATGACAAAAGTTATACAAATAAATAAAAGCAAAAGCAACAAGGGAAATGATTGCGAATTACCAGAAGTAAACAAGCAAATACTCTTGAAGATAGTTGGTTTAATATGCCATTTAATGTATAAAAGATTAGTCAATGAAAGGCACGAAGTACTTTCAACTTAAATTTTAAAGAATAAGGTAAGATTTAGTTTAATATAAGGAACTAAAAAAACGTACCTATATATTTTCAAAAATATTATATTAATCAGAACATTAGTGAACTGTAGTTATCTTATAAATATGGACAATTGATTTGAAATCAAAGCTTATTATTTGTACATTATTTTTAATTTTTATTTTTTATTTAAAAAAAAGTTGTTAAAAATATCTAAAATTAGTTTATTATTACATTTCAACCCTTTTAAATTTACATTCGGTATTTACAATCTTTAATATTATTGAGTGGCAATCCGAAAAGTTTTGAGGAAATTTGTCAATATATTCGTCCTAAACAAACAGCAGGACACCGCCTTGATACCCTTCACTCATCTCAAATTTCTGTCAAAATGAAAAAAAAAAAAAATGATGAGTGCTTTTCAAGGCAATCTCCTCCGGCCCTTTCCCTATTTTCCACTGGTTTTTCCGACCGAGCTTCAGTGTCGTCGCGGCTCGTTTCGCATTTTACAGTCGCTGGCTCATTTATAAATTTATGAGCCCAACTGCCAGGGGAGTTATCGCGTTAAAATGCTTCGCCGTTCCCACTGTATTTTTCCCGGTTTTCCCCCGCTACCTTTTCCCATCTTCTCTGTAACACTGAGACAAAATTTAAGTATAGCTCCTATAAAGTGCATTTAAAGCATTGATCAGAACACAATTGATCCTATATCACATATTTTTAACCACCATTTTGAAGTTTATATATTAATACCAATTTAGAAATAAATAAGTATTTTAATAATATTTAATTTAGACAGTTGTACAATTCTCAAAATCGAGAAAGAATTTCGTTAATATTTTACTAGACTTGATAACTTATAAATCCTTGTTGGTTTTTTTATGAAACTTGAACTTGAATTTCTAACCAATTTTTAAATTTTAATCGGTAAATAGATATTAAATAGCTAAATATTTACATTTAATTTTAAAGAAAAGAATAGGGAATTTGCTAACAATTTTGTTTTAATTTTAAATTTACAAAGTTTTTATTCCGGTATACATTTTTCCCCACTACCATTTTCCCCCTCTTACATTGCAGCGCAAAGTTACAAAAAAAGGGAATAAAATAAAAATTAGCAATAAAAAGTAGAAAAGCGTGTTTGTTTGTTAACAAGTGCAGGACCAGAGCGAAAGAGATGGCCGATAGCCGAAAGGAAAGAGAGGGGCAGAGGGAGCTGGGAAGAAAGATGACGGCGACATCAAATGGATTTCATGTCACGTTACACAAATGTGCCAAGGAATTAAAAATGTGAGGATGGCAAGTTGAAATAGCAACAGTTGCTGTCTTGTAGTTGTTGGTGGGAATGCTTCTTGTTATTTATTTTCCTGTTGTTGTTGCTGTCCCATTAGCGTTCTACTGCAGTAAGCTTAAATGCGAAAAGTGTGTTCATTACTCCCAGCCTTTTCCTCGCTCCAAGTCGCAATGAAAATTATTTTCATTTTCGCTTTGGTGCGCTCACTTGCCCAAAAGCTAAAAACACACAACTCTCTCTCTCTCAATGTCTCAGTCGCTTTCTCCATTTCTCCCTGTACTCCCTGCACTTCCCGCCCCTTTGCCACCGGGTTAACCTTTGGCTCTGGGCGGAAATTTCAATTATTTATTACGCATACGCAGCGTTGTTAGCTTAATGACTGGCTCCGACTGCAAAACCCGAAAACTCCAGGCCAAGCCAAGCAAATGTGATTTAGCCAAGACCAGGATACACCAAACATTTGCCACAAAATTGCATATAAATCATAGAGGGCCTGCAGTGGGAACATTAAGTAGTACGAACATTAAGAGTTAGTTATCCGAGTAATTGAGCTTTGCTGTTTAGCTCCTGGGAACGCATTTTATGAATGTAAAATCGTATGAACGTAATGTAAGGGTAGCATTGCGAACACAATTTAACATAACTAATATTATAATTTTAAAAATTTATTAGAATATTTAAAGAATATTTAAAAGTCAGTATCACTTTATTTCTTACATTTATTTCTCACATATATTTCCTATACGCCCGGGGCTGCAACCTCTTTGAAGTAAACGAATAATAAATATAGTTATATGTACAGCTTGGCATTTTCCGGCTCGCTTTTCCCTTTTTTCATCTCACTGGTTAGGAGTTCAAACTCTGTGGCAAAAATCGGTCTCATTTTGATTGGCATCATTGATTGAAACAACACGAATCGTTTTGCTCGCCAAATGACTCGCAAAAAAGGTGGAAGTGAGCTTGCTGCCACCTCTCGTCCTTGCCTTTTTTGAATCCTTGCTAAATTATTGAGTGGGTGAGCGAGTGAGTGATTGTGTCACGGACCAAGCCAACTAATTGGATTTGTGCCAGCAGAAGGAGGATCCAGGAAGTGTTTTGACAATTGTCACAATTAAGTTCCGGGGACGAGAAAAGGGACAGGGACCGAGGACATGCCAATGTCCTGGACAAGGCCACTTTGCGAGTTCATTGCACCCCGAAGGCTAAACAACGGCGGCATTGATGGGCTGTGTAGGGTTAACGAGGGGCCAGGGGTCGCCAACTGACGAGCACAATGTTATGCGGCATAATTCACATAAATTATGCAATTTATACGCCACGTACGCTAAGCCTCAAAATGGACACGACAATGCAAATGATATGGCAAATGTGGAGGGGAGGCGTATGAATTGTCCTAGCACTGCGAAAATTTTAGTTTCACTGCATTTAATATTAAAAATTTTAATTAATTTTTGTTGTTACATTTATTCTTCGTATATATTTTTTTAAATGTTATAATAAATGTATTTTATATATTTTTTTTATCAATGACTTTATCTACAAAAATCTTAGAAAAATGTCTCACTTTCTTACATATTTTTTGTACACTGTAGAAGGGGCTACTCGAGTATATCCACTACAGAAAGAAATATGTAACAAGTTGCAGATTTTTATGCACAAAAGCGGAGGAGGGGGGCTGAAGGACTTCGCTTCTGCACTTCCACAATTGCATGATGACAATTGAGAAAGGGGCTAAGGGGAGTACGGGCCAAGAGCTTAGAGCTTAGACATATGCACCATGCAAACTCTCAAACAAACATATATATTGTTGCAGTCTAAAAACGTCAACGTGGCCCATTAGAAAGTGAATAGACAAGGTTCAAGGGTTGCGGCCACAGGGACTTTGAGGGGTGTACAGTCCTTGCTCCCCTCAAAAGCCCTTTTCATCCCCAACCCCTCGTAATCTGACAGCTGTAAAGTAGTTGGTGGACAGACAATGACTGCAGCGGAAAATCCCTGGGAATGATATAGATAAATATATGTATGGTAATGGGACATAATGACATGATGCAAGTGAATAGAATATGTTTATTCCATGACTTATGGATTTATTGATACAGTAAAGAAGTCAAGTAATATTCAAGTCAAATTTGCTTACACTAGAGATATGTAAAGCTTGTGTTTTGGTAATAATTTATAGGTTCATAACGTGTGGTTCTGTGTAAAGAGTACTTGATTGTCAGCTTGATTTAATAAGTTTGACATAAAGATGAAACTTTGTACAAGAAATGCTAGTTATACATTTTTGGAAATAAGATCAACGGAGACAAAAATTCGATATAGCATCTTAAAATCTTTAACTAATAAAATCTAATAAAAGTTAATGATTAAAAATGGAAATTAAGTTAAATTGGCACATGATCGATGTAGAAAGTAAAATAGACCTGTGTTATAGTCAACACATTTATTTCCTTCACCCAACTTAATTAGATATTTGTATTTCATTTCCTTCCACCAGTTTTTCATCCTCATCCCGGTTTTTCCGCTTCTAAACTGGCTGACTGATTGAATCTCTTTGTTCGCTTTAAGTGTTTAACAGTTCCCTGGGGTGTCCTCTCTTTGAACCAGTTCCATTTGAACAAAACGTATTCTCATTTCCTTCTAATTCAGCCCCATGCACACACATCCTGGCACTCCCCCGCCGCTGTGGAGTTTTATAGATTTATAAATTCAAATATCATGGCCACTGCATCCGAGCCAGACAGTCAGACAGTGGGATAGTTGGACACTGAGACGGAGGGACAATGAAGTCAAAGGAGGCGAGTTGTTCCTGCTGTTTCCACTGCTGCACTGCAGCCTGTTGACAAAAACAACGAGAACAATGCGAACAGCCACACATGGAGCAAGGGATATAGTTCGGATGGGTCGGGGGCACCAGAGGGTTAAGGGGCGACGTATCTCCACCGTTGTGACAGCGAAACACTGCAATAAAAGTGGTGGCACGTTGGCACCGAGGGGTGGAATTTACATTTAGTTTATGAGTAGACAAGCGACGACAATAGTGGGGAAGAAGCATCCCTTTCAGACTTCTGCTCCACATTTTGCTCCTTCTGCATCTTCCTCAGCTGCTCCAGCTGAGCTACTGCTGGCACACTGAAAAAAATCGAATTGAATAAAAAATTTTAAGCAGATGTCTTAAAATTTTTACTATTGTTATTTTATTTTTATTGAGTTATTTTAATTTTGACTAAATATGAAAATGGAAGAAAATTCTATAAAAAAAGGTTTATTAAATTCATATTTATGGCTATTTAAGCTGTAAAATCATGCTGAACTTCTTTTGAGAATTATTGTATATTTTAGTGCAGTAGAAACCAGTTTCCTTATATTTTTCCTACATCAGTTCAAATAATACCAAAAATACAATGTATGTATACAAATAAATTAAAGCTAATTTAGGTACATTATATAAATAAGTGATTGTAAATAAGAAAAAAAAAAAGATCAACAAAATAAATTGACAATTTTCTGTAGGTATGTACTCTTTATAAATTTGATCACATAACATATATTTTATCTTTTCAACAATTGTTAATGAATAAAGATCTAGGCAATGAATTTTCGTTGTGTACCGTTTCCGCAGCGGTTGCTGCTGTTGTACGCCCAAAAGGTCATACACAATGAAATGCACAAATGTCAACATTTAACGGTCAAAATGGTCGCAGCAACAGCCAAGGAGAACCCCACACAAAAGTGGGGGCCATGGGCACAGACTGGGCATTGTGTGGCTGCCAGGAAGTGGTATCACCACAGTCGACCTTAGCCAGCATTCCCAAGTTTAAAGTTTATGGCCCAAAAGAAAAGTCGTTGAGCACAAAGGACAACACAGAAGCAACAGGAGCAGCAGCCACCCACTCTCCTCATTTGGAAAGCAAACTAATCAGGTTGACAGAGAATACTGGCCATTGGATTTAGACCCGGGAAAACGGGGAGGAGGGAAAATAGGGCGTGGCCGGTGGAAAATTGAACTTTATCACATTTGGCCGGAGCTTAAATCGTGCAAGAAAGGTAGAAAGGATAACCGGCTTTTACACTTAAGATATATTATATTATTAATATATTTTCAAAAAATAAAGAAATCCTCACCTGCTTCGTTTAACTTCAATTTTTGATTCGATTTACTAGTGATTTGTTTATTATATAATTAATAAATGTTTAATTATGTGAATTTACGATTAAATGAACTTCAAATAAGTCTCAATGGTATCCCACAAAAATGTACGTTATTTATTAATCTCACTAAATGAAAAGGAACAAATTGTTAGTTTGTAACATTCGAATTGCAAGACTATCAGACAGCCCAATTAGAATGGCTTTCAAAAAGCTAAATAAAAGTGTGCTAAAATGGAAAGTTTTCGCATTGAAAAGTCGCATTGTCATTCTCCGTCTCTTTCTCTGCCTCTAGTTCCGTCCTTTTCTGTTTGAGCTACCTTTCTTTCTCACATGCTTGGGGAATAAGGGACCTTTGTGGCAGTTCAATCGTAATGAACTATGCACAAAAATGACCTCCAGTCACAGAATGTTGTTGGTGGACAACACAGACCAACAAGTTTTCGCCCTTTGTCGCATTTTCCGTTTCTCTCTGGACAAATTACATTTGGGTTGTGCTGGACAATGTTTTCCAGGGTTGCCACCAGCTGCCAGTGGACTTCTTCCGCTCCTTTTAGCAGAAGGTGTGGGCTGGCATCCCACACAAGTGCAAAGAGCCCTAAAATTATGTCTAGCCAGGAAGCAAACTTTTTGTCCTTTGTCCAACACTTTATTAACGCAACAGCTACGGCAAAAAAATGTATTTAAAAGGATTTTAGAAAAGGGTTTTACACTCAGCTGAGATTTTTAGGGGTTGTAATTACTTTGAGATTTTATGAACCTAAAGGTTCGGGGAGTTTATAAATATTTAAATGCAAACTAGTCGCATACTTTTGGAATAAACTATATTTATATTTTAAAAGTTGTAAAAAATTGAATTAAACCTATTCTCTCCTAAAATTCCAACCGCAGTAGAGACATTTGCCTCTATTTTTTTTAAATTGTTTTCTTTCATTATAGTTTAGTATAGAAAACGACTACAAATTTAAACCATGAATTAAAATACTTGCGAAATGTCACTAATGAGTTTCTTTTTAGAGCCAGTATAATATTAAAATTATGTAATATTCAAATATTTTAATATTGTTTTTTATAGAAAATTACACTCATACTTTTTTTAAACATTAAAAATTTAGTTGGGGTGAACAAATTATATGCATTGTCATCGACAATTGTTAAAGTACTTTGTTTGGACTCCGTTTGTCGGGATTGGCAGATGTTTCCTATTTGGCTGCGTTTCTACATTTGCAGTGCCTTCATTTTCGAAGTGAATTTAGAGTCATGCATGTTTTTGCACTGAGCAAAAAAGACAAATACAAAACAGGTATTTATATATTTCTGAACAATATAATTGTGTACTTTTTAATACCTGTCAATTATAAATTAAAGAAAGCCTAGGCCGCATAAGCATTTTTTAGAGCTACTATTAGTCATAATTTTTTACTTTGCTTAAATATTTTATTTTACCATTTTACAAATATTTATTTTTATCCAAATTTTACCTAATTTTTTAAATAGTTCTGAATTGTATAGATATTCTTTAAAAAATGTTTACTTATTCACCAACTCATATTGTTGGCGAATTCCCCGACTTTATGGATTTTTTCCTGTTTGGAGTTAGGGTTGGTCAGCCCTGGCTTCATAATTATGGCAACTGGCAGACTGAATTGCATTGCAATGTGGGCCTAAAATTGTGCAGTAGCAGCACTTTGAACGGGGGCAATGGTGTTTTAATGGCGTAAAAAGGGGAGGAAACTTCTGCACCAGCTGCGGCTGTCGTCGTCTTTTTGGAATTTAATTAAAGTTTACACAAGTAAACAAATGACAGTCTGCAGCCGCCAACATCGCAAGATATTTGTCTGCATTTGTGTATGTCTGTGCTGCTGCATCAGTGTTGGATTCTGCCTCAGTGTGTGTGTAAGCGTGTCACATGGCCACAGAATGAGTGCAGAGCTAAAAAGACTGGCTAAAATTTTATTAAAGAAAACTCAAACAACGCCAAGTAGAGGTAAAGTTTTCAGCGACAAAAATGTGTCGCATTCGGTAGGCATTGAAATAAATAAAAGTTTCAACGGGGGTTGATCGAAAAGATTATATGGAATATATGATTTAATGGATTTATGGTAATCCCAACTGCTTAGTAAAGAAATACCACACAATACAGTCACCATTATTATTCATAATCTATTTATATTTAAATAGTAAATGGTTATAAATAGCCGTTATCGTTTCTCCAACATGGTACTTTTTATATTACAAATGTTTAGAAATTTAATAGCTTTGACTAAGTTAAAATTTAAGAGTTCGTTACATTTAATTAATTTCCAGACTGCAACAAATTGATTTCGCTTATACAATTTGTAAGTAATTTATTATATAACTCACCACCGTATTTCAAATCTATTATTTTTCTTTCGAGCTTTAAAAGACGAATATGTGGGGCCTGGAAATGTGCGTACTGCTGGGACTTTTGATCCTAATCACACCCATCGACTGCAAGCATAAGATCAACTGTGAAGTAAATAATTGTGGTTCCAATAGTCGGCCAAGCCAAAGGACGTGGGGTTACATTGGATATTGGCAAGCTTTGAAAGAAAAGGAAAGGAATAAAGGAAAAAAACAATAACGTAAAATATTAAATTACAACATTTTTACAATCGTAACAATTTGAAATGGAAGATTTTATTCCAAAAGTTATTTGAGTACTACAAAAAAACGTCTCAAGGTTTATATACAGTTGCGGTCAAAACAATAGTAGTGTGAAAATATAAAATGCTTAAAAAACATGTCCTTGCGGCATACCAAGACTTTACTTTTAATTTCACATTATGTTAACCAAATTAATTAAATTAATAAATCTTTGTTTTACAAAAAAGTAATCTTAATTTTACTAAAAAATCGGTTGGTGTAACGCAACGAATTGTCCAAATATGGTTGATGAGTTCGTAATAAAATTGAAATTCGATTGGTGTTTAAACTTCAAAATAAATTTTTTCATGATTTTACATGTGTGCCAATTTCCAAAGCCTGGTTCATGGCCTAAAATTTTAATTTTTACGATTCGTAATCGAATTCGATTCTATTAGTAATACATTTTTAGTTTTTAGCTCCACATATTAGTTACGGGATCTGGAACAAAAAGGGAAGCTTGTAAAATTTGGATTAGGATGCTAACATCGCGGAAATGAATAAATAGGGCATACACATTAGGAAATGTTATTATTTTACTATCCAATTTAAATAGACGAGTATGCGGAGCCTGGAAAATTGCATTCTGCTGGGTCTTCTGATCTTCGTTACTGCTATTGACTGCCAGAAATTAAAACAAGTTGACTGCACCGCCAATGGAACTCAAACAGAATGTCCTTCAGCATGTCCTGAAACCTGCGAGTACTACGGTCAAGGACAATGCTTTAGGATATGTGGAGCTCCTTGTGTATGTAAGCCAGGATATGTGATCAATGCAAAGATTCCAGCCTGTGTGCTGCTCTCAGATTGCCCGAAAGATGTAATTAGAAAGCCAAATAGAAAACCAAACCAAGTCATCGATAACTTCAAATGCTTTAGCATGAATAAAGAATGTCAGAAACCACAGTGAATGGTGATATAAACACTTTGATTAAAATATTTTCGGTACCGATTAATTTATTTGGTCTTAGTTATTTAAGAAGGGATGGGAAACAATTAATGCAATTAATACAATTAATATATTAAAAAAAATAGATCGTTTTTTAAAGTTTGGGATACTTTTGGTGTGAATTTTATTGACTTTTAAAAGTGTCCCAACTAACAGACCTCTTTTCAGATCAGCGATTTTTGACTCTTTTCAAACCAAATTAGTAATTAGTTTTCATTTAGGAAAACTTTTTCTTAAAAGTTGTTCAAACAAATAATATAAACCATTTTTTACTCGAAAAATTCCAAAAAGTCTCTTGTCCGAACTTACAGACCTTTCACCTATTCTATTAGTTACAGTTTTACAGTTATTAGTTTTAGTTTGTTAGCTCCACATATTTGTTACGGGTCTGGAACAAAAAAGGGAAGCTAGCAAAATTTGGATCAGAATGGTAGCATCGCGGAAATAAATAAATAGGGCACACACATTTGGAAACTTTACTATTTAACTGTCCAATTTAAAGTGACAAGTATGTGGGGCTTGGAAAACTGCATTCTGCTGGGTCTCCTGATCCTCTTTACTCCTATTGACTGCTGGAAATTGCCACCGAATACGTGCACCGCCAATGGAACTCAGGCACATTGTCCTTCAGCATGTCCTGACTCCTGCGAGTTCTATGGTGAAGGACCGTGCATTAAAATGTGCGGAGCTCCATGTGTATGTAAGCCAGGATATGTGATTAATGAAAAGATTCCAGCCTGTGTCCTGCTCTCCGATTGCCCGAAAGATGTAACTAGAAAGCGAATTGGGGGTAAAGTACTCTCCCACTTCAAATGTTTTAGTAGCAATTTTTTGTGTAAGTTACCTCAGTAAAAGGTGACATGAACAGTTTTATTTAAATATTGGTTCGGTACCGATTAGAAGAAGAGCTGTATATAAAAAACCATCCTATTCTTATTTGTTATTCAAGAACGGACGATATACAATCTAAAAGTTACTAACATTGATAAAATTATAATAAATATAGTTTTTAAAAGTTGACTTTGACTTTGACTTTTAAATGTGTCCCAACTTACAGGCCACTATTACAAATCGGCGGTTTTTGACAATTTAGGATGCTAACATCGCGGAAATGAATAAATAGGGCATACACATTAGGAAACGTTCTTATTTTACTATACAATCTAAATAGACGAGTATGCGGAGCTTGGAAAACTGAATTTTGTTGGGTCCCCTGATCCTCGTTAGTCCTATTGACTGCTGGAAATTGAACATTGCTATGCCAATGGAACTCAAACAAAATGTCCTTCAGAATGTCCCGAAACCTGCGAGTACTACGGTTATGGACCGTGACATAAAATATGTGGAGTTCCCTGTGTATGTAAGCCAGGTTATGTGACTAATGAAAAGATTCCAGCATGTGTCATGCTCTCCGATTGCCCAAAAGATATAATAAGAAAACCGGGTGAAGGTAATTACTTTCATCACTTCAGGTGCTTTAGTATGAATGCCAACTGTTTGAAAGCACCGTAAATGGTGATATAGCCATATCAATTGTATGATTGATTTTCTATGGAGCTGGATTATATTACGCTCAACACAATTCTCAGTTATATTCAGGCTGTGGAACTAAACTAGTTGAAGACTACTAACTAAATTCGTTTCTTCACATTACTTCATGCTTATTTTTTTAAGAATACAAATTGATAAAACATTTTAGAATATATTTTAATTAAAGGCAACGTGAACCAAAATTATTATGTGGAAGATGGAAATATTTGCCGTAGTGGGGCTGATCATTTGCTCGGTTATTAATTGCTTCGTTGAGAAGATCGATTGCACCACAAATGGAACCCAGGCCGATTGTCCCACAGCTTGTCCAGAAACTTGTAAGTACAAGGGCAAGGACAACTGCCTATTGATATGCGGAGGTCCTTGTGTCTGCAAGCCAGGATATGTTATCAACCTGGATATTCCCGCATGCGTTCTTCGCTCCGATTGCCCACATGATATAATACAGGACAGAGTAGGACGTAGAATTTTGAACTTCGATTGCTTTAGTGGAGTACATACTTGTAGTGCTCTACAAAATGAGTTCTTATCAAAATAATTTATAGGCCTATTGGCATTACGAGACGATACTAACTAAAAAATGAATACCCAAAAAAATACACAATAAGAAAATTGTATTATATTTCTTTAAGACAATACTTTAATATCTGCCCTTCTCAACATTTTCTGATCTGACTGTTAATGGTACACGTGTGCGGTGCATTTGTTGCTTTCAACGATGATGATGCACCAGCAACCACAAACCGTTTGGTATTTTTGCTGCTCTGCAGCGGCGTAATACCAACTAAAATCCCCGAATTATACAACAAAAAATTAATTAAACACAATTTAGTTTTGTCCCCTGGAGATGAACGTGAGCCGCAAAAAACCGCGTTGCGCGAAAATCGCTGCGGTTTCTATCCACATATACTATATGTGTATCTGAAAAAGAACAGTAAAACCTCCATAAATAATACAAAAAAAAATATTTTCCATGGTATTTACTTTTTTTTAATTTTTTATTTTTACAGCTTTATATGTTGTAAATGTGTCTTTATTTTTAAACAACACGTGAGCTTTATACATTTGAAAATATAAAATATTATAAGTACTATTATACAAATTACAAACATTAAATAAATATTACAAGTTCTTTAGACTTCCTTTATTTTACAATAGTAGCAGTTGTTTTGATTTAATGTAAAAGTTATTAATAAGATTTAAGTACAGAAGTACTAAGTAAGATATAGGAAATTATTTAAACTTTCTAATAAGCTTTAACATTACATCGTACGTAGCGTTGCAACTATGGAAGCTTTACTGTAACGTAGAGTAAAAGAGACAGCGACAGCAAAATTATTGTTATGCAAAGCCATGGAAAAAAGGGCAACGGAAAAGTGACCACAAACAGAAAAAAAGGTCCCAGGGACAGGGGCCTCGTTTGAAAGGGGCGGGCTGGGTTAGCCAGGGGGTAACGAGGGCTCTTTGCGGCTACTTGACTTAATACCTGCAATAATTATTATAACGATGCAGGGAGGGTGACAGGGAGGGTGACCAGGGGGAAAACCGAAAGAGAGCAAATCTTTTTATGCAATAAAAATATATATAGCAGCCGACAAACAAAGTTTGAAACGAGCCCATAAAAATGGCCAGGATAAGCACTTGGACTTTGCATCGAGCGATTTATTTTTTATTTATTTTTATTCATTTACTTTTTTGCGTTGTTCGCTTACACAATAGGATTTATTGCGGAAAGATGTGACTTTGCGAGGGCTTTCTCGTTTCCAATTTCTTCAAAAATATTCCTGAACTCACTATATAAAATTGTAATATTCCAATTACATTATTTAATATTCTTGGATTCCAATAAATTTGTTTAAAATAAATATAATAATTTTTTCTTTAATTTACTTTTATTTCCTTTTAGTTTCTGCTGTAAATCCTGACTTTATTTCTAGCATATTTTTTCGTTCGTTTTATATAAGTTTATGTCAATATTTCAATAGCCCAAAAATCGTAAAAGTAAATTTACTTACCCTATTTATGGGCGATTTTTTATGGAAAACGATTAGGGGAATCCCTTTGACCAGCGCGACCGTATTTATTCGAAAATGCCATTTGAATATGGTGCGCCCGTGGGCTTTTCCTCCCATTTTTCCGTTCTCTTTGCTCACGCCTTTCATTAAATTCAATTTAAAAAAGAAAATTTTTAGTGCCCTGCCATAAAAATAACAACCAACAACCGAAAAGGAGCCCGGGGCAAGAGCCAAAAAAGGATCTACGGATGACGACAACGTATCGCGAAGGTCATCAATTACAGGAGGTCCGCCAACCCCTGCCCCTAAGCCCCTGTTCCCTGTTCCCTTAACACCCCCCACCACTCTTGCCGACAACAACAACAAGCAGTTGCAAATAACTTGGCTGAAGCCTCACATTATCCGGCCATAAGCACAAGTAGGAAGCTGGTCCTCAAGTCTGGATCCCTTTTATTATTTCTTTTTATACCCTTTCAAAAGGTATGATTAACTCTTCGTTGTAAGGCTGTGAACAAAAGATATCAGGACATAAAACTTAGAAATATTCTTGATTCAAACGATTTAAATTGTTATTTGTATTAATAAGTTATCTAGTTGGATTATTTAAACTATGCTACAAATGTAGCCTTTAATAAAGGCTAAACAAATTAGATTGAAGCTTCAAATTTTGTAATCCCTCTATTTAAAAAATAACTTTTTTCAATACATCTTTTCATAGACGATCGTATATATTGTTGTAAATTGTTATTAGACCCATAAGAGTATGTATTTTTCGTTTATCCAAAGATATATTTTTCCAATTTTTTTTTTCGGCTCATCGTGGGGTAAAAACAAAAATGAAATGCTCTGCAGATATTTCAAAAGCCATTGACACCCTTTCGGCGAGGCGTGGCCACTGCAGGGTTAAAGGCAATGCCTCGGCTTGGAGGCCTGCCTTTGAAAAGCTGAATGACCAAATAAATCATATCAAAGTGTCATATAAAAATCGTAATCAGATTTTGAAGCACACACACACACACAGACAGAGAAGGAAGGACGCAGACAAGAAATATGCTGCCAGGCTTCGCATACCCACACTCGTACGTTTTCCGTAAGCCAACTCCATTAAAAGTGCTTATAAATAAGGTGCTTGAAAGGCAAGTGCACACACACAATGCACACGCCGCCGAGAGGGACACTCACACAGGCACAGACAATGGATATACATACATAGGTCTGGGGACCATAACCAACAAACGCTGCACCCAATGCTGATATATCCCCAAAAATGGTCACCCAAAGCGGGAGATGGCAGCGTGACTGATTTGCAGACGAATTCGGGTCACGAAGATTGGTTAGTTCTTATAAATATTGGTTGGAAACTAAATTTGTTTAGCATAAGCTTTTTTATCAGAACAAGAATTATATTATTCTAGGAACAATCTTTATTTAAAATAAATAAACAGATTTTACATTCGATCAATTATAACAAAAAGCCCCGAGAAATCGAAAAGAAAGTTCGATTTACTTTTCGATTGAAAATTCTTATGCCCCGACATCTCCAATGGTAACCCCAAATGGGTATCTTGCAGCGTAAAATAACCCATGGCCCGCCTCTGCCGAACAAAAGTTTTTGAGTGTGTAAATTGCAAAGGACTATTTGACAAACGTCGGTCAAAAGCACAGGACATGACAGAGTGCCAGGACATCGGGGGCAGGGGATCAAAGGCGATGACCGTAAGGACAACCTGCTCGGAATTTCGGTTTAGCACTCTGCAGGACCTTCTCCTCGCTCAGAGGGTTACCCTGCAGTTAATAAAAAATAATGTGCTTCAATGCGGTTTATTCAATTTTATGGTTCGGACTTTTCAAAAAGCCATGCACACACATAAACACTCACTCACCCCCACACACACACACAGATAATGACTCTCGTCATCTTCGATACACAGAAGAAAATACAATTCTTAATCTTATAATGAGATAAATTTGTAAACTAAAATATAAATATGTACAAATTCTTTTGGGGTATAAGTCCGTCGATATACACAGTTTAGGGAAATAATAGGTATATAAAAACAATTAGTTATACTAAATTATTTAATCAATGTAATACATCATATAGTTTCATTGTAAAGGTTAAAAATGGCGCAGATAGTTTTTTATGAGGAAACTTAAATATATTTCTGTGTAGGACCCTATCTTTTCCTCCTCTCCTTTTCGGCATCTTTGGTTATATTAAAAAGAAAATCGCATTTTTGGCTGGGCGTGGCTGCTTTCTCCGCCCCCAATGTCCGTGCTTGTAGTGGGCGAATCATATAAAACACACACTCACACGCACACATACCACACAACAATAATGCGACGATGGACGTTGCCGCCTTTTTCTTTTTTGAATATTTATGAGTTTGCTTTTCAAATTATAGATGCAGAGCGGGTGAAAGTTGGGAGGTGAGAGGTTTATAGTAAGGGATACGGCCATTTGCCCCGTGTGAGTGTGTGTGTTTAAGTTCGTGTCTGCATTAGTAGAAGTGTGTCTTTGGCCTGGGGGAATATCTCTTTTCCAGATATTTATCAAAATTATTTCCGCGTCTACTTTATTTCCGGTTTTATTGAAAGTTAAGCGGGAAAAGCCTGTTAAAGAAATTGTTTATCGAGTTTAAATGCTAGGCTTATGTATGTTTCAACTATAAAATTATTAGTATCTGAATTTTCACATATCTGTTGTACATTGAACTTAATTGTATTTTTTATTCCCAGGCCTCTATAGTAAATATATGAATTTATTTTACATTTTTTACTGGATCTTAAAAGTAAATTAAATTATTAAAAAGACAAATTATTTTTAAATATTGTCCTTCTGTAATATACACATGTGCAATAATTAATTTATTGTAAACCTCAATTTAGTCACCGGGCACCAAATGCTACCAAACACTTTAGTACTCACCTCCCTCGTCACTTAACGCAACTTTAATGCGAATCGAACATCTATAATTGCCTTCAATTACATTTATTTATTCGCACAGGGCACAGCCGCTCAAAGGACACCACCATCCATCCCGATCCTTAATTTTATGTAGCAGACCAAACCAAACTCATTCTCATCCTATGTTGGCTTTGGTCATTGGCCATTTCAATTGGGTATCGCTTTGATTCGCATTTCATTTATGCATGATGACTGGACTCAGGACCAGACCACCGGCCATCGTCTACTATTTTATTTTTCTCCCAATTTATTTATTTTATATGTACATACGCGTGTTTTTTTTTGTCCCGGGCCCTCCCGTTCCGTTCTGGTTTATTATGATTATCATGTTTTATTCAACAATTGATGCGCAAATTGGCAGTTGTCTGGATCATTTACAACTCTACACACACGTAAAAGGACGGGATGGTAGCAGTCAGAGGCCTCTATCAAGGGTCAAGTGAGATGGAGGGCTTGAAGAGAGTGGCATGGGAACTGTGTTCCACAAATGCATATTCTGATATGAATTTCAACTGTTAATTAATAATTAAAATATCACTAGATGCGTTTTTATTGCCTTTAAAAGATTAAATTTAGTTTTTTGCTAATTTTATTTACTAAGAATAATTTAATTTAAAGCCTTTAAACCTACCATACACTTTAATATTAAAACGAACTTTTGAAATGATTTTGCATGTCTTCAGATCCTAAATAAATAATATCGAAAGATAATCACATTAGTTTTCGAATGGTTAATAGCATTTATCTTGAACGAAGTGGTTGAGTTACTTAACTTGCAATCTGTAGTAATAATAATTTAAGATTTTTAATACTATATACCTAATTTGAATGATATTTTTAAATAATAAAGCTTACAAAAATTTTAAAAATTTTATGCAATTGCAAAATTAGCTACTTTTATACAGTGGCGGAAAAAATAATAAAAACGTTTATATATATTTAGCTATTTAACAAAACTTAAACTTAATATGAATTTTTTGAAATACCCTGCTAATTTTACCAAAAACGAAAATCCGATTTATTTCTGCAGCATTTAACGCTGGTGCCATGCTCGTCAGCTGCGCGGACCAGGGCGTATGATTAATTTGAAATACAAACAAACCGAAATGGCGAGAAAAGAGAATTGTAAACCGCATTCGAGGGGCGGACGGAGGTGGTTGCGCAACCGGTCATGGGCGTGGCAGAGCGTAAATTTGTAGAAAATGCTTGATTTCCGCGCACGTAATTAAGTCCATTTGTTACCACCCCCCAGCATCCCAGCCCCATTAAATCTTCCTGTGCTGCCCGCAATTGCATTTGTCGGTGGGGGAAATGTAAGGGTTAAGGGGTGGGGGTTGCAGTCGAGAGGCGACAATAAACTTATATGAAATTAATTGCGCATGCAGCAGCGGCAGTAGGGACTAGCGATGGCCCAAAATTTCGATATAAATATCGAATCGATATTAAAAATATATTAAGAAACATATAAATTGATTAGAAATTGTAATTAAATATATTGTTTCCAATATATCTTTTATATGTTTGTTTTGTGCCTTTAGTTTTATTTTTTATTTTTAAAAAGAGATGTTAATAATTCTTTTTAATATTTCGTATATATATAAATAAGCTATTTTGTACGCCTTTACTTGGATTAAAGATTTTTAGAAAGAGATTTATATTATTCTTTTAATTATTTCCGAAAAAGAGTTTTTTATTATTCATTTTAATATTTCCTATATGTATTTTTGATCCATTTTATGTTCAAGTTTTGTACGAAATTGCCGCTACAACATCTTTCAATTACTATTAATATTTTAATTTTTAATTTTTTTATTGATCCTAGCGCTGCAAGCGTAAGCTTATTATTATTTCTTGTGTTTATTTCCACGTACAATATCGCCAGTTTCTTCTCGATATTCATCCCTAGCCGATACTGACGGATAGACAGCTGGACAACTGGGATCGACTGTCGTCTGGCATCGTGGAGCGAAGCTCATGCATTAATTAACAGCCAAGTGTCGATGGAGACTGCCACCACCCCGAAAACATCGCATCAGCAGAGGTGGAGATGGGGAGTATCACACTTTCAACTAATTAAATAGCTTTTGATTTTTGCACACCAGATAAAATTTCAATATTAAAGCTGCTGGGCTCGGACACAGCAGGCAGTCACCGAATCCGGCATATGTTCAATATTTGCATAAATATTTTAATAAAAATTAAAAATGAATGGCCAAGCAGCAGCAAACGGCAGAGGCCGCGGCGAACCCTCGATCCCAGACGAAAAGCGACCAAGGGAAACCTTTTTTATTAAAAAACATGAAAAGGAAACAGTCAGAAAATGCTTTGCAAAACGAAAACTTTAACACCCTGAAAGCCAATTCACAAAAAGCAATATAAAATATTTACAAATACGCATTCTCTTCTAGTTTTCATCATTTTGTAAAATGAAATTATTTGGTACGATTTTTACCAAGAAGTTTATAAAACCACCAAACAAGAATTTAATTTAAGAAATTTAAATTAATTTTCTCTTTATCCAGTTCCTAGAAACTTGTTATGTTTTAAAGCATTTCTTTTAATTATCTTGATAGCTAATTATTTTAAGAGCTAATTTTAAAATCCGAGTTTCAGCGAAAGTTTTCCATGGTTATGAACTCAGACTAATTTATTTTTTACTTTTGTGTTGCGAGTCAATTACATAACATTTCATTTTTATTTGCTTAAAAGTTTGTTTAATATAGTTAGGTTGCCAGATGTGAATGTATACTACTATTTAACGAGTATTTATATAGGAAATAAACCAAAATTATTGGACTCATATAAAAAGAGATTAATGTTTAATAGAATGATTTTTTTCTTTTACATAAAAAAATATTTTTTATTAGTTCTTCCTACCAATTTGTTGCTTCTGTTATTAATTTTGTGAACCTTAATACATTAGCTAAGATACCTCGTTGGCAAAAATATATTCCAGTTGACAAACCGAGGCAGCGTCTGCTAACCGCAGCGCGTTGTAAAAATTTGCGCATCGATTTGCGGCCAGACGTCGACGAGGCTCCTGGATCCAGACTCCTGTGCGGAGAAAGGTCCTTGGACCAGGACCAAAACAGGACCAGCAGCGGACAATGCAAGGCCTAGCACAATGGCAATGGAATCGCCGGGCGCCATTATCATCCTCATCATCGCCATCGCAGTACGGTGGGCCGAAAAATGCAAATGACTTTTCAAGGCTTTGATTAGCGAGCAATTTAAATGCAATTGGGTTTCGCAACACTGCGACGGGGAAATGCGCAAGGTGCCGGGCATTTAAAATTACTTCGGGGGAATTCCACTGTACGCAGTTACGGTGTTCCACGGTGCGGATGCGGATGTCGATGCGAATTGCACATTGGCCATGTCTGCAGTTTGTCAAGAGGTCTGCAGGAAAAACCCCAAAAAAAGAAAAACAAAGCCCGAAAGAAGATGAAAATGAAAATGCAAAATGTAAAAGAAAAGTCCACAAAATGAAACGGGAGTGCAAAATGGAAATGGTAATGTGCGCCTATGTATAGACAAAAGGCCAGCGAAGCAGGGAGGTGGGTTTGAAATGTTACAGAAAAGGAAGTAAATTAAATTATTTATATAAATTTCATACTTTGTTAATTGTAAAAATTACCAATATTATTTCTCCAAAAATAATAACCAAAAAACAATAAAGTTATTTTAAGGGAATCATTATGTTTTCATAATCATTACATTTTAATTTCCATAATTTCCATAACCGTTTATATTTAACGCTTGCACTCTAATACTAATCAAATAAAATTCTAAAATAATGTTGAATATGCATAACGCTGGATGCAAAGTCTTTGTAATTTGAAATGAATTAATTTAATTTAAAGTTGTCTCCAAACTGATTATGCAACCTTCGCTGCAGAACAGAGTTTTCCATAAGTTGGCATCATATTTTGTGTGTGTTTGTGGGCAGTTGTGTGCTTTTGTGTGTGTGTGTGCGGTCTCGTTGATGCCCGGAAAATCCCGACGCGACGCGCCAGTTATTGTTTTGCCACTTCAGTTTCTATTGTTATTGTCAGCTGGGGGAAAACGGGAGAAAATTCGGAGCAAGGGAAAGCCGGACGGACGGGGGAAATCATGGTGCAGCGGTTGCAGCTGCAGCATTTTGATGGCAACGACTTTACATCCGTGCATTTTTGTTGCCTTTGTTGCTGCAGCTGCAGCGGCGCTTAAACAATTTAATTTTGATTTAAGTGCGAAATTAAATGTCAGGCAATTCTGACATTTTTCCCCCCACTTCTGCTTTGCAATGGACAAAACCTGTGTGCGTGCTGCAACAATGGCAGCAAAACTAATTCTATTGACTTTGCTAATGACGTAATTAAGCGCATTTGGCAAACGTTGCGTATACGCAACGTGCTCCACTTGCCGGCTGCATTGTGCTTTTAATTAAGTCCATTTTAATGATGGCCATGGCCACAAAAGCTTTTCCAGCGACGATTAAAAAGGCGAACTGTAGCCCGAAGAGTTCTAAATTCCGAGGTGATTTTCCCACAGAGCGAGGGCGCGTTGGGCGAGTGAAATATTTTGACAGATTGCGAGGCAAGTGTAAATTTATGCAAATTACATCAATAAAAACATTTCGGTTTTTCTGCGGCTCTCGGCCAGGCCTTTATTATTTGGCCAAGATGGCGAAGCGAGTGGCTGGCTGGCCGCGTGTAGATCATTTTCTATTAACAACTGCGTCCATAAAAACGACAATGACGGGAATGAAGGCTGTTGGCTGAATTCCGAAGGCCAGAACATTTTCCGAGGGAAAATGGCTAAGCAGCGAAGCCAGCGAAGCGTCCAGGCGGAAAACCAACTACGGGACAGCCTCATTTGCATGTTGCTCAGTACTTCCCCCCAGTGCCGCCGCCCCCTCCTGCCCCCCATATATCCTGATGAGACCAGCCGTCAGTGTCCCTGCGTCAGGACGACACAGTCGTCACCATGTGGTTGCGTCTGTGACAGTGGAAATAATTCCGGCGAACGGCGCCACAGTGGTTGAAAATGGGAAAACAAATCCCCAAGGTACCGCCAATTTTCGTGCATATTTCCTTGTTAATGCTGAGGAAATTTAATTCCGAAAATACAACCCTCTTTATGTTTAACATTAAATATCATGCCTGAAGTGCAGCATTAAATGTACGGAACTTTATGAATATTTTATCTTTTGGCTTAAAGTTTTTTTTTGGTTTTTGGTAATATTTTACATTTTACATTTTACAAGGCTTTAATATCTGCATATATTTAGTTATTTTACAATACAATAGTTATGAATATTCAAATAAATAAATATTAAATATTATAAATCTTTATTAAATAATCTCAAAATCCATAATTTATATTTTAAAGATATTGATTTTCTTTCCTTTTCGTTTTAAAATATTTTAATGGACAAATACTATTAAAACAATATTTTAAAAATTAAATAACAACAAACTTTTCTTTGTAAAATAGTATTTTTTAATCAGAAAATATTTTAAAGTACAGATGTAATACTTATTATTCCACTGTTCCGGCTGCGCCTTTGGCTTCAAGTTTCGCTTTTGGGGCACGTTTTTGTCTTTGCCCCTAATTCAGGCTTCAGCGCAGAGGCTAATCAACGCCAGCCAAGTTGGACGGGAATCGTTAGACAGACCATAAACAGAGGGCCAGCGATTTTCTGGAGTTTCTGGGGGTCGGAGGTCGGCAGTCGGGGCTTTTTGGTTGGGCGGACGACGACGGGTGCGTCGTGGCTTATGGGGCGGCCAAAGAAGACCGCTAAATTTTATTTAATTTTTGTTTAGCCGCGAAAAGTGGCGTATAAAATTTACTTTGGCTTCAAGGATGAGCGATAAAGAAAAGGAGATGAGAAGGACATAAAATAATGGAAATTGCCAAATGTGACAGCCACAAAGCTGAGAGGGCGGTGCGGACTCGCACACAACGAGTGCAGATCGTATAATGCTCGTATAAATTTTCAAAAAAAATAAGCGAGCATTTTCCACGTTAATGCAGCCGCAAAATAGAATTAGCTTTTCTTTTTTGCAATTCTGGGAGCCATGGCTTCGGCTGCTGGTAATCGCCGCCCCCATTTAAGCGGGCCATTTCAAGAGGGCGCACTAAAACCGAACTCCCATATATGAAAACGAAACCGCAACAGTTGCTCCGCCTTTTCGGCCATTTGGGCTCTTTCAAAATTGGCGTTGCTATGGCCAAAATGGCCAACAATAAAAAAGCCGTTTGCTGCATTCTCATGCACGACCAGCCAACCAGCCAAGAAAACCAGCAACAACTTGGCGGGCGGCGGTGTGGGTGGAGCGCCCTGGGTGATTTTCGGTGGGCGGCTGGCCACTTACACAAAACTTTGCACCACCACAAGGAATAAAGCAAAGAAGCAGCACAAGAAGTCCTTGCAGCGAAACGCATGGAAACAAACGAGCATTGAAATTGAATTTAACAGCAAACAGTTTTAAGGAGCGAAGCATTCGCTACATGTGCACTTAAAAAAAGGAATAACTCAAAAAAAAAATATTACTGAAAATTTGTTTGGCTTTTTAAAAACCTTAACAAAAAATGAATAAAAAAATATAAATGTTGTGAATATTTTATAAAAAAAGAAACCCTCAATAAAATATATTCCAACTAAAACCCATTAAATACGATTAACCAAAAATAACAAATACAACATGTAATTAAAATAAAACGATTCTTAAAAACTATATCTATATAGGTAGGTATTTATCAAACTACCTATTATTTTTCTGAGTTATACATGGCAAATAAAAGATGGAGAAGGGTGAGACATCGCCGCTAGTGGCGAACTTTGTATGCGCTAATGGAGATGGATGTGCGAAAGCCACACTGCGTATGCGTAATATATCTGTTTTGTATGTATTTGCAGTTAAAACGGAACCAAGAAGGCGGCAATGGTAATTTTTCAATATTACAGCAGACGACAATGGCAAATTGAGTTGATCAATTCGCGACCAAAGATATTTCACGAAAAACTGCTAGCAAAACAACTCAAGAGTGGGTGGAGGAACTTTAAAAACTAATCTAGAGAAAAGGTAATTTTCATTGTACTTCAATTTATTTATTTTAGTACCCTAGCACCTAAGATGTAGATTCTTTAACTATTGAAACTCCAATAAATGACTTAGACCATTTGAATTCGAAGTTATCAATCAACTAATACACATTCTAGTCATTCTAAGCTGGCTTTTCCACAGTGATCAGTTAATCACAGGACCCCCAGTGGCTGCAGATATACCCCGTCCATGCCAGCACATTCTATATCCACAAAGCAAGCTAATACCCTTCCCCTGGGCGAAACTCTCCTTCGAAGCCATGGACCTCCATTCGAGCATAGCAATTTGTGCAGTGTGCAATGTTGCCCGGCTTTCTATGGGATATCAGGAATAGCGTCATTTGCCACGTCTGCGACTTATCGCCCAAAGAAATGTTCAGCCAAATAGATTTCTACAGAGGAAAGCTGCACGGACGATAGCAACTTATGTTGCGGATAATACAACGGATTTCATTATTTCGGCACTTACGAGCGAATAACCACTAAGCAATTTCAACGACCCAAGTCCTTTCGCCTGAATGGAAAAACAAACTGAGGACAGTTATACACTTTAAACCTGAACATAACTGGCAAGAATGGAAGAAAGGAGCTCGATAAAAGGGAAAAACGTGGCAGATTCAAGTTCGAACAACGAGTAAATGAGCTGTCAAAGTTTTTAATGCAGCAGCCGCAACTGCAGCAGCAACAGCTGCAGCAGCATCAGCAACAGCAGCAACATCGCAACAACAGCAACATCAGCCACAAAAGCAGCCAAGAGCACGAGCTAGACAAGTAAATCTTATTGTGCAGAAAATGGCAAATTTCCCCAGACGGCCAAAACCAGCCAAAGCAGCCAGTCAGCGAAGGTTTGGGGTTGGTGCACTGCAGAAGATAAACTTGAATAAAAGGGACTTTTTTCAAATTTAACAAAAACTGTAACTAGGCGAAAATCCTCAATATAACATCTTATCAACCATATTTCCCAAAATTATTTTGTTCAATTTATTTTAAATTTGGTTTTGTAGAGTCACTTCACATTACTCGAATTTTTAGCAAATAAAACTATAAAATTAAACTAGAATTTGGTTTAATAGTTTATTTGTTATCAGTTTATTATAAAAAGAGTTTAAATATAGAACAAGTTAAGGTCACTTTAAATAATTCAGTACCCATAGTTATTTTACTTTGAGAAAAATCTAGATAGTTGTCACGAATTTTTGTCAGTACACTAGTTTGTTTTCGATGGGGAGAGGATACTTAGAAGTAGTTTCGCAGCATTGAGCGAGCGTTTGATTGAGAATGTATTGTATAATTTCCCGAGCGTATTTAGTGCCAAGACGCAAAAAAAGGCAACGGAAAAATGCGCAATATGAACGGCGGCAACAACAATTGGGGGTCTCAATAGTCTGGAAACAACAAAGGCGGCAAAAAGCAAGAACGCTGCGGGGTAGACAGCGGAAGTTACCATGACAAGTGTCAAATGTTAAATACTTTATTAAGACTTTTTTCTCCACCGCTGAACGGAAACTATGAAGGAAATGCTTCAATAAAGTGAACTTGAGTAGAAAAAAGGGATGATTAAAGGGATGAAAACCTTAAAAAGAAAATGATATTAGAAAATTAAAATGAAAAAAATGAATTGTTATTTATCAATAACTTATTATTTATCACTTTAATATCATGTTCTTCTAATTTTCAATGGAAAAGTAATGATGCATTATTTTTAGAGAAGCTTTGCCAAGTATTTTATTGAAGTTAAACGCTTATTTTATAATTTAAAAAACCCTTTTTTTGCTTTGTACTTCTGTAACAAACTTTTATTAAATAAGAATTTAAAGTGTTAAATACTAAAGAGTCTTGAATAAATAGTTATAAATAGTTTTAAATAAGAGAAACATGTTTTAAGTTAATTGAGTTTCTTTTAAAATATTGTTTAAGCCCTGAAAAGTTATATGAACTATTTTATAGAGAGTATATGCAAGAAAATAATTCCAATATAGTACCTACTACCTAGCTTTGAAATGCACAATTATAAGAAACCAGCACTGGGTTTTATAGCCACTTCTTAATCTTTCCCTGAAAGCCGAAATCTTTGCCGCCCATCAGCTTAAATTACGCTTTACTTTGCGAGTCAAAAACAGATCCATCATTTGCCGGGAAACTCCGCTGCGCTTTTACGACCCAATCCAATCGCAATCCCCTTGGTGATGGCAGCCCTCCTTGGGCTCCTTGGGCCATCGTTTTGGCCGTGTCACTTAATCAATTTCGCGTTAATCAGCCGAATGTCGCCAGTGGCATCCTGAAAGGCAAACAAAACGTTCGCCGAACAAACTCGTTTACTGGCGTACAAATTTCTTATCTTTCCAGCGAAAATCTTTTACAGCTCTGAGCTGGGAGCTGCTGCTCCGCTTATTGCTATAATTTTTATGTCAAAATATAAATTAAATTTTTTTGGCTTCACACGCGATTGTCGTTTTGATGTCACACACACTCACACACGCGTGTGATGGGCATGGATGGGGCGAGAAAGGGGCGTGGCAAGGTAGACAGGGGTCGCTGGTTGGAGGAGGTCATATAGTCACGTCTTGTGAATGCCAGTCGAGCTGACACAGTTTGTTACTTTTCAACAGGAGCGTTGCCTCCCGCACCTACAGACTTTACACTTAGAGAAAGATCTTCAAGGCGTACAAGAATATTTGTGCCATGGAGGATAAAGAGGAAATGGCAAGTCGACAAAAGAAAATAATATTCTTAAGCATTATTACAAAAGATATATCCTAATAAATGTCAGCATTTTAAACTAAAAGCTCATTTTAAAACCTAGAAAACGTATTGGAAATGTCCAGTTTAATATTCGGGCGAGAAAACGGCCCTTAATAAATAAATTCTATATTTATGGAATAAAACCAATATTAATTTTTAGTCTGCCAAAAAATGAGTAATAGGCTTATAAACCCAAGTTTCAATACATTAACTATGAGAAAATTTGAATAACACATTCTTATTTCTTCTTTATCTTTCTTTATCTATAAAAGGATTATATTGTTTTTTAAAACATAATAACAAGATATATTATAGCTTTAGCTACAATTAAACCTAGCCAGTTGAAAGTCTATCATAATATTATCAAAACATGTTAGCCATCCGTTTTTGTGAGTGTATAAACGGAAGGGCGACGTCGCCTGCAGTCGACACCCAAAAAGGTTTCCACGAGGAATTCCGCAATTCACCCCGTCAAAAGGCTTTCCTCCTTGGGGGCAGGAACTGAGGAACTGGGGGCTAGCCGCTCACCTTGCGGTGTGGTCTGGCATTTTCCAGCGAGAAGTTTATTACTCATAAATGCTGCACATGGCAAGGACCCCGAGATGGAGATGTCGGGAGTCTGGGCGTCTGGGAGCCCGTAACCGGGAGACTTGCCCCAGCCCCAGCCGAAGCATTGCCACATTAAAAGAACAACATGGGGAAAGCTTAGGGCGAGGGGCATTTCACCTCGTTATAAGTGTGGAGAAATCTGCAGTGCGCTTTAAGTGTTATCGGCAACACGCACATATCCAAAAGCCACACCCACCCGAATCACACCCTCTTCTTGCCCCGCCCCCCAAAAAATGCGACGACGTGGAGGACATTTTCATTTTATGACAACGAAAAAGTGGGAAAAAATTGTTGCCGTAACCACCGAATGCTTCTACGTGTTTGCGGCTGAGTTCAAAGATTTATCAGCATCGAGAATTCGACAAGGCGCTGTCGTCGGATTCGGGCGCTCTATATATATCCATATATATATATACGTATGTACTTGTTCCCATCAGCACCCCGCTCCTGAAATGTGTGCGGTTATTTGAACAGATTTAATACCCACACAAACGTGTGGGAACTTTAAGTGCTGCCCCTCGTCACAAGGAGTCATCTAATCCGAAAAGCAGGGCGGCAAAAAAGGTAAAGCGACAAAAATTTGCCAAGTTCAAAGGAATTTGACTTTCTTTATGCATACGTAGTGGGTTAGGTGCATACGTGCACAGGGGAAAAAATATATATTTTAAGCACAGAGCGATTAGTATTAAAATGTGCCAATTACAGTTTCGAAATCACTTATAAATGTGTCAAAAAGTATGCAGCATAAGAAGGACGATAATATGTTGTTGCATACTTTTCGACACCTTTACTATTGTAGATATATCGGTGGCACCCTTGATTATATTAAAAAAACGGAATAATCACATAAACTCGATTCATTAATAATATAGTTTAATTGACGTACCATATCTCGACTAAAGATTTCAGCATAATAAGCAGTAAACGAGAAATATTAAATACAAATTTCAGGGGCACAACAATTTTCTTCTATGTGTATTCATCAAAAAAGCATCAAAAGTGGCAGAAAGTGGAATTGCCAATTTGCGTTCTTCTCGGTGCAGGAAAATCGGTTGGAGCATGCAACGGATATATGAAGTATGAAGTTGTTGGACCCCAAGCTCAACTTAAAAACTGCTGGCAAACTACCGCAAAAAAAATTGCGAGTAGAAAGAAAGTTAACTAGGAAGTCCTTATGACATGCCAACCAGTTACATGTGACTCAATAAGTCAAAAGAAAGTTCACATGGGCATGGGAAAAGTGGCAGTTTGATTATGGGTTTGTGAAATACGAGTATGTCTCCCAAGACTGATAGGCATAAAAAATAATTGCACAGCGTAGAAAAACTAGGAACAAGAGAAATGTGAATTTTTCTTCAAGACACGTTTTAGTCATGAATTTCAAATGGAGTCACGACATTGTAATATTTTCTTATGGAGATTTAATTACTTGGTTTCAAAATGAAAAACCTTACAAAATAAAATAGTACCTTTACTACTCAGCAACTATAGACTTTAGACTTACTTATTTTATCTTAATATTTGGAGTTATTGGAAAAATAGCTTTAAATGCAGGCTCAAAAAACATAATAAAGATCAGTATGATATATTGTTATGTTTTAGTTGCAGAAAAATTACGGACATTAATTTTAATGCGCCTATAACGTATTGTATTGTATATACCTAAATGGATCAAAACCTTTTTAGTGACAGATAAGTACTTAAAAGTAAATATCGATTTAAAGTATGTCTTTTCGACAAACTGAAAATTAAAATCCCTAAATTGGAGACTCATTGCAATAACATTTTGCGCCTTCCACCTCATCCATCCGCCCCTTTGGAAAGTACTTTCCATAGGCCTCATTTAATCTGTTCTCCTTCCGCCAAATCGAAATCAGTCCAAAACACATTCATATCGCATCTGGGCCGACCTGCCAGCTATTTTGCCCCCTCATTTGGAGGCTGGCTTGTAGGCTGCAATTACTTTTATATCGGATTCCTGTTTGCTCTCGGTTTTCTCAAATAGCAATAGCATCCATCGATAGCCTCTCAATGTTTGCCCAACTGGCGCGCTTCCATTCGATTCGATACGATTCGAGCTGAATGCTCGTTCGGTGGCTGCTGATGCTTCTGCGGCCATTGTGCCAATTGCTTTTGGTCGAGTTCTGTTCTGGAATCGCAGTTGGAGTCGGAGTCGGAGTCTGGAGTCATCATCTAGTTCTGCTGCAAAAGCTGCTCAAGTGCTGCCACTTTAGCCTTTTTAAATCTAGCCAACTTAAATTACAAAAAATTCACAAAACTGAATTTGAGGTAGTCCAGTTATAATGGAGTTTCTTGAGTTTTTAACTCGGAAAAGAAACGAAAGCAATTTATTCGTATTCTTTTTACGATCATTTTTTTTAAAGATTTTCAATCAATAATTAACTTGTACATTTTTCTCTGAAGAATTAATACTTTTTTTATGATTCCAATTCCTATTTTTGGACCATAAACACAGTTATGGACTTTATAAAAATATTTAGTAAATAAAATCTTTTGTTGCCGCTATTTTTTTCATTTTATCAGATTTTTAGACAAATGGTTTGACAACACTGGTGAACAGGAAAATCGGTGGTGTACACTTATATCGATGCCCCCGCTCACAGCCGCAATGGCAATCGCAATCATTTCATTTCCCTTTTTAATATACGCTGCACAAGCACATTAGAAAGGGGGTTCTGAGGGCTAAGGCGAAATTCTAACCAAACCACGTGCCAGACCAACCAGACAACTTTCACCCCCTTACAGGCTCCTCTTTTCCAGTCCCCAGTGCAGTTTTGGGTTGTATAAGTAGTCATCGGAGGCGTTTCGCCTACCTACAATTACCCCCCTCTCAACAGCCGCCTCTCTCTTTTCAGTCGTCATGTATGCGAGTTTTGCTTCCGTTTCCGTTTACAGTGTTTGCAATTTTGCCTTTAGTATTAATGGCCTTAAATTGTATTGACGCCCATTCGAAAGGCCGTCTATCAGCTAGAGATGGAATCGAAAAAATAAAATGGATAAAGTTAACCTAGATCAGATACAAATATAATAGTTAACCCGAGTTAACCATAAGAGCCTTTTAAGCCTATGATAAATCCCCAAACACACCTGATATATGTTATAAGTTGTCAATTACCTTTTATAAAGAAACATTCTAACTAAAGGCATTACCTTTATTATAAAGTTGTTTATTTATTTAATACAAAAATTTAAACTTTAATTTAAATGAATTATTCGTAGCAAAAATTACGCGTTCTGAACGATTTTTCTATCTTAGCCCAATTAAATGTATTATTATTAAATTTAACAATACCTCATTTAAAGCTTGAAGGCAATGTTGAACAATAATATGTAGTTCTAAGTAAATGAAGTGTCGCGCTAACCAACCAAACAATCAATCATTAAAAGCACTATAAACTGTGTAAGCTCTAATTCAATTAAAATGGACATGAATTACATTTAAAGGAATTCCAGAGCTTATGCACTAAAGCATTGATTAACGAGGAAAATTTACAATTTGGAAAAGAGTTTTAAATAGATTTTTCATTTGCGTCAGAAATGTTGCTTAAAGCCTTGTCTGAAAATACAGTTTTCAGAAAGAAAATACATTTTTCTTGATAACAAGTTTAACCAAAACCTTGAAGCTTTTTCCAGAATTTCGTTGGACAATCTTGGTCCATCTCTAAGCCGTTTTTCCTGGAAAGTCCCCCTTCTTTTACCCACCACTCCCTTATGTTATTCGACACTGTTCGAGGTCGGCCAAAAAATTTTCACGCCGCACACGCGCCTAGGCTAATTTTGCATGCAACTCAGGACAGCTGAACGTCCGTTAGTCCTGCCACCGCCCCTCGAGTGCCCGCCCCCACTTCTATAGCTTTTTATTGAGACCGGCCAACAACCATATCGGGGCGAAAAAAGAAATAGCATGGGGGCAGTGGACACACCCCGCGGGTGGTAAACGATTTTGCACTCACATTGATTGCCTCGCGTAGTTTTATTTATGCTTTTTTCAGCTAGTGTCGGGGCTGTGCTTTCGTTTTGCACGGATATACCGATATTTATATTTATTTGTAGGCCACGAAGTGCATATTAAAAGCAGGCACAAAAACTGTTAAGGGTCAGCAATGGGTTAATTATTGGTTTGGGTCGGGGTATTCGAGTAAATTATTAAAATGGAAATATCTCTGATTCTAATTGGATTGGATATTATCCAGCTAACAGCTGAAAAAAAGTAAAGTCCTTTTAAAAAAAGTAAACACCAATTCAAATTAAAAGTTGAATGAATATATTTGCAATGTCATCTAAACACAATAAATAAAATACTGCGTTTTTTTAATTAAAGTTAAAGCTTTGGCCATTTTCATTAACTGCTGACTGTTGATTTTCTTGTTATGTTCTTTATATCACTTTCATTAAATCGAAATGTAGCCAATTAAAAGCGAATTGGAGCACCATAAAAACTTGTACCAATTTTCTGCTCAATTCTGGTCCCCTTCAGTTAAAGATATTCCCATTACCGCTCTACTGTTTGCTGCACTTTGCTGATAAACAACAACACAAATTGTTAACAACACAGCAACTACCAGGACAACATTGAAGTATAACCTATAAATAACAACTCCCAGATGATAAGGGCCAGGGAAAATAAATAAATGAAGTCAGCATCTTGGGTAGTACATAATATTTTTTTGTTCGATGCTGTTCACCCTCGCTTTGCGGTGGTTCCCTTTTCCCCTTCCACGACAAACAGCGTGGAAATGTAATTTTCCTTGACATTTTCCGGTTGGCAATCATATCGCGCCAATGCCAGGAAAACTGACCAGACAACTCCGCCAGACTCTTGGGGACATTCGGATCGCTTCGGTTTCGAGGAGAAAAATTAAGCACGGAGGAAAAATATCACTCAACTTTTTATTTAATTTAATATAAATATCACATGATTATATATTGTACATGATATAAGGAAACACGAGTTTTTAATGATAATATTATTATGTAAAATTTTGTATTTAAATCAATATGTTGTAACTATTGTAAGTTCCGATAACAATGAACTCCCTTATCGCAAATCAAATAGGGCACGATTTTATCGAAAAGAATTAAAACTAAAAGAGTTTTTCATGGATATTTTCCTTAATTATTATGTAATAGGTACTTTGAATTTAAACCAATATGTTGTAACTAAAGTTCAAATAACTTTTTATTTTTTCTGGGGTAGTGGTTTACATAAAGCCGGGGCACGAATTTTTCTCGGTGTAAACTTGAATCTCAAGTGTGAAATGAGCTGGCGACGAATGCGGTGGTGGCGGTATCGTTTGATTTAAAGCATCAGCAACATGGACATGGTCTTGGAGGGGAGAAAAACACACCAGTTCGGGCTGCCCTTCCACTTGCCGATGGTATTACTCCACCCTGTTATGAAATCAGCTTAACGAGATTGGAAATCAGAACAGAGGCCAAAAGATTGAAGGTGTAGCCGGCTGGGGGGAAATGGCTTCTGATGCCGGACAATGCTCATAAGATGGTCCAGTTCAGATAGCCTGGTTCCAAGTACACTCCATTAGGGCTGTTGCTCTTTGGGGGTTGGGTCCTCAGAGTTCGCCGGGGTCCAGGTCCATCAGCAAGCTAGTCAAACCAATTTGGGGGGATCAAATTAAAGCCACATCAAAAGTTACAGGGGCTGATTGCCTTATATAGGGGTGCCGTGGTGCAAAACCACCGACAAAAACTTTATGCCATGTTGCATTTTTCAACATAAATCGAAAGCGTCAGCAGCAGAAGCAAAACTTTGCAATCATAGTCCCATTTTAGTTTATATAGGGGAAGTTTTTTACACGAGAAGTGGGGAATTCCAAGTAATATACTAACCAATTGTGCGTAAAATGAAATCGTCCTAGTAATAAATATAGAGAATCAATAAATCAAAAGACATTAGGAGGAAAGTTTAATCTAATAACGTCAGGAAATATTTTAGGACATTTTGTAGAAAGTTCTTATTTGAAGCCTTATATATTATTTGAAAACGTTGTTCAACCTTTAAAATCGGATGTTTTCAATGTTAATAATGCAAGTCAGGTATGTATCTTTCATCATGATTTAATGAATACAAAAGGACGTAACAAAAGTAATAATAAAGTCCTACACTAGAAAGAAAAAATAAATCATTTTACTTATTGAATATGGAAGAGTTTCAAGCTAATTAACATTTGGGCTCTTTAGAAAATTACTTTGGGCGATTAAGTTCATTTTGTAATTAAATTCTTTTTGAATTCTCTGAAAAAATGCATTTAATCTAAAATCTTTTTTTTAATCTCCTTGAGCAAAGTATTGCCTGCACAACAGCTGATGTTTCAGTTATGCAGGCACTGAGTCTTGTTATTTTAAAAACCCCGCGTCTTAACCCATGCACTTTACACACGTTCCGGCCCCCATGTATAAAGGTTTTTATGTAGCAATATACGTGTGTGTGTATATATGGGAAAGTACGCCTGAATGTGGGCATCGATATATTTCGAATGCGATACATGACGTTTCCATTGTTTCCATTGCTGATGCACGCCAATAATTGATGATGAACAAATAAGATGGCTTCTTTTGGTTTGAAGCGTTTCGCTATGGAATGTGGGAATTTTCCTCGCTCTCACTTTTGCATTGTTTTGCTGTCTCATTCGCACCTCTTAAAATCTTTACACAGAAAAAAAAAGAATTTGAGTACCTAAAATATTTTCGAGCTTTTAAAATAAAGCGGATATTTTTTTAATAAGTAGAATATTCCCAATTCTTTTGCAACATTGTTAAGTAGATATGCCTAGATTTTATAGATTAAAATATTAACTTTGCCACCTAACATTTAAATTGTATCCCCTTATTTATAGACGATCAGTAAAATTTAATATTTATTCTCTGTGCAGCACTTTCCATCCCATGGGCTCGACGTTCGATAATGCAATTCCATTCAGGCATACGAGACAGCCAATCTATCCAATTCACAACCACACACATGCACACGCACCTTCATCAGTATGCAGCAGGGAAAAGCTTTCTCCAACTCCCATCTCCCTCCCTCTCATTCATCCCCATCTCGTTTCTTTCCTGGTCAGGAGAAATCAAACAAAAGTTATAACTTTTTACAATAACGTCGGTTGGGCTTTGGATATTTTTGGCAGGGCGTGCATTTGACTAGGCTATTATAGAATGGGGAATTTCGGGGTTCAAGCCCGCCCATTAAAGATCCCAGAATAGAAATATTGCAAAAAATTATATAAGTGCGAGACTCAAACAATTACTGTTATTAGCTGTTACTCTATGAATTTTCTTTTTCGTTTGAAAAATAACTAATTTCTTAGTAGCTACTTTTGACCATCTACTAATAAATCAATACTATTTTTGTGTGCAAAATAAAATTTTTAAAACAACATTCTTACCGTGTTCTTTATCACTTGGTACAAATATAATAAAAAACCAACCACGCCATTTTCATGAAACATACAAGTTTGAGTTTTATTTTTGATCGCAATTAACAAACATAAAAAACAAATATTTTAAAGATCTATAATTTAAAAAAAATATATAAAACTTAAAGAATAAGTGTAATTTATCAAGCTAAATTATAAATCTCGACAAGTAACAGTAATTTTTTGAGTCAAGGAATCAAAATTCTCTTTTATCATATCATACTCACAGTCTAGGGTATCTCGTAGGCAGTTTTATGAAGTCATATTTTCCCCAATTCCTAGCCATTATTTTCAATTATTGTATCAAAGTGAATGCCGTCCTTCCATCTTTTTCGTTCATTGTCTGCCGGTTAATTGCTGTTTGCTGATTTTTCGCAAAGTGCGATGCACAGTTGCCACCGCCGATTCCATACCATCACCATAGCCCCATCATCGTGGGCATCCTCGGGCGCTCCTGCCTCATCGCATCATTAGCGCCATCATTTTAAAATATTATTAATACTTAATGGTCTCCGCATGTTCGAGTGTGTGCCTCGTGCATTGAACAATTTATGGCGCGGGCCAAATGAATTTCCTGCTCAGACGCTTGGACGACGACGCCACGTGAAAGAAAAGCGGCAGCGGAAAACGGAAAATTTGCCTCACGCTGCGCTAACAAAACAAAAAAATAATAATACAAAATGCACGGAAAGCGGAGTTAAGTGTAAAGTGTATTTCCAGACGACGTTCGTCAACGTCAAACGGCGATCGATAAAATATGCTTGCATGTGAATTATTTTAATGAGTTCCGTTTCGTTGGAAGGGAAAAATATGAACGATAAACTAAATACATCTGGATAGGGACCAGGCAAAAAAATCAAAGAGTGTAAGCAGAAGCCAAAGCAGGGAGCCCCGCTTTTGCACAATGGCAAAAATGCAGAAGAAAAAGTAAAACAAAACAAAAGCGGTTCCATTCGCAGTGGAGTTGGAGTTTTCCGAGTGGAGTCCAGGATTGGAGCGAGGACACGAAGCCAGGGAGCCAGGACCTACATGCACAGAGAAAATTATAACATGGTACAATTTTAATTGGGGAGTTCTTCATTTTAATTTAAAGGTTTCTGATCATAGCACAGAAGAAAAATTATTTTAAAATTGTGCTTCTCTAAAGGGTTATCCTTTTGTTTTTAAATTTGATAAGACTGAAAACATTTCTTTTTAAGACTTTATGCAATTTTTTGCAGTGCAAGCCTCATTGAAGAAGAGAGGTCTGCCAGCCAGTTGGCAAATAATTATGTGAAGTCAAGCAAAAATCGCACGGGGAAGTGGCAAAGGTGCAGACGATAAGAAGAGGGCAGATTAGCCAAAGATGGAATGAAATTGAAGGTAAGAAGCTTTCAGTTTAAACATTTTTTACGGCTACTTGGCTAATTAAGAGACTTGAAATGGAATGAGGCATCTGCTATAATTGTGAACAATATATAAATGTGATTTCTAGAAAATAAAATTTAAAAAAAGTTAACCTTTAATTGGGATTTATTTATAAATGTAAAAATATTTAAGCATGTGAATAAACTAAGGTATTAAGTGAATAAATTCATTAAAACATTATGTTTAAGAAAACACACTTACATACGTCGTTCCCTTGTAAATACTAATCTTTCTATTTTCTTTAACTTCTAAAAATCTTTAAAATGGTATAATCAAACTTACCATTCTTTCCAAAAACAGAGGACAAATTTACTCGTTTCCTTTGTCCCGCAGAAAAGAAAAGAAGCCATAGATAGCCGCTGACTTTATATCTCTACGCTAGACAATCTCAATTTCTTGCTGGCTGCTAATGGGCTTTATGCCTCTGGATTACCCCTTCATTGATTCACCCCCGGGCATAATGGGTTAACTGAAGGCCAGGAAAATTAAGAGGAACTTTTGCGAAGAACTTTAGCCACAGGATATCGGTTAGTTGGGACCCCCGCGAAAGTTATCCCTCGCCCGCTCCCCCATTTTAAGGTTTTTCGGTTTTTATTTTTTCATTCTGTTTTCCCACTTTCGGTGTCTCAATCAGATACCAAAAGGATGGCTTCGGAAAAAATAGAGAGCAGAGTTGGGGGTTAGACAACAAAAGTTGTCAATTGACGCCAGAAGTTGATGCCAAAAGCGTCGCCGCCAAACTGTGCAATACCGAAAATGTGAAAAATGAAAAGGGAGATGGCTAGAAAAAGCGTGGAAAAGCGGAAGCAAAACAGAAAGGTGAGAAATGCAATAACTATTAAGTCATTGCCCTGCTAAAGCCCTCTAAAAAAAGTACAAAGTGAAAAAGGTGGGTATAAATATCGAATGCTGCATTTTGATATTAACTAATTATTTAAATTAAATTAAATGTTTAAACTAACATATTTTATAGTATACATTTTTGAAAATAAAATGAAAAAATTAAGACCACAAATTAATCAAAATAAATTCTTCTTAAATATATTATTTATTTTCATTTACTTCAAAGTTGTATAAAGATGTTCCTTGAATTTTTTGATAAATTGTTTGTATTATAGATTAAATTAAATTAAATTAAATAAAACCCTTAGTTACTGGGTTATCTCTTTGTTTAAATTAAATGGTAAATTTAATTCTTTCTCAATGTTTCTTCAAAAAACAGTAGCACAAACCCAAAAGAAGGTCTCGTAGACGGTTATAAATAACGTTTAATTGCAGCAGAATGCCAATTTGGGAGCTGCTTCCCAAGTGCCTGCCTCGAGAGTTAGGAAGCAAAAGAGGAGCACTCCTTCGTTATTTTGGGGGCATTATGAGTAGTTAATTTACAACAAAGTTGTTAACTGTCGGTGGCCCAGCTGGTGTGCCTCCGCTCTCCTGGGTCGCTCCAGTCATCTTCTAGCTCGCCTGGCCCAAATTGCCCAATTTTAAATTAACAAATTCCATTTCAACATTTTAATTAGGTTTTAAAATTTTCATGCGCTGCCTTATTTTCGCGGCCGTGGCAATGTTGCTGCAGTGCCAGTGCCTGAAATGGAAATGGCAGCGGCAGTGAAACGCTGGCGATTTCCTCTGCCGAGCAGCTTGCGTATTAATATGCGCCATTTCCGTTTCCGATTAGCATAGCAGCTGGTGTACAGAGTCCTCCGCAACAAACAGGAAATGGCGCAAAACTGTGTCTCCAGCTTGGGCCTTGGCGTTTCCCCTTGCCTTTCGGTATCCGAATCCGCATCCGCGGCTCTGTGTATTTCATTTTACTTTAATTTTCATCATCATTGCCCCAAAACTAGCACAGTGGCGAAAGCACCAACAATAGCCAGCGAAAATGTCTCACATTCAAAAATACAAAACGATAAAAATAAAAATAACAGAAAGTTTCGCTAATGCAAGATAATACGAATACGGTCTACTCTATAACTGACAAGAATCCTACAGAAATTTTATATCAATATTTAAGGAGAATAGTAAACCAAATTGTAATGAGTATAATGTAATGCAAGTGGCTCCATAATAAATACATTTTTTGTATTATTTTGTACAAAATGTTGTTTAACTGATTTTGTGGAAAGATTGTTATAATATCATGGATGAAATAATTTGTTATAAAGTAAAAACTTGTTCAAAATCTTTGTATTCTTTCCTTTATTTCTCTCCTTAACAAGTTAGTCAAAAGTAAAGGAGGGCCTTGGGCCTTTTTTAGCCAGCCGGCACACACAATATACATATCTACCTCGCAAAAACCTCTTCCGCAGGGTTATAGAGTATTTATAAAGCCTCTCGCGCTTTCTGTTTGTTGCAAAAGCTGCAGTTAATTTGGTGCTTCAAATTTTAATGCCTGGAAGGGGGGCTTACGGAAAAAGTAGAGTTCGGGGCCAAGCAAAAACAAGGCAGTAACAGTAATAGTAACAGTAAGAGGCAAACAAGGACCATGTTCAGAAATGGTGGCCCAGGCCAGGACTCTCGCCGAATCGCTGGGCGCCGTTTTATAGTCCGGCCAAGGCACCCAAGCGACGCCGATGAGTTGTCACACTGAAAAAAGTGTCTTGAAAATGAGGAAATAGGTCAAAAGCCGGAATTTGTGATCCTAAAAATCGAAAAATTATATTCTAAATTTACTACAAAAATGTTCAATTTCTATAACGAAGAAAATATTATTATTTTAATAAATTTATATCAACTTATTTTTTAAGAATTTAGTTTACCATATTATTTAAATTCTATTGATGCTATATTTTACTTTAATTGGATATGAAATAAATATTAGTAAACGCATATTGTTTCACCCATTTTTTCTCTCTGCACTTCCCCTCCTCCTTTTTCCGACCCAAAAACTCTCGTCTTAGCGAAAAGCGCTTTTGCATAAAATTCTCACATTACGCATACGCAGTGCTGTATTTACAGATATACTGAGCATTTTATTTCCGGCAGCCGGGCGGCCCATTTTTGCTTTGGATTTGCATTTCGACATCGACATCGCCATCGTCTTGGCCGTTTGCTTGTTTTTCGTTCGGTTTATTGTTATAGATTTTATGGCACTCGCTTTGGTGCTGTTATTATTTAAAGCAACAAATATATTTTCAGCTTAATTAAACTTAAAAATCAACACCCGGAGCAGATTCCTGGCATCTGCTTTGCTTTGCCTCTTTAACTGCATCACCATAAATTTCTGTGCATAAAACTCTGGTTTAATGCCGCAAAGTATGCAGCGTTTTTTATGGTGCGAGCACCTCCTCGTTCTGCTCGGGGATTTTCCATCTCCTTTGCCCGATGGTCGCCCCATTTATTACTGGCGAATACATCACACAAAAGGCCGTGCCCTCAATTTATGTGCCGTAGGCAACAAAAATTTATTGTCAACTGATAAGCAGGCCAAAGCAAAGTAGCCCGAAGGCGAAAAACACTTGGAAAAGGGGGAAAGTGAAAAGGTTCTGGGAGGGGTGGGGTTACGAGGGGTGAATGCTCCATCGCGGGGCAAGTTACGATACCCTTTCACAGATTTTTGCCAGCTGATTGGTCACGGCTACGATTTCGGGTGGGCCATCAATCAGCGATTGTTTGGATCCGATCCAAGGATTTGGCATGCAAAGGCGGTTTATGGGTTGTGATTATAAAGAACTGTATGTAGATATTTTAATGCGATAAAGAGTCATAAGGAAAGCATTTTATTCAGCTACAGTATTTTTAGATTGACTTACTGCTAATTATACTGCGTTCAGTATTTTTAATAATCTTTAGATTTTAGTTTGATGTTTTAATGATACAAACTTAATGAAAAACTTATTTAATTTGATAGCAGAAAATTTTAAGAATTGTACAAAACTTACAAGGGAGAAAGAGATTTTTATTTGATTATAAAATTGATTAAAATAAAATATATTTGATAGGATGGGTTGGAAATTATTGTACTATAAATGATATATATTTCTTGCTACCTTTTATCAGAAGCCCATTTTAGTTTTCACTTCAAATAGCACACATCTTAAACTTAAAACACCGTTTTCAGTAACGGCCGTCCATTTTAAAACCGTAACCGTTTCATCAGTTTATTGATTTTACGTTTGGCACATAAATTCCAGCGACGGAAAAACACCGAATAAAAAACTTTCGTCGAGGGAGGTGATTGCGAAGGTTGCCCAGCCATTCTTTTTTCGGGCTGCGCATTTTTTTATGCAAATGCATAAAAAGTGTCATGATTGCCGTGTTTGTTTGTCTGGGCGAGGCCTTCGTCCTTAAGCAGGACCTGGACCCTTTTCTGCTTTTTCTGCCGCCTGCAGATGTCTGGACGTCGTTTATTTCATTTGTTTAGGCTAGGCAGGGCATGTGTGTGTGGCGAAAAATGAAAGGACAAACAGTGCTCCATATTTGAGCATATGTTTGCCTGCATGGCGAGTTGTGTTGTGTATTTTTGTCTTGGGTTTTTGCTCTACGGCCTGATAATTGAAATGTCTCCCCACGGGCAAGTTAGGAAAAGAAAAGCCGAACCGAAAATGTCGCCTACCAGTTTTATTTATAACATTTTGTAATGCACAATTATGGAACTGTGTCAGCTGGCTGGAGAATGTATTTAAATTGGTTTACAGTCTTTTTTGGAAATAAATTTCCAACGTACTAGGGCGTGTGTTTAAAAATTCTAAAGGCTTTTATTTTAAATATATTTTAAGCTATGTGAACATAACAGCTATATAAATACAAAAATATTAATGGCAAATACATAAATGTATCAACGAAGATATAAGCTTTACCAAAAATTTCTAGTCTAATCTCATATTTATAATACTTTTGGGCATATTAACATTTTCATCCCGCATCAGAAAATTATCAGCGCAAAATCATTTTTCATCTTTGTGCCTTTCCTCTTATTTTCAGTTTAGCGTGCCATAAAATATTCTCACACGCTTCCGAAACTACTCCCAAATGGCTGGAAAAGAGGGTCCGCGCGGGGAAATCAGCTCTGTGATGCCGTGCCTTGTCAACTGGTTTGAAAAATAGATTTTTACGGGCTTAGTTGCGCATCGTCAGCCACGTTGACTACAGCAACAACGCGAACAGCAGCAGCCACTATAGGATCTATGGCATCTATAGGACCACCAGCAGCATATTCTTCATGGCATCGCATGGCCACCGGCATCCGCAATTCTGCCCACTCCACTTGCCAAATCCCGCGGGGCGTTCCCTTTTGTGTCTCACTCGCGTCATTTAAAAGACATTTGCCTGTCATTTTATGCCGTGTTTGGCACAGTTTTCTCCCCCATCCCTTAATGCACTGTGGGATAATAGTATACAGTATTAAAGGTGTTAACGATTTTAATAGTACGTGTTTTAGCCTCTAAAGGTGATACATATATCATATACCATCTGTTTATTAAGAAGTTTTAAATAGAAATGTCGAGAATAATTATAAACTTTGCAATACAAATTTCAAAAACAAAAAATATAGAAAAGACTTTAAGAATAAAATCTGTTTAATTCTGCATTAATGAAGCTCGAGTGAATGTAATATAAATCCCATAATTTTTTCAGTGTATTTTTCGCCTCTCTCATCCATCGCCAAAGTTTTTCGTTTGCCAAACAATGGAGGCGGTGGGTGGGGCAAACCATTAGTTTGACATTGGCAACACATTGCCAATACATTTGTACCAGATGCAGTTTGGGAAAAAAGCCCTGGGTAAAAAGGAAACCCCTGCTAATGATCAATTCGAAATGTAGGAGATGGAGCCCGAGGCTCGGGTTGAATTCGGTTCTTTTGAATTAGTTTAGTTTTAATTTCAATTGCAGAATGGCGGGGCGAAAATGTATGCAAATTAGAAAGGCAGCCGCTGCTGAAGCTGATGCTGCGTTAATTTACCAAATCGAATTGCATTGCATTAAGGTTTAATTAGACTGCTAACAAATCCCATAACCCCGTGGCCCCGCCATTCCACAGACGCATATGCAAATGCAGCTGCCCCTTTTGTTGTTGAACAAACGAATGAAACGCAGTGCGGGGTGGGGTGTAAAAAAATAGAAAGTTAAATTTATTAAAACCCATTTGTACAATGCGGCTCTTCCAGGCATAACTTGGGCTTTGCTTTGGTCCCGGTTTTCAGAGCGCACTGGGGTTACGTATACGTAAGCAGGGGGCTTTTGGGGCTTTTGTTGGCTGCAATGAACGCGAAATGCACGCAGCTAAAACTTCAAAAAGCGCAAACCCTTTTCCCCCTGGAATGGTAGATGGTATATGTATATGGGTTTGGAATCCATGGCGTAACAGTAAAACTTTTCGCACAAGTTGCATTAACTTGAGTGGCCAAGCACACGGTGGCGTATACGCAATTTTTTATTTATATGTAAGGGAAATTTTTCGAAAAATGGGTTTGAGTGGTTGATGCTTTTGAAAGGAAGGCGAAAAATGTGGCATACGGAAAAAGGAAATGTTGATTTGCTTTTACACTTGTACTTTACTTTAATTGGATTCAATAAGTTACAGTTGTGGTCGTAAAGTTTATGTCAACCAAGAAATGCTTGAGATTTATTAAAAATAATAATAACAAAAGTGTAAAAAAATAAAAAATAAACTCATTAGTATATAGGTAATCTAAAACCCCTTCTTATTTGAAAGGAATATTATAATCTTATTTCATTGAGATCCTCTGAACTCCTAACTTCCTTAACCAACTTTAGCCATGGAGGGTCGGCGGCTGGAAAGTAAACTTTTCCTGGGAAATGCTTTGCGAGAAGACCCTAGGAAAAATCTCGACTTAGTTACAAAGCTGCCACATATACTTATGACCCTGCTTTGCATGCGATCTGCGAATGTGTGGCAAGTTTTCACTTACGCAACTCTGCAGCGGCCATTAAAATAAGAAAAAAGAATGTACAATGCAATTTTCATGGCATACTATGCTGCTGCTGCTGATACTGCCACCCCATGATTTTTTATGCATAAATATTTGTGCAAGTTTTTTTTTATTTTTTAAGTGCAAAATGTTTTTTTTTTACTGTTATGACCGTTTAAGCAAAACTTTGCAGAAGAGAACGCAAAAAACGCCGGGGAATAACGTTCGTTGGGTAAGCATAAAATTATTATCAACCCGCGTGAGGAGAATCCCTGGGAAATGGAGACCCCGACGACGAACGAAAATTGCCACGCAATGTTATGGCAAAAAAATATAAAGTTTTCCGCTCCTGTTGTTGTTTTTTGTGTATATTTTTTGGTGCTGCTCTTTCGCAGACTTTTTTTTAGTTCGGACACATTTTGCATGGCGACGGCGTTTGCTAAATGAACCGAACCGGGCAACAAAAAGAAATTATACAAAAAAGAACGAAAAAGCTCATATAAAAAAGGGAAAGTAAAACCTGACACGCCGGCCTCGAAAAATACTCTATTATTTGCCCAAAGAAATATGCACATATTTAAATTTACATAATCGTTTTTAATATTTCAGAAAGGAGCAACTTTAAAATAAATCTGTTACATTTTATAGATTGAGTAGGTACACTTTAATATTTTCTATTTTGGTATGTATGGTTTATGCCAATATAAATATAAAATTAAATTTTGCCTAATATCTTGAAAGTGTAAGCGTGAACAATTAAAAATTACTGCAGCATTTAAATTTGGCTTAATATTTTTTAAATTAATAAATAGATATATAACAAGTGAACAAGTGAAGCTATGCTAATGGCATATCAAAATTAAAATTAAAATATACTTACTAATTTGGGCAGTAATATTAACCGAAGCTTGCGAGTTTTTACATTTTTGTCCTCATAAGATAAGAAAGAAAGATTCAAATAATAATAATTTCATATTTCTTATTTTAGTGGTAATTGCCTTTAAAATTCTGGGGTCTCTTTTTCTCCATAGGGTATTTTCCATTTAAAGCGCAAAGTTTGTAAAGTTTTGTGCGTTAAAAAAATATTTGAGCTCTAGCCGCACATAGTGTCACAACATCAGTGGCAAGAACAACAAAAACACGTGACCCAAGTGAAGGCACAACACTCCAGACCACAAAAATAAAAACCGTTAGCTGGTGTCCTTTTTTTTTGTCTTTGTATTTTTAAGTGTCGTAGTCCGTGGCGAACGTTATCCTTCCCTTTTCAGCATTATTGTTGGGCAGTAATTTTCATAAATTGCGTCTCTGTCGTCGTCCTCGGCTATTAGCGTTAACATCTAAATGTCGCCGTTGAAAGCATTCAACTTCAAATTGTTGGTCAGCAGAAAGACGGCAAAAACAAAGGAAACCCTGAGTCAGTTCGGCGAAACAAAGAGTGTAAAATTCGACGATGGTCCCCAGTAAAAAACAAATTTATTTATCATGCAAATGTTGCAGGAGTGAGTTGGTGGCGCTTTGGGTGACAGACAATCTGACAGTCAGTCAGTGATTGAAACCGCTTGGCTGTATATGAAAATATTTCGGTTGTTAACTCTTGAATCCTGCAGCAAGTGATATGCACAGGGCAAAAAATGAATCCCAAATATATTTTATATTTTTAAATATTTCTTGCCTTGCCAATTGATATCTGCTTACAATTTATGAGGTAAAATATTTTTCCAAACCTCAAATGCTAAAATTTCATATATTTAATACAGAAAAAATTGTATCTAAAAAAAAGATTTGACTAACTTTGTACGAAAAATAAATATTTCTGAGGTTTAACTTCAACAATAAAAATGTAAATTTAATATGCAAAGGACCACGTTATTAAGCACCGGATGAGAATAATAATATTTAGCGCCATAATATATTTTTCCCGTGTGGATATTTCAGGCAACAGGAGACAGAGGACGATTTGTCCCGAGGCCAGTAAACACACAATTGCTGAAAAGTGGAGCAGTTCGTCGCTCCACCTCAAAACCCACTCCCCCCTCCCGCTGAAAGTAAAAGCTGCATAAAAATTGCATTGCCCCCAACTAAAATGGTGGGATAGAAAATAAAACATGGGGAAAATGAGGCACACACCGCCCACCTCTGAAGTTTCCCCATGGAATTGAAGTTTTTCCAGAAGTCGGGAGATTGGATGGCAGCAGTCGCTTGCCGTTTAAATTGAAACTCGGAATTCAGGAGCAAAAAATGAAATACAAAACTGGAATATTTAATGCGTTATGCAAAAATTGCGTCCGTTGTCTCGTTTTTGTTGGCAAAAAAGATAGTGAAAGAAAGAGGGGAAAGGAGAAAGGGCATGGAGAAAGCTGCCTGGGAAAGGGAGTTTTGCCGTAGAAGCGGCAACGGCAGCAATACGTTTAAAATAACAGCAGTTCAGTGTAATTCTGGAGCAGCAAACAAAAAAAAACAGGTAAGCACTGACGTGCGATTCGAGAGAAAGGAGCGAGTGACACAGTCAAACAAACCAAGAGAGTTGCTTTACTATTTTTAACCAATTTTTTTTACAGGCAAACATTTTAAAGTTACGCAATGCAGTTATTTTTATGCTAAACAATGTATTATTGAATTTAAAAATTAACTCATTAGAACGATCGATAGCACTGTCGATTCAATCGATGGTTTTAAGAGTTAGGAAACATCGTTGATTTAAACCCAATATCGATATGATTTTTTGTATTTTTTAAGAACAGGGAAGTATATTTAGGTATATTTTGTTTGAGTGCGACGGCTTACGTACTTTAATTGCTTTAAAATTTAGATGAATTTCTGCCTGTCAACCCAGTTTTCTAGTATTATTCTTGTATTTAAAATAAAAATGTATAAAGAATGAACAATTTATTTTATATTTATAGTATTTTTTTTTTGTGCTACATTTTTTTATTCACGTATCCTAGTGGCCGCCCTCGCTTGTTGTGGCATAAGCTGCCATAGTTTCAGCAGTCCTATCACTCACTCCTGCGCCTCCCGTTGGCTTATCCGCTCCCCCGAGAGTTTTCCGCCCCTCCACTAACCACCCGCTTCCCTTATCTGCACTGGCCCCTTCTTCCCCAAAAGCTGAGAGGGAAAAATAAGAAAACAAAGATGTGTTGCTGCAGCTTCGTTGCATTTTTATCAGCTACATGCAACTGCCTCTTGCCTTCTCTTTCCCCAAACCATCGCTCTCTCTTTCTCCGCGTTGCATGCATAAATATTGCACATGCAAAATTGGAAATAACTGATGGATGTCGTCAAAAAATGCTGCTGCCACAACCGCTGACTTCCATCTCTACACGCGCCCAGTCAACTTTTCACGCCCACTTTCCGCGGCGACATTGCCAAAGAGGCGGAAAAAAATATATTATATAGGCGTGGCAAGAAGTATGTTTGTACATTCCTCTGACATTAATAAATCGATGAATGAAAAATTCCCCACCTATACACGAGCAGTAGTGGGCAAAAATAAAGATTTTTACTTTATCAATATTATGATTAGTTAAAAAAATAATATATATATAATAAAAATACTTTTATACTTGTAATTTTGTTTACATTTTATTGTTTATCAATTCCTATAATTTTATTATTACGACTGCCACTATTGTTTTGACATCAGCTGTATACCATTCCCTGCGGCGTAAGCTGCTACCCTTTTTGCTTTGCAACAGCCTGTGGGGCACTTTAGGCCGCCCATTTGACAAAAGCACCACCCAACCACCCCTCCCCCCTCACACATACACACTTGCATTTTTAATTAATTTCATGCAATTTGTTCAACCAGCAACAACAAGAACAGCAGGCTGCAAAAAAACAGATGTGTAAAAAGGGGCTGAATGGAAACAGGGGTACAAAAAGAGGAGGGGGTGGGGGAAACGCAGGTGGAAAATGGCACAAAGGGGGGTGAGGTGTCGCTTTGCCGCTATGCAATTTGCCGGCGTTAAGCCGATAAGTGCATTTTTAATGTGAACCCAATGAATTTTCTATTACATTTTAATTTAAAATAACAAAAACAGGATAAAAGGCAAAGCCAAGGGGGTGGCGAGCACAGACGGAAGCTCAGTGTAATTCGATTTAACATTTAGATTAATTATATTCATCGATGGAAATTTTAATAGGGGGATAAATCTTTTCCATTTGTAAATCAATCATGACTAGAAAATAATTCTCGCACGTTGCCTTTTTTTTGTACATCCACCACTAGAGAACTATCAATTAGGTTAATGGGAAGCTTATGTCGGGGAAAAGCGGAGAAATGAAGGCCGAAGGCCGCTAATGAATGGAGATTATGGGAGAATAAATTGCATTTTGATAACCAACATACATTTATGGTAAGGCCACTGCGGGCTTATGATGTTATTTGGCGTCATTAAAGAAAGAATGGGGATTTTTGGTTATATCCATTTAAAATTATTTACCAATTGCAATTAAAATATATGTAAAATATTATATATACAATATGAAGTTCGAATTTTTCAAGTCTCTGACCATTAAAATTTAATTTGAGTCCAATCAGAAAGTGATAAAAATAACCACTCAAAAGTTCGCACTAAAAGCCCTGAATTGGAATGACATTGATGAATTAGCCAGAAAAAAAACTTTCAAATTAAATTATAAATAAATACCATGCCCCTTAGATAAGACAGTTACAGTCAATCCATAAAAGGCAAGCCCAGCTGCCGAAAAAAAGAGAGATTCATCAAAAGATACGTATGCATGCCAAACTTCATTTACGGTTAAAAACAATTTTTATAACCAATTTTTATGGGGGCGAAACGAACCAAGGGCCATCGCGCATAAAAAATGATGTAAATTTTTTAAAAGTCCCAACTTGTTTACAAATAAATAGCAGCGATGTTAGCGAAGGAATGGGATAGCAAAAACTGGGGCAAAAACAAAAACAAATTTTAATCCCGGCCAAACACTTGACTCTGTAAAATTCCACTCTGTCGGGCCCCGGTAATTCCCCTCCCGGATCCTTTTTTTTCGGGGAGTACCCCCTACAGATTTATCTCGCTTAATTTACCGTTATTTGGGCATCAGCTTTGCAACAATGCAAAAAAAGAGCGAGACAGGGAAAGATGAAAACAAAATAAAAATAAACCTTCGCATGGCCCATAAAATTTCATTAGCAGTCATATTTTCAAATAATTTTCTTCTTATTTTTCCCTGCCCTCCTTTTGCGCGCTGTTGCTTTTTTTCCTTTTTTTAGAGGTCCTAGAAGTCCTTTTCTTGTCCCCCTCTCAATCGTTGCGGCTGACTGGTCTCTGGAGAAGTTTTTCCTACCTAACGAATATAATCATAATTTGAAATTGCCATTCGAATTTAGATTGGATTAAGTGCGAATTAGAACATCAATAAGCGGAGGGGCGTTAAATGTAACGCAACATTGACGACAAATTCCCCCTCCCCAAACACTCCCCGAACAAAGGGATCAAAGCAGGGTTGCCAAAGGACATGGGCGGGAGGCCCAAGGAGGAGGTGAGACAGTAGGTGCAAATGTGCCAAAAGTGGTTGTCGAGGTGCTCAAGCAGGCAACTTAATGAGCATTGACAGTCGACAAAACTATGGCCGCATTAAACGTTATAGAGCCACAAAAGCTTCTGGGGTACATAACAGTCCTAGGGGCTTGTATGCACGCGACTACAAATCTAAAATAGGTAACTCAAAACTAAACTCAGCCGGAAAAAAAATAAATATAAAAAGAATAGAATTTGAATCAAGAAGAAACTAAAGAAAAAAATCTAACTAAATCACATTAAATTATATTATTCACATTTAAACACAAAACCAAAGTAATTATTATTTAAAAACGTTTGGTTAAACAATTAGTAATAAATAAAAAATATATATAAAATATTGTATTAATTCATAAACAATTTTTCCATTTTTTTATTTATTTTAAATATTTCCCCCCCCCCCCCCCCCCCCCCCCCCCCCCCCCCCCCCCCCCCCCCCCCCCCCCCCCCCCCCCCCCCCCCCCCCCCCCCCCCCCCCCCCCCCCCCCCCCCCCCCCCCCCCCCCCCCCCCCCCCCCCCCCCCCCCCCCCCCCCCCCCCCCCCCCCCCCCCCCCCCCCCCCCCCCCCCCCCCCCCCCACTTTTTTTTTATTTTATTTATTTATACTAAATTCTATATTAATGCGATTTTATAAAGCAAAATGGGGATACTTTTTAGTTTATTTCCCTATTATTTATGAATTAAAAAGGCCTTTATTTCGAATATCCAACTTAATTTCTTCCGAGAGCATTCCAACTTCGTTAGCCCATTGTTAACCATTGATATAATATCTATGCACAAATTGCCTGAAATCGTTCAACAATGTTACAAGCTTTGAAGGCAAATCCTGTGTAACTTTTTTAGCTCATCAAGCTGGAAACGTTTGGACAGAAGCCGCTGGCTGTTGGGCCGAAGGGCTTCCATAGGGACTATTCGTAGCATCATACATCAGCCTACAAAACTGTTACGTATTTTGACTATTAACGGTTTCTGCTTGATTATATTGTCGTTGTAGGATTAAAAAAATTAAAACAAAAGTATTGTTGATAAATTCTTTAATGGAAATTATTAAAAAGACAAGAAATAACAATAAAGAAGTGTTAAATAACTTTAGAAATATAGATAAAGTATATACTGTACTTATTGAATTAATTAGCTCAAATAAAGGATTATCAATTTGTTTTCATTTCAACATTTCCTGCTCGGTTACCCGCCAAATCCCTGTGACTAGTGTTATATCAATGCACCGACTGAGACAGACAAGAGGGAAATGTCGGGCGACAGGACACGCACATTGGCAGGACCAAGAGGACGAACTCTGGAGGAGATGAGCAAGCCTTCGGGGTTGCAATTCAACAAATTATCCCCAGCCAAGTGTGAGAACTGTGCGTGTGCATCACTCAAAATGTGTCGCACTGCTGGGGAAATGAAATGGATGTGGAAGTGGATGTGGATGTGGATGCCATTCAAGCATGTGGTCATCACCAAGCACAAACAACAAAGCCGAGGTTCTGTTGTCTGGTAAATTAAGAACAATCCCCAGCAATTTCCGCAATGAGAAACTCGAAAATTTTCAAAACTTCCCGTTGGGCGGGTTCACTGTTAAATAGAGGATAAAAGAGACTTAATTTCGAGTGTAGAATGAGCGGATAAAACTTTGGACTTTCTGCAATCCCCTGCAGGTATATGACGATGGAACGGAAGGCGTGTCGTCAGGAAGAAAGTTGCAATATGAAGTGAAGGATAGAGGGACAGCCAGATAGATGGAAGACACACAGAGATTTTGGTGAAGGCCTACCAAAAACCGACTCCAAAGCCAAGAGGAAGTCGAACAGGCTCCCTTGCTAAGTGTTGTATGGGCACTTTTGTGCATTGTTTTCCAGCATGAAATTCGCAAAAGTTCAATATTTCGAGTATGCCAACGGCTGACTAAGTAAAAGCGAGTACTAATTGGTTTTAGACGAAAATGGTGGGTTGGGATTTTTTATTAAAAACAGTTCCGAACGTCGAGAGAGTCCCTACTCTATATTTCTTTATTTTATAGTTTGAAAATTATAATTTAACTTTATTAGAATTCTAAAATATTTTTTATAAATCGTAA